>OZ034802.1:88268133-89468133 GCA_964028335.1 Altica lythri
GTAATGGTCTCGCCCGTGGTAGATTGTAGAGCTTTCAAAGCAGACTAGTTAACGGTGACAATAAATATTCTGACTGAATTGTGACGTTCGTTACTGAACTCTTGAGGAGAGAAGTCTATATTGCGAAAAGCGCCACTTAAAAGATTGCAGCAATGTTTCCCAAATTTGTGCAGTTTGTCCTTGATACCTCTTCTTTTGAATGAGAAATGTGTTTACACTCGACTCTGAGCTAGCTGGAGAAAAATTATTGTTATAATTATAATCGAAATATACATTGTTTTGGTCGTTATATATTTTTGCCCAACGTTAGACCTCTATTTTATACACTGCAAATTTAAGAAATAGTAGTTTACGTAACAAGTCCCGAAAGTGGTCTTTTACTGGACGAGTGGGGAAATTGCAGGGCGAGCCGCAGGCGAGTCCTGCAAGCCTGCGAGTCCAGTAAAAGCACTTTTGGGACGTATTACGTACAATATTTTTTTTAAACTGGCATTGTTGTACCATAAACTTCATATTATTCAGTTTACATTTTTATAACAAGAACACTTTATTAACTAATTTTAACATTTTTTTTAACAAACGTTGCTTGGGTGGCCATCTTAACAATTTCATCTGGTATAATTTCATCTTCCATTAATTCACAATCAAATGCATCATTTTGAATATCCATTTTATAATAAATTTCACGTTTTCAACTAAACGTCAAAATATGTCAAGTTATTTTTTATAGTTTTAAATATATACAAAACTCGGTTACCTTAGAAACCAATTGACCGCTATCTTAGACTAACTATTTTATTGTATTTTTCATTAAAGATAGGCCGGAAAGTAAATAAGCACAATTTACAAAAAGAACTTTTTATAATAGAAAGTTTTTTACTGATTTATAGGTCATATTTTGTGTCATCTCAACAATGCACAGCATCCCTGACATTGTAAAAATATTAAGTCATACAACGCTGTGATTGATCATTGAGAAGATTGTTTCCTTGTTAACAAAATCAAGGGTAGTTGTATCTAAAAACTTTCTAAAACAGTTTATTTTATTACCAGTTAAAATAATACAAAAAAAAAGAAAAAAAACTTCTCTGTCGCGTAATCGATCCCATTATGATAACATAACAGAACTGTCACAAGTGGACTGATCCGCCGCTTAACCAACAACGCTACGAACGATTTATTTAATAACTTTCAAAATAATATTATCTATACACAACTTAGATCATGTTTAATATCAATTCGGTATAAATTTCGAAATCTATGTATATGCCTAAATACACTTGAAACATGCATTGTCATCCAGTTCTTAGCTATCCTGAAAATTTCAGAGCTCTAGGTAGTCGGGAAATAGGTTTAAATTCGATTACAAATTCCACGGAATGACATAGAGACACAGAACACGGCGAAAATATAAAAAACTTTCTAATAAAAATGAGTCCGGTAAAAGCTTTTACCGGACTCATTTTTATTTTCTGGCCTTGTCCGACAAAATGAGATTTTCTGACCTAAAAATAAACCGAAAAGTACTAATTTCTGGCCGGTTTAAAAAAACAAATTTTTTGATTAGTATTTTTCATTTATTTGTATAAACATGAATTCTTCTTAAAAATTATTGCACATGAATATATTGTGAGTAAAATTGTAAATTTTTTATTTACAAAATATGTACATAGATAGATTAACTCCTAATATTTACTGGTTATTCTCAGAGCCTAGAGCTAATGAAGTTAGAGTACTACGGCGTCCTGGTGTTACGCCTAAATTCTCCCAATTTATCCAGGATAAACGTGCGGTCAAATCTAAAATAAAACGTTAATTTTACAAACTAAACAACAGATTAGATACAAAAAAGGATGCAAGGAGAATATCTCTAATTTAAATCTAGCCTTTAAAGTAAAAAATTAATAAAGTATTAACTATTAAAGTATTTGTAACCGATTGGTTAAAGGCGCTAGAAGCTATAGCCAGAGATAGTAGGTTTTTGACATTTTTTTGAGTTCCCTTTGATATCAATTTTGTTTGTCTTAAGATTTCACAACCTTTCATCTCTGAGTGGAAGAAGGTACCTATTCATTAAAAGAATCCGTATAGAATTTTATAAGGAGTTACTTACCACTAGTATTCCAATTAGCTCTATCAGCTTTAATCTCTCCTCTCAAGCAGCGTTCAACGTAAGTCAAAGGATCACAGTCAGCAGTTAGCACTTCTCGAAGTAAAGCTATGTAAGCAATGGCCAATCTTAAAGTATCAATCTTACTCAGTCTTTTTTCGTATGGAAATGTTGGCACGTGCATTCGCAGCTCGTCGAATGCAGAGTTTATACTGCTGCAAACCAAATTTAAATAGAACATTTGCAATTGTATCGACTAAATTTGTAAACGTTATTTAGCATGCTGAATTTGAAAAAAAAGAGAAATAATAAAATAGGTTACCTACTACTACAAAATGAAAAAGTGTATCTACTAACATTGAACATTCTTCAGATTAAAATAAAAACAAATAGCAATCAATCACATATCAAGACAGGTGTACCCGGTGGGTCCAATAGCAGACCTCAGCATCCTTTTTCGTTCTCTAATGTTGGCAGCATGTCTCTGGACTCTATAAGGAGAAGATCCAAAGTAATCTGCTGAACTGGATAGACCTCCACATTGACTATCTAAAAAATTGTTTTTATTTATATTTACAAATATACAAAGATTGATATAAAAGTTTATTGACGCAAAATTGATTCTAAAGAGCTTAACTTTGGATGGAAAAGTACACCATAGATTTGATTCTGTTACTAATCATGAATACAGTTATTTTAATAAAGAATGCAGGATTATATGATAAACAAATTTCTAACCTGCATTATGGTGTAGACTAGTCAAATAATGATGCTGCAGTCCAGAATTGGATGATGGTCTGGTAGCAAAAGCACAACTAGGTAGATCAGAAACTTCGTCTTCGGACAAATCTCCTGCACTATATCCAAATTGTAAGCTTAAAAATAGAAGGAAGGAAAGTGCGTTACACATAGGGACAACATCCATAGGGTTGTGCTTTACAAGTTAAGAATATAAATATCAACTAAACTACTTGTGCGTGGGTTAAGGATTATCTATAGAAAATTATATACCATGCATAAAACAAAAAAAAAACTGTATCAATACAAATATAAACTTAAATGATATAAAACATGAAATAAGGAAAAAACTAATTCGATTAAATTGATATAATTTTTAGTTATAAACATAGTTTCAGGATAATTTTTTAGGCAAAAGTAGGAAAATAGTTAAAGGATCTACTTCTGTTTTCAAGTTTATATGATCGTCCACAGAAAAACTTATCTTAATCAAACATTCTCTGTTTTCTATACAAAATTTTATCCAGATACTGTCTTAGTTGATATCTTAAACCCCGTTTTAACCTGATTAGTCTAAAAATGAACGTATGTAGGCTCTACCAGAGTGAAACAGGATCGGCGTACTTACAGAATCTCCATTTTCCACTGTCCATTTTACCCATTTTACAGGGATGGTACCTCAGTGGATAGTATCCTGTGAAAATTCCTCCGATTTCTATGAGCTCAGGTTTCTGAAGGTCTAAGAGTAGCGCAGTAAATGTCATATTAACCTTTTTGCTTGTCTTCGAGCTGAAATGTAGTTTGCACTGAGTTCATTTTCCCAACTTCATGATGCGGCATTTCGAGTACCTACCAAAGAAAGGTTGAGGTCTAATACAGGGTATATCAGTCGTTTTGGAGACATACTTAATGTCTGAAGGCATCTTCATGGATTGGGTTGCTTCGACCTTTAGAATCGCAGATGTCTTGAAAGATTGTCGGGTTTTAAAATTTTTGTCCTTGTTAACATATAGAGCAATCCTCTTTACATGAATATGCAAGGGGGAAGATCCATAATTACCTAAAAGACCGTACCTACTAGGAAACGATCTCAATGCGCCAGTGATCCTTATACAATGAGTCTTTGCAGACTAATACGATAAAAACGGGATTCAAAGTTTCGACTTTAGAGGTAATAGTTCTTTATAAAAAAAAGGAAAAAAGAAAGTTAATGAGTTCTATCAACTATAATTTGAGAACCGATTTCCTTCCACTGGCTAAATGAAATAATATAAATATTTTTTTAAAAAAGTACCTACTTATTCGAAACGATATGAAGGGTATATTTCTGTTAGAAGAGGAAGTTCTTTAATTCCATTCAAATAAAGTTCTAAAAACGTTTTTTTTTATTAAAAGAAAACTCGTGAGGTTTCTTCGGATTGGCGTCACCAAGGAAAATGAATTTAAGATGAAAAGCTACAGTATAATAATATGTTACAATAAAACTACCCCAATATTCGGGTGCTATGCAATTCAATTTTGACTCAAAACAGACTAGAATTGAAAATCTGGGGTAAGGATTTTCATCAATTGTTTCCACAGATTTTAGATTATAGTCTATATACCAACATCAACTTTGCTATGAACGATCACTTTAAAATTTATCTACTAAATTTCATGCGACTGGAAAAAAGTGTTATAAATTAAGAAACCATTAAAATGATGAATACATATAAAATTATAATTTTAATCAATCACCAGTATTTAATGTAAAAATCTTATTAAAATGAATTGTTATGTGGCAAATATTTTTAATTTAATTTTATATGTATTGCAACAATTTTTTAAAATGTAGATACGTCTATACTTTATAATTATTGTAGACAAACTTACGAAGGTGGTGATGATGAAGAATCTGGTAACTGATGTCCACGATTGGTCATTTTTTTGCAACAATATTGAATACAATTAACCTCACTAAGATCCGGTATAGAGATTTATCGAAATCAGACTAAGATTTAATCCCCGGGGGATTCAATTTATATCCCGGAGGATCTTTTTGGTAAGTGTGACCCTCGGGTATCGATTCTAGGGTGGTGCTATATTCCTGTTTATCCAATAGAAATTCAGAACTTTATAGAGTTTAGGGTGAAATGATTTTATTGGTGGAAATGGAGGTATGGTGGAGTTTTGCTGAATTATGTTCCTTTGAAGTGGTTTGGTTGTGACAGGTTGATAATGAGCTATCATTTCCAGATATCACTGGAGTTGATGTATGTTAAAGTGTTGTTAAATACGATATCAACTAGAGAAAATATAAAATTAATAAATATATTATTCTTAAAATTTACTTGTGAGTCGAAATTTTAACAAAAATATGACATTTCTAATAAATATCTTTGCTTTTGTGTGCTTATCTGTCCGGTAGTATTGCTAATCTACTTTTTAAAAGGAATTACGAATTTTATGGTGAAAATTTATATAGTAAACAGAAAGCATCTTAAGCTGGTTTTCGATCAAAGTTTTCTCGTCATAGTTAGTCATGTAACGATTGTATCGTTAATTTTCGAACAGTTCTCCTGGACTATAAATATTTTTAAATTATCTATTGTTTTGGCGTTGAAACGAGTGGGAGACTGCAGAGTGGTAGGAGAATTGTTGGCTTCGTAGTTGAATTTTGATTTATTTAGTGCATTATAACGTTGAATTTTATTCAATTTAGAGTTTTCCGTCCATCTTTGCCCTTCTGTCTCTGGTAAGTTACTTATTACCTTGGTTTTAAATTTAATAGTTTAATAATCCAAAATGCGGGTTATTGCCAACTAGAAGAAGGGCCCTATTATTTGGTTTACCAAAAACTACAATTATTTATTCGGCAAGAGGTATCATCGGAGAAAGTCCGCTTCAGTTCTCATTTCCCGGCCAGAAAATTCCGAAGGGAAATTCCATCCTGTCGCTGTTGTCTGAGAAGTCCTTCAGTAGAAATCATCCAATTTCAACACGAGCTTAAGAAACTCCGTTTATCAAGCCATCGAAAAACCACAGATAAGAGATTAAATTAATTAATATTAACTGTCAGCATTAATAATCCGAATTTTATTGAAATAAACCATTTTAAAATTGATCTACATATTTTATTTGTATGTCTGTACTGGCGCCCTATTAAAAACTTGATTGGGGAAAAACTAGGCAAAAATTCAGCAGGAAAGTCACGACCCTCTGGAGCTAGCAAAGGGTATTTTCACGCTACAAATTTCCTTACCCTGTTTGTGACCGCACCCAAGGCCTATTCTCCGAAGAATCTTCAGAAGATAGTGGACCGAATTTTCCGTCGACCACGTCCTTTTCCGAAGACAGAAACCAAAAAGATAAGAAATTAGTTTTTCACTATTTTTTTACTAATAATTCTTTGAATATTTTCATTCAGAAATTTTGAATAAACAATTTTAAACTGATTTATTCTCTTTTATTTGTATGTCTGTATTTGGCGCCCTTATTTAATGTTTGGGGAGGGTTAAAAAAGAAAGCCAGAAGGAAGCCACGAACCCTGGAACTAGTCAAGGGTATTTTCACGCTACAGTCAATGCTTTTGTTAAACAAAAAAACTTCTTAAGTTGGAGGAAAATATGTTTTTTAGACACTTTGGTCGAAATATTGACTTTTAAATTTTGTTTTCTGCGACTTCAAAACTGTTTTTTGAGGCTAAATACTTCAGAGTTACTATGAACTAATCCTTCACCAAAATTGCATAATTTGTATTTTTCTTGGCGATTTGTGATTCCACAAAGAAGACATTCGAAAGTATTAAAATTAAAAAATAAACAATGTAAAAGAAAAAAAACGTGTTGGATACGAGATACGGGCAAACATTTGAAAAGTAAACAGCTAATTCTGAGCGATTTTTCAGCGTGGATAACTTTTGTCCCTTTTTTTTAAACTAAAATCTGTTTAATCATATTTTTTAAACAGATTTTACTTATACCTAAAAATTGTTACCTACTTATTTATTTTTAAAAACATTTTCTTTTCGTTCGAAGAACGTTTGTTTAGACTGGAATGCGAAATATGTTTCCCCAAAATAATCTCTTTCAGAGCAAAATTGAATTCAATTAAAAGAATTGTTTTTTTTAATCTTCTTAATTTAGCCTACGAAAATCTGAACCAAAAGAAGTTTTTAAAAATAGTCAGTTTTACAGATTTATGCTTCAAGCATGGCTTGAAAGAACAAATTTATTTAAAGAACTATACACCCCAAAAACTATAGATACGATAATACACTTTTTTTAACCAAGCAGATAAATCGCCCCTAATAAAAATTATTGTAATAATGTGATAACTTCTTTCCGGAACTAAACCCATTAAATGACAGTAATCTTCCACACTTGAATATGTCTGCAAACAAACTAGTAACAATACATAATAATAGTATTTCCGCAACTTTCCCAAGGGATGTAACCCTGTGTCACCCTCTAAACTAGGGCTATAATATTTTTCGAACTACGTCGATTTAACCGCCAGGTCCTTTGTACAAAACATATTGCCTGTATGTGCTTATAGGAGTGTGGCTTTAAAATTAGGAATGGTTAAAAGTTATACGAGGGTCAATAAAGAATAAGTTTTAGTATCTTTCATAAACTCTTCTTCTATGATTACAAAAAGAAAAAATGTGGATGTTATAATTTCAAAATCTTTAATACATAAAAAAGGAATTACCTACTCACTCTATTAAAGCGATTTTAATTGTTTTAGAAATTTTTCTTTGGTTCTATGTGTTTAAAATCTGATACAAACACTAATTTCAATTCGAAAGATGCCTTTGATGCTCAGTGGACGGTAGTAAATGAAAAATTAATCTTCAGTTTATAAGAAGCAAGATGTTGATATTTCGCAGCAAAAAGTTTTTTATCCACAGTTGCAAATAAACATAATTATAGTTTACAGAAAAAAAGATTAGTCCCCACAAGACTGATTATCTTTAATACAACTTTAGATAACAATCTGTAGTAGGTAGATAGGATTTCTTATCATCGCAATGACTATTGCAAAAATAAATATGTCTTTTTATGTAAAATCTGCACTTCTGAACAAAGAAGGGGCATCTGCAAACCATGGGAGTCTTTAAAATATAGCTAAGTTGCAGATTATGAGGCATGGAACTTAAAATAGTTAAATACATACTGTACTATTGCGAGACACTGGATCGCAGAATTTTTGGAGACTTTAAAGTGCCTCTACATACATAATATGTCACCCTTAAAAAGATCTGTACAAACGAGCGTGAGCTAAGCCGGATTGCGGCGATAATTCATCCCTCGTAGCTCCCAAGAAACATGTAGAAATGAAACGACAACCGGATTGCGGCGATAGCCATCAGGTAGACGTATTAAGGGATTAACCCCTACATTAAGGACGTATTTACTTAAGTTTAAATATGCAAGGCAATTTTCAAATGTTTGTTGAAATGGAGAAGACAATTCTCGAAATAAGTTAAACATACTAAACTATAACAGGCCTTGAATTACTGTCTTTACATACTTTATGTGCTTCTATCCTCTGCAGAATTGACATACGAGGCTTGTTCAATTGAAACCCATCTTTGGTCCAAAAAAAATTTATTAGCAAATATATTTACAAATAATTACCACTACAATTAAGGCACATATCCCATTGTTTTACCAACCGATGTATACCCTGTTTAAAGAATTCTTGTGGCTGCTGCTTGAAGAATTCTTTCACGGCATTTTTTACTTCTTCGTCCGACTGAAAACGATTACCTTTTAACGATTTTTTCAGTGGACCAAATATGTGAAAATCGCATGGCGATAAATCGGGACTATAGGGTGGATGATCTAATACCCTCCATTTCTTTCGTTGTAGATTTTCTTTTACTACTTCGGCAACATGAGGCCGAGCATTGTCGTGCAGCAGAATGACACCGCGTGAGAGCTTTCCTGGCCGTTTTCGTCTTATTGCTTGGTGGAGCTTGTTCAAAGTTTCATTATACAGGTTTGCGTTGATATGCACTCTAGGTTCTGTAAACTCTATGAGCAAGGGTCCTTCATGGTCAAAGAAAAATGTTAATGACCGCACGCTGATTATATTTGGACGGATTGTTAACAACAAACGCCATTTTAAAGTCGCAATACTTAAAATAGCTCTGACATACAAATGCTGGGCACTGATCAGTGTGACATTTACAAATACAACTAACAATATAAAATGTCACTTGAATGATTACAATTGTTTCCAAGGCTAACCTGACCAAAGATGGGTTTCAATTGAACAAGCCTCGTATTTGAGGTTTTGCGTAGCGAAGTAAAGATAATAATAACAATAATAATAATAAATGTCTTTATTAAAAAATACAAAGAAATGAAATACATAATAAAAAATGTATGCCAATACCTGGCGCAATCTAGCTTAGAGCTACACTACTGAACCATTCAAAGACAAAAAGAAGTTAAGGTAAATCCATTAAATGGCGCATAGATTACAAAAATTCTAAATATGAATATTCTTTACATTATACAATAAAAACAGTTGTAATTACAAATAGACAAAAAAATAAACCAAATTCTTTGGAAGTTAAAATAAAAATTTTATTTTTTGAGATTTTGTTGCTATTATTCTGATCACGTATTTTTTGTATATTATTGTATTCATATCATAAAAGTTTATTCCTTATAGGCATGGGATTTACAACTTGAACCTTTCTTATTCTTCGTCAAAAATTATTATTATTTTGTTTGAAAGACACATCTGTAGCAATATAGTTAATTACCTTGGGAATTTTACAAAATTTAAGTATTTACTTTTTACCCGCCCATTTTTCAATGAACATTATTGGTAAATTTCTGTAATATTTTGTCCACCACCCCAATATTCCCACTCAACTATTTCTCCTATTAGAGTGTGAGCAAAATCAGTTGGATATTAGCAATAAAAAACACAGCGCATATAACCTTTACTAAAGCGTTTATAAAATTTCTCAGAAGAAATCCATGATTTACATTTTGGGAAATTTTGCCAATCAGGTATTTTAAGGATTATAAACCGTCATTACGACAGGGTGTCATTACCCTAATCTTTATTGGCCTACCTGTCGCTGGCCGCAATCCGGTCATGGGGTATTGAGGGCAAAAATCTGAGAGGGCCGCAATACGGTTGTTTGACTTTAGCATTTGATACCAATCGCCGCAATCCAGACACACCGGTACAAACTAGTAAAGGATACCTACTAAGATCCTGAAGGGATTGACATGATCCAAAGAAAGAAGTTTACACAAAAAAAAAATTGATAACGCGTACCCTAACAATCTGATTAATGTACACATTACTCAAAAAAAAGAGATTATCTTCAATCCAATATCAAGATGAGGAAAAAAGAGTTCGAGTTCAGAAAAAAAGATGTGTTGGATGCTATCAATAAGAGTTTGTGGCATGCATAAACATTGGGTTCGTCTGTTTTTTTAAGAAATAATACAGAATTGATTCCTGTTAATAATTCTGATTGTAATTTGTAACAGGTTTTCATTTTTGCGGCTATTTACTTTTTTTAGATAATTTTTAATCTCTTTTCATCTAAAGCAACTCCAATACTTTTTAATTTTTATCATTAGTTTTCATTTCAAAATGTATATTGCAAACAAGTTTTTGTCCTTTTTAAACAGTAAATATTTTTTACATCCCTTGTATGTATTGAATCCCGGTCACGTGTATGCAACTCGCCCGGGAAAAAGGCGGAGCCCGTCATTGATTTGAAGGAAACGCAAACAGAAAATTTACCACTGATTTCACGGCTACTTGGGTTCTTTTTCTGACAGTGATTTGTTAAAAGCTTCAGTCATGGTTACATCAATTAATTTATTATTTCAACACATTTGTCATGAAGCAATGGATCTTAAGAGGGAACGAGAATTCCCACAGAAGTGGTCAGTAATATATTAACTATGGCGAAAATATAAAAACAGGTTGAATTTATTACTTATTTTTCTTTTTGTGCAGTTAACAACAATATTTTTTACAACTGATGTAAGAATTTATTTTAGTAATCCTTTGATTAGCCAAAGGAAATATATTGGGCTTAAAAATTAATATCATGTATTAACGTATTGCTCAGGTGCCAAAATTTGAATTTCAAAAGCGATACTGGAGATAAAAATAACAACCTACTACTAGTTTTTCTTAGAGTGCCCTATCCGTTCAGGATGTTGGCCACAATCATGGCAATGTGAACTTTATTTGCTGCGGTGCGGAAGAGCTCGTTTGATGTTACTCCAAACCGCACTTGCAAAGGTTTGCAAGTCAGGAAATTCTTCTTTTCCTGGCCTTCTCTTACTCTCAGTTTTTCTCTGTATGATTACCTGGAGTAACCCATATTTACCTTCGTTTCGCATAATGGGTGCAAGGTATTATACTTTATGACATTTCACTGTTATCAAGAGGTCAGGTAGACAATTTCTTCTTCTGAGTACATCTTCGTCGGTAACTCTTGCGCTCCATGGAATTTTGAGAATTCGTCGGTATATGCACATTTCAAACGCCTTTATTCTTTTCTCCATGTCCTCCGACATGGTCTACATCTCGAATTCGTACAATAGAATAGAGTAAAGATAACATTCAATTAGGCGTCTTGAGTTGTAAGCTTAGATTTTTGCTACATAGTAATTTCTTAAGAGCGATCCCTTTCTTTTTTCAATAGGTGTAAACTTTGAGACTTGTGATACCTGATTTTTTGCCTAATAGTATCGACTTACTTATACGGCGTGTCATAATTTTCGTCTTCCTAATTTTTAATTTCAGTATGTATTCATTATTTGCTAATATTCTATTTTTGTTCTCTACTTAATAGTGGTCTCTCCTAGACCTAAGCTTTTTTGGTATAAGCTTAGTCTATTGTTTTCTTTTTTCCTATCAACGTTTTTGCCATTTTTTATTTGCGTTGTTATTTTTTGCTCTTTTTGTGCTTTTTTTGTCATTCTTTATACCATAATCCAATAAGTTATTAATTGCTAAAGTTTTATACAAAAATTTCTGTTTGATTTAATTCTAGTTTCCGATAGAGGCAAAATCTATCTAGCTTATCCCATTTTCAAAAATAACAATTATCCAAACACACTCTTGAAAATAGGTTATGGTTATGTCATTGTGGGTGTGTCAATTTCAAATGCACACTTATGCCTGCCGGTGACAAATCGTCTTTAGGTCTGTGATTTTCACCGACACGTGACCTGTTCACGTGTCGTACACGAGAGGCCCCACTTACATGTGTCAAACATGGTTTGGCGGCCAAGCCACCCTACTTTTCAACTATTTAGAGCCACTGGCTAAGCTCAATTGTTCCGAAAGATAAGCCAACTGGATGGGATTGAGCTTTTCATTATTGCTTTTGTCATGAATTTTATTTGCAAGTATGTTTGTTGGTTTTATGAAAGTGTGTGTGATCTTTATTTAATTTTTAAGTCTGTAGGAGATAAGATTAAAAATGGGTATTTGAGCTTAGTGGTTTGTGAGATCTCAATTTGTTTTTCTCATGGTGGTATTTTTTTTTAAATTATTGACCGAACTAATAGACAATAGTTCTTAAAATTGAATGAGGTATGAATATAAAGAAATAATTTTTTTCTATATTTTGTGTCATTTATATTCTTTTAGTACCCTTTTATGAATGACCGAGCTTTGCTCATGAAACATCAAAATCATAATATCAGTTCGTATAATGTTACTCAAGATTTGCAAGCATCTAGCATTAGCATCACGTGTGTTTTTATAATATTTTTATAAATACGAGGTATGTTCTGAAAAAAAAAACCGAGATTTTTGAATAACTCATAAAATCTTTATTTATTCATCAATATCTATTTTGTCCTCTTCAAAGTAATCCTCCTTACACTTGTGCCAGCGCTTTTTCCAATCTTCGAAGCACTTCTGGAACTCGATTTTGGATATGGCCATTAGCTCTTTTTTCGACGCCGCCTATATCTCCTCAGTTGTGGCAAAATGTCTTCCTTTCATCGGACTCCTTATTTTTGGGAATAGGAGAAAATCACAGCCGGCCAAGTCCGGAGAATACAGTGGTTGAGGCATGGAAGCTTACATTCCTCACTTTACCAAACGCTTAAAAGCCAAACAGAAGCCATGGTTTAATAAAGATTGCGATGTAGCTCGGAACGCTAAGATCAAGTCCCACAAATTATTTATACAAAATCCATCAAATGAAACAAAACAGGATGATATAAACGCTAGAAACAAATACAACACCACTATTTCCAATTCCAAAAGTCTCTTTGACGCCCGAATGAGAGAGAAAGTAATGTCAAACCCTAATGGAAGCCGGTCCTTTTAGACTCTCGCCAAACATATCAACAACAATTTCACAACTAGTTCGTTCCCTCCACTCACATCAGATGACTGCTCAATAGTTACGTCCTCCACAGCAAAGGCAGAACTCTTTTCCAAAATATTCTCTTCGAACTCGACACTTAACCCACCGGACAACATAGAGCTACCTTTTATTCCACGGGCTCCCCACACAATGAAAAATATCATATTTAGGGTTAAGCGGGTGCAGAGAGTCCTTGCTACTCTAAATACCAACAAAGCAAGCGGCCTCGATGAAATACCTGCTTTACTCTTAAAATGTTGTGCTCACGAACTAGCGCCAGTTTTCACTAAGCTATTTCAACTATCATATGATACTGGTATTTTTCCAGAATCCTGGAAAACTGCTCGAGTACAACCAGTCCCCAAGAAAGGCTCTAAAACCCAGCCTTCTAATTACAGACCCATAGCTCTCCTATCTGTTATTAGCAAAACTATGGAGAAATACGTCAATCACGAGATCCTGAGCTACCTTGAGACAAACAACCTTTTAAGTGACAGGCAATATGGTTTCCGCCAACAAAGGTCAACAGCCGATCTACTAGCATATGTAACTCATGTCTGGAGTGATGCCATCCACCGCTATGGAGAGACTCAAATAGTATCACTGGACATCTCAAAAGCATTTGATCAAGTGTGGCATGCAGCTCTTTTGAACAAACTGCCTTCATACGGACTCTCGCAAAACCTTTGCAGATGGATATCCAACTTTCTCTCCAACAGGCACATCTAAGTTGCTGTAGATGGACATTCTTCCAACCTCTACAAGATCAACGCTGGAGTTCCCCAAGGATCGGCTCTAGCTCCTACTCTATTTTTATTACATATTAATGATCTACTAGAAGCCACTAATAACCCGATACATGGTTTTGCAGATGACAGCAACCTACACTGTAGCAAAGCGCACAACCGTCCCATACCTCTAGATATTCTGGAAGAGGACAGAAGATCCACAACGGCTTCTATCAATCAAAATTTGAGAATTGTAGACGAGTGGGGAATAAAGAATCTTGTTAATTTCAACGCTTCCAAGACAAAGACATGTTACCTATCCAACAAGAGGCAAACATGCGACTCATCCATTACAATCAACGATCAGACACTAGTAGCGGGCGACTCCATTACGCTGGTTGGTATAACGATCTCCCAGGACTTACTCTGGAACGAGCATATTGCATCCATAGCAACTGCAGCAGGAAAGAAATTAGGCTTTCTGTTTAGAGCACGGAAATATTTTTCTCCATCCAACTTGGCTACTCTTTACAAAGCCCAAATACGGCCTAATCTTGAATACTGCTCGCATGTATGGGGTTCGGCGGCTCCGTCAAGGCTCGGAGTTCTGGATGCCATACAGAGAAGGGCAGTTCGACTAATAAACGACACCAGTATCACCAAAAACCTAGCCCCATTATCCCACCGAAGAGCAGTGGATGATCTTTCGTTGTTTCACCGATACATAAACGGATTTTGCTCAGAAGAACTCCGCTCTATAATGCCTCCACTTGCCAGACCAGCCAGAGCAACGCGACGTGCCAACTCCATGCACCCTTATACTGTTCAATGCCCGACATCGAGAACGGATCGATTCGATCGTTCCTTCATCCCCAGGGTCTCCAGATTGTGGAACTCCTTACCTCCACACGTCTTCCCCACTCGTCCTAACTTGCATGCCTTTAAATCCCAAATTAATAAATTACCTCTTCTGCCCCAATAGATGTTCTCGGTACATTTGTATTTAAGTCTATACCTACGAGGACATCCTTAATAAAAAAAAAAAAATGATAAAATTGAGCAATTTTGGAACAATCTTTACTGTCACACGTTCCATACCCAAAACATCCGATACAATTGCATGACATGATCCATTTCATATGCCAACATCCTCAACAAATTCCCTAATAGTAATTCGACGATTTTTCAAAACCATTTGCTTTATTGATTCGACTTTTTCATCACTTGTTGAAGTGTTCGGGCATCCAGAGCGGTCATTATCATCAATGTCTTCTTTGCCTTCTTTGAAGCATCTACGAGTATACCATTCATACACTCTTGCTTTACACATAGTAGATGCACCAAATGCTAAAGTCAACATTTTAAATCTGTGTCTGTAATAGAATATGATAATGATGGTCTTTGTGTATAAATAAATATATTCAAATCTATAATATAAAGTGCATGAATATGTTATGCTTATTTTTGTCTTTTACAAAGATAGCATATAAAGCTTAATTTTCATTGAAATTCCCTCCAAGATTAAAAAATATAATTTGAAAATAATTTAATTGTAATATAAATAAGGAATGATAATAGTCATAGTTACTAAAAATTTTCATAAGAATGTAATCAGTTTTTGGTATTGAGTGACTTTATCTTATCGTATTAATATTTTTAAAATATAGATATTGAAGAATAATTTTTTCCAAGGCTCTTTTTATGAAATGTTTTTTTTTATATTTCGTTTTAATAATTTTTATTTTCTTTAAATCAAAAGTGACTAATATTAATAAGATTTGTGAAACCGATCGGTAACCTTTAATTAAAGTTTTGCTTTTAATAAATATATTCTAGAATTCCATAAACAGCCTATGTGTCGATTTCTAAGATAACCAAATTTTGATCTAAGATTACTTTTTTCAATTAATTTATTATAAAGATTAATGTAGTAGCTCTTAAAAAGATAAAAAAATGCTATAAAATCAAATTAAATTCAAAGTGGTAAAATTTTTTACACTATCTTTCACAAAATGAAGTTGTTTTGGTGTTTTATTTTTTTAATTAATATTTACAGTATATTTTCCATCCGTGAGTATATTTATAATATTTTTTTTTTCATCTTGTAACCACCGTTTTGTTATTTTTTATCCATTGCAAATATTTTGATATTTTTAGCAACATGTTCACCTGACGATTCGTCATCATTTTACCCCGATGAAACTAATTGTTCAAAATATTATCAATGCAACAATGGTCAACTCATTTCATTGGAATGTCCTGATGGCCTATATTTTGACGTAACTATACGAGCTTGTAATTGGCCCGAAGTGGTTAACTGTACGGTAACACCAACAACAACGGAACCACAAAGTTCGACACCTGAAGCCACTACATCAACTGAAGGACCTACAACTTCTGAAGTCCCTACATCGTCTGAAGGACCTACAACTTCTGAAGTCTTTACATCGACTGAAGGACCTATAACTTCTGAAGTCCCTACATCGACTGAAGGATCTACAACTCCTGAAATCCCTACATCGACTGAAGGACCTGTAACTTCTGAAGTCCCTACATCGACTGAAGGACCTACAACTCCTGAAGTCCCTACATCGACTGAAGGACCTATAACTACTGAAGAAACTACAACTCCTCATGGATCTACAACTCCTGAGACTCCACGTCCACATCCTCCAACTTGGGCGTATAAAATTTTATAATAATTTCAATTTACACAAGTTTTAGTTTAATAAAATTTAACAAAAATATTACTTTTTATATTATGCAAATTTTTATATTTACATAAATAAATTAAATCAAAAATTGTTTTAATAATAAAAAACAAATACACCTCGAAAAAATTCTAGAAGTTCAAATTTCCCTTTAAATTAAAAATATTAAATCTTTTAAGTAAAAAAGAAAAATCTTCAAAAAAAGTTTGTGAATGAATAAAAAAATGAAAAGCTCTGAAAAATTATTTCTCCACGACCATTGATGAATGTAATAATTCCGACTTCATTTTTAATAATAGAAAGTGTTCATTCTCACTCTTGAGATAGAATATTCATTCTGAAACACTTGCTTCTTATGTGTTTTGCATGTATTTCCATTCTATAACTAGTGACGGAATAACATTCTGTAATTGCTCAACAAAAAACATAGATTGCCCTGCGAATTTCAAAACTGTCACTCAGTTTGTCAGTGCGACGTTCTAATTGTTTTGCTACATATTTCAATTTAAATAAACAGAATTGTTACATGGTCGTGGAGAAAATACAGTCTGTTACACGGTTAAAATGAAAATTCGATAACTCGTGGTTCCTCTCGCTCGCTACGCTCGCGTTCGGAATTCTCCACTCGTATCGAATTTTCATTCTAACCTTGTTACAGAATATACTATTCTACTTCTTTATAAATAATAATGCTTTATTGTCAGAAATTTTACAATTTGTCGACAAAGCTAAAAAACATACAAAAAAGTACAAAAACCTTAAAATCTAACATATCACATAAACAAAATACAAAAAATAAAATATTTATACAATTAAAGAAATTGAAAGTCATAAAAAAAAGAGAAAGAAGAAGAAAAGGAAAAAAGAAAAAAGTTCCTTGAAGTAGTAAATTAGTGTGTATTTAGCAGTATAAAATCATAATATGAAAAATTCATTGACTGTGTAAAAAGATCTCTCCAATAAGTGTGCCTTCAAAGCTCTACGGAATGCGGGAAAGAATGTAATAGATTTGATATTGAAAGGCAGACGATTGTGCATCTTTTTTGCATTATAAAATATAGAGTTTTTGATTAACTCTGATCGTGGGATTGGTAAACAAAGATCAAGCTCCCTGTTTCTAAGTGGATAGTTGTGGGAAGGCGTTTCAGGATTCGCTGACGAGTGCTTGCGGACTAAGCAAACGGATTCAAAAATGAATAAAGAAGGAAGAGTTAAAATTTGATATTTTTTAAGGTATTCCCCACAATGAGTTCTATTGTTTAATCTTAACATGTAACGGATAGCTTCTCTTTTGAAGTTTGAAAATACGGTCAAATTGAGTCGCACAACACGTACCCCAGAATGGAATGGCGTAACGGAGATGCGACTCAAAAAGGGCGTAATAGACTCTTCGAGCTGTTGACAAGTTTAATTCCTTGGAAACAGATCTTAGCGCAAAACACGCAGAACTTAATTTTTTTGACAATGCATTGATGTGCAAATCCCATTTTAATGAGTTGTCAACAGTGAGACCTAGGAACTTTACAGAATCAACGATTTCCACACTATTGTTATTAAGTTCAAAAGTTTGCAATGTACCTTTATATGATAAGATTTTAGTTTTAGAGAGATTGAGGCACAGAAAGTTAGAATCGCACCACGATTTAATAGTGACTAAGTCACGAGATACGGTACTATAAAGGGATGTACTGTCCGGGTTGCTCCAGGTAAAACTGGTATCATCAGCAAAGAGGCAGAGTTTACCACTAATATTAAGGTAGGCAATATCGTTAATAAAGAGCAGAAATAAGATAGGACCTAGAACTGAACCTTGAGGCACCCCACAGTCAATTGGCTTACAGGAGGATGTTCTCACATCAACCCTTACCAGCTGACTTCTGTAGGTAAGATAAGATTTAAACCACTCGAGTGGTATTCCTCTAATCCCATAGTGATGTAATTTGTTAATTAAGATGTTGTGGTTTGCACAATCAAAGGCCTTAGAGAAGTCGCAGAAGATTGTTGCTGTAGAGTCCTGATTGTTAAGACTGGAGTAAACATTGTCAAAGAGCGAGAACATAGCATCATTGGTAGATTTATTGCTCAAAAAACCAAACTGTTGGGGCGTTAGTATTTTATATTTGCAAAGAAAAGATAGCAATCTTTTTTTAACCAATCTTTCAATGATCTTCGACAACGTGGGGAGAAGTGCTATTGGGCGATAGTTCGAAGCTTGATCTTTATCACCTCCTTTGTGCAAGGGAATAATTATCGCAGTCTTAAGGCAGCTTGGAAAGACTCCAAGTTGAAGTGACTTGTTAATCAAGTTAGTCAGATGACTTAGGGTGTTTACCGGTAGATTTGAAAACATTTTCAGAGTAAGCCCATCCGTTCCAGCAGATGATTTATTTTAATCTCATTAATTAGCTCGGTCAATGATACAGGTGAAATGAAGAAACTGTGTAAATTTTCGTTTCTGAGATAAGAAAGAGGATCGTGGGAAGGAGTTATGGAGCTCACTAAGTTTTTTGCTACATTAACAAAGAAGTTGTTTAAGTTCTCTGGAGAAGTAGGAATTTTGTTAGATGAAGAGGTCCGGTCCCTTAATTCATTTACAATAGACCAAGTTTCTTTAGCAATGTTACCCGCATTTCCCAATCTTCTATTGTAATACATATCCTTGGCAGCTTTAATAGTTTTAATATAAGTTTTCCTGTACAGTTTTTCATAATTTTGGAAGGAGACGCTATCTGAGAATTTTTTTAAATATGATAAACAGCGCATGTTCTTAGAAGATAATCGTAAGCCTCTAGTCTAGTAGACCAGGGTTTGTGTTGCTTCACTTTAATAGGCCTGAGAGGAAAGGATTTGAATGCAAGATCAGATACTATCTTTACAAATCTAGAGAATTCGGAGTCGACGTCATCAGATAGAAAATTCCAGTCAGATTTTAGACACAACTCATTGAAATTTTGGAAATTTTTATCTCCGAAAATACGGCCTAATTTGCGCGAAACATTTTTAGTTTTGGATTTTAGGGGAAATGTAGTTAATATTGCTTCATGATCACAAAAACCTGAATTGAAATCAGTACAGTCAACGATTTTCGGATCAAAGGTGACTTTTGCAAATTCCTCTCTATTTTGAGCTGGGAAAAATGCTGGTTTAAAGGTTTTAGATAAAAAAAAAACAGTGAGCAAAGCTCGTCTTTATAAAATACATTTAATTTATTTAAGATCTTTAGTTAATTATAAAGGTAAAGTTGACAAACAAAAAATTTATACGTACAAAAAATATCTATATGAGTATATACGTATATTATAAATACCAATCAATCAATCAATTATACAAAAATGGATAATTTTTGTCTGATTTAATGTTTTTACAAATATATTTATACAATATGTACAAAAGTTAATGAATATATTAAAAAATATAAGAAACGTTACAATAAAAGTGTATGGTAGTAAAATAAATAATGAAAAAATATTTTGACACCCTGTAGATGTTAAATGACATTAATTATATTCATAAAAACATCTTACACTTAAAAAATAACTAAACACTTGGAACAATTTACACATAAAACTACTTGTTTTTGAACCACCTATCCGGTTCTTTTGTCAGATATAACACCTTACATACAAAAAATATTAGCAGTCTTGTATTAATTCGACATACGTAGCAGGGAAGATTCCAACGTTACCATTACACTCTCCCAACCACCAACCGTCTTCTTGTTGGCGATAAACGGTTATAACATCTCCAGCTTTAATCAGAAGTTCATCATGCATGTTTGGAGTATAAGCGTAGATAGCACGACAAGAACCTATTGGATGGATAGGGGTGTCATCCGCAGAACAGAGATTATCACCTGTACTGCTGCATTGCGATGAAAATTCATCTAAAAATAAAGTAAAAATTAAAAAGTTAACTATTAGACTCTGGGTGTTAAGTAAACATACGACAAAAATTTAAGTGGTTATTTCACCCGTATTATAAGAACATTTTCTCCTAACTGATACCCTTGCAACCTTTTCTTGCTATAATTTTAATGTTTCCTTAAACTTTTAGCAGCTCTTCTAGTCCTAGTTTCCTTAGAAAGTTTAGCATATCGATGGCTTCAAGTTAGGCACGTCTTTCTGTTCTATTTCGTATGACCCTAGAGTTACATAATGCAATGCATTCTGACAGTATTGAAGGTTCATCTTTTAACTCACAGAATCTGCACTTTGATTCATCTACCAATTCTAGTTTATTCATGTGTTCTCTTGATCGGCAGTACCCGGTTAATATTCCTGTTATAATACGGAGGTTTTTCTTACTGACATTTAGACAGTTGAAAGATCTCTTCTGGTTATAGTTTTCCAGGAGCGTTTTCGATTGTCTTAGTCTTTCTAGCTAGATCGTCCAAGTTCTTGGATTTTTCTCTATGTATTTCTTTCTTTAGTTTTTCTAAGATTGTACTATTACTGGTTCCACAAGATGGTTTTGGTCCCAAGTAAAGGGTTTCAGCTACTTTTTATTGGATAGGACTCGAACCTGCGATCTCTATAATGTCACAGCGATTTCTGCCAGATGTAATATTTTTTTCGTTTTCTTCTTAATGTAATTTTAAAAATGACTTAGAAATGTATTTTTTTCTTACCAAAATCAGAATCTGGTTGGTTGGAATTTCCATCAGCAGCACCCCTATCCAGCCAATCTGGATCATCGACATCGTTATTATGTGGATCTGAATTATCTGACTGATTTGATTTTAATGATTTTTGACTCACAGGACTTTTATCTGTTTCACACCATTCATCTTTGATCCATTGTGGAACCTTATAAAGTTGAAAAAATTCAGGACATAATTTTATAAAAAAAAAGTATACAACAACTTACCTTTAATACACTTTGTTGTAGTCCTGACTTATCTCTTGTTATCGTAATATATGTTGCTAAAAAGTGATTAATTCGATTTCGATTATCTAGTTCTGCCAATGCATTCGAGACCTTATATTTTGCTCCTTCTAAATAGGTTAACATTGATTTCATCTAAAAATAATGTTTATAACAAATAAAAAGATTTTTATTTTTTATCCATACTTACATGATATAATTTTTCTATAACACTTTGCTGAGAATCTTCAGATCCAAAACTTGGTGTCTGTCTAATTGCTTTTGATAGATTTTCAAGACCGACTTTCGATTTTCTCTCCCTTTCCATATCTTGTCGGATCAATTGTAGTAATTTGACTAGCGCCTAAAATTTCGTTAGAAGGATCATAGCAGGTAAAATAAGTTGATTACATAAAGAGGATTGGGATATATTTTTTAAATTGTGGAGATTAACTTTGAAAAAATAATCTGTTCGCGAAGTTCATAGAGGACTTCATTCATTTTACGACCAACATAATCGGCCTAGTGAACAAGAAATTCGTGCACTTATGAATTGTTTTTGCACTAATTTTAAACTTCTTCATTCAAAAGCATCAATGTGACAAAGAAATATGCGTACCGAACAAAATACTCCGATGCTGTAGCAAGAAGTGTTGAAGAAGACGTAGAAATGTCGATTAGTTCCCTTTCTTAACTTGTTGGCCTTTATTCTTCGACTACGTGGATATTTTTACGAAAGATCTGGCTTTGCGTACTTATAAAATACAGCTCGTACAAGAATAAACGCCAGATGATCATCGTTTACGTCGCATATTTGCTGATTGGACTAATTTGAAAATAGCCAAATTTATCGAACAATTGTGTTTAGTACCTAATGATACTAAATTCTGGTTAAATGGCTTCATGAATAAGCAAAATTGCCTTGTATAGGACGAAAACAAGCTTTAATTCATTAATAAATAACGAATATATTCATTAAAATTGGCTGTTTTGTGAGTTTATATGCATGCGGCATCATTGATTTTTATTTTTTTTTTAAATGAGGAAGGTGGTGGTCTTACTGTGAATGGTGAGCATTATCGAGCCATGCTGACTGATTTTCTGTTTCCAAAAAATAATCAGCTAAACATTGATGACTTTTCATTCCAAAAAGGTAGAGCAACTTGCCGTATAGCACGTTTAACCATTAGTTTATTGCAAAATCAATTTGGTAGCAACTTTATTCCCAGAAATGATTTATGCGGCTTAACGTCTCTCGATTTCTTTTTATGGGGTTATGTTAAGTGATTGGTTTAGGCATACAAACCAGCAACTCTTGAAGCCAATGGAAGTCAATATTCAAGCCACGATTGACTGTATACAGCCAGATTTATTGGAAAAAATTGTGAAAAATTGGATTGATCGAATGGACCATATAATTCGTAGTTTTTTTTATATTACTTGATGACAGAAGCAGATTTTTGGTAGATTTGATAAAAACTTACTTGTTTTCGCCTTTCTCTATTCATAGCTAAAGTTATGTGTTCACAATAGAAATCAGGCAATAACTGCTCGGAAACTTGTTGTGAACTCTGTCGTAGATTTTGTAAGGTAGTTAAATCTTTGGTGGGATCTGCTTGGCTTACTGGAACTTTAAGCCTTTCTGAAGCCTAGAAGATAAAAATTATAGTAAAGAAAGAGTAATTTTAGAAGTATTATAATATTATACCTCAATCAATCTAGGTCCTATATAATCATTGTGATGTAAGTAAGATGTTAAAATAGCTTTTAAATTATTCAGACGTTCTTCTTCTAACGCTTGAAATGTGCTAGCGCCTCTTAGTACAGCAGATTCCCATTCAAGTCTAAAAAAAAATATTTAATGTTTTATTTCTATCTATAATTCTCTGATTAATATAAAGTATATAGTTTTGTATTTTAATCAAGCTGCTTCTGTAAAGGTTCGTAACGAACTTTTAGATGAAATAGAAATACAACGAGAATCGATTGAGGAATTGCAGGTTCTGATGGATAAGATTGTGGATAGAAGCGAAGAAAGCAAATTAACCTTAAATATTAGAAAGAAGAAATTCATGACCATTGCAAAGACACAGCAACAAAAGAAGTTATGGATTAGAGGCGAACCTATCCAAAAGGTAGACAGATATACATACTAAGAAACAGTCATAACTGAAGACAACGATTGTACGCAAGATATCAAATCAAGAATAGAAAAAGCCCGAGCTACATATTAGAAGGGTACTTTGCAGCAATTACCTGAGCCTACAACTCAAAGTACGAATGTTGAGATGTTATGGACGCTAGAAGAGGACAGTATCATTCAAATAGAATCGTTTGAAATGTGGACCTACAGGAGAATCTTGAGAATAAGCTGGATTGATAGGGTTACGAACAACGACATATTGAAAAGAATGTAAAAGGAGAAGGAGGTTTTGAATACAATTAAGATAAAGAAATTGCAGTACCTAGGCCATATCATAAGAGGAGAGAGGTACGTGTTGCTGCAGATTATTATACAGTGAAAGATACTGCGCAAAAGAAAAATTGATTTATTGCTTCTGAATACTAGATTTCATTAAAATCCTAGTAGCTGTTTCTAAGATATAGGTACAAGAATTGCTCGTTTAAAGTTATCAGATAGAGAATATTGAATAAGATCAAATTAGGAAACCAAGAAATCGTTGATTCTGGAAAATGGTGCTAGGTAACTCTGATCATGCTATAGTAGAAGTCAAATGTCCAATAGAACCTCACCCATTCGAGGCACCACCCACGAGAACTTTTTGGAACTTAAAAAAAGCAGATTGGGAAGGCCTTCGAGACTACTTTGCAACTTTTCCCTGGAATCGAGTCTGCTTTATTAACAAAGATCCATCGGCAGTTTGCAACAGTATAACTGAAATCATTTAGTGTGCCATGGAAGCTTACATTCCTCACTTTTCCAAACGCTTGAAAGCCAAACAGAAGCCATGGTTTAATAAAGATTGCGATGTAGCTCGGAAAGCTAAGATCAAGTCCCACAAATTATTTATACAAAATCCATCAGATGAAACAAAACAGGATGATATAAACGTTAGAAACAGATACAACACCACTATTTCCAATTCCAAAAGTCTCTTTGACGCTCGAATGAGACAGAAAGTAATGTCAAACCCTAATGGAAGCCGGTCCTTTTGGACTCTCGCCAAACATATCAACAACAATTTCACAACTAGTTCATTCCCTCCACTCACATCAGATGACGGCTCAATAGTTACGTCCTCCACAGAAAAGGCAGAACTCTTTGCCAAAATTTTCTCTTCGAACTCGACACTTAACCCACCGGATAACATAGAGCTATCTTCTATTCCACGGGCTCCCCACACAATGAAAAATATCATATTTAGGGTTAAGCGGGTGCAGAGAGTCCTTGCGACTCTAAATACCAACAAAGCAAGCGGCCTTGATGAAATACCTGCTTTACTCTTAAAGTGTTGTGCTCCTGAACTAGCGCCAGTTTTTACTAAGCTATTTCAACTATCATATGATACTGGTATTTTTCCACAATCCTGGAAAACTGCTCGAGTACAACCAGTCCCCAAGAAAGGCTCTAACTACAGACCCATAGCTCTTTTATCTGTTATTAGCAAAACTATGGAGAAATACGTCAATCACGAGATCCTGAGCTACCTTGAGACACACAACCTTTTAAGTGACAGGCAATATGGTTTTCGCCAACAAAGGTCAACAGCCGATCTACTAGCATATGTAACTCATGTCTGGAGTGATGCCATCCACCGCTATGGGGAGACTCAAATAGTATCACTAGACATCTCAAAAGCATTTGATCAAGTGTGGCATGCAGCTCTTTTGAACAAACTGCCTTCATACGGACTCTCGCAAAACCTTTGCAGATGGATATCCACCTTTCTCTCCAACAGGCACATCCAAGTTGCTGTAGATGGGCATTCTTCCAACCTCTACAAGATCAACGCTGGAGTTTCCCAAGGATCGGCTCTAGCTCCTACTCTATTCTTACTACACATTAATGATCTGCTGGAAGCCACTAATAACCCGATACATGGTTTTGCAGATGATAGCAACCTACACTGTAGCAAGGCGCACAGCCGTCCGATACCTCTAGATATTCTGGAAGAGGATAGAAGATCCACAGCGGCTTCTCTCAATCAAGATTTGAGAATTGTAGACGAGTGGGGAAGAAAGAATCTAGTTAATTTCAACGCTTCCAAGACAAAGACATGTTGCCTATCCAACAAGAGGCAAACATGCGGCCCATCCATTACAATCAACGATCAGACACTGGTAGCGGGCGACTCCATTACTCTGGTTGGTATAACGATCTCCCAGGACTTACTCTGGAACGAACATATTGCATCCATAGCAACTGCAGCAGGAAAAAAATTAGGCTTTCTGCTTAGAGCACGGAAATATTTTTCTCCATCCAACTTGGCTACGCTTTACAAAGCCCAAATACGGCCTAATCTTGAATACTGCTCACATGTATGGGGTTCGGCGGCTCCGTCAAGGCTCGGAGTTCTTGATGCAATACAGAGAAGGGTAGTTCGACTAATAGACGACACCAGTATCACCAAAAACCTAGCCCCATTATCCCACCGAAGAGCAGTGGCTGATCTTTCCTTGTTTTACCGATACATAAACGGATTTTGCTCAGAAGAACTCCGCTCTATAATGCCTCCACTTGCCAGACCAGCCAGAGCAACGCGACGTGCCAACTCCATGCACCCTTATACTGTTCAGTGCCCGACATCGAGAACGGATCGATTCGATCGTTCCTTCATCCCCAGGGTCTCCAGATTATGGAACTCCTTACCTCCCCACGTCTTCCCCACTCGTCCTAACTTGCAGGCCTTTAAATATCAAATTAATAAATTACCTCTTCTGTCCCAACAGATGTTCTCGGTACATTTGTATTTAGGTCTATACCTACGAGGACATCCTTAACAAAAAAAAGAAAAAAGTGTAAAAAGTTAGTAAAGTTAACTACTTTGTGTAGTATTTCAGTATTGAGCACTCAATCGAAAAAAGAAAGAATAACTACATTCATTTTTAAAACAAATCTGTCGAAAGTTTCTTTGTTATAATGTAGATACTGAAATTATAATGCATTTTTACCCGTCAACACATACCTAATAACTTTATTAGCCTTGAACTTTTTTTGTTTTAAAAAAAATTACCTTGCCCTCTCAGCTCTCACGCATAGTGCGTAGTATTCGATATCGGCTTTTCTAACAGCATCTTCGGCTTTACGTTTTTTACCTTCCAACTGAAATAAAGATTATATACGTAAAAATTATTGAATTACGTGTCATCATTTAAAAGTTTAATAAGTAATGCTCACATTCTAGCAGTCAATTATCTAGTGTTGATGCCAATTAAATTGATAAACTTTCTAAATAATTGACTTAATGTTTTGTTTTTTTAAAAGGTAGATTCATATTGTCCAATTATTATTTTATATTATCTACTTTGTGTTTTTGTTCGTTACTTTTAGTCTTTTAGCAGATAAAATACAAAAAAAAAAACAACTCATAGGACATACAAGTACGTTATGAAATGAAATGATATAACGGAATACACATAGAGAACAATTATTATTGTTACTTACTTTAGTATTATCCTTATCAGTTGTATTTTGACGAATTTGTGTCAAATGTATCAAACTACTGGTGCTCTTAGAAATCCTGGAAAAAAATTACGTAAGTACTATAACATTTGTTTACTACAAAAACCACAAAAAAATGTAAAGTGATAAAAAACATATAAACCATAATTTTATCAAAGGTAATACCACAAGTCCTTAAAATTTTATCGATAAATTTTTAGTTTCCACGAAAACTTTTTTATTTGGCAAAAATACGAAAACAAACTGAAATGTGATAAAATCACGAGTCCGTAGGACGAGTGATTTTATCATATTCAGTTTGTTTGAGTAGTTTTGCCTAAAATAAAAAAGTTTGAGTCTGGAAAATAAAAATTTATCTAGTAAAATATTACAGGACGAGTGGTATTTGAGAAGATTATTTTTTGAACCATTCTGTACAAAAACTACTTTATTTAAAAAACTTCCTAGAACAACTTATATTTCATAATTAACACAAACGAAATGCCGTTACCCCACCTATTAACTTATCCTGTACACTAGATAGTATTGACAGTTGTCAGTTGTCGTGAGCGTCGTGAAAACAGGGTTATAATTTGAATAAATATTTATTTTTATACCTATTTACACAATTATATTATTAAAGAGAAAATTACCAAAATAAAAATTATTAGGTATATCCATTTAAAGTTTACCTACAAGACCACATTTTCCTGTAGGCATATAAAAGTTTTAAATGCATGCAGAACCAGGAAGCAGGTTAGTTTTAAAGTACCTTCATATTTGATTCTTCATTGTCGTTTAAATGAATTGAATTGTGATAATAATAATAACAAAATATATTTCAGAATATTTAGATAATATAAATGAATGTTGATTTATAGTAAGGTACTTATAAACAAGAAAATTGATTGTTCAATATTGTTATTGAATTTTTGACAGTTCTATAATTTTATCAATACTAGTAAAACCACTAGCACTAGTGGTTTTATCATTATAAACCGGAATGATTGGCTAGATTTAGCATAAAACATTGAAGATTAAGCGTTTTCATTGGACGAAATCACAAAATTGTGATATTTTGACAGGTGAAAAAATTAATCACTGTTAATGGTTACTATAAAATTACACATTATAATAGTTTTAAACGTCATCAAGTTTTTTGAAGATACTGTTTTCTGCCTTTTCTATCCTTTGAATGCCTTCCAAAGATTTTCTAATCCACAACGTCTCTGTTATGTCGAAATAATTATTTCGATTAGTTTAAATTTCATTACAGAGTGTTCAAATTAAGTCAACTTTCATAACTAATTTTCCTGTCGTCTGAACTGAATATCTTATACAAACCAGCATAATATGATAAACAGAGAAAGTTACAGCTCTTGAATGGTATTAACTATTATAAAGATGTACAAATGCATACAAATCAATAGTGTAGAAATAGTAATGTCTTCCTGGATTATAATGATATTATAAAAAATAATCTAATTGAACTATAGAAAAATTGAAAAGAACAATTTTTAACAAAATTCTAGTTGGTTATGTGTTTTGGAAGAAGTTACTAAATGTTGGCCTAATAGACTAGTAGTAGAATAACTTGATTGATTATTTGAAAATTTTGAAATAATTAGAAATAAGACTAAAGACACATAGAGAAAGGATTCTAGGAGATTACCAGAATGGATTTAGACCAGGCAGATCGACAATTAATGCCAAACATACACTAGAACAAATAGTGCAAAAAGCAAGTGAATACTATAGAGAACTGCAAGTAGTTTTGAGACATATTTTAAACATCAATCTGATTCTTATATATTTATGAATGCTTCAAACTTACGTTTGCTTTCCATACTTGGTTGTATCCAAAACAGCTGCGTCTTGTAATTTTTCATTTTCTCTCGCACATGTGTGACTGTGTTTTTTACCTTTAGCTTCGCTAGCTCGCCAATCTGATAATAATTTCGCTGCTTTATCCACATGTGTTTCTGATTGTTTCCGTATCCTAGAAAATAAAGGATAATTTGTATATAATATAATTTTTAATCAATTTTGTTGTACATACCTGTGTTGGGTTTCGGTAAGTGTTTTTAAAGGTTTTGCAGTTTCTTCCAGTAAAGCAACTCCTAATAGTCTATGAGCTTCAGCTTTGGTTTCTAATTCAATAGCAACAGCTTTCCAAGCTTCATTCAAACCTCCAACATTTTCTCGACAAGCTCGAGATAATTTGTTGCTAAGCTTTGACAAACTCTTTGCGTATTGTGTTTCAGCTTCAGCTCTAGAAAATTTCAATCGAGACTTTTAAACAGAAAATGGACTACTCACAAATATAATAAATGTTATAACATCGAGTTTGAAAAGATAAAATAATAAGCTTGATCAGTAATTAAAAAGTAAAGAATATTATGCAACTATAGTTTGAGCCAACTAAAAACAAAAAAATGTGTTAATACTCTTTTTCTAAATGAAAATGACTTCTAGGTAAAAAATCGAAGAACAAAATGATAATTATAATCATAATAAAATTATTTTACTACCTTTCTTGTAGTATTTGTGCTAATTCTTTGCAAAAGTCACCTCCTTGTTTAACATATCTTCTTAAATCTTCAAATCCATTTTGACCCTGTAAAGAATGAATAGTGTTAATGGTTATATTGTTAAATTATATTCGATTATTATGTTTTAAACGCAAATTATAATTTTAATATAATAATATTTTATCATTTTGTGATTTCTAGAGACGTCGAACAATTAAAATGATTCTTCTATTTTATTCTTGGGTATGCTTGTAAACGCAAAACACAAAAAAGTGAGGTTTAATCTATTAAAAAATGGTCACGCATTTCTTGATGGTGATCTTTGTTCATCAGATGATATCAAGCGCATGTGGCGTGCGATTAAAAACACTGATGTTTGAGTGTGGTGCGAATTAGAAGTATACCAAAAATACAATTTGGGACATTGTACAATCTTAAATTTAAAAAATATACGAATGTGTGCGAAGTTTATTCTCAAATTGCTAAATGGAGAGAAAAAAGTTTTGCTTAGAAATTGCTCAGGATAACTTAATGGAAATGGTCAATAACGAAAATGTTTGAAGAGATTATTACTGGTTATGAATTAAGTTTATGAAGATAAAAAAATCTGCACAGTGGAATCTCTCTTCCGAACCACAAGTGAAAAAAAAGCACGTCAAATTCAAAGTACTCTTTAGTCAATGCTGTTGGTTTTTTCTACCATGAACTTGTTGTAGAACACGAATATACAGCTACAAGTCAGTCGATTAATAAAGAATATTACATTAAAATTCTGAATGAATTGCATTGTGCAGTGGGTAGAAAATTACTGCATTTTTATTCAAACAGTGACTAGCTATTCCATCACGATAATGCGCTAGCGTATACTTATCGAATCTTGTACAGTAACTCTTAAAAAACACATTAGCGACACTCTACTCGACGTTTGCATACTGCCATCGAACGCATGCATACTGCAAATATGGGCAGGCGATTTTTGCATTTTAGTTGCTCCACGTATCTGCACAACTTCGGTTTTCTTTAAAGTAGCAACACGAAAGAACGCTTTGGGTTCTCAAATGTCAAGTGATTAATAGTGATTATTAAAAGACAAAGAGGTATATCGTTTTGATGTCATTCATAAATTGAAAGAAATGTAAAATGTTGATTGTTTGTTGCTGTCAGAAAGTTGAATGATTGAAACTTGGTCTCTATTTGCTGCTGAGGAGCCAAATCAGCTTCAGTAGTGGCATGTTGCTGCATACAATTAATGTGGGATGCATATCGCAAGCAAGCTTATGCGCTGCTGCTTCGTGGCCACAATTCTGTCTGTTTTCACAGCAAGAAGCAAGCATGCGATATATGTCAAAAACATGCATCTTATTTTGGATACAAAAACAGTGAACTTTATCGTACTTCTTCGCCAATCTCTATATAGTTCAACATGCCCCATGCTGCTTTGGCTCATAAAACAGCATGTTTTGGTTGTTCCCGTTTAAAACCAGTTCCGCAATAAAACGACTGACGGTTAGACATAATTGAACGAGAGCACTCAATGCAGAAAATGTAAGAACAGTGTTAGTGTACCTACTACTTTGAAGGATATCAGATACATAAAAATAACGCTAGCGCAGATATATAAAGGTCGCTAGATACTTTCGGACAGACCTCGTATAGTAAGCAACAATAATCATTTCTGAATAAGTGCCAACATTGATCTGTAGAGAGAAAAAAAAACTGTGATTAAATGTAATATAATCGAGAGGCACATTTGAATAAACCACCATCAGATCAAATTCAATCATAATAAATCACCACCATCAGCCCAAAATTCAATCATTTTTAATTTTAAATTGTCATCTAAAACGTATAGATTAATTGATTTGACTATTTGTTGAATGTAAGAACATTGTTTTAATATATTAATGAAGAAATAAATTGGATGGGTTATAGTTCGTATCATTGATGATATCCATTGTTTCATTATAATAAACAGTCGTATCAAATTTATGAATTTATTTGTTTACAGATATTGTGTCAAAAAAAAACAAGATACAAAAATGCAGAAATAAAATATTCTTAACAAACAATCTATAATGATCATTAATGTTTCTTGTTTCAATCATTATGCTAATTTTTTCTAAATTATTATTATCATTTTCGTATAAAACCGACGACACAAACAACTTTTCTATCCACAACCATGTTACGTTTGCTGGTATGGGTTGGATTTTTTTCGGCAGCGTTAAGGCCAATTCTCACATAGCAGCGCCGCAGCAGCGCGTCGCGTAGCCGCAAATGCGGCTCCATAAAATATTCATTATTTTAAATGGACCGGTTCTCACATAAGCAGAGCAGCGCGGCAGCAGCACAGCACGTCGACATCTAACGCCTTCGAGAGCGTTGTATGCTGCTCTGTGCCGCGCCGCGCTGCCAAGTGGGTATTAGAAAGCAGCAAACACTGCTGAGGTTGATGTTATTTGGTTAATATTTGCCATAAACTACAGAAAGCTAAATAAATAAAAAATAATTTTTATGAATGATCCCTAAGAAAACAACTAAACTAGATGGATTGGGAACAAATAACACCTTTTATAGATTTCTGTAAAATAATGAAAGATTCTATATTTGTTTAGTGTTAATATTATTAAGTACTTAGATGTCGTTGATTTATTAGAATATTCGTTCGGTATTTCACATAGTCAGCATTAATTAGATATTTCTTTTTTTATGCAAGGGTGCGGTTTTATTTTTTATTGTTGAATATTGAGTAGTTCATTTTTAGTTTTTATTGAAAAATAAACCTAGTACATATATACGTATAAAGAGTACATACAGGTACGTGATCTAACAACATCAAATCGAATGTTGATATTTTGATTTTGTCCTTTGTTTAGTTAGATATTGTTAGTAAAAACAGAAGATGGAAGGCAAAATCGAGAGATTGATTTTATTAGTTAGTAAGAGGCCAGAAATCTACGTTCTAGGTAATAAACATTACAGTAATTTAATAAGAAAAGAAAACATCTGGAATGAAATAAATAGTCTGAACAGTACTGGGACAAATGTTTCGCAACCGCTACGGTCGTGATTCTGCTGCTGCTGCACTGTTTATGTGGGAATGCATTCATGGTTTTTGCATCGCGGCGGAGCTGTGAAGCGCTGCTGCCGCGCTGCTGCGGCGCTGCTATGTGAGAATCGGCCTTTAATCGTAAATTACGGGAGGTGTGCTAGTGTTCAAAATAATGATTCGTACCCATGGAAAGTAGCTTTATTTAAGTTATAAGAGTCTTCTAAAAAATTGCAGTTCATATGTGGAGGCACTCTGGTATCTGAAAAACATGTTATAACAGCAGCGCACTGTATCAAAAATCGAGGAAGAATAACGGAACCTAAGAATCTACGAATAGTTGTGGGTAGATCCAATCTGGAAGGTTTAGATGTAGATAACCTTGATGCACGGAAAATTAAAAATGTGTACCTTCATCCAGAATTCATTAATACATCAAGTGACGCAGATATAGCAATACTTTATTTATTTATTTATTTATTTATTTATTTATTTGCGGGCAAGCCCATTTAAGCAGTAAATTACAATTTAAAAACACTAACATATATATGGCTCTATAAAACAAAAGAGTTAAAAATACAAACTAAACACATTAATAAGACATAGATGATAAAAAGATTAAATAAAATCATTTATTAAAGCTCGGTATTAAGTAATCGAGTTTTGAATGAATGAAATGGGGTGTTGAATATCTCAAGACTATTATGAACATTGGCTAATCGTAACATTCTTGGAATACAGCTATTAAAAGTTTGGTCTAAACGATAAAAAGGTATATAAAATGTTTGTTGCTGTCTAGTTGGCCGGATTGGAACATAAAGATTTATTTTTGCTAGAAGTTCAGAACAGCTGCTTCTGTCATTGATGATATTAAAAAGTAAAGTCAGGTCTCTCTGTTTCCTCCTAGTTTCCAAGGGAGCGATGTTCAGATATTGTTCCAAAAAACAATAGTCGCAAGGAACACCCAATTTAAAAGCTATGTATCTAAGAAAATTGTGTTGCACATTTTCGATGTTCCTGCTATAAGTTATGTAATGTGGGGACCAGACAGAAGAACAATAATTAAGGTGCGGTCGAACTAATGAACAATAAAGAACTTTAATTGCTGTTATGTCAGTGAAATCGCGGGTAAGCCTTTTGATAAAACCAAGCATTTTCATGGATTTTTGAATAACTGAGGGTATATGTTTATTGAAATTTAAGGTAGGGTCAAGAATAACTCCAAGGTCTTTGATTTGGTTAACAGACTCCAGGGTGTGACCATTTAAGTTGTAATCAGAAATAATAGTAGGCACATGTGATCGATAAAAACGCATGACATGGCATTTAGTAGCAAGTCCATGCCATTTAAGAAACATCAGTTGGAAAGATTATCAAGGTCAGACTGAAGTAACAAAGCGTCATAAGAGGACTTAATAATTAGGAATATTTTCAAATCATCTGCAAATAATAGTGCTTTGCCGTATCTGAAACAGTGAACGATGTCATTAATAAATAAGTTGAATAGTAAGGGACCGAGGTGCGACCCTTGAGGAACACCAGAGGTAACTTGAATTATGTTAGAATAATGATGATTTGCTCTCACCATTTGAGTCCTGTTCGTAAGGTAGCTGCTTATCCATTGCAGTAATGTCCCACATACACCATATTTTTCGAGCTTCTCAAGTAAGAGAATGTGATTGACTCTATCGAAAGCCTTGGAAAAGTCTGTGTACACTGAATCAATCTGGTAGCCCATTTCCAATGCTTCAGACAGCAAATCAACATAGGTCACCAAATTTAATTCGGTAGATTTACCAGCACAAAAGCCATACTGTTGCTCAGTTATAATGCTAGAGCAGTCATGGCTAAGGTAATCTAAAATAATGTTCTTAAATATCTTAGGTATACTACTAAGAATAGATATTGGTCGATAGTTTTTAACATCAGACTTGCTACCCGATTTGTATATTGGGGTGACATAAGAAAGTTTCCAATAATCAGGAAATTGACCCGTCTCGATAGATTTATTAAAAATATGGAAGAGAGGGCGAGATAATATAAAACTGCAATTTTTAAGTAAAATGGGAGGAATAATGTCAGGACCTGGACCTTTCTTTATGTCAAGATTTGATAATTTCTCATAAATAGTCGAAATTGGAATGTGGTAAGAGGAAACATTTAGCTTCGATTCGATTTTAATATCATTTAGATTTAGATTTTGAGTAGTGTAGACTGATGAAAAGTGTTTGGCAAACAAATTTGCTACCTCACTTCCGCAAGAAGCAAAAGAATTTTCAAAAAACATATTATTAGGTATGGTGTTATTGAATCTTTTAGCACTTACAAAATTCCAAAAGTATTTAGCATTACTTTTAACAGATGTCTCAATAGAATGTATGTAATTTAAATAGCATTCTCTAGACATAAACTTGCATTGCGATCTTAACTGTCGGAATATTTCATAATTTTGGGGAGTTCTATTTTGTTTAAAAATCATATGTGCAACCTTATCCCCAACCAAAATTCTAAGCTGAGAAGAATACCAATGTGGGAAATTGTTCTTGGAAAATTTCTTTAAAGGTACAAATAACTCAATTACCGAATACAAAGCATCATAGAGAGTAAAAATCTGTTCTGAAAGTTCCTTTCCTTGAAGTAGCTCATCCCAGTCCATTGCTTCTAAACATTGGCGTATAGCCCTAAAATTGGAGTGTTCTAGATGAAGCCGTAAAATTTACAGATAAGATTAAATCAGTTGATATTGGTTCTAGTAAAAATAATCAGGATAGTATTGTAGGAGAAAAAGGAATAGCGGTCTCATGGAGCGTAGATGCCAATTACAAGTTAAATTTAAAGTCTCCTAGACGTGTTACTGTTACAGTACTCTCTCAAAATAGTTGTTTAAAAAATCATTTACTTAAAAAATATGTAACCGAAAGAACACTTTGTGTAAAAGATGGATGTACTGGTCAAGGATTTGGTGGTAGTGGATTTGTACAAGAAATTAATGGAAAGTGGACACTTACAGGTATAATTTCAAAAGGTATCTTAAATAGAGGAGCATGTTCGGACGATTCGTACGAAATATTAACTGATGTTTCTAAATTTTCTGATTGGCTCACATCAACAATGAAGCTTTAAAATTACTGAAATCGGCATATCTTTAGGTTAAGCGCTTATTGGTTGTGGAAGTAATAAACTTGCAATATACAATGGAATTTTTCAAGAACCTGTTTTATTTGCATTGAACTAAAATAAATTTCCTCCTATTCAATTTCCAACATATTTTATATCCAGACTATAATTGATTCAATAATTACCAATTCCATCACCTCTCTCACTTCCAAAGGGGCCTCCACAACTTCGGATCTCAAAATGAGCAGTTGGGGAAGAAGTTGTAATTCTCAAAGCTTTCTGCTAAAAAAATGATCTTTTACTATGTTTTTTTTGCATTTTTTGGCGAGATGTCTTTTTGACCCATTGTGTGTCTCTGAATCATATTGTATCAATTTCCTCAGTTCACGGTTTGGATAATTATTCGAGTCTTCGCCTGTCCTTTTGGCTTTTTCCTGTAAGTTATCTATAAATGGCCCTTTATCTATCAAATCAGTCAACCATTTAGTATTTCATATTACTCAGCTAAAATTCCGCAAAGGCATACACCCCTTCTCCATTTCCAGCATTCCTCCCACTTCCGAAGGAGCCTTAACGACTTTGAAACCCAAAATGAGCAATTGGGGAACAAGTCGTAATCCTCAGAGTTTCCTGCTAAGAAAATGTTTTTTGGAACGAAGTTCCCTTTCGCGCGTTACGAACAGTTACGACTGACGCTAGGAGCTAGCCAAAAAAAATTCATACCAAAAGTTGTCACGACACTATGACACGACACACGCATGTTTCTCTCTCTCACAGACCAAAAAATAAATAACTCTCTCTCCCTCTCTCTCATAGATAGATATATTACAATGGATAGAAAAGTGTGACGTCAGCCATGGGAGGAGCTTACAAATCTTTCTAAACAAAACACAAAACTACAAAACATATTTGCATTGAAAATGCCATAAAAGACTTTTCTATTACTTGTAGTGGTTTCTAATCAAAAATCTTAACGTTTTCCGGACACTTTTCATACGACCTATTGTATCCAATTTGTGATAGTGAATAAACATTGAAAGTTAGTGTCCGTGTTTAAATTTTATATGCATTTTAGTGGAATTGAGGTTATGTTTTGTTTCAAAGTTTATAAATTTTATTATGTTAATCTTGTAATTAATTATGTATTCTTTAACTATTAAATAGTATTCTGTTGCAGTAAAAATGGTGATGTGTTTCGTCCCCAATTGCAAACATTATAGCGAGCAGAAAAACTGCAATTTTTTTTCTTTTTTTTTCTATTTTGCTTTGAACAGTGTAGTAGTGTCGCTACTTTGTTAAGTTTATACAGGTTTTTTGTAGATAATAAATGTTAAAATAATAGAAAATAAAAACAATAATGTATCCTGACAATGTTTCTGCACAAGTTCCGGATATTGTTGATAGAGTTAGGTAAGTAGAGATTTTATACAGACGATAATAAATGCTTATGTATATACAAACTCTCTGTTGTGTTTACAAATTACAATTCCTTCACTAATTAATCGAAAGGAACTTCGTTCCATCCGGGTGTCCTTTGACACCTCTCACTTTTTTTTACTAGCTTTTCAGGGACTGGCTATTGGTTCGTGATTTTCTTTTGTGCGTTTTTATGTCACTTTTGCCCTATATTTTCATCTGTTTCTTTATTGTTGCCCTAGATGTCTCTTTGGTCTCTTGTGTCTCTACATTATATTCTGGTCAATTTCCTCTATAACGGTTTACATGGTTCGTTGTTCCTTCGTAGATCTTTCTCCTATATGGTATCTGTAAAAATTCCTTCATCTATTGAAGTAGTTTATAAATCAGTATTCCATAGAACTGTGCTAAAATGCGCAAAAAGCAATTTTCAATTTTTTGTTTTTATTGAAGTTATACTTCTATTCGGACACTCTGTGGAATGAATTAGTGTGTAGCTAAATGGGAAAAATCATTACATATGTAATGGTGTGAGTAAGAGAGAGACAGAATCACATATAAGGTATATTGTTCGGTAAAAACAAAGATGAAATATTTACTACATGTTATTAGTCATCACTATAAGTCCTTTGAATACCGTTTAAACATTCATTGCATTGAAAGAGATAGATATACAACAAACAGTCTGAGCTATTGTTATTGTATTACATTGACGTATCGCATTATGTTTGACATATTATTTTATAATTCTGTCACGTAAGTTAACATATTAAGTTTAGTATTTTATATTAATAATAATATTCAGTAATGAGTATTGTATTCTAGTCTAAAATACCATCACATGGTTGCATTATATCCTTCACTATGCTTTTGAGTCGAAGACATGCGTGTGAGTTAAAACCTGTTCCTGCAAAGTAACTGAAAAGTGCAGTTCAAAGTGCGTTAAAATTTTGTAAAAGTGTGTACCTATACGTTGTTAGAAAATGTTTTGCATTGTTTTCTAGTGTTTTAAAATCTGTAATAGCCCACGGTAAGAAAATCGGGTTTTGTTAACACTTTTTTTGTACATTGATCGTTTTACTGTTTGGTTTTCGTGTTTGAAGTAAGGACACACATCAACTGGTCTTATTTTTCTTAGTATTTATTTAATTGAATACAGTTAATTTAAAAAAAAAATTATTTCTACTTGCCTGTGTTTGTAGTTATTAAGTTTTATTAGTTAACAGTGCATAGAAGTATAACTTCTGCCGACAGTCCCACTGACTGCCACACCCTTTTTTGTGTTTATTGTTTTACTTAAAGAACATTTCGATTTTTATAAAAGTAAATAAGTTGTTAATTTTTAATTTTGCTTTAAGAAAAATGTTTATTTTATTAACTTGATAAACAAAAAATCGATAAAGAATTTGTTTATTGATCCATTTGCATTTATAATTCATTCTGTTACAATCGTTAACTTTTATAATTCATTTTGACATACCTAATTTATGATACAGATGTATTAATTTATAATCGGAAATTTATTCATTTATCTTACTATCTACTATTTTTCTTCATTTTCTTCTACTACTAGCTTGTCCTTCCAAAGCCGAGACTCGAGTTCTTCGTACGACCTTTACACAACAATTTTCTTGGATGTCCTTTCTCTTTTGATCATTCTAATCTTACTGCTCGTTAGTATGTCGGAATCTTTTGAGAAAGATAGACTGTGATATTGTTTATTAATGACTTTGAAATTGTTATGGATAGTACATTTCCCTGTATAAGAATAATTAATGTTTTTTATAGAAAGTTTATTTAAAAATGTACTTTTTTTAGTTACTTGAGATTAAAAAAAAAAGATTCGCAAATATAGAAACAAATAAAATCTTTTATGCAAATCCTGACTATTGATAATTATGTTAAGTTTTTATGTTATCAGTTGCTCTCTTCGTATCAAAGGAAATATAGATGTAACATATATATTTATCAACAAACATATCACGTTTGTTAGTGTCGGTAGCGTTTCGTTTTATATTGTAGTGTTAAATGCAAATTTGTGTTGGTAAAGATGCAAGATTGTTATCAAATAATGGCTCGTATTCATGAGTAGCGGCATTACTTCAGGTGACAGATTCTAATGAATTATCATATTTATGTGTTTGCACTCTAGTGTCCCAAAAAGACCATATAACAGTTTGTCATTGTTTCAAACTTGATAACAAAACGTTAAAAAAAATCTAATAATCACAATTTATAAAAAGAACTTTTTATAGTAGATAGTTTTTTTTTTGGTGATTTATAAGTCATATTACTATTATTAAACTATTACTCCCTTGGCAAATAGCGCTTTACCGAGATAGATTACGGCATAGTCCACAGTATAGTCTAAAAAAATTTTTAGAAATTTTCTAAATTAGTTTATTCTATTAACAGTTAAAATAATAATTACTGTTGTCACATGTAGAACAAAAAAAAAACTTCTCTCCGCGTAATCGATCCCATTATGATAACATAACAGAACTGTCACCTTGACTCATATCCGACTTCTATTCAACTAGGCTACGAACGACATATTTAAAAACTTTCAAAATGATAACATGTATACACAATTTATATCATATTTCATATCAATTCAGTATAAATTTCGAAATTTATGTATATGCCTAAACACACTTGAAACATGCATTGTCATCCATTTCTTAGCTATACTGAAAATATTAGAACTCTAGGTAGTCGGGAAATAGGTTTAAATTCGATTACAAAATTCCACGGAATGACACAGAGACAAAGAACACGGCGAAAATATAAAAACTTTCTAAAAATAGCTTTGGGTGTTTCAAATCTAGAAGTATTAGATGCAGATAAATTAATGCAAAAAAAATTGGAAGCGTTTACACTTATCCAGAATATAATGACATTTCGAGTGATGGAGATACAGTACAGATACAGTACTTCTGTTAGAAGAAAATGTAGAATTCACTGATAAGATTAAATAAATTGATTTGTGATATGGTAAACAGAAAATAATATTTATTTAGACCTAATTCTTAGTTCAAATGGGTTACACCTCCACATACACTCACACCAAAAAGAAAAGACTCTTTAGGTACGTTCAAGCGCTATGGATGGTAACAAGATACAACACCAACACTCGCAGCTATCCAACCTGTTGCAAATGGAGAAGTTTGTGAGAGCTGTTCCGGCGACCGATACTAACACCATCCAAACATTCCCATCCACTCCCTTAAAAGGACATAAGTCCGATAACAGGGTCCTCAAATCCAACACTCCTATAAACTTTCTTTCATCTACCCATCAACTTCTTGTCTTGCCTTGTCTGTTTTGTCTTAGTTCAGAATGATGAAAAAAGTCAACATTCTTAGATACTCTGTTAGCATGTCTATGCCAGCGAGGAAAGCTCAAGCTCATAGCATAAGTAGTACGATGAGAGTGAAGGAAAAAAGTAAATGAGACACGCTAAGACTTGGGAGGAACATAAAACTTTAGTACTTGTAGCAATTCAGAACAACCCTCTCTAACTTGTTTATCGCAGACTGAGTCTAGGTAGTCCACACTATAGATGGAAACTTCAAGTGAGGTCTAACAAGAGCGAAGTGTAATATTCTTAAGGAAAATCTTTAATGTGTTTTTTGAAGTTATACTTCTATTCGGGCACTCTGTGGAATGAATTAGTGGGAAAAATGGGAAAATCATTACATATGTAATGGTGTGAGTAAGAGAGAGACAGAATCACATATAAGGTATATTGTTCGGTAAAAACAAAGATGAAATATTTACTACATGTTATTAGTCATCACTATAAGTCCTTTGAATACCGTTTAAACATTCATTGCATTGAAAAGAAATAGATATACAACAAACAGTCTGAGCTATTGTTATTGTATTACATTGACGTATCGCATTATGTTTGACATATTATTTTATAATTCTGTCCAGTAAGTATACATATTAAGTTTAGTATTTTATATTAATAATAATATTCAGTAATAAGTATTGTATTGTAGTCTAAAATACCGTCACATGGTTGCATTATATCCTTCACTATGCTTTTGAGTCGAAGACATGCGTGTGAGTTAAAACCTGTTCCTGCAAAGTTACTGAAAAGTGCAGTTCAAAGTGCGTTAAAATTTTGTAAAAGTGTGTACCTATATGTTGTTAGAAAATGTTTTGCATTGTTTTCTAGTGTTTTAAAATTTGTAATAGCCCACGGTAAGCAAATCGGGTTTTGTAAACACTTTTTTTGTACATTGATCGTTTTACTGTTTGGTTTTCGTGTTTGAAGTAAGGACACACATCAACTGGTCTTATTTTTCTAAGTATTTATTTAATTGAATACAGTTAATTTAAAAAAAAATTATTTCTACTTGCCTGTGTTTGTAGTTATTAAGTTTTATTAGTTAACAGTGCATAGAAGTATAACTTCTGCCGACAGTCCCACTGACTGCCACACCTTTTTTTTTATAAAACCCAGTTGTTTAAATCTTTTGATGTGGAGAAAATGTCATATTAGTCTGAAAAATGAGACCCAAATTTCTAATAGATGACACTTTTAACATATAGTGTGAGAATCAAGAGTGTAATTAAAGTCACAAAACTGGAAATATTTGTGAAAATGGCAAAAGAAACCGCAGAATCGACTCAGAATGCGTTAAATCGACAGAAAAGTGCTTGTTTTATGGTGTTTTGTCATTTTATACTCAAAATGACCACCAATTATAAAAAATTCGATATTAAAGTGCAAAAATGACAAAAGAAACCGCAGAATCGACTCAGAATGCGTTAAATCGACGAGAAAAGAAGAATCAGCATAAGCTACTATATTCATTTTGTAAACGTTCATAATCGGAGTGGTTTAAAACAATACAAAACAGTTTATTATCATCAGCGTAGGTACATTAAAACATTACAAAAATTACGCTGAACAACAACATCGTTAATAAAAAGGCTGGAAAATAGGGGCCCAAGATGCGATACCTATGGGGCATCAAAAGAAGCAATAAATTTATTTGACAAAATGCATTAAAATGGAGATCTAAGACATCAACCGTTCAAGCAAAGAGTCACAACTCCAATTGTTGCAAATTTATTGAATAACAATTAGTGATCAACCTTATCAAAGGCTTGAGAAAACTCAGCATAAAACGAATTATTGAGATAAAAGAAGTGGTAGCTGCATGGAATATAGATAAATATCTTATTTGAATTAACCTTTATATAATTTCCCAAGAAAGAAAACCTGTTTACGAGCATTTTACGTTATAAGTAACTAAGAGGATTTTCTGTGTCAGAGACGAATATGCTCCTCAGGAATTATTGATAGGGGTTTAATAATAGAAAACGATGGAAAATGAAAACTTGGTGGTGTTAGTAAAAAAATGTTTTTTTTTCTAAAATTTCTTTTCGCACACCCATAGGTAAATACCTCCTTCTCAGCCCTAACTTTCAATCGCACCAGCACTTTTAAATTTTTCCAACAAATGTTTACAAATATTCCAATATAATTTTGACTATTGCGATTTTATTCGTATGAGTCATATTTATTTACTTGTGTAAAATTTTAAAATGTACAACATGCGTAAAGATTGATATAAAGATGACGTTTGAAGAATTTTCAGTAAAACATGTAGACTTTTCCAATAGAACTTTCAAACCGGTATGGTATGTATTATCTACTTGTATATAGTAACAGATAAATGATAACATAGGTCTACGTGTGACAAACTCTTGGAAAACCACAAAATACGTAGAGGTAATTACAATCAAATATTCAATGCAATGATTCTTAAGAAATAAAAACACTACAAATATAATTGGAAATTTTTGAATGTTAAATTCTAGTTACAATTAAAGAATCATTACGAGCATACGGGTATTTACTACAATTGAACGTAAACTTTATTAACAGTCTGAAATGAAATTTGAAATAAATATAATGTGTTTAAAAAGTTTAACGAATATATTAATATTACTATTTGTGTTTAAAAGTGCATTTAGTGAAAGATATAACGGCAGATTGCGACGACAGTTCTCTTTTCGACCTCGTTTAGATGACTTCGATTCATTTGAAGATATTTTACCACCAATACATATTTTTAGACATCCACCACCACCTTTTTTTCCACCACCTTGGAGGCATTTACCACCACCAACTTGGAAGCATTTACCACCATCACCACATCCACAACTACCACGTCCAAGATTACCCTTACGACCACCATTATCTATACCAACTGAAACAAGATATCTTGACCCTCAAGAAGATTCAGATGTGAATGATTTATTCTGTGGAATAACTTTTAAAATTAATCAACTTATAGTAAATGGGGAGGTTTTTGATGAAGGTACTTATCCGTGGTTAGTAGCTGTATTTGTTCTACGTTCAAATGGCCTTAATTTTATTTGTGGTGGTACTTTAGTTTCTAATAAGCATATAATAACAGCTGCACATTGTGTTAAAAGTAATGATAAAACTATTAAAGCTGATAAGTTGTATGTAGTATTAGGTAAATGTAATTTGGAACAAATTACTTCTATTACTAGTGATGGTGTTTATGCAGTAACTTCGGTACAGGCGCATCCTGATTATAAAATATTATCTGGTGATGGAGATATTGCTGTTTTAACAGTAAAAAATATTAAATTTAACAAAAAAATAAGCCCGGCTTGCTTATGGCGTGGTGGAAATAACTTAGACGATGTCGTAGGAAGACGTGGAATTGTTGCGGGATGGGGTAAAAATGAAAATGGCACTTTATCTTTGAACCATCCACGAGTAGTAAAAATGCCTATTGTATCTCAAGAATCATGTTTACGAAGTAATCCAAGATTTTTCTTTATAACTTCAGGAAGGACATTTTGTGCCGGTTTAGGAAATGGATCGGGACCTTGTAATGGAGATAGTGGAAGTGGTTTAATATTACAGGAACGTGGTTTATGGGTTTTGAGAGGATTGGTTTCTATATCACTAGGCTTATCAGGAAATATCTGTGATTTGAATTCATATGTTGTTTTTGTTGATATTAGCAAATATTATAAGTGGTTATCTACTGTGATTAAATAAGAGGAGGTGTAAATATTTTGTAATTGATCTGAAATCATTTATATATCAAAGTCTTAACAGAAATGTTCCTATATTAGGTATTACGTTCGTTTTAAGACCTATCAGGTTAAAACGGAAATTCAGCAGAAAAAATTGTTGCCTTTGGTTACCAAACTAGGTATTCGGTTTATTATTTTTTATTTATCGACAATAAACTTGTGACTGATAACTGTGTTTTATTGATAAATTAGAGTAAAGGCTTCATAATTTAGCATTTGCATAAACAAAAACAGTATATTTTTTTAGAGAAAAAAATAACTTTTGCAGTAAGATTTTTCTATCCTACAGTTAACAGGTTTTGGATAAAAAAGAAAGAAGAATTTGAAATATTGACACTACTAAAGTTCAATATCTTTAAAACACTAGGTAAAAATCCAAGAATATCTTTAAAGAAACTTTATGCAATTCTTGTTAACAGTTCTCAGATGAAGATCACTGGTGTTGGACATATTGACCCTATTGGAATCTAAGATTTTTAAACCAATAGGTTTAAAATCCAAGAAAATGTTAAAAAAACTTTATTGAATTCTAGTTAACAGTTCTCGGGTACAGATTAAAAGAAAGCTGTAAAGATTATATATATATATTTAGCTCTGCAGGCCTAGAAGGCCCATGGCTTGTTGTACTATTTCTCTCCATTTTTTTCCTATCCATCACTTTATTTCTCCATCCTTGTATAGCTAGTGTTTCAATATCATGCTCCACTTGAGTCCTCCATCTCTCTCTTTTGTTCGCCGTCTTCTCATCTTTCCTCCTATCTTCCGCTCAGTGACTAACTTGGGTACTCTCTCCTGTTCCATTCTTAGTACGTGCCCAAACCATCTAATTCTTTGTGCCTTTATGACTGCCGTTATACTTGGTTCATTATAAAGCTCATATAGTTCTTGATTTGTTCTTCTCTCCCATACTTCATCTATTTTTTTGCCACCAAAGATTTTCCTAAGCACTTTCCTTTCCCATACTTCTAGCATACTAATATCGCTTTTTCTTAAGACCCATACTTCACTGGCGTAAGTTACTACTGGCCTTATCATAGTCTGGTACATGCGTATCTTTAACTTTCTTGAAATTAATTTGTTTCTAATCAAATTATTCAGACTGTATAGACATCTGTTATCTTTTAATATTCTTGCCCTAATTTCATCTTTTGAATCAGACTTTCTTGTAAACGTCGTACCCAAATACACAAAACTGTGCACTTCTTCAAATTTATATTCTTTGCCATGCCTGGTCCTTATCGTTATATAGCGACCCCTCTGAAAGTCACTGTCAGTCCATGCCATATATTTAGTTTTCTCCGCATTTATTTCAAGCCCTAAATCGCGACCTGCTTCTTCCAGTGCTACTACAACCCTTTGAAGCTCTGCTTTACTTCTGCATACAATTGCCAAGTCATCAGCGAAACCCAAACATTGGTGCTTCTTCGTATAGATAGAGCATTCCCGATCTGTTAATATTTGCACTTCTAATTACTTCCTCTAGGGCAAAGTTAAACAGCACAGAAGAAAGCGGATCCCCTTGCCGCAGTCCGACTTCTACATTAAATTTACTTGAGGTCACTCCATTTATTTTGATTCGATTTTCAGTCTGCTGTAACGTCATTTTGACTAATCTAACAAGTTTTTGTTCTACCCCGAGTTTTTCCAAGATTTTATAAAGTTTTTGCCTTTTGATCATATCATATGCCTTTTTAAAGTCAATAAATAAAACGTGGGTTTGTTTTTGATGTTGGTAACTTTCCGCTTGCAGCTCTCTTAGTGTATATATTTGGTCAACAACTCCCCTGCCCCCTCTAAAACCGCATTGATATTCCCCTATTATGTCATTCATCTTTTTGGATAGCCTATTTTTTATACATTTTGCAAGTATTTTGTATGCTACATTTTGCAGGGCTATCCCCCTGTAATTTTGACAGTCAGTTCTCTGTAAAGATTACCACTGGTAAAATTAAAGCTCTTAACACTGATACGTTAAAAAATCAAGAAATTGTTAAAAGGTACCTACTTTATAGAATTCTAAGAGACCTAGACCTAGATAGGCGCGAAATGTCTATAAAATTTCTTCCTAAAAATGATCTCTAATCATTTCAAAATTCTCCGTCTAAATACTAGAAATTTCTGAAATTCCTGTGGACCTCTTCGACGGATGTAGTAGATCCTTTTATTCGAAGAGGCAGAGTCACAATCTCTAAACTCGAAAAATAAATTAATGCTTGCCAAATTCTTTGAAAGGTATGTCGCTTTCCTGATCATCGCATCTCTCGCGACAAATATTTCAACTACAAATTTATAATAAGTAATTATTACCGTTATAGTCACGGTAAACAATAGTCTGGTAAAATAATTCTTACAGGATAAGTAGATCTTTACAGATTCACTTCGCTCATTAATCATACATTCAAACTAGCTCTTGGAAGTGACATTTATTAAAATTATTTCACTTTGGACTGACAAAACGCTCAGTACCATAAACTACACGTTTATCAAAAAAACTGTGATTACATTTTTTTAGTTTACGACGCCTGTAAGTGTTCTAAGAAAATAAACCTTTAAAAAATATATTGGCTTAAGTACTTAATATCTTTAATAGTGATTATTTCCTACGATTCAAATTAACCAATAGAATGTCATAATTTTTTGAAATTGGACCAATCAGAATCAAATATCAGCGACTATTGCACTAGAACAATATCAGCGACTATTGCACTAGAGAAATAGTCACGTCAAATATAAATGTCAAATATTTGTCAGTTTAACAACGGTATTATTAATTATTGTTATAATTTTCTACAATGGAAAGATTTGGTGCATTAAATTCTAATGCCTTCGAAAAAGCTGTTCTCAGGAAATAATCTTCCTAAATATAACACAACCTTGATTAATAGTTTGCTATTTTTGTTGTTGTTAAATTTCTCGAACATTTTACAATTTGTTTCGACATAATTTGACATTAATAATCAGAGATTAAAGCCCTCGAGCTAAAGCTCTCGGGCTTTAATCAGATTATTGACGTCAAATTATTTGTCAACAAATTGATACTAAAATATTCTTGAAATCTAGATACCACAAAAATAGCCGACTATAATCAAGGTCTTGTTATATTACCCTTGATTAAATATAACAAATTAAACAAATCTTATTCATCTAGCTACTTAAAACTATAAAGTGTTTATTCAGTTAATTTGGGTCATAATTCATTAATTTAATTGGTGATTCAATCAGTGATGAGAAAGGTTAAGAAACTTAAAAAGTTCTTAACACTTTAACCTTTTAAACTAACGCATGGCATATACCACAACGTTTTGTCTATTTATACCTTTAATTAAATTTCTCTTTTATTAAAATTTTATTATTTTTTTAATAATACAACACGATAGGTCAGGTAGCTGAATCTTAAATGCCTATTTGATTATTTAATTGTTGTTTTTCATGCATTTATACCTCGATATGAAAATTTCCTTTGCATATAAATATTTACTTTTCTTTAGTCTATTATCTTTTTAATCATTAATTGGTATTAAGATATTGCTTTCTGTAAGTGTTCAATCTGTCACTCGTCTTCATGGTTTTTTTCTTCTCCTTTTTTTCCGCAATTATCGATTTATTTTTCTTTCATGATGTAATATATTCCTAACATTTCAGATGTCTTTATTGTTTTGTATATATTTCCTTATATTAATTTCGAGTTTGATCCACTGTAGATAATCAATTATCGAATTATCTATCTAGGTACGTGTTGGTTTATCTAACTGATTTTATTTTCTTAAGTTCCATTCGAACCTCAATTCGTGTTTGAATATTAACTAGTTAGTTAGTTAGTTTTTTTATTAATTATTGTCTTCGTTTTTCATCTAGGGTCCAATAAACAAGATTAAATTTTAGAATGACTGTAGTGGGAAATTCGTGGTTACCCAATCGGTACAGTAAATTAAATATATCAGATGTTTTCTACTGCAGACGTACCTCTGGGATCAAGTTATAATAACAAATTAAGCAATATAAAGAAAATCTACCGCATAAGCTTTGTATAAAGACTCAAAAAATAAACAGTAAACCTAAGATTTATTATTTTATGGATGATTTATAATCTAATCCCTGGTATTACGTGATATAGTACAGATAAAACCGGTGTTTAAATGTTGATATGTGTATATGTACCGTATTTAACTTTCTGTACACAAGTTATTTTCATATATTTCAAACTAACTGACCCAGATACTAAAACGCATTAGGCCGTAGAAATTAGAAATGACACATTAATATCAGAAACAGATAAATTGCTTCAAACGCTGCATTAAGCATTAATACTATTTATTAGATATTTTAAACCTTTGGTCTTAAATAATTTTATCAAAACGTAACCGTTAAGTAAAACTGTGCAGAATATATAAAATTATTTAAAAAATATATATAAGAATAACTGATTAGTTTTCGATTGATTTATTTACTGTGTCAATATGAACTAATATGACAACTTTTTTACTAAACAGAAAATAGTATATTACGCTACAAGGGACGAAAGTTGAATTTTCGGCCCTGCGCGTCATGATGCCCGAGGCGAAAAGCCGAGGGCAACATGACGCGCAGGACCGAGATTTCAACTTTTGGCCCGTGTAGTGTATACTATTTTTCTTCATACCTCAGTCGAAAGTACTTGCGGAACGAGCGAAGCGAGTGCAGCTGGTCGTGGGACAGGCATCAAATACATTCGAAGAGTCAAGTTTTGTCATTGATGATTATTTTTAAGGTTATAGATAGAAATAGAAATGACACGAGAATAAACAGTCCCTAGTTACAAGTGTAACTACGCATGAGAAATTTTTCCTCCCGCCGTAAACAGGGAGTAAATGTTAAAGACGACAAAACATCATGACGCGCAGGCCGAAAATACAACTTTCGTCCCGCCGTAAACAGGGAGTAAATGTTAAACTTTCTTCCCTGCAATTAGGGACGAAAGAACGTACTTTCGACCGAGGTATGAAGAAATAGTATATTGTGTGACAAGGGGTGAAACAAGACGATTTCTGACGAGGGCGTGAGTTGACTGTCTGTCATCGCTCTGATCAGAAATCGTCTTTGTTTCATCCCGTGCTGCACACTATATTTTTCATATCACAGCGAGTTTTGATCTCTGGAGCCAGTCGAAGTAAGACTATTTCAGACCAATACAACTGTCAGACAGACTTGAAATAATGACATTTGTTTCTGCCCTAGGGTAGAAACAACTGTCAGTTTCTGGAAAAACAGGGATCAAAACTAATATAAAATAGGGGATAGGAGAAGAACAAGCAGGTTTCACAAAAGGAAGGTGTTGCTTAGATCAAATTTATACGTTCCAGTAGAAAATAGAACAGAATAGAAAGGGAAGAATTATTTATTTTTATATTTTTCTGTTGTCGCGCTATTTTATTTTGAATCGAAAATTTTGATTTCCGACTCCTGTGTGACGCCTTGATGTTACTTAGTTATAGTGTTCCGCAATTCTGTTTAGACTTTTTGGGCAATGGGCTTTCTTCACACCAATACTTTTAAATTTTATTATTTTGTAAAAGAAACTGTGACAAATAACACGTACAGACAAAACTCACCTCGTTTGGTAATAACTTCTTCTTGATAGCATTTTTAATAACACTAAAGTCAAATTCTTCTTTGCTACTGTTATCAGGTGAGAAACTACTGTCATTTTTATCAGATACTTTACTCTCCTCCGAAGATCTTGTATTATTTAAAACACCTTCGTTACCCTTTACACTGTTTACATCATTAGATGTTAATATTTTCTTAATAGCTTTTTTGATACCAATATAATCCTTATCTTCTTTACTATTACCATCAGTTGTAGAAAAACTACTATCGTTTTCACTAGTATTAGTTTCCACACCGTTAGATTTTACACTATTGTTATTATTAATACCTTCATTTGCACTATAATTGAGCTTATATTCTATATCACGAGCTGTCACTTTCTTTACAACATGTTCTGAATCTGTTACATCAGTCTTTTTTTTATGAAACATTTTGCTGGTGTTTTCAAAGACTTTCTTGCACTTACTCTTAGAATTTTTGTACATTTCCTCTAAATTTATAGCTATCTTTTCTTTATCATTATAAGCACCTACTCTTTGTTTAGACGCCTGTTCTTGCATGATATTATTAAATTTAATCTTGAACGAATCCCACCTTTGTTTCTTTAAGATGCCGGGTTTACGTAGTTTAAGTTTTGAATCCTTTACTGTTTTAGTCGGTGTACTTGTATTTGATTTAGATATAATTTGACTAGCCGAAATGTGTTCTATACTGGAATGAACAGATTCCACTAAACTTTGATGAGTATTCTCGTTATCTTCTATATCAAATTCTTTTAATGAATGAGAGAGCCGTTTTGTTACTTTTAAGGGTCTTGGGACTTGGTAAAAGTCATCATCGTAATCATCGTTTTCACTTCGAGGTCTTATGGCAAGATTAGGATCACTTCCTGCAGATTTTAACACAGTTATTGGAATACTTTCTAGACTTTTAACATAAATCTCTGTATGAGAAACAAATTTTTCACTAGGATGACTTGGTGGGAGTATGTCATATTCTTCAGATTCCTGTACTTCGTTTTTAATGGGTGAAGTATCGATAGATTCTGGTGTTGGAGTGATACTTTTATCTTCAGGAGTTGACACTATTATTTTAACATCACTTTTAACAGGTGTTTCGTTTTCGTAGATATTCTCATCTTCTACCTCTTGAAGTTTGCTATCCTTTTCAAAAAATTTGAAGCTTATTTTTGGCACATCATACTCATACTGGCTGTTATTATCGTCTATATTCTTTGATATTATACGTAAACAAGTTGGTTCTGAATCTTGAAAGTTTTCTAAATCAGTATCACTTTCCTTATTACTCTTATCTTTATCTGACATTGTTCGTGCATCTTCAAATTCGTCAGAGGAAGTAGATGTTGATTCAATATATACACTGTTAGGTAAGCTTCTTGTTTGATCAAAATCCTGTTGAGCTTCGGTGAAATCGTAAAAACCAGATGATCGTTTTGAAGTTTTATCTTCTTCTCCTGAAGGGGATCTTCGAAATATATTCGAGTTGATATTGGGCACTGTAATTCTCCATTGTGGTTTGTTAATTTTCGTTGTTATAAACTTTTTCATTTTACCGTATTTATAATGTCAATCAGAGCACTTTTCCATTTCATTCTGAAATGTTTAAATATTATCAGTTCAACTAAAATAAATGATACTCACTAAAAAGTTGTTTAACTTGTGACGTTTGCCGTTTGTTTGTAAAAAAGAGTACGAAGTATAATAAAATAAACAATATAATTGATGGTCTACCTCTACAGGTTGCTACTCGGTTGGAGACATAGACGTAGAAGCAAGATTTTTTTTTTATTACTGATTATTTAATATTTGCATAATTACAGCAGTTTAAGGGAAAACAGGAAATTATTTAATGTGATAAAATATTCTTTGATGATAATTTTGTGAGAAATAATGTAAAACGCTTATCGTAATTTTATCCGAGAACACGGTTTCATTTAGCGTTAAACTGCGAAGAGTATCACCGATTAAGATGCAATTAATTTATACTGTTTTTTGTGAGGTTGGATTTAATCTATCTATTTGCTTTTATATACATAATTATCTCTGTATATTATAATATACAGTTCATTAACACTATAAAATAGACGCTATTTATGGTTTTTCCATCCCAAAGGCGGTTGTATCAGCCTTGGAAGTCAGGTATGGCAGCCAATATCTAAAGCAAGTCTATCAAAACCAATTGAAATCCAGAATGCAAGAAACATCCAAGACTCTACAGGAGTATGGGGCTGATATAGAAAGACTGGTCAGATTTGCCTATCCAGATGCACCGGAAGAATTCAGTCATCAGCTGTGTGTGTCATCGATGGAGTGAAGGGCACGGACATGCAACTAGCGTTGAGACTGGAATGTCACCAAACATTGAAGGATGTTCTTGTTTATGCTCTGGAGTTTGAAGCAGCGAAAAACGCCTCCATCCAGTATTGCAAGGTACATAATGTAAGGATGGTGACGGAAGAGGAAAAAGTTGATCTAAATCAAACCTTATTAGCCATAAAAGAAGCTTTGGACACCTGATACCACAATCTTGCCAGCCGACTGTTGCGTCTTTACCCATTTTGGAATAGGTTAATCATGTGCAGACCACTCAGATGGCGATAGTTTTAAATTTAGTGTGAAATGATAAAGCTATGGGTCACATATGAACGCATAAATGTGAGTTCGCATGACGCATTCCCAAATTCCATAGACGATAAATATGATTTCTTGAGATCCTCAGCTTTCTCGATTTACTTCACTTTGTAATCATTCAGAATTATTTGTGCACTTTTTTATGTTTTCGTCAGTAAAAGACTTTTTGAGACGTCCACTGCATACATCATTCTCGGTGCTCATATCGCTTCGTCTATACTTAGCAAACCACTTCTCAATGGTTGATTTTTCTGGTGCAGCGTCCGAATAATATAATTTATTTTTGGATATTTTAACCTAAATGAGGCCATCCTCAGGAATATCTGATCTGTTACTCGTGTACAGATTGTTTTTATAGAGAAGTACATTTGTTTTCTGACAATGGTAACCAATTTGAATTGAATAGTAGGTACCAATTAAATGAGATTGTGAAAACATTAAAGTGGCCGAGGAAGTTAGAGGTGTTACCGGTTATAGATAAAGATTGCAGGTTCGAGTCCTGCAGATGCAACATTTTTTCAATTTTCGAGTGAAGTATAGAAGCTGGACGATTTAGCAAATGTGTACAAAACGGATCTTCTTGCGAATTAAAAATATAAATTTCTCAATGGAATTACATCCTTTTTCGTTAATATATATTTATAAATCATTATTACCCAAGCATGCTAATTAAACTAGTGACCTAATTACAAAATAATGCTTAGATATACATAAGTCAATCGAGTTAACACATATTTTGCATATTAGTAGAATTATATTCCAAATATTTTGATGACACTTTTTAAACTTATAACAATTCATTACAACGTCGTGAAGATTTAGACTTTGAAACCGTGAAAGATTATAAAATCATTTCGAAGAAAACAGATAATTGACCAAAATTGCAAACTGAAAGAGGACAGTAATTGTTAACTTATTTTATTTATAAAATATGTGTCTTTTTAAAGTGTTTATTGAAAATGCCCAAAACATCTTTGAAAAGAAACTCTTATAAAGAATCTAACTTTACGAAGCTGCGACTCGTCTCATTTCAAGAACACCTTCTCAAACTTTGCGCAGTTTTATTAACTAAAACATAAAACATCACAACAATATTTTAACGATTGAATTGTTTGATACAATTTTATAACGTCTAATAAAGTAGCTATCAGTATTCTTGAATTATACGGAAGTTTTGCCTTATATGTATTAAATATCTAATATCCTCTATCCACGTCTCTGTAATCGTTTGTTAGCAAGGTATAAAATCATTGGGAAGGTCACAAAGCATTGTTATCACTGGTTAACATTATTACCTATTACGTTTAACTGTAACCATTCAGTAACGAGACGTGCTATTTTTATTGTTATTATCTATTGCAAATAATAATAACGTAAAATTAATTTTATTGTAATTAAACTTAATTTGATTAGGACAATACTGTTTCCTGTAAATTTGATAGTGTCAAGGTTGTAAATTTTTAGATGGATTTACAATAGTAATATTTTTTAATATATAAGTATATTTCTCCACGACCATTAATGAATGTAATAATTCAGACTTCATTTTTGGAACGAAGTTCCCTTTCGCGCGTTACGAACAGTTACGACTGACGCTAGGAGCTAGCCAAAAAAAATTCATACCAAAAGTTGTCACGACACGACACGACACCGCATGTTTCTCTCTCTCGCAGACCAAAAAATAAATAACTCTCTCTCCCTCTCTCTCATAGATAGATATATTACAATTAAAAAGACGCTATTTTAAATTAAAAGAAAATACTGTAGAAAAAATAATAATTAACTGTAATAGTATTTCATTTTATTTCATCCTGTTTTTATAAATTAATAAATTCATAAACATTTTAAAGATAGTTCGTAACTTGACTATTTAGGTACCTACGTCAAATAACCTTAACTGTCAGTTACTGTCAAATATTTTAATTTTAAAATTTTGTATTGAATTGTTAATTCCTGTTTTAAATTATAAAAAGTAATTCTAATAAGATGTGTTATCTAAAGCTCTGGTATTGTATAAATGGACACTTTTGTTAAAAGAAACGAACTGTTAGGTAAGTAGAGATTTTATACAGACAATAATAAATGCTTATGTATGTATAAACACTCTGTTGTGTTTACAAATTACTAATTCCTTCACTAATTAATCGAAAGGAACTTCGTTCCATCCGGGTGTCCCTTGACAACTCACACTTTTTTTAATAATAGAAAGTGTTCATTCTCACTCTTGAGATAGAATATTCATTCTGAAACACTTGCTTCTTATGTGTTTTGCATGTATTTCCATTCTATAACTAGTGACGGAATAACATTCTGTAATTGCTCAACAAAAAACATAGATTGCCATACGAATTTCAAAACTGTCACTCAGTTTGTCAGTGCGACCTTCTAATTGTTTTGCTACATATTTCAATTTAAATAAACAGAATTATTACATGGTCGTGGAGAAAATGCAGTCTGTTACACAGTTATAATGAAAATTCGATAACTCGTGGTTCCTCTCGCTCGCTACGCTCGCGTTCGGAATTCTCCACTCGTATCGAATTTTCATTCTAACCTTGTTACAGAATATACTATTATATTGATATGGATGTCGCTTCTGAAAGAACACCCTCCTATCAATAGAATTTCTGGCCGTGGATTCTCGTACTTCCAAATTAACAAAAAAATACTTCTTCCCAAATACTTTTTCCTGCTGTTTAACTTTCCAGCTCTGCTCTATAATTCAAATTGCTCCTTCTTTTTTATTTAATGATAATTTCCTTTATTTATTAGTATTATTTTTGAAAAATCCATATAAGTTGTATAAGTATGTTGATATTTTATATAGGTAACCAATATACCTACAACAATAGGTTTCTGCATAATATTATTTCATACTTATCTAAAAGCCGAAAATATTTTATCTCCCTATACAATTAAATTAAACATATTTAATCTGTCATTTGGAAATAATCACGCAAAATGATTCGACATAAAATATAATAGTTATTTATGAAACAGTTCGTGAAGTATGCTTTTTGCGCACGCACGCGATGTTTAGAGCACGAGCGAAGCGAGTGCTATATATCTCGTAAGTGCGCAAAAAGCACTTCACGCACAGTTTCATACAATATTTTATCTACGATAAACAAATAAAAAATAATTAGAAATTCAAATTTAAAAATTTAAACTACAAAACTGTCAGAATGACTTTGGTTGAAATGTAATGCTCTCATAGCAACACCATGACAACGCGAATGCTAAGGATATTTGATTATATGAAGGTGTTTCAAAAACAGTGCGAAAAAGTAAATCCCATTTAAAATACATTGTTACTTCACGCACACTTTCAATCCTTCACGCACTGCTGTCTATAATGACAGTTTTCACGAACTAAAAATTGATACATAATATGAGGTAGAGTAGATAAATAAGTTTTTCTACAACCGTGCGTAAAGTATTATCTTTACGCACGGTTTAAGGTTCGTAAAATTTAACTTTTTTTCACTAGTGAAAAAAAAAGTTTTTTTTTAACTAGTAAAAAAAAGTAAAATAAGCACCGTCTTTTATAAGATTATGCAAAGATTTTTAAGTGTGTTATTGGCCGAGAACGTAAGGTGTCTGGCTTCTACCCAGCTGACTCGGGTTCAATTCCGGGTAAGGAAACTTTTTTTTTATTATTTAATTGTGTAAATTTGTGTAAATATATTTAATTGTTAAATTATTGCAGTTTAATACATACAAAACTAGATATTATATTCAGTAATTTTTAATTTGATTTTTAATATGACAGAAATATCAGTTCATGAATAAGGGTACCTAAGTATTTTTATTTAAATATACGTAGGGTCTGACTGATTGACATTTCAATTAATTTATAATTCAAGCATTTCGCGTTTCTATGTACCGGTATTATAGGTAAGATTAATTTAGAAAATAAATATTTTGTTATCTAAAATATGTTTTAAATATAATATTTTTTTTTGCAGTAGTGCGTAAAAAAAAATCAGTCCTATACTTGTATTTCTTGTAAAGAAATTCGGTTGTAGAAAAAATATTGTATGCAACTCGTGCGTAAATGTTCCTTTTTTGACTCATGTGATTGTCGCATTCGCCTGAGGCTCATGCGACAACATTCACATTCGTCAAAAAAGGTCACTTTACGCACTAGTTGCATAAATAACTATTATGTAACATTCCAATTAGATACAGATAGTAATTAGAAAATTAAATACAAGTTCCCACAGAATTCAATCCTCATCAATAGCCAGGTATATACCAGCTTTGTTTAACTTTGAAATATGATATGTTTATTATTAAATCAATTAAAATGATAAAAATTATATATTTATGTATTTAGTATTTTTATACATTTAAAGTTTAAAGGATGTATATTCATATATAAATCATACGACAATTATCTTATAATCTAATGTTTTGGGTTCTATTAGATTTTGTTGTAGATGGTAGATTATAGGTTATATGTCAGTTCGATTAGCTTAGGTGACCTTTCTATACTGTCTAAAAGATCTTTTGTGTATACCATACATCTATTTATATGTCCATAAGGTCTAGACTATAATTGACTTAAAATGTACGTTCTTAACCTGATCGTCCTCTAAGATCTGTCCAAGATATTTATGTCGTTGGAGAATAATTAATGTGTTAACATGTTCTACTGTTTACTGAGCCCATTTTACAGAGATGGTACTGAACAGCATCCAGTGAGAATCCCTGCGATTACTCTGAGTTTAGGTTTCTGAAGCTCTACAGGCCGGATTTCCTAGCTGCCGAATTCAGCTGCGACTCAAAACAAAGGTTAAGAAGATACAGTCGTTTTCCTAGTTTCAGAATTCGGCAGCACCTCTACATTGCAGCTGTTTGCGAAACAGACGACTGGTCAAATCTTTTAATTGGAGAAGAAAAAGAAAAATATAGCAGAAGATAAAATAAAACAGAAATGCTTGGCATAATTTTCTGTAAACAGAAAAATATTTATTATAGAAATGTGTTTTTTTCGACAGGCGTTTAATATGTAGACAAGTACATAATAAATTATTCATTATTCTACATATTTAAAGCTTGACAAAAGTTAAAAACAATTAACAATAACATCGCGTGATTCAAATGTATAACAAGTTCTTAAAGAAGAACACAATATCTGTAGTATTCATGTTTTGTGATCAAAATTTTAGTGAAAAAATATATCAAAAAATCGGAAGGAAAAAAAATTTATTTCTAAAAGTGTAATGCTAAAATGTGCTTTCTTATACACTTAAAAGGATTTTAATTCGTATTTTAACGAATACTATATATTTTCTCTGGTATCTCTATGAACCTTTGAAATGTTTTTCTGTATACAGGGTCCAGAAACTCTCCTGTCAAAATGAAACACCTATATGCTTGGCGTAATTTTATGTTGATTTACTCCAAATTATCATAATACAACAAATGTTTTCAAAAAAAGCCAGAGCTCTTTGAATATTACATTCTCAAGTCAATTTCTTTTAGATATCTCAAGAAAAATATTATAGAAAAAGTTCAAACTGGTATAATGATCAGGTCATTAATAACAAATCAGTTAATTTAAAATAGTTATTTATGAAACAGTTCGTGAAGTATGCTTTTTGTGCACGCACGCGATGTTTAGAGCACGAGCGAAGCGAGTGCTATATATCGCGTAAGTGCGCAAAAAGCACTTCACGCACAGTTTCATACAATGTTTTATCTACGATAATCAAATAAAAAATAATTACAAGAAAGCAATTTATTTTCAATTTATTTACAAGATACTAACAAAACTAATGCTCTCATAGCAACACCATGGCAACGCGAATGCTAAGGATATTTGATTATATGAAGGTGTGTCAAAAACAGTGCGAAAAAGTAAATACCATTTAATAGTTATTTATGATATGAGTGTTAAAAGTGAGGTTTTATTTTGTGAGTGAAAACGTTTGTGAAATGAGCGGAGCGAATTGAACAATTTCACGAACAAAATAAAATCACTTTTAACACAAATACGATACAATGTTTTTTGTACAACTTCCCTATTTTGATAATGAAAGGAGCGAATTTGCAATGACAATAAACCAAACCGTGTTAAAAGTAAACTAAACCGTGTTAAAAGTAAACTTATTTACATGGCAACGTGTTAAAAATATTTATCTACTCCTTTGATAGTAAATGTCATTTATACTCATTGTCACCATGCAGGGTAAGTAAGCTATAACGCACAGTTGTGCGTTATGAAACGTCATGTTGGAACGCGTATTTATGCATGTAAAACAATATATTTTGCTGTTTTAAATAATTGTTACATTAAAAAATGGTTTTTCAGCAAATATCTAACCCATACAATATTATAAATTAAAAATATATAATAGTTTTTATTAAAAAATAAAACAGATTTAGGCAACATATATTACATTTTAAATGATTATTTAATCTAGTATGTTACTTAATGTCACTACTTTGATAGATGTTATTTTAAACGTAAAATTTCGTCATATATTTTTTTAGAGATGTCAAATATTTAGAATTAAAATTAAAATATTGACTCGTAGATAAAGCATAGTACGTAACTCGAGTGGTAAGAGGTATTACGTACTCGTGTAATTACGCACTCGCCGCTACGCGGCTTCGTGCGTAACTTTTCCACTTGTACGTAATATGCTACTTACCACTCTTGTTACGTAATATACTATTTTAACACGCTGCTATGTAAACAATCGTTTTTAACATTGTTTGCTATCATTAAAAGTGTCACTTTTAATGACAGTTGTACAAAATAGTTATTTATGATATGAGTGTTAAAAGTGAGGTTTTATTTTGTGAATGAAAACGTTTGTGAAATGAGCGGAGCGAATTGAACAATTTCACGAACAAAATAAAATCACTTTTAACACAAATACCATACAATGTTTTTTGTACAACTTCCCTAGTTTGATAATGAAACGAGCGAATTTTCAATGACAATGAACCAAACCGTGTTAAAAGTAAACTAAACCGTGTTAAAAGTAAACTTGTTTATATGGCAACGTGTTAAAAGTATTTTTAACACGCTGCTATGTAAACAATCGTTTTTAACATTGTTTGCTATCATTAAAAGTGTCACTTTTAATGACAGTTGTACAAAATTGTTATTTATGATATGAGTGTTAAAAGTGACGTTTTATTTTGTGAGTGAAAACGTTTGTGAAATGAGCGGAGCGAATTGAACAATTTCACGAACAAAATAAAATCACTTTTAACACAAAAACCATACAATGTTTTTTGTACAACTTCCCTATTTTGATAATGAAATGAGCGAATTTGCAATGACAATAAACTAAACCGTGTTAAAAGTAAACTAAACCGTGTTAAAAGTAAACTTGTTTACATGGCAGCGTGTTAAAAGTATTTTTAACACGCTGCTATGTAAACAATCGTTTTTAACATTGTTTGCTATCATTAAAAGTGTCACTTTTAATGACAGTTGTACAAAAAATACATTGTCACTTCACGCACACTTTCAATCCTTCACGCACTGCTGTCTATAATGACAGTTTTCACGAACTAAAAATTGATACATAATATGAGGTAGAGTAGATAAAGGATTTTTTACTATCAGTAGCGGTCCGTTTGGGGGACCAACATACATTTATATTTCGGAATTTTTTATACTTAAATTTTAAACAAATTTGGATATTAACTGATGATTAGGTTATGTTTCTCTACAACTTTTTTGGTTTTGGGTCGTTTTTCCGCAAAATTTTTACAAATATGTCGTTTTTATCACAGAAATGGTTGAAAATCGAAAGAACAACAAAGCAAGACAATTCTTTAGAGGAGTCTTTAGCATAAAAGCAGGGTACCAAACACAAACAGGAAACTTCCTTGAAAAAGACAGCGGATAGCTTATTACTAATGAAATGGAAATCTTAAATACCTAGAAGGAATACTTCTGCCAACTGCTAAACAGTGGAACTAGCATGAATACATCAAATATAGAGGTACATACAGCTGAAATAGAAGACCATTGCCCGGCATATTAAGAAGTAACCAAGGAAATTAAAAAACTTATATAAATAATAAAGCCACAGGCAGCGATGGTATACCAGCAGAATGTCTGAAGCACGGAGAGGAAGCACTATACAGATCTATATACAAGCTAATTCAAAGTAATTGGCAGGAAGAAACAATGCCAGACGAATGAAAAGAAGGTGTTATCGTACCAATTCACAAAAAAAGTAACAAAAAGCAATGTAACAACTACCGAGGAATGACGCTTCCGAATACTACCTACAAAGTCCTTGTAAACATTCTGCTAGAGAGAACCAATTCTTATACAGAAGAAAGCATTAAAGAGCATCAATGCGGATTAAGACTCGGTCGATCTACTATTGACCAAATATTCACTATAAAACAAAAAATGCTGGGAGTTCTTCAGGTTTTCATAGACTTTCGTTAGAGTAGGTCGGATGAGACGTGGACAACGATGCAAGAACTTCGCTTTTCAAAAAACTGGTCAACTTGATACGGATGTGTATGGAAGGACTACGATTTAAGGATTGTAAGGTAAGAATTGGACAACAATACTCGGAGACATATGACAATGCACTCTCATCACAACTCTCACCAGACTCGATCTAATGAAGCCATCAACTTTTTTCCAGACGGGCACTCTACTATACCGTTTTCGAGAAAAATCAACATAAACACAATTTTATGTTAATTTTTTTCTAAATTATCATGTTAGCTTTTACATATCTTTTCGCTAAACATAAAAATAACAAAATAGGTAGTTTAACAGTAATCAGGACAAGGGAACTAATATTAATATTTCGAATTATTTAAAATATAGCTATTAAAAAAAATTTACGTATGTCAGGAAATCATAATACATATTAGCATTGCGAAAATTTAATTTTATTATTCCAATTATTATTTGTTCTAAAAATATGCCACTACCGTTGCGTTGTCGCTTTGTTATTTTTGTAGATACGACTTCAATTTTCGCGATAAAACTGGAACACGTTGAATATTTCCAACAGTGGTCTTTGAATTTATAAATGCAAATTTAATATTTTTCTATCTATGAATAGTTTTACAAAAAGTATTTACTATTTAACTGTTATTTTAACTTAAGCGCTTATACTTATACTTATATCTATAGAATAAAAATAACCTAGTTTTCAGAATAATTTTATTATTAAGCAATAAATCAATAATTATAAATGGTGGGGTAGATTAATTTAAAATTATAATTTAATAGCTAAAAAATGGGCTACTCAAAAATAGTGTTGGTCGGTCATAAAATATATTTTTTGATATTAGAAATTATTTAAATCACGTAATTCAATTTCAAGTTATTAAAATGTCAGAAATTAAAATCTACCATAAAATATTTAAAATGTTGTAATCATTCAGAAATTTTGGATAGTATGTTGTAACGTAGACCAATTTTCTAAATATAAAATAATCTGATTAAAAATAGATAATTTCAATATTAAAATCGTTCCAAAAATTACAACATTTGGCAAAGAAATAGTCACAAGTAAACAACTTTTCTATATTTAAACAAAATAAACAGAAAACGTACCTACCAAGTCTCTTTAAGACAACAGTCGTTGCAAATTTAATCCAATATACCTATATTTATCGATAACCCACTTACTAACTGAAAAAAAAACAACACGAAGCACCACTTGTCCGATTTTTCCGATATCACGTCACTTGAGAGAAAATCTTCGGATAGCGGGCCATGACAAGGGGGACACGCAAAGCCAACGCAGTGTTTGAAAGATCTAAAATAAATGTGTGGAGCTATAATTAACACACATGTGAATAGTAGTATGTATATGTTCCTAGGCCTGCCCTCTTTCCAGACAGAGATGGGAACCATGTGCAATCAGAGGCGTGCACAGGTGAATTTTCATCAAAGATTATACCCATTTTTTTTTGAAAAATTGAATTATAACTGATTCTATAAATATTTTTATGATTGGCAATATTTGGCAATCTAATTAGGAAGTGGTTCCATGAATTGTCAAATAAATCGGTAAAAATGTGTAATTTATCTTCAGATGTTCACTTCTCCATTTTGGGATAGATAGAACCCTTCAAGTATGCTATCAAAAACCGAGATAGTTATATTTCTGATGTTTTTTTATTAAAAATAATAATAGTTAACTCAACAAGTTTATTATAGGATGTTCAATGTGAAAGTTTACATCTAAATCAAATGAGATTTTAAAATCTCCAAAAAGATGTTTTTCTCCTGCGATACAGTGCTTCGCAATGGTACAATAAATATTTAACTGGGTTTCCTGCCTCTACAGGTTCGGTCTCCATTAAAGAATTCCATGGTTTGGAGATGTCCCTTAACAGAAGCATGGCCTGTAAGGAATTCCATAATGACTTTTGGCTGATTCCTGCTGATTTTGCACAATTTATGAACTTTTATTGCACACTTCTGTTCAATACACAATCAGTTTGTGGTGTTGTCTACGGATCCATGCTTTCATTTGGCTCTGAACCGTTCCTCTAGAGCTGGGTCTGGACTGTAGAATATTGTAGCTCATCTTTTTCTTGCAAGTTTATCAGCTTGTTTGTTAATATCTTGAGACCCGAAATGATTTCACAATGTTATGTCCCTGCAAGATGTTGAGTTCTACTTTCTAGTCGTGTACTAGTATGGAGACCACTTTATTGGTCTTTGACGCTTCCCTGACCGCCTTTCTATCTGTGCATTTTCATGTAAGCCTTCAAATAATTTTTATTGCGCATTGCAAGATTGCATATACTTTTCTTGAAACACAAATACCTATATATGTTACCAGAGGAAAAGAAATGTTTATATTTTCGTCACTGCTGTAAATTTTTGCTCCTGAATCCTTTTTGACTGCTCGCAATCGAATATCAAAACTATTTCTAAACCAAATGTCTACTAAATATAACAATAATAAAATGAAAATAGAACTACAGTTTTAGTTTTGATTCTAAATTTTTGAACTGTTGTCAAACATGGCTTTCTCTTTAAATTGAGACTCAGTTGTTTGTTGATATTGGACATCTGCAACTCAGTTATATTTTAAACAGTGAATACAGGATATTTAATGAATATATGTAATTCTTGTTTTTATTTAGAAATATTTATTTATATATTTAGCTCTGCAGGCCTAGAAGGCCCATGGCTTGTTGTACTATTTCTCTCCATTTTTTCCTATCCATCACTTTATTTCTCCATCCTTGTATAGCTAGTGTTTCAATATCATGCTCCACTTGAGTCCTGCATCTCTCTCTTGGCCGCCCTCTTCTCATCTTTCCTCCTATCTTCCGCTCAGTGACTAACTTGGGTACTCTCTCCTGTTCCATTCTTAGTACGTGCCCAAACCATCTAATTCTTTGTGCCTTTATGACTGCCGTTATACTTGGTTCATTATAAAGCTCATATAGTTCTTGATTTGTTCTTCTCTCCCATACTTCATCTATTTTTTTGCCACCAAAGATTTTCCTAAGCACTTTCCTTTCCCATACTTCTAGCATACTAATATCGCTTTTTCTTAAGACCCATACTTCACTGGCGTAAGTTACTACTGGCCTTATCATAGTCTGGTACATGCGTATCTTTAACTTTCTTGAAATTAATTTGTTTCTAATCAAATTATTCAGACTGTATAGACATCTGTTACCTTTTAATATTCTTGCCCTAATTTCATCTTTTTAATCAGGCTTTCTTGTAAACCTCGTACCCAAATACACAAAACTGTCCACTTCTTCAAATTTATATTTTTTGCCATGCCTGGTCCTTATCGTTATATAGCGACCCCTCTGAAAGTCACTGTCAGTCCATGCCATATATTTAGTTTTCTCCGCATTTATTTCAAGCCCTAAATCCCGACCTGCTTCTTCCAGTGCTACTACAACCTTTTGAAGCTCTGCTTTACTTCTGCATACAATTGCCAAGTCATCAGCGAAACCCAAACATTGGTGCTTCTTCGTATAGAGCATTCCCGATCTGTTAATATTTGAACTTCTAATTACTTCCTCTAGGGCAAAGTTAAACAGCACAGAAGAAAGCGGATCCCCTTGCCGCAGTCCGACTTCCACATTAAATTTACTTGAGGTCACTCCATTCATTTTGATTCGATTTTCAGTCTGCTGTAACGTCATTTTGACTAATCTAGCAAGTTTTTGTTCTACCCCGAGTTTTTCCAAGATTTTATAAAGTTTTTGCCTTTTGATCATATCATATGCCTTTTTAAAGTCAATAAATAAAACGTGGGTTTTTTAGAAATATGTATATTAAATTTGCTGATACCTATTGTCTTCTTTTCTACTAAGTAATATACTTAATTAAAATTAGTATCTCTGGCACTGTCGTTCTTATAAGTTTTCATTTGAAACTCGATGACAAGAACGACAACACATTGAAGTATGAACAAAACAGCTCATAAAATCAACGTGATAATCCATATCTAGTGAATTGACCCAATAATTGTTGTACTCCATAATTGATGTATTAAATCGCTTAGTCAGCACCGTTTTTGATTAAGTTTAAAAAATTTCTTTAATCAGCTCGTCTTATAAAAAGGTTTCATTACAAGGAGTTGTCTTGCAGTCAAGAATAAATTCTGAATAAACATTTACGACCTAATTAGGAAAATTGATTTTTTACTCGTATTTAATTGTAAACAGAAACTAGATATATGAAAGATATGTATGCATTCTAATTGTTTAAATAACTTAATATGTAGGTACAGTTAAATAGATACTTAATTACTACTTTTAAGTGTGTTTAATTTTGTACAAAACTATTGAGTTAAAAAATATATATTTTCTAATTTAAGATAGTTTTAAAACTTTTAAATAGTTGTATTTGTTGATCATTGTTTGATAATAAGCACAATTTATAAAAAGAACTTTTTCTAATAGAAAGTTTTTTACTGATTTATAGGTCATATTTTTAGTGTCATATCAACAATGCACAGCATCCCTGATATTGCAAAAATATTAAGTCATACAACGCTGTGATTGATCATAGAGAAGATTGTTTCCTTGTTAACAAAATCAAGGGTAGTTGTATCTAAAAACTTTCTAAAACAGTTTATTTTATTACCAGTTAAAATAATAATTACTCTTTTCACATGTAAGAACAAAAAAAAAGAAAAAAAACTTCTCTCTCGCGAGATCGATCCTATTACGATAACCCAACAGAATTGTCACAATCAATCAACCGCTTCAACCGCTTATCCAAATAGGCCACCGCAAGCTTATATGAAGTCTTTCAAAATGATAATATGTATACATATTTAATTTAATAACAATTCAGTATAAATTTCGAAATCTATGTATATGCCTAAACACACTTGAAACATGCATTGTCATCCAGTTCTTAGCTATCCTGAAAATTTCAGAGCTCTAGGTAGTCGGGAAATAGGTTTAAATTCGATTACAAAATTCCACGGAATGACACAGAGACAAAGAACACGGCGAAAATATAAAAACTTTCTAAAAATAAAAAAGTGCCTATTTTGAGTTTATAAAAATGATTCGTTATTAACATTAAAAATATAGCCTCACACGTTAATGAGGTCTACGACACTGGAGGATATTCGTAAACAAATGTATATAGACGTACTAAGTAGTGCCTACGAATATACCCATAACGATGATTTGTTTATAAACAAGCTTAAAAATTACCTAAATTGATTATAACCTTTTAGATTCGTTTGCTTTTATTTACTCAAAAGACAAACAATTTTTTTTTTAAATAAAATAAATAAAGTAAAAGATGTTCATGACAAAACATTTTGATGATGGATTCTAAACAAATGGATATCTTTTACTACAGATTTATTTATCTTAATTCACTTTTTGTGATCTAAAGTTGATTTAATTTAAGAGTAAGATCGATCAACCCTTACAATATGTAAATATCCTCCTATTAGGCTTAATCATAAATATAAATTTTTTATGATCTACTGATTACGCCTAAGATAAAAATGTTACGATTATAATTAAGCAAATATCAGTTGTTCATTTAAAAACGGCTAATCGTTTATTCTCAGAAACTTAAAAAAGCTGTTAAAAACAGGAAAATACATACGCGATTAACTAAATCTAACTGGATGTTTAAACAGTAGCTTTACAAGCTTGGCAAGTCTCGACAAGCTTCTACGAACACAGGCGTGTAAATGGGGTTTTTGGCTTCGCTTGCGTGAGATGGGAAGAGCTGGCATCTGCCATGTTAGCCTCTCCATAACACACTAACGCACTCGCAAGCGTGTAATTGGTATTCAAGAGTTTGGTGAAGGCTTGGAGCTTGTGGAAGCTTGCGGAGACTTGTAAACACACCATAAAAGGGTTTATAGCTCACATGCATTTTAAGATGTGGATAAGGTAAGTTAACTAACGAAAATTAGGGTAGTTTTAATGTACTAGCTAGCCCTTGTTCAAAAATTTAGCAAGTCAGTTTCCTTTCAACTGGTTGAAACCGTCCGAATTTGTCTATATTTTGGCAGAGCGGATCGAATATCTCTGGGCAATCGCGGAAAATAAACGTAAGATTCAAATCAAATATCTACTTTTTAAATACTTAAAAGATTATATAGGTAACTATATATTCCTCCCTCTCTTCTTCCAAAGAAAGGTATGAACGACATTATTATTCTAACATATAGCATTAAAAAATTCAAGTCTTCGTTTTTTGCCTTTCGGCATTCTTGTATTTACTTGCTTTTAACTTTATTATTACAACATATTTTATAGAAAAGGACAATCCCCCAACTACACCTATTCCTAATAATAGTTTTGTGTATAAAATGTGATAAATGCTTAATGATTGAATAAAAATTGAAGATTACTTGATCTGTTAGGTAATAACAACCTTAGACAGTGACCTAAAGGAGTATTGCGGAACTTATTATGCACAATTCGAAGAAAGTGAAACTTTTCATCTAATTTCTTGTTTAGATTTAAAAATAAATCCAAGAAATGAAGAAAGCCATTTCTAGAGGTTAAGATAATGACCAACAACATTAACCATATGTCCATATCTCGCAGAATGACCGATTCATTTCCAATTACAATGTTGCAGGAAGAGAATTTTATTTAATACGGTGAAATCGCAAAATTAGTCTGTAGGCTAGTAACTTTTTATAAAATCTACCATATAAGATATATAATGATCAATCGCATGTAGACATATACCGCATCATCGACTATAATATATCTTCTGAAAGATCAGATAATGAAGTAATACATCAAATTATATTAATCAGCAAAGTAATCTCGAACGACTAGAATGTTAATTTCTGCCATTTGCCAGACCTTAACTTTAACAGCAATCACTAGATTTATGTTATAGAAATTCTTCGCAAACTTCATAAATAGTAAATAAACAAAATGATCTAAAAATTTTCTACACTTTCATATACAGGAACGAATCTTTTATATTAAGCTAAAAAATAGAACCCAAATCAATTAAACACTCGAAACTGATTTAGGGGATTAACAGGGACTAAAAGTCGTTCTATATAAAAAATAATTGATCACCATTAGCAGGGACAAGGATCTTGAGCAGAAATTCCACCAAAGAACTAGAGATAGGATTTTAAAAGAACTTGGCTATGGGGTTTTAGATATCAGTTAATTTTGTAAAAGATACCCCTTGCCCAAAATAATTACAGAATCTTTGCTCTAGAACAAGGCCGGCCAAACCCAGGCACGCGGGCCACGAAGTGGCCCGCCAAAGCATTTGAATTTGCCCGCCACCAGTCAGATTTACTGGACCTCTGTCAACTTGAAACTACTACCACAGGAAAGGATATATTCATGAAACTCAAAGATTGCATTGAGGGTAAGAGCCAAAACTGGGATAAATGCAATTCAGTTTGTACTGATGGAGCACCTACAATGATGGTCGACAATTGTTTTCTTATCATTGCATTATACACCTGGAAGCTTTGTGCGCTAAAGATATGACGTTCGAGGATGTGATTGACCCAGTGGTACGATGCATTAATTTCATACGTGCCAGAGCACTGAACCGCAGACAATTCGGAGTGTTGTTTGAAGATGAAATAAAAGAGTACGGCGAATTACATCTCTATTGCGCTGTCTGCTGGTTATCCAAAGGTGAAATGTTGAAACATTTTTATGATTTGAGGGGACAGGTTCTGGATTTTCTGGAAGAAAAACATGCATTGCCATCAGAGAGAGCTCTGCTTAAAAATTCATTATGTTAGTGCGATCTTGCATTTTTAGTAGACATAATGAAGTACCTTAATGTCCTGAACCTTAAATTGCAAGGAAAATATTGTTCTTTTCCGACAATGCTGAACCTAATTAATGGTTTCAAAGAAAAATTGAACTTGTTTGTAGCAAACTTAGAGGGAAATAAAATTGACCGTTTTTCAACACTCGCAAGTGTAAAAGAAAAATTAAAGATCACTGCTCTTGATATCCCAAAGTACAAATCAAAAATAAAATGTTTAAAAGAGTCTTTTGAAAACAGGTTCCAGTCTTCCAGAATTTTGAATCTGAAAAATATTCAGCTGTTTATTAATCCTTTTGCGATCAGTTATACTGACCTGCTTGGGTATCCAGCAAACATTTAGCTCGAACTAACAGATCTACAAATCACACTGCCCTGAAACAAATTTTGCACGAAAATGTATCTTCAGAGCAGCTAACAGAAAGCTTAGCAAATTTTTGGAAAGTGGTTTTTACTGAAGATTTTCCAACATTGCGTGACCTTGCTATGCAAATTTTAAGCAGGTTTGGTTCCACCTATATGTGTGAAAAAACGTTTTCTACTTTATCCTATATTAAAAATAAATATCGAACATCTCTCAGTGCAAAACACATTTCTGATTTGATTGTACTATCAACATCAGATTTAAAACCAAATATCGAAAAAATTGTATCAGAAAAACCTCTTCACCGATCACATTAAATCTAAACAACATTTTATTTCATTTTGTTCACAAATAAAGTAAATTAAAGCATATTTTGTGTATAGATTACCCTAAGAATATGCTAGTAGTTTTGCCTTTAAAATTTGTGGCCCAGTGCCGCCATAGTCTAAGAAATTTTGCTCACTTTGAAAATTTATTGGCCAGCCTTGCTCTAGAAGCTTTTCCAACTTCTATAAATGCTGTGTTATAGGAGGTACTAGAGAGATGGTCTGTAATTATTGAAATATGTAAACATTAATGTTAATAATGATATCCTAACATCAACTTTTATATAAGGTAAATATCAAAGTACCATACATGAATAGTTTTAAAAAGCTTTTCCATAACTCTGTCGGTATTACCTATCACAACTGTAACGCATACACAACAAAAATCATTTTATATATTAATTCATCGTCTAACTAGCTAATTTTAATACTTAAAATAATAAAGCGTTAGTTGATTAGCGTGGTAGCAATATTTACATTTTCATATTCAGATTGAATTTTAGCTGCAACTCTGTTACTTCTACTAAGCTCAGCGGAACTCATGAAGCCCGTGTACCTTACCACGAGTGGATTAGATATAAAAACATAATTTTTGGGTAATTCCACCACCGTATCATTTGCGTGACCCAAACCAGAGCAAGCGAAAGTATTTTTTTGTTTCTTCTTTACACCCGAATCACCATCACTTTCCATCTGAAAATAAGTTTCATTTATTTACATTAGTCAGTGCAATTTAAAGAATGTGAAGTTAATAAAGCTTGGAGGAAAAGTGTTAGATTTAGATTTATATTTGAAAAAAGGACAATTTATACCTAAAATCACCTTTCATCCTGACATTAAATTATTAAATATACAAAAAATATTGATAGTTTCAATTAATATATGATAAATAATAGAAAACGGATTTGTGCAAAACAAAAAGTAACTACTATCTATTTATGAAAAGTTATTGAACTCATAGAACCCAATTAGAAGACCTGCAAGATACTTTACTTTAGACAATTTTGCAACGATTATTCTGATGTGTAAAAAAATCTAGCTTCTGATATAGGCCCACAAAATATTGTCTTATAAAAACCATCCCACCAAAAACATTTTCATGTAAAATGTTGCCAAGACGAGCCCATATGACTCGCACTGTCAAAAAGTTATCAGATCTCATGTAGAGCCAAGCTTCTAACACTACACGCCCTAACTCTACAAGGCCTAACTTCACAAACTCTACACCTTAGTCAAAATATGTGGCTTGGCCATTTCGCTACATTCACATCGGCGTAAGATGAAAAATCAATTCACTGTTCATTACTTTTGTGTTATACAATAGTTATTGTAGTAACGAACGGCCAAGCCACATATTTTGACTAAGGTGTAGAGTTTGTGAAGTTAGGCCTTGTAGAGTTAGGGCGTGTAGTGTTAGAAGCTTGGCTCTACATGAGATCTGATAACTTTTTGACAGTGCGAGTCACATGGGCTCGTCTTGGCAACATTTTACATGAAAATGTTTTTGGTGGGATTTCATTTCTTTTTGTAAGTTCTGTTTGTAACAAATTTTTTTTTTATTTATGTCTAAAACAATCGACAATCAACAAAACAAGACAATCGACAATCGACGCGCTCGCTGTCAAGGACAATTTTTTTTTTATTTTTAGCTACTGTGTGGACGTAAGAGGCAGGAGACGTTCGCACACTTCTATTCATTCATATTTATATGATCTGATCTGAAGTATATGTCTCTCAATATATGTCGATATGTCTCAATATATGTCGATTAAATTTTTTTTTATTTTATTTTTTTTTTAACAAGGAGTACCTATACATATATATATATATATATATATATATATATATATCTGGGGGCACCAAGTTTTAGATTAGATTATTAGATTAGACCTCTAGCGTCATCAAAATTTAATTTAAAATTACAGGTCTCATACAAACTCCCATCCCCTAGTTTAAGGGGTTGGGGGATGAAAGTTACAAGTTTTATAATTTTTTTGTTGTTTGTGTGCTAATACTAGCTTACATACAAAATTTCAGCTTTCTAGGACATTAGGAAATACCTTAATAATTTTGATGATCATCAGTGAGTCAGTGACGAAATCAGCGTTTTTTAGACATAAATAAAATCTGAAGTATAAAAGCTAATGTAATTAAAACTTAATATGTTCAATAAGTCCGCTATTGACAATATATCCCGAAAATTTTGTTGATCTAGCATAATCCAAACCCAAGTTATGAGGGTTCAAAAAAACGACGAAGCGCTTCGAGAAAAGGTAGGTAGTGCCCGTGCGCTTCGCTTGGCTCGTCTTGGCGGGGGCACTACCGTGCCCCCAGATTAAGGGATGTAGTATACCCAATAAATCCAAGCAAAAAATCACATATTTAACGGTAAAAAATCTATATATACATACTTGTAATGTTTTTCTAGGCTGCCAAAACGACCCTATATTCATTATTTTTAAGATTTATAACCCGCACAATGCACAACCGAAATCTATATTTTTATTAATAACTTTTAGAACTAATTAAAGCTCAATTTAAAACTATACTGAGTCGTCAAATAGTTTACTTATTGAATAATATTATAGAAATTCTATGATTGAGTAATCGCAGATAATTGGGAATGATTCAAAAATTTGAAATTCAAAAGAAGGGGACTTTTGTATTCGTAGAACCAAATAAAATTATTTAAATATTTTTTATTGTTTAAACAATACACATTATTTTCATTTATTTAACCAGATTAAAATATTTTGAGTGATACTTACACATACAGGGTGTCCAGGAACTATGGTAAACATACAGGGAACTCTCCTGCTTAAATAAAACTCTACGTACTAGGTGTAATTTTAAAACAAATTATCATAATATAAAAAAAAGAGTGTGCGTGTAACCTTTACGCGCGATTGAAGTAAAACTTGTTGACGTACGTATCGGAAAATAAATATTTAATTACAATTCAATCATATTTATATTATTCATTAGAAATAGGAATTTGAAAGTTATCATTATTTTTTTTATATATAAAATAATAGGTTTATGATAACTAAAATGTGAAACATAGATTTTACTCTCTAAATACCATTAATGTATTTGAAACCGTTTGAAAATTTCATAAATGAATTTCGAAAATTTAAGCTCCTCCCATAGCTGTAATTACACAGTTACTTCCATCAGAATCTAACGTTAGAGTTACCCCTAGTCGCGCCTAAAGAAGTTTTGCTTCAATAATAGGTAAACAATATTAAAAATGTACACACATTACGTTTAGAATGTGTGATTTTGTAGCTGTATCTACCTTATTGTAATACAACACAACATAAGAGCCTTCGATAGTTAGATAACTATTTCATTTTGTAGCATTTTATAGCATATTCCATAAAATTTAAAATCCTGAGTTAAGTTTGTTTCCTTCACGTCTACGAAGGATCTGTTATTGCTGGTAAAAGATCAGCCATCCTGACTAGTGGTTTTATGGCCTTTATGGCTACCTAACCAAACCTAAAATAAGTATAAGAAAGTGTTAAAACATTTCGAATATTAACGTGCAACATGCTTCTTTACTTAACGTAAAGCTTCCGTATAAACAATTATTTACTATCATAATATGTATGTATGTATATAAACTTACTTAATCAAATCATAATGAATGTCGCTATCTCGTCATTTTTTCATTTTTGTCATTTTTCTTCAAATCTTTCTGGCGCTTATAATATGCCCTTTGACGTTCACAATTTCTTTTTCTTTTTAGCTCTTTAAGTCTATAAAACGAAAATAGCTAGGTATAAATAATAGGTATAAATAATTAGGTATAAATAGTGTAATTACACACCAAAAATAAAATGTATGCATATAGAGTATAGGTACTCACTATTTTCATTCAATATTTTTTCATCACTTTCTTCATTAATAAATCCACTTTGTTTATTCATATTTAATACAAACACTTTATACACAAAAAACTATTTACCAGCAATATATTTTGGTTGACAAGATAACAAGCTGTCAATTCATACAATTACAGATTTAATTTTATTTAATATAGTAGGCAGAATCGCATGAGCGCCGCCAGGATTATTTTCAGGGAGGTGCATCTGCATCTACACACTATTATGATCTAATATATATAGAATGTAGAATGATTTGGATAGCAACCGCGACGCCTTTAGTTTTTATTCAAACAATAATTTAATAAAAAAATATATAATTTTCTGGTAAATTCAGGTATTTTTTTTCATAGCAGGGGGGTGCAAGCGCACCCTCTTGCACCCTGCTGCCGGCGCCCATGCAGAATCGTGTTAGGTATTTTGTATTAAGTTTTACTTCAAAAATGTTTGCTAAAAGAGCTAGAGTCCTTTAAAGATAGCAATTTATTTTTAATATCTTAAGAAAGTACTGACGAAAAAGTTTTAACTTGTTATAGTGATTTCTTTTATTACGATCAGTCAGGGCCCTGAGGGGGCCAACAGACATTTTTTTATACACACATCTGTAACAAATTTTACATCAAGTTTGAAAACATTTAGATATTGTTTGAAATCAATACCTTGCACCATTTACAGGAAGAAGGTACGCGGAAAAATTTTCAAATATCCCAGTCGCTTAGGATTTATAGCCCTATATCAAAACAAAAAACTGAGAAAAACAGATTCAGTACTCTCTAAAACTACTCATACTACTACTCCATCGAGATATAAGATATAAAAAGTGAAATTTCAACTACTAAAAGTTTAATATTTTTACTTATTGTAAAATAAACATTTTCTACCAATTTATTAATAATGATAGGAATTTAAATAATCAACAAAAAATCATTTCCTAAATATTCGCAATTTGTTTTTCATAATTAGTTGAAAAATGTCACTTAATGGTACACTTACTTGATAGCAACATTTTTTGTGATGTAATATTAATCATAATTTAAGATGGTTTATTAGGAATTTTTTCTAATAACAGGTACCTAATCTTAATTTTATTTTCGAGAAATGCATGACATGATTTAAAATTTTTATGATTTTTATTCTTTTCTTATACAAAAGCTGTTTAAATTCAAAAGTAAATTTTTGTGTTATAAAATTTTATAATTAGTCTTTTCCTTATTCGTTTTTCTATTAAATTTGAACATACATTTAATACAGTATGCGCCAAAACAAAGGAAACTGAAATCAGAAAGCCTGTGAAATATAATCGCGTCATATGAAACAAGTGAAAATCGTTGTCATGGTATTTTTAAACATTGTTTATTCTAACAAACTGTCAAAAAGATTCGAAATGGTGCTTACAACGCAAGAGAAAATATTTACTATCGAGTATTATTTCCGCTCATACGAGAATGGACGATCAAATGGACCTAGTTTGTTAATGGTTGCCAATCAATTTCGGGAAGAGTTTCAGAAGCCTGCACCGACTAATAAGGACTTGTTAAGATTCGTTGCAAAATTTCGACGAACAGGAAGCGTTCTAACTCAACGCAAAAGCTGTACTGGTCGTCCAGTTACCGTGACAACAAATGCGAATCAAGGAAGGCTATTTCAACAGGTGTTAGAATCACCAAAAAGAAGTCTCCGCAGAACATCTTTCGCACGGTTGGTATCGAACCCACTGTAGGGACTGGCACCCGTAGGAACAGTCTGTGGAGGGAATCGATAAAAGTGATACCACTCCTACAGGCAGACACGGATGCCGTTGCACCAAGATTTGTCTTTGACAAACCCTACAAAATATTAACAAACAAGACAGCAGACCCCAACGTAGTGAACGCTCTGAGCGTATATACGGATGGATCAAAAACAAAGCAAGGTGTAGGATGTGGAATTTACTCTAGATCCTTAAACCTAAAAATAAAATGGGCTATGGATGGCTTGTCAAGGCATAACCATAGCTGCAAAAGAATTAATCAATAGGAACATCACAGGCAGGAATATAAATATATACACAGACTGCCGACAAGCACTACTGACCTTGAATAGACCACGTTTCACTTCAAGTTTAGTACTAGAATGTCACCAATCTCTAACTGAGGCCAGCCAGAATAACGTGGTCACTCTCAGCTGGATCAAAGGACATGGGAACTCTAAAGGCAACCGCATTGCGAACAATTTAGCAAGGAGGGCTGCGGGCTACAAATATGTTAGCCCTCGCCCATCTACCAAGCTAACATTGTCCGCAGTCGTGGACCTTATCAAACAGCACTCTCACCAAAAATTTATACAGTGCTGGGATGAAACTACGAACTGTAGACTGGCCAGAGAGTTATTACCTCATCCTGGCGAGAAAACAGCAAAAAAAATTTAAGGCATTGACCAGACAAAATCTCCGAACAGCTGTGGGAATCTTGACAGGTCACTGCCAATTGCGACAACATCTCTTTAGGATGAAATTAACAGAATCGCCGCTATGCAGAGGCTGCGAACAAGAAGAGGAAACAGTAGAACACATTATGTATGACTGCTCTGCTTTTTCTGAAATCAGAAGATCCGTGTTGGGCGAGTATTGGCTTACACCAGCCGATGTCAGGGAGATCCCCCTCGGGAGCCTCATCACCTATTTTAAATCAGTAGGCCTGGTGACAGCCTGAGGTGAGGATATCCCTACAATACGGGAGGATGCACAATGGGTCATATGTGGCCTCAGTGCTGGTTAAGCTTTTGCTCGCTCCTCCCCAAATTTCCAGATCCAGATCCATCTCTAAAAATGAATTTGAGTGAAACGTCTACCCGAAGAATGTTTAAGAAGATTGGTAGTTTTCCCAATAAAATACAGATTGGGCAACACTTGACAAGACAAGAAATCAAGAGTTGTTTATTGTGCTTCAGTCTTCAGTCTTGGCAATGGTTTATGAACAACCGCTATTTTTTTAATGTGTGGTTTACAGACGAATGTCACATCCATCTGAATGGATTTATCAATCGACAGACAAATCGTTTTCTTGGTTTTGAACGACCAGACATCATCGTAGAAAAACCTCTTTATAGTGACCGTATAACGATTTGGTGCGCAGTGTCAGGTAAAGGATTATTGGGCCCTTACTTCGTGGAAGACGAGCGTAGAAGACCCGTTACACTAAATCAAGTGCGATAAGAGAACAAATTTTGACACCATTTTTTATTGATCTCAGACAATTCTGTCGTGCCAGAAATATATACAGTTGAATACCCAACAGGATGGGGCTACTTGTCATACAACGACAGCATCCTTAGATCTGATTCGAGAAAATTTTGAAGACCGCGTAATTTCCCGTAACACGAATTTTCCTTACCCTTCTCATTTACCTAATCTAACAACTCATGATGCTTACGTATGGGGTATGCTGAAACAAGCCATTTTTACAGAAAACCCACCGGCAACAATTGATGAACTCCGTAAAAAATTTTTGACCTTTTTCAGAAGAATGCAGCAGCCTATTGGAACGAAGTTCCTTTTCGAGCGTTACGACCAGTTACGACTGAGGCTAGGCTAGAGGCTGGCCGGAAAAAAATCAGGCCAAAATATGTCACGACACGACACACGCATGTTTCTCTGTCTGTATGTCTCTCTCTCTCTCTCTCTCTCTCTCTCTCTCTCTCTCATAGATAGATATATTACAATTAAAAAGACACTAATTTAAATTAAAATAAAATGTACATTAAAAAGAAAATACTGTGGAAAAAAAATAAGTACCTATAATAGTATTATATTTTATTTCATCCTGTTTTTATAAATTAATATTAATAAATTCATAAACATTTTAAAAATAGTTCGTAACTTGACAAGTTAGGTACGTCACATTACCTTAACTGTCAGTTACTGTCAAATATTTTAATTTTAAAATATTGTATTAAATTGTTAATTCCTGTTTTAAATTAAATTGAAATAAAAAGTAATTCTAGGTAGATGTATATCATCTAAACCTCTGGTATTGTATAAATGGACACTTTTGTTAAAAGAAACGAACTGTTAAAATATTCAGGTGATAATGGATTTACTATTTTCTATTTTGCTTTGAAGAGTGTAGTGTCGCGACTTTGGTAAGTTTATACAGGTTTTTTGTAGGTAATAAATAATAAAATAATAGAAAATAATAACAATAATTTATAATGTATCCTGACAGTGTTTCTGCACAAGTTCCGGATATTGCTGATAGAGTTAGGTAAGTAGAGATTTTATACAGACAATAATAAATGCTTATGTATGTATAAACACTCTGTTGTGTTTAAAAATTACAATTCCTTCACTAATTAATCGAAAGGAACTTCGTTCCATCCGGGTGTCCCTTGACACCTCTTACTTTTTTTTTTTAATAACATGCTAAGCAATCTTGTTAAGCGTTATGAGTACTGCTTGCTGCTTGGAACGCAATGGCGAGCACTTTGAAGCAAAAATTAAAATTCGCATTATTTGAAATGTTGTTATTTAATTTTTCATGTTTAATAAAGCTTTAGGTTTTCAGTGTCGTTTGTTTTGGCGCATACTGTAGTTACTCTTCTAACCGAAGGTATAATCATAAACCAAATGTTTTTAGAGGATATTCTGTATCATTTGAGTACGTTTGTGCGTTCAAACATCCTGGTGCGAAGATATAAAAGACCGTAAATAAATAAATTTGATTTCAGAATACTTTAAACTTCTTTAATAAATGATTTTAAGGTAAAAAATTATTAAACTGAGATAATTTAATTATTCGCTAACCTTTCAGAACGTTCACTTTTTTTTACCTATTTATCTAGTTTATTTATTTCTTTAAACTGAACTCTTTTACCATACTGTATATGAATGTAATGTATTGCAGATCTTCCGGTATACACTCTCATTTGTATACATGTAAATAGTATAAAAAGAAAAATACATTAAGTAACAGGATATTATTTTCAAACTATGGATGCAGAAACATTGATCACAAAGCAACAAGCTTTACTGACGCGAAAAGTATCATGTTTCATTAAACTTATGTTTACCAGAAGTTACTCGAGAGAAAAAGGTGGATGACATTTTTGATAATTACAAAAAAAAAACTTCTTGTAGCAGAGGCGTCTCATTTAACATAATCAAATTTATTACTTACCACCTTGATCTTGCACTTTATGTAAGTACTCACCTGTAACAAAAAAGTAACTATAATTATAAAAGAATTCACTAAAATTTCCTCATCAAAAATCTGGTAGGCAGATCCAATTATATTATTTACAAATAACCAACAAAATTGGAATGAATATTAGATCATTTACATGCCAAGTTTAAGATGTGGGTTGTGCTGGCTTGTTGATTATGGTTTAATGTTCCAATTGAACCATTTATTATATCATAAATTATAAGAACTAATTTTTTGGCCAAAAATCTTAAAATAACTAAATAACTAAGAGCGGATTTTATAGTCTAGTTCACAAGTGCTTTTTTGCTCAACTTTTTTCAGCAGTCTCCGAAAATTATGAACGAGGTGTCATTCGATTCGGAATCGCATCTAGATGATTTTTGAAAAAAATGATGTTCCGCATGCAAAAACTGCAAAAGTTATTAACAATTAACTAAAACAAAAAGAAGAGCGTTTGATTGTTTGCAAATATCTTAAAAACTAATAAAGATTTATTAAATTAAAAAAAAGATTCAAAAAGAGGAGGAAATTTCCTACAAAAAAGCTCAAACTCTCGGAACTGTAGTACTAATATTTATAATTTTCCAGGATGGTTTAAAATACTGCCGAAAACGGGTGCTCTGGCTTGCGTAAGCCACGACTGCTTTGGACACTTTTTTAATAAAAATTATTTTAACATATTAAATATCAAATCTAGGATATGAAAAAAATCAGGTGCTTACTGGATAGATAAATAAACAATAATCCGCCTGAATTTTTTTTTATCACAATTTATAAATTATTTATGCAATTGTTAATTAAAATGTTTTTCTGCTTGAACATAAACATTGCAAGTGTGATAATTGTTGAACTATAAATTTGAGTTTTTTTTTCTCTTTTGGAGCAATTCTTAAAAGGCTTTAGAATAGATCCCCGTTGGTGAAATTTAAGAATATGTATTTTTCAGTTTTTTATTAATAATTATTGTTGTTGCAAAATTAAAAACTTAAATTAATCATTGAAAAAAAGTTTTTTTTTTAAATATTATTAATGGTCCGTTTTTATGTTATAAGAAGCTGCATAAAATTATTTTTTAAATTTTTTATGAGTTATTGTTTAAAAAATTGTTATAAACAAATGCGTTGTTTATTAGATAATTGAAATTTTTTTATGGAATTTCAATCTTTGATACAAATGATTTTTAAAAGAAAAATTATTTCTTAAAAAACTTTTTTTTATTGCTTAAAAAAGAATTTATTAATTACCAATTAATTTCTTCCACTTCTAATTATTAATATTAAGGAAGAAAGAAACAATTTTTTTAAATATTTGTTTTTCTTTTCGATATAAAAAATTCGTTTTATTTCATTTTTCATTGTTTATTTAATAAACAATTTGTTATAAACAAATAAATTTTTACCTTACTTTTTTTCTAATTCTACTTACTGTCACAAAAAGAGATATGACAGCTTTTTTTATAATTTTTAATTTTTAATATACGGTCTCAGTAATTTCTTCATTCTTATTTGGTTTTTCATCCTTACAATTATTATAATTTATAAACTATTGGAGATACGATAAAAATTCTGAAAACTTATTTATTCTTCATTAGGCAAAATTTGCAATGGATTTTCACAAATAAAACAACTCACTTTCAGATTCATTTTACGAATAATTCACGTCAACAGCAAAATTCACAATATTATATTTATTGAATGAAACGCAAAACTTGAAAGTAGACTTGAGACTGAAATAGTTCATTAAAAACAAAATTTTAAAAATATAAAAAACAAATTGTTAATTAAATAAATAATGAAAAATTAAACAAAACGAATTTTTTTATATCGAAAAGAAAAACAAATAATGATTTAAAAAAAATTGTTTCTTTCTTCCTTAATATTAATAATTAGAAGTGGAAGAAATTTATTGGTAATTAATAAATGCTTTTTTAAGCAATAAAAAAAAGTTTTTAAGAAATATTTTTTCTTTTAAAAATCATTTGTATCAAAGATTGAAATTCCGTAAAAAAAATTTCAATTGTCTAATAAACAGCGCATTTGTTTATAACAATTTTTTAAACAATATCTAATAAAAATTTAAAAAAATATTTTTATGCAGCTTCTAATAACATAAAAACGGATCATTAATAATATTTAAAAAAAAAACTTTTTTCAATGATTAATTTAAGTTTTTAATTTTGCAACAACGATAATTATTAATAAAAAACTGAAAAATTTCACCAACGGGGATCTATTCTAAAGCCTTTTAAGAATTGCTCCAAGAGGGGAAAAAAATCTCAAATTTATAGTTCAACCATTATCACACTTGCAATGTTTATGTTCAAGCAGAAAAACATTTTAGTTAACAATTGCATAAATAATTTATAAATTGTGATAAAAAAAAATTCAGGCGGATTATTGTTTATTTATCTTTCCAGTAAGCACCTGATTTTTTTCATATCCTAGATTTGTTATTTAATATGTTAAAATAATTTTTATTAAAAAAGTGTCCAAAGCAGTCGTGGCTTACGCAAGCCAGAGCACCCGTTTTCGGTCGTATTTTCAACCATCTGGGAAAATTATAAATATTAGTACTACAGTTCCGAGAGTTCGAGCATGTTTGTAGGAAATTTCCTCCTCTTTTTGAATATTTTTTTTAATGTAATAAATCTTCATTAGTTTTTAAGATATTTTGCAAAAAATCAAAAACTCTTCTTTTTGTTTTAGTTAATTGTTAATAACTTTTGCAGTTTTTCCATGCGGAACATCATTTTTTTCAAAAATCATCTAGATGCGATTCCGAATCGAATGACACCTCGTTCATAATTTTCGGAGACTGCTGAAAAAAGTTGAGCAAAAAAGCACTTGTGAACTAGACTATTAAAGGATCCCCCAGACCGACGCGAAACTTTTCCGCCGCGAAAGTTTCGCTGCGGAAATTTCGCTAACGGCACGGCAGCGAAACTGAGTTGTTCACACCAAACAGCGATTTTATCGCGGACACCAGATATACTTAGGTGTTTTCTAGTGGATGTAATTCTGTTAAATTATTGGATGATTTAGATTTTTCCGATAGATATTTTATTACTGCAGCAGTGGGAGAATGGTTTTCAACGTCTATAACTTTTTTTGATCGCTTATTACGGTTTGATTGATGAATAGATGAATGACTTGTCGATATTTCATTAGATGACTTCGGCGTATTATATGTTTCATTTAATTAGTGGGATATTTTTTACACACTCAAGTAATTTTTCTATTACAGCCATTTTAACAAATCAGATGATGAAAGATGAAACAGGTGTAGAATCACAACTGAATTGAACTGAATACTCGCGAAACTGTAGCGGACCAGCGGAAGTTCCGTGCAAGCAGCGTCAATTCCGCAGAACGCTGCAATGCCGCGAGTCTGGCGGAATTCGCCCCGATTGGTGTAGGCATCTCCGTATACCGCTGTGTATCTTGGTCCGCTGCGAAACTTATTCCGCAGCAGCAGCGGAAGTTTCGCGTCGGTCTGGGGGATCCTTAAAGGTGTATTAAACTTATAAAAAGGGTTCCACATTTTAGTTTATAAAAACAAGAAACAACAAATGCAAATTGAAAAACTGACCCATTACATTTCCCTTTATGTTCTTGTTGATTGTATTGTGTTTTTTTTCTGTCTTTTCGTTTTCTTTTTTTTTTCTGAGATTTGAATTATTTTTCCTTGTTTCCAGTGTCTTATCCAGTTGTTTTCAAACTCTCAATGGTTTCTTATTTTTTTTTTTGCTTTTTTCCAGATTTCTATTTCTGCTTTATCTTCCTTTTCCGTTTTTTTTTTCGATTATTCTCATTTTTGTTCACATATTTTCTCTTAATTTATAAAATTGTTTTTTTTTTAGAAAGTTACTTACACTAAATAACATTTTTTTTATTTATATAACTTAATTTTATAACCTTTGTAATTGGTCCTAAATATTTAATGCTTGACGTATTATTATTAATTATTAGGTCAGTCTAATAAAATTTAAATTGATATTTAACTTTCACACAATTGAAAATAATTCAGCTCTAACTCTTTGATTTCAAATATAAACATTTAATTATCTTATTTATGTACTTACACTTATCAGTAATTTGACATTTTCAATTCCTGTATGTTTATTAACATTTACACACGATAACTTCATATCGTATTTACCTTATACACAATTGAATTGATGTCAAACAGAAAAGCATTCACCATTCAATTATTGTGTTGTGTTTACTTCTTTTAAAATCATATTTATACTGAACTGTTACATAACAACATAATAAACATCCAAAGATTGATGGAATTAATTAAAATTTAAAAAGCACTGTGTGGGATAACGCTTCACTTATGGTTTCTATTAAATTATGTATAATATGTGTTTTTTGAATTTAGTTATCCTTGAGGTTATGACTAAAAGAGAGGTATTTGGAAGGTAAAATTTTTATTTTGCCCTTTGAAGTTCGTCACTTTTAAAAACAGTTATTTTTAAGAGAAGTCTTTTATATTTTGTGTAGTAGATAGCTTTCATAGTATATTAAACAACGCATTTCATATGGCGCTCTGTTATGACACGAGTCCAAATTTAAAAAACGAATCGCGTAGCGATGAGTTTTTTAAAGGACGAATGTCATAACAGCCATCTATACTAATATTATAAAGAGGAAAGGTTTGATTTTTTGTTTGTTTGTTTGTTTGTTTGAAATGAATAGGCTCCGAAACTACTGGACCGATTTCAAAAATTCTTTCACCGTTGGCAAGCTACACTATTCCCGAGTGACATAGGCTATGTTTTATTTTCAAAAAAAATAGGGATCCTTACTAAAATGCCATTAATGTAACCAAAAATGACCTTAAAACCCTTACATCGCGTGCGCTGAGAATACTAGCCTCAAGGTCAAACCTTCCAATTAGTAGGGATCGGTTTTTCTCAGGGCCAACCGCCTAAGGCGGGTCGAGCACCTGAAAATCAATTTATTTTGTTGCCAGAAAATAAAACAATATTTAATATTGTTTACAGGGAAGCGTTGTCTATACTAATATTATAAAGAGGAAAGGTTTGTTTGTTTGTTTGAAATGAATAGGCTCCGAAACTACTGGACCGATTTCAAAAATTCTTTTACCGTTGGCAAGCTACACTATTCCCGAGTAACATAGGCTATGTTTTATTTAAAAAAAATAGGGATCCTTACTAAAAATTACCTTAAAATCCTTACATCGCGTGCGCTGAGAATTCTATTGATTATAGAATAAAATAATGTACTACGATTTTGAAGAATATATAAATATCTACAAAAAATGCCGCGACAGCATGTGTCTAACTGTTATAGTTACGTCACAATAACTATTTTTTAATTTTTTAAAAATTTTTATCTTGGTATTAATCCTTATCAAAATAACTTATTTCATAATCACGACAGATATCACAAATTTAGCATGTGCAATGGGACGAGGCTACTTATAAAGGAATTAAAGGACAATTAAGTTGTAGCAACCATTATAACTTAACCAGTTGGTCAACTAGCTCACACACTGAGGATACCGATGATCTCAACTGATCTACCAAATCCATTTAAACCGCTTCAATTTCCTATCAAAATATCTTTCGCTTTTACTAATAATAAGTCTCAAGGTAAAACCTTTCAATTAGTAGGGATCGGTTTTCCTCATGGCCAACCGCCTACGGCGGGTCGGAGCACCTGGAAATCAATTTATTTTGCTGCCAGAAAATAAAACAACATGTAATATTGTTTACAGGGAAGCGTTGACCCAATAAATTTAATGGCTTTTGTTATTTTTCTTTAATCCCCGTGCAAAGCCGGGGCGGGCTGCTAGTATGAAATAAGTTGTTTATAATACTTTTTATATTTTGCTATTTTTTTTTTTTTAAATAAATTTAAATTTTGTATTTTATTTTAGTTCTTTTTAAATGAGTTGGTAGCAAACAAACAAACAAACTTTTCCTTGTTTGTTACGAGCATGGAGACTATACCCCATTTCGTCATTCGTTGGCAGCGTATGAAAGATAGGAATAATGCGTAGTTGCCAGGTTTATCTTAGAAAGACTTACTATCTTTGTCTCATTAACAAGCAATAGAAAGAGATATGTTTAAGTTAAATGGCAACCGGTGCCTAAAAACACGCCACTGAACGATCACTGGATGACAGAACGATTTACGCTGGCACCGGTTGCCATTTAACTTAAAAATATCTCTTTCTATTGCGCGTTAATAAGACAAAGATAGTAAGTCTTTCTAAGATAAACCTGGCAACTACGCATTATTCCTATCTTTCATACACTGCCAACGAATGACGAAATGGGGTATAGACAAGGAGTACGAACTCCATGTATGCAAATAGGGCTACCAAAATAAGAGGGCGCTGGTGTTCCATTTGTACCAAAATGGCGACCAATGAGGACGTAGTTTGAAATAAAATAAATATTTTTTTATTATTTCATTATTAATTTATTTACACAATGAAAAAAATAGTTCGATCTTTCAGATATAAATAATAAAAACCAATTTAATAATTCATGATTATTTAATTGTCTATATTCATACCAGTACAAAAGGAAAACTAGCGACGCTAGTGGTGAAAAAAGTAAACCTAATATGTACGATACCGTGGACAGATTTTGGCAATTCCCCCGGTCGAGTGCGTACTCCTTGTCTAGTCTCCATGGTTACGAGGTTTACTTCGTGATGTTTATTTATTTGATGTATCATACTATTCAATGCTACCAACCGCATACAGAAAAAGTTTCCAAAGTTGAGTGCTTTAATGAAACATTATAGTACTCATTTGGGTGTCATAATGAAAAATATTATAAGTGCAAAATATAAAATAGTAATTTATGCAACAAGTGCATAAAGTGGTACTTTTTTTCACGAATGGAAAAATTGACCGCACGAGCCGTTAGGCGAGTGCGGCAATTCCATGAGTGAAAAAAAGACACTGTATGCACGTGTTGCATACAATATTTTTTCTACAGCCCTATACAAATAAAAAAATCAAAATAAATAAGATTTAGAACATTTTAATTTAACTTCTTCTGTAACTTACAACGAATACAAAATGACTAAATATTGGAATTAGAAAAGTATTAATAATAATAAATAAACAAAAATCAACAACTAAATTATGAATTTTTTAATTGGTAATGTGAATATTGAAAATGCAGTTGTTGGGTTGACTAATGTGTATTTTTGATCCTTTCAGATTTGTTTCTGTTTGATTCATTGATAAAACTTCATTTAAATTTTCAATATTTGGAAGAGTCAAATTCTTCTCAGCTTTATTCTTATATGATGCAGAATGTTGGCTAAATGACGTTGAAGGTTGGTCAAAAATAGTACTGATATTAGGTCCTTGTAAAATACGCGAAGTACAGTTCATTTTTGCATTGAGTGAAGTATTCACATAGTGGACCATAAAGAGAAGACTTGAAATTTCTAAATCTTTCTTTAAAAAAGCTAAAAGCACCCGCTCTGTGAAGCTGTGGATACTATTTTGAATCCACCATTTCATAAAAGTATCATACTCTCTTGTATAATTTTCTTTTGATTTTTCTGGCAGCAAATTTGAAGTCGCCACATTTGCCTTTTCTATGATTTCTTCTGGAGTACATATTTCAACCTCACAATCTTCACTACTTTTATTAATAATAGCATTATAATAGTAAGAACAACAATTAAATTTGCAATTCGAATTATTGACACAATGAACAAAATAGTTATTTATGAAACAGTTGGTGAAGTATGCTTTTTGCGCACGCACGCGATGTTTAGAGCACGAGCGAAGCGAGTGCTATATATCGCGTAAGTGCGCAAAAAGCACTTCACGCACAGTTTCATACAATATTTTATCTACGATAAACAAATAAAAAATAATTAGAAATTCAAATTTGAAAATTTAAACTACAAAACTGTCAGAATAACTTTGGTTGAAATAGCATAGCAACACCATGACAACGCGAATGCTAAGGATATTTGATTATATGAAGGTGTGTCAAAAACAGTGCGAAAAAGTAAATCCCATTTAAAATAGATTGTTACTTCACGCACACTTTCAATCCTTCACGCACTGCTGTCTATAATGACAGTTTTCAAGAACTAAAAATTGATACATAATATGAGGTAGAGTAGATAAACATTAACGTCAAATCAAGTACAGTTCATATGCTGTCAAAGTTAAAGGTAAATTGATATTTTATTTCTATTAATCAAATGGTTAGCGTGAAATAAAGTTAACGTTATGGCACTTTATTTCACGCTTTTTTACTTTTTTGCACTCTAACTATAAACAGCCGTTTTAAGTGCAATAAACCAGTGTAATATAAGGAATTTTAAAGTGAGGGCGTAGAAAAAAGATTTTATGGTTTTATAAATTTACGTAAGAACTACGAAGATGCAAAATGTAGCAGAAAAAGAAAGATCAGTCATTTATAATAATATTAGAATCATCATCCATAGCATTACAAATTACAACCCGGGGTGGGATTTTGCTGCCTGCACCAATTTCCTCCATTCAGTGCGATTCTTCGCTGTTGTCTTCCATGTAGTAAAATCGACACCTAGGTTAGAGAGATCTTTGTTTATAGTATCCCTCCTTCTTTATCTAAATCTAACAAATGCTCTATTTCTATGTGATGTTTTTCCCATACTGCTTTATACTGATGTCTTAGTTCCTCTGTATATGTCCGGGCTAGCGTAATCTATTTGCTTTTATACTTGTACGATGTCTGGAGGGTTGTAGTTCGGTGTTAGTTCTTATTCTGTATTGTCCTGTTGCTGGATCTCGGTGAGGTCTATTTATTTTCCTAAGAATTTTTCTTTCAAAGGTGTGTTCATCGTTTACAGTCATGGTCTATGTGTCGCTGGTATAAGAAAGTATGGGTCCTATTATGGTCTTATATAAGCTATTTTTTATTGTATGTATGAGCAGTTAGAGGAAACAGATACACCTGCGACCTATAAGATCTATTGTGTCCCCCTTTTCTTGCTACATTTTTGATGATTCCTCAGACTTATAGCAGCTCTGCTAGTTCTATCTTCCTTAGAAAGTTTAGGACATCATTGGGTTTTAATTTGGCTAGTTCTTTAATTTCTATTTCGTATGACCCTAGGTATTTGACCCTAGAATTACTTAATCCGATGCATTTTGAGAGTATATGTATTGAGGTATTTTTTATTGATTTTGTGAGGGGTTTGGACTTGATAAAGTTAAACGACCGCAAACTAACGTTTGAGTTTTATTTGTGGAGTTTGTACTTGGCGACCTATTCCTTGATTTCATAAAACCTTTAAATTTTGTATATTTTAAAAAAATTAAATATATAATTTGTGGTGGAACAATTAACACAGTCTACAATGGATGTAGATCCGATTAAATATCAAAATGTAGCTCGTAGCAGTACTGGTGCAGCTTTAAGTTACTATTTTGTGTGAAACAAAGCCATACATTCTGTGATACTGGATATAAAATTTCTATATTTTTTAATGATTTATTGATATTAAAAAAATATTATTTAGTAACATTAAAAATGTATAAATTAAGATCAATCAACCGTGCTGCATCCATATCTATTATCTTTTTAAAAATCATCTATCATATACAATAAAACAGCAGCTTGTTCGTATGTTGTAAACAATTTTTTTTTTATACAACGTTAATAATACAATTTTTTATACACTTGTATTTTAAACATGCTTGTAATGGTAATAGTCTTCCAATTACTAATAGTACTTCAAAAATATATATATAAAACTTTCTAATATCTGTCTACCGTGTTCACGGACGTGTAAAAATATGTTAATATAAATATATCATATTTAATGACTCTTCCTTTCAACTAATATAATGCTAAGATTTTGCGATTAGTTTAATAAGAAAAGTAAAATTAGTATTTGCTAATTTCCAGTTAAAACTTTTTAAAATATTATATATTGTAATCATTATCTTTAGATTACATTACTTCCTGTTTCCAGTGAAACCGAAACAAAAAGTGTTCGCCAATATGCATTTACAGTTTCTGAGCTATATTCACAACATAATCCATGATCTATAAATAGAATTAGAAAGGAATTTAGAGTAGACATTGCATCAAAATTTGTACACCATAGTTAATTTAATAAAAAAAATGTATGATTTGAAAAAAAATAAAAAATAAATTCTTTTTCAAAAATCTTTTGCTGTACTGGCAGCACTAATTAAGCACTAAATAGTGACGTCTTTTAATTCCATTAGTTTCCGTTTGAGCGCGGTCACGAATGGTACACTGCTAGCTTAACGAAAAGTTAGCAGTGTTCTCATTTTTAGTTCCCCTATCACAGCACCAAATATCTGTTATCAGCACTAAATGAGCACTAAATTTTGAGATATAATACCAGTGATTCTGCCGACTTGACCTTTCTAGCTTTACATACGTAAGTTAAAGGACAATGTTTGGGAAAAAAGGAAAATACAACTGCACAGGTTGACGCGGAGATCATTAGAAGCAATCATCAAAGAACTGAAAGAATCTGGTTGTCCTCAATAAAAAAAATGAATGAACTAAATATAATTCTATATAATATAATATTAGAATAATAAAAAACAATCTTTTAATAAACTAAAAATATTTTAATAAACTAATACTGAATAATTAAAAAAGAATTTAAATATTTTATTATAACCTTTATTCATTTATTTAAATACGTTTCTGACTAAGATTAAACAAATCATAATAAATATTACAACATTAACATTCATTTTCCCTTTCCTAGATTATTTTTTATCAATCAATATAAATGCATTTAATAATTATCACGTAACAATTCCGATTACGTAGATAAAATTTTATGCAACATTTTGTTCTTGTCCTGCTAATTATAGTCAAAGAGGTGCGAAGGACGTCTAGATAGAAATGATACAACAGTTTCATAAGTTAATAAAATGCTATTTTGATTTAGAATATTGGTTCGAATTACGACAGGTTCAATCTGCACCTATCAATTAAATTAAAAATTAGAACAAAAAAACATATTTAATTAATGTTTCAGTTGTTTTAACCCTTTCCCTGGGAATGTCCCACAGGAGGGACGTTATTTTCTATTGCTTGAAACGTGAGAACTGTTAGGAGAATGATTGATTCAGTCATTGTCCCTATGTACGGACACCACCTAACAATGTTTGGTAAGATACCGACTGCATTCGAGTTTACACGGTAGCCTTGAAATACCTCAGTGTCAGCCAGTGCTTTCAAGAGAAACCACGTGTTTATTTCACGCTGTTTGTTTTTCGATTATTCTGAGAATTATTTTACAAAGGTGAGTTTTCTTTTTTTTAATTAGTAATACAAGAGTGTCTGTTGAGAACTATAACTGTAAAATTAAGTTGCGCTTACTAGGTGTTGTATACACAGGTCCTAAATAAATGTGTCCCCATGAAGGGACAATGCCAGCTTGGCTGCAAATATTAGCGATAGCTGAATAATACGAGGAAGCGTATAAGAAATGTTAGTTGTGGTTTTCACATTTGCGAGATTGACTGAAAATATTAGTGTTAGCCTAATTATACGAGGGAACTTCTAAGAGATCTTACTTGAGGTTTTTACACTTTTCAGAAATATGCAAAGAAGAAATAGACCACTAACAGAAACAGAACTGCTTGAATTGCTGTATAATGATGACGAGTCGGAGCTATCAGGAATGTCAGATGATGATTTAGGCGGCGACGATGGAGATGGTGCCAACCAAAATAACTGGCAAGTTACTGAAGAAGAAAATATGGTTGGAGAAAACGAACCTGCTACTTTGGAGGAGCCGAAACTAGCAGAACAGAAAGGAACAGAATATCAACAACAGTCCAATGAAACAAAAAAAGAAATCAAATCTTTTTGTGAAAAGTATGGATTGACAGAAAAAGGAGACATTAGGTGGCTACAGAATATATCCTACGATACAAGGCCAATACATAAATGGCATCCCACTATTACTTCACCCAACGAGTTACCTACACCTGTAAATATTTTTCAAAAATACATTCCAAATAAAATATTCGACGTAATGAGAGACATGACCAACCTGTACGCTGTTCATAAACAAATAAACAGATTTCCGCCGACAACAACAGACGAAGTAAAACTCTTGATGGGTATTCAAATCCTGATGGGTAATTTACAATTTCCCCGAGCAGACATGTATTGGAGTAGCCCTTATGGAATTCCTATAATAAAAGAAAATATGTCTCTCAAACGATTTTACAAACTACGGAATGCTCTTCATTTAGTGGACATTACTACAAGAGGGACGGATAATACTGACAGGTTTTGGAAAGTTCGAATTTTATACGAGTCGCTTAGAAAGCGGTATCGGGAACTCCCTTTGGAAAGACATTTATGTGTTGATGAGCAAATGGTACCATTTAAGGGGGCTTTGAACGTAAAGCAGTATGTAAAAAATAAGCCTAAGAAGTGGGGTGTAAAAATATTTGTGATGGCTGGAAGAAGTGGACTTGTTTATGATTTTTTATTGTACCAAGGCTCGACAACGGAAATAAATCCAGTATATTCACATTTTGGAAACTCAGCCGCCGTGGTTATGCAACTGTCCGAGCGAATTGAACAGCCATATCATTATTTATTTTTTGACAATTATTTCAGCTCCTACAATCTTTTTCAATATTTGGATGCCAGATCAGTCTACGCTGCCGGTACAATTAGAATTAATCGCTTTTCTTCTCCTAAACTACCATCGGACAACGAACTGAGAAAAAAAGGTAGAGGATCGTCTTCAGTCTGCGTGAGCAATGATGGAACGGTGATAACTAAATGGTACGATAATAAAACCGTACTTATGGGGTCCAATTTTGTGGGAATCGGTAAAGAGGATTTGTGTAAAAGGTGGGATAAGAAGCAAAAAGAATATGTTCAGGTAAAGAGGCCACAAGCGGTAACATTGTACAATGAGTCTATGGGTGGCGTTGATAAGCAAGATTTTCTGCTGAGTTTATACAGGTCATATTTACGTTCTAGAAAATGGACAATTCGCATGATTATGCATGCAGTTGATTTGGCTATAACCAATTCATGGCTTGAATACAAAGTTCAAACGGAGAAATTAGGAATTCCGAAAAGAAAATCATTAGATTTATTGGCGTTTCGAACATCTGTGGCTGAGTCTCTTATACTAACAAAAGTTCCACCAAAAAGAGGCAGACCTTCGCATTCTGAGGAGCCAGTCAATACCAAAAGAAAATGTACTGAGGCAAAGCCACCAAATGAATTTAGATACGATGGTTACAATCATATACCTTCTTTTGATGAAAATAAAAATAATTCCAGGTGTAAATTAGAAGGATGTAAAGAAAAAACTCATATATATTGCGTAAAATGCAAGGTTCATTTATGCCTTTTAAAGGGCAGAAATTGTTTCCTTCAGTTCCATAGCCACTAGTTTATTGTTAATATGTTTTTTTTATAATTCCTAAATGAAATTACAACTTTGAAATGAATTTTCCTTTTTATTTTTTCTGCACTCAAACTGGATTTGTCCCTTGTGGGGGACATCCGAAAAATCATAGTGGGGGGGAGGGTTCTGACTTTCTCTATTTTTTGTATAATCAGTATGTGCCAAATATTGAGAAAAGTACACAAAAAAATTTTTTATTTGTTTTTTCTTCGATTGGCAGGGAAAGGGTTAAATAGATCAAATATGGGTGGTCCTTTTTATAGTTACAAGATTATTTTATTTCTTTTTATATTTGTCTAATTTTAACAAATTTTTGTAGATGTTACTATGCCTTTGGAGATTTGTACTTCACTGTTTTGTTTATTGTATTAATATGCTTATCTTTCTACCTTGTATAAATCTTAGTTAATTGACATTAACCAAACATCATGCATTAAGCTGGTTGTGCCTCATGAAGGATCCTGTAGGAAGACTGGATAGGTGGAGTCAAACACTGATCAAAAGTGACTACTTAATAAAAGTAGAAAATTCACCGCAGTTGCAGACTGCTTATCTAGAAGTCTAGTATTAGAACCCACACTAGCAGATACTAAGAACATTGGGAAAATTCTTAGATTCTTGCTGCAAGCTTTTGATATAAGTAAAAACAGTAGAATGACAAGGATTCCTGAATCATCCCCAATCCGTATTACAAAGAAAATTAGATTTTAAGAGACCTAATAAAATAAATACGAACCTTTACAAATATAAAGATCTCCTGATGATAAGGAAACACCTAGTAGGAGAGATACTGCTCTTACACATGTTTCTGATAAAGAATTACACTTAAATTAATTGTAAGTGTTTAATTTTCGGCTCTACATCTAAATGAGAATTGGCCTTAGTATCAAATTTGCTGATTTCTTTTGAAGGAACAGTTCAAGTTCTATTCAAGAAAACTCTTAGGTCCCCTTAATTCTGGTTAGATCTACATAAAGCATCTTAGATCTGGTTAGATGACTTTTAGATCACGTGTAGATTTTGTTTGATCACTTTTTTGGTACCCTACAATCATCAAGTAGAATATATCGAACCATATCAGACCAGTTCGTATTTACTTTTACCAACCGCTGTTGTTTGCTCTGGATAAGAAACAAATTAAGAGTAAAGATAATTTTTGTAGAAAATTAACCGTTTTTAATTCTTAAATTGCTCATTAGTTGCATCCAGATTAGTTTAGATTTATAAAGTTTGTACTTGGCGCCCCATTTCCTTGAAATAAAGAATATAAATTACTATAAGTAAAATTAAAACTAGAACCACGGCATTTTACTACCGTGGGAACAAATGTACCTACTATTTGTATATATTTAAATTTTCCGCTTTGTCTAAAGGTAAACCTCAAGCATCAAATTTCCGAGTGGCTATTATGTTGTTTAAATGTCTTCATAATACTTTCTGATAATATTATGTACTCAATGTTTTGTTATTTATTGCTATAGTATGCAAAATATAATCCGCGTTCACTTTTCGAATAACTGTATGCATTCTTTACATGTAATCATTTATTACAAAACTATCATCTAGAAAATAAATGTAAGTCTAGGATCACGCGAAGATGCTGGGCAATTATTCTAGTGCAAGATTTTACTGAAATCGTGATAGATTTTTTTTTTATTCCATGGTCGGTTAACTGTTTAAACAAATGATTAATGAATTTGATTTATTTCATGGTTATGAGATACTTTCCTTTTTATCGTTTGCACATCTAAGTTTTTTTTTAATTGATTAAAAGAATATTATAGTAGTTATCGTAGTTGTTGATTGGAGCTATAATAAAATGAAAATTATAAGGCATTGAATCTAGCATACGAATAACTTATCATTAATTTCATCATAAATTGTTTTCAGAAACTTTTACATTTTTATATGCGACATTAGATGAATAACAAAATTTAGTATATCGTAAATTAATTTTATCTCTTCTAGAACAATCCTCATTTATTATAAATGCCACGAATTTAAAATTGAGAGATGTTAATCTAACAGGATCACTTTCTAATAATATTTTTAACGTATTTTACCTTTAAACTGAAACGTATCGTCTTTATATAGTCGAAAATATCTTGACCGCGTTTTATGAAAAGAACTTCTGTACCTTATCTCCACACCATTATTAGCAATTTTTTTACCTTATTGAAGAACTGCGTTTAGTAAAATAATTTATCAACTAGCCAAAAGTATCACTTTGTTATGGCTCGCGAATAGTATAGTAAAAAATATATATTTCTAAAGTAAAATATTATATTAATTTATTTATTTATTTATTTACCCGACACTGACCCTTTTCTCATGGGCAGAATTCAATGCAAGTTTAAATAAATTATATACTACTTACTCTTATATACCAAATGACATGATTGCGTTGAGAATTTAGAAAGAGAAGAAAATTTATAACCTAACTTTTTTTAAACAAGCAATTGAAAATTAAACGAATGTTTAAAAACTTGGCTCTGGATAATCAGCTAACTCTATATACTGCTCTAAAGGTAAGTGAATTCTATTACTTTAACGTATTATCTGCTACAATTCTCTTCTAAATTTACTTATAAAGTGTCTCATACAATCTACAGCTCCACTCTGATATTTCTGGACTTTATTTTCTATCTAAATCAGATTTTTTGCTTACCATATATGCTCAATTACTTCTTCTTTATATTCGCTATACTTTTATATCAATTATACTCGATTATTTCTATCTTTTTTAATTAAAACTCAATTTTTAAAACAGAACGAAATTTAATACGTCTTTTCTTTTCAATAACCAAAAAACAAGAGAGCGATTACCAAATCAACAACTGAACAATTGCAAAATTCAACAAACTTCGACTACCTATCTATCTAGTGTCTTTTACCTACTTGATAATTTTTTTACATAAATTACAAATCAGAATACTCGATTTTTAATACAGATTTAAACAATTATTTATATTCAAAATCCTGTTACCTTTGAAATGAACTTAAAATCACATATTTATTAAACTATAATCTAAAATACTTTTCTATTTTAGGATTTTTCATTTTCATCAAAATCAATTCTATAAAAATAAATATGATGCTTTAAAATTCCAATATTGATTATTGTAAACGTAAGTAAGTTCTAATTTAATACATGATTTAAATTATTCTTAATTTAAAATTTATATGTCTTTAGCATTGATATTTTCACACACAACTTTCTTATTCTATTTAAATATGATTCCTTAATTTAAATCATTATAAACCAACAATATGTATCATTATAAATTTATATAAAATCCTTTTTTTTTATTTTCAAATATTTAATTTTCTTATTTTGTTTCAAAAAAAAAATTAATTAAATTTAAACTATAACAAACAACTATATGCTATTTTTTACAAATAGATATGTTTTAAAACTCACATTTGATATTCTATTTACTTATATTTATTTTCTCTTTTTTAGGAAAGAAGAAAGAAAACCAAAAACTTAAATATTAACAAAATTTGAAGAAACTTATACTAACTGTATGGCTTTGTATTCTACCCAGAGATCAAAATTGTCCTCGTTTAATTACTTCATAATAACTTTATTTAATTTTTTTTTTTATTAATTATAGCATACTACCTCATATCATCTCAATATATATATACTGCCAAGCAAAAAATTTAGGTCACTTTAAATAATTTAAGAAATGGCAAATAATCTTAAAAATAAAACTAATTAGGGAGTCATGGGCATAGTAGGCGATGAAATTTATATTGTTGGATATGGATGCTATTTGTCATAGAGTTGGCGTCTGTCACAACCCTTGTTAACAACAAAATTTAGCACTAATTACGAAATCATATTGCATTGATAGTTTTTCAATTTTATTCTCTAAAACCGATCCGTTGTATGGTTTATTGTGTAAAGTAACGTTTCATTGATATTTATTTTTTATTTACTGGTCCAAAATGACTCTAGATCCTATTATTGTGGCACGAATTGTAGCGTTCATACAAGATGGTAGAGGACAACGTGAAACCGCCAGAATTGTTGGTAAGAGCCTCTGTGCTGTACAAAATGTGTACCAACGTTACCAGGAAAATGGTCTTATAACCCGACGACCCGGATCTGGCTGAAAAAGAGCCACTAGTCAAAGAGATGATAGATTTTTGTTAATGTCAAGTTTGCGGAATAGAACAGCTTCTGCAGTTTCGCTACGTAATCAGCTTCAAGAGATTAGAAACGTTAATGTTAGCGAATGGACAGTTAGAAGAAGGCTTCGTGCTAGTGGATTGTCTTGCAGAAGGATGGCTACAGGGCCAACATTGAACCGCCAGCATCGAATTGCAAGATTGAATTTTGCTCCAAATCACTTAATATGGAACGATGACCACTGGAGCGTACTCTTTACAGACGAGTCTCGTTTTTGCTTTAATGGACCAGACGGACGTCGAAGAGTATGGAGAAGACCTGAAGAAAGATACGCCCTCGCTTGTATTGACCATAGACGTAAATTTGGTGGTGGGTCTATTATGGTTTGGGGAGGTATTACTTCAGAAGCACGTACAGAGTTGGTATTAATAGAGAATGGCTCTCTAACAGCTCACAGATATGTAACAGAGGTCCTGGAAGATCATTTTGTGCCTTTTATGGTCACTATGGACGAGCAAGGCATTTTTATGCACGATAATGCAAGGCCACACGCTGCCAGGATTGTCAGTGAATATCTAGATAAGGTAGGAATTAGGCGGTTTGATTGGCCAGCATGTAGTCCAGATATGAACCCCATCGAACATGTCTGGGATGAGTTATGGAAGCGTATTCGAAGGCATACACCAGCCCCAAAAACTACCCAGGAGCTAAGAGAGTTCCTATTGCAGGAGTGGGGTAACATGGATCAGAATGTAATCCTTAATTTAATTCAGAGTATGCCTCGTCGAATGCAAGCGGTCATTAATGCAAGAGGGGGTAATACACGTTATTAGTTATATTGTTATCATTTATTATTATCAATTTTTTAATAATGTTAAGTTTTATTCCTTTATTTAGTTCCGAATAACAATATTCGAACTTCGTTTAAAATGTAAAGTCACGGTTTTTCAAGAATAAATCATAAAAAAAATGAATTATGTTGTTTGATTCCATGTTTAAAAGCTACAAAAATGCAGTAAATAAATTTACAATTTGCAAATATAAGGTGATACATTTATTTTTTTAAATTGTTTGCAATTTTTTTAATAATTTAAAGTGACCTAAATTTTTTGCACGGCAGTGTGTATATATATATATATATATATATACAAAAGGGGTAAATTAACGGGCATGTACGCAAAAAGGATCATAGGGTCACGAGTAGGAATGGTAACCGCAGACATGCATGTTTCTGGCTCGTTAGCCGTCATCAGTGCGGCATAACCAAGTAAGGTATTGCACTTGGCTAGCAAAAGTGTTGGGTACTTGGGAGCAAAGGATGGTAGGGAAACATGTGTCTAAAAAAAAAGAAAAAAAACACAAACAACGAACGCTCACACAAGAGTCCTATCGCCATTTGTGCCTTCGGCTAGCTGTGCCCACATTTTGGGGCTACGACCAGCGTCGCCACGTTGGCGAAACGGACTCATTGTGCTTGAGTCGTTCCAAGCCCAGGATGTGAAACACAAAGGGTGCCAAGTATGCGTTCTTATGATGTTTGTGTTTTTTTTTCTTTTTTTTTAGACACATGTTTCCCTACCATCCTTTGCTCCCAAGTACCCAACACTTTTGCTAGCCAAGTGCAATACCTTACTTGGTTATGCCGCACTGATGACGGCTAACGAGCCAGAAACATGCATGTCTGCGGTTACCATTCCTACTCGTGACCCTATGATCCTTTTTGCGTACATGCCCGTTAATTTACCCCTTTTGTTTATCATAAGAACGCATACTTGGCACCCTTTGTATATATATATATATATATATATAAAAAAAAAACAAAAGGGGAAAATTAGCTTTGGAAAGTATCTTTTATTGCAATTAATTTTAAATAAATTAATTAATATTATATATTCATGACATTCAAATGTCATAATAATAATAACATCGGTACCTCCTGAATCCTTGCGCAGCTAGTGGTAAAAATTAGAACTATGATCTGGGTTGATTATTGTGTACCAAAAATATTATGGAAAAGCCTATACCGGGTAGACTCCTGGTATCTATACTTCTTGTCCCCAATCATACACTATAGTATATATATATTGATATGGATTTTTCTTCATGGTGCACATTCTTTCAGTGAAATGTTGGAACGTGTTCATGATTTTTAAATCGGTTGTCTTGATGAAGTATTTTTTTGTTTGAATTGTTTTTGTTTAGTTTATAGATGTTATGTTGTTAGGATTATTATTAGATTATTGATTAGATTGTCATGAAGTGAATTTTGAAAAATGTCATAAAATAAAACTATTGTAAATGGAAGCATTTGAATTTAAATTAAAATAAAAACATAATAATAATAAATAATTAAAAGAATAATAAAATACAAAGAAACCAAAACTTGAAAGATATAGAAAAGCAGAGAGTTGGAAATTTTAAGAGAGCAGAAAGGTGATAGATAAGTAGAAAGGCGGTAGCAAGAAGGAGTTGGAAAATTGTAGGAAGAGGAAAGTATAGAGAAAGAGTTGAGTAGCAGAAAGGTATTAAATAGATGGAAAGGCAGCAGCAAGAAGGAGTTGGAAAGTAGTTGGAAGAGGAAGATATAGAGAAAGAGCTGAGTATTGGAAGAAGAAAGATTTAGAAAGACGCGGAAGAATTATTTTTTATATTTATAATTTTGTACTTTATTTTTAGGACAATCAATTTAAAAAATTCTTGAATCCACGACCGATAATTTTATTGAAAGAGGGTGTTCAAGAAGGAGGATCCATTTCAATATATATATATACGAAAAACAAAATTGGTACAATTTTCTTTTCTTTTTAAGTGTAATAATTGGATGAACCTGAGCAATTAATTGTTCCTCAAACGTTATTTTTTTTTAATACATCAGGTTGTGAACCAGGATCCATATTATTGTCTGCTGTAAAAATATTCAATTCATTTTTTATTTTAAATTTATAACAAATACAACAACACGCATCTTTATTAATTTTTAAATCAAACCAACGGCGATGACACACATGTTTTAAAATTCAAATTCTTTTGAGCAGTTCCAAAATTTTCTGCATACATTTTAAAATTAGTATCATCTCGATAAGGATAATTAATAGGTTGTGTTTTGTAATGACGTTTTTTAGTACGTGTGAGAACATATAGATGGCAGCACAATTAAAAGACAGTTCACTGACGAAGTCATTTATGACAAAGACTCCTAATACTGGAAAAAACTGGAAATCACTCCATGTATTGAAGTCCCCAATCACGAAGTATAGATACCAGAAGTTTAAACGTAATGTTGAACGAATGGTCTGAATTTAGGGGACAGAACTATTGCCGGTAGAGTGCGCCATTGTTTAAGGAATACCCGTTTAAATCCTTACGCGGGAAGTTTTGTTGCTATTGATAGCTTTGGAAAGTATCTTTTATTGCAATTAATTTTAAATAAATTAATTAATATTATATATTCATGACATTCAAATGTCATAATAATAATAACATCGGTACCTCCTGAATCCTTGCGCAGCTAGTGGTAAAAATTAGAACTATGATCTGGGTTGATTATTGTGTACCAAAAATATTATGGAAAAGCCTATACCGGGTAGACTCCTGGTATCTATACTTCTTGTCCCCAATCATACACTATAGTATAGTAATTACTATCATTGAAAGCTCCAGCACATGTAAATTTATAGAACTTAATTCGCGGCCTCCACTATGACAAAGTGATATATTTGTACGTTTATATATTATACGATAATAGACGAACCAATTACATATTAGTATTTGATGTAGCTCACAGATGGAGCTACTATCTCTGTATATATAGATATATACATACATGGCATAAATAAAAAATACTATTTTTTTTATTTATAGTTTTTTTTTAAATAATGATTGATAACACATCTAAACATGAATACGAAAAAATTAAATATAATTTCATGTCTGGATGTTTTATAGTTTTTCTGTAAAGTGTACCACAAAAAAGTGACAATTTGACATAGTAGAGGCTCGCTTCGCTCGCCTAATGACGTTTACAAAAGTTCTCAAAAAAAAACAGTCTGTTAGAAGTTATCATCATTTGATGAAACATTAAAACCAAATAACAAAAATTGAAATCCATTGTAAGTCTTAGGACTACAAAATAAAGGAAAAGAAAAATAAAGATATCAGAAATCCTTTACATTTTTTTCCGGATTCAGGATTATAGCAGCTGATAGATATCTCTGGATTTGGAATTTTGGAGTAGGGCGAGTAAGTACTGTGCTGGCATTGAGGCCACATATGGGCCATTGTACTTCCTCCCATGTGTAGAGATATTCACACCTCAGACTGTCATTAGACCGAGAGATTTAAAATAGGTGATAAGACTCCGGAGGGGGAACTCCCTGACATCGGCTGGTTTAGGCCAGTACTCGCCTAAGACGGATCTTCTGATTTCACAAAAAGCAGAGCAGTCATACATTTTATGCTCTACTGTTTCCTGTTCTTGTTCGCAACCTCAGCATAGGAGCGATTTTGCTAATTTCATCCTAAAGAGATGTCCAAATTGACCTGTTTAGATTTCCACAGCTACTCAGAGATTATAATATCTGGTCAATACCTTAAATTTTATTGCTGTTTCCTCGCTAGGATGAGGATATAACTCTCTGATCAGTCTAAAGTTATTAGGTGATAATATGAAGTTCGTTGAAAAAGCTAGTTATTAATAAAACGAAATATAGAAAATGATCCATAAACTTTGTAATAACATTGTTTTTAAAATTAGGTCAAATGTGAATCATATCAAAACTAACAAAAGTAGAAAGTCATAAATGATATTATATCGGTAATAGTCGAAAGAAATTAAAATAAAATTATGTAGAAATCATCTGCATATTAAAAAAATTGGAGGTAAATAGTGATAATTCAAAGAAATATCCAAATCAATTTTGAGTTACGTCACATTTAAAAAACTCTGGATAAGATCAAGAAACTCATGGACAATAACATTATTATTATGAATAGAAAAAAACAAGTTTACAATAAAATTCCTTTCAAATCAAGAACAGCCACACTACGTAATTTTTATAACTGCAATTACTTTCAATTCATAACTTAATTAAAATTAAGCAAACAAAGTTGGATAAAAACATAAATCGTTTATATAAAATAATAAAAAAAAGACACGATTATATATTAGATAGATCTAAAGTAAAAACTATTATTATTAACTTTAGTCACACCTTCTAATATCGATAATTCAATGAAAATTTTAACAATAAAAGAATACAAAAACTTGCGGTGATTAAGTAGAAAGAAAGTAAAAATTTTATTAATACTTAATATCAGGACAGTGGGTCAGTCTTATAATTTGCAATGCAGACCTCGAGATTCGTTCTTAAAATAAAAATAAAAATCGCCGAAGATTAAATAACTCGCCGGAAAGGAATGAAGGTCATGGTCTGCTAAGTTGACAACTTTTACCTTTTTTTTGAATGCTTCACAGAACATCAATCGTGTTATGGCGTGATGCAAAATACATTAATCAACAGATATAAAAATATTAACTATATTAAAAAATATAGTATCACTCAAAAAACCATTAACTACCATTAAGAAAAAATATAATGTAATTATAACCGTTTTTAAGTAGTATAAAAATATATTTTTTAAAACTTATCCAGATTGAAAATCAATTTAAAATAACTGTGAGTTATTGGCTTTACATTTTGAAAGTTGGAAAGGATCGGACCTGCTGTTATATCTTCGGAAGCTCAAATTACTTCTTTGATGCATGAACTTCAACGAACTTATTGATTGTTCGTTGACATCTATGGGATTTATAGATACCCCTAAATTGTTAAATGCAAGGAAAAACAAGCTTTGCTTAAAAATCGTTTAGGACAACTTAGAAATAAATAATATGCTTAAAGAGGTTACTGCTGGTAATCAATATAGTTTACAGTGGATGCACTCTTCCAAACCACGGCCGAAAAAAGCAAATCGGTGCAATGTTAAGTCAATAATGGTTGTTTTTGGAACGAAGTTCCCTTTCGCGCGTTACGAACAGTTACGTCTGACGCTAGGAGCTAGCCAAAAGTTGTCACGACACTATGACACGACACACGCATGTTTCTCTCTCTCACAGACCAAAAAATAAATAACTCTCTCTTCCTCTCTCTTATAGATAGATATATTACAATTAAAAAGACACTATTTTAAATTAAAAGAAAATGTTCATTAAAAAGAAAATACTGTAGAAAAAATAATAATTAACTATAATAGTATTACATTTTATTTCATCCTGTTTTTATAAATTAATAAATTCATAAACATTTTAAAAATAGTTCGTAACTTGACTATTTAGGTACCTACGTCAAATTACCTTAACTGTCAGTTACTGTCAAATATTTTAATTTTAAAATTTTGTATTGAATTGTTAATTCCTGTTTTAAATTATAAAAAGTAATTCTAAAAAGATGTGTTATCTAAAGCTCTGGTATTGTATAAATGGACACTTTTGTTAAAAGAAACGAACTGTTAGGTAAGTAGAGATTTTATACAGACAATAATAAATGCTTATGTATGTATAAACACTCTGTTGTGTTTACAAATTACTAATTCCTTCACTAATTAATCGAAAGGAACTTCGTTCCATTCGGGTGTCCCTTGACACCTCACACTTTTTTTTTTATAATGAAGTTGTTAAGCACCACAAACCATAATATTAATAAGGATAACATTCCTAAAATTCTAAAACGATTGCGTGATGCGGTGAAAAGAAAACGGTGGCTTTTTCATCAAGCAGTGAATGGCATCATTTTTAGGATACCTACAACTTTTTAACCGAAGACAATATCGTATTGCATTTATAATCTCCATATAAACACGATGTTGAATCGGATAGTGGAGATACTGCTGGAAGCGTTATTCAATGAATAAGACTACTTTAAAGGATGGTATTAGCTCGATGACGAAGAACAACGCCAGCGGGGGATATTAATGTAGGTCGGATACTTTTCGTTCACACCTCGTTTATAATAAACAATCTAATTTTATTAATATTTTATTAAAATAAGATACAAATAGATCATGTAACCAAACAATTTATTTGGGAAAGTTTTCATTATCTATAAAACTTTATTATTTGTTTTTTAAAGTAGTTTAGATACGTTTCCATAAATATACATTTTTGGAACCAAGTTCCCTTTCGCGCGTTACGAACAGTTACGACTGACGCTAGGAGCTAGCCAAAAAAAATTCATACCAAAAGTTGTCACGACACTATGACACGACACACGCATGTTTCTCTCTCTCACAGACCAAAAAATGAATAACTCTCTCTCCCTCTCTCTCATAGATAGATATATTACAATTAAAAAGACACTATTTTAAATTAAAAGAAAATTTACATTTAAAAAGAAAATACTGTAGAAAAAAAATATAATTACCTATAATAGTATTATATTTTATTTTATCCTGTTTTTATAAATTAATAAATTCATAAAAATTTTAAAAATAGTTCGTAACTTGACTACGTCAAATTACCTTAACTGTCAGTCACTGTCAAATATTTTATTTTTAAAATTTTTGTATTGAATTAAAAGTAATTCTAAAAAGATGTGTTATCTAAAGCTCTGGTATTGTATAAATGGACACTTTTGTTAAAAGAAACGAACTGTTAGGTAAGTAGGGATTTTATACAGACAATAATAATGCTTATATAAACACTCTGTTGTGTACAAATTACTAATTCCTTCACTAATTAATCGAAAAGAACTTCGTTCCATCCCGGTGTCCCTTGACACCTCAAACTTTTTCTTTGAACTATAATTCAACAGGTAAACACTTTTTAATTTTATAAAAAATGAGTTTTGTTTTTATTGTAGGTACATACAAAAATAAGTGCAATTAAACCACAACTATTATTTGATGTACCCGAAATAATCTGGAATTCCAAGGTTTAATTTGCTAAACAATTAACTTATGTCTTTTGTTTTGGCAAAAAATTCATTAGCTTTAATATTAGCACATACAAAATAACAAGTTGGAATGTCAACGAGGAAAGTGCCTTAAATACTGTTTTGTATACCAAGATGATGTCAACTGAGATGAAATAGTATATTGTGAAACAAGTGGGAAAAGTGCTTTTCCCACGTGTTGCACACTATACTTTTTCTACTACTGCAACTAAAAATACGTTTATGTACTCACCGTCAAATTTAATAATAAAATATTTTGATATTGTTGGATGCTTTTAACGAAAACTTACCTTTTCTTATAAGTATATTTTATCCGGAGCCCCGTTTAAAAATTTTTGGAGCTTTTCCGCTGATAATATTTTACAAACTTTAGAAAAGTATTGTTTCGATTTTCTTTTTAAATAACATCACAATTTCGCATATTTAGAAATATCAATGTTATTTTTTATATTCATTGTAGGCACTTCTTAACATCGAGTATTGTAGAAGCCTTTAAAGTTTTAGATAAATGCTCAAAATAAACTATAATAGAACGTTCCAGAAAGGGAATTCACTTTACAATTTTTCTTCCAATCTATAAACTTATCGTAAGCTACCTACTTCATATTTCTTTCTGGAAGTTACTGGTAATAAGTGTCACGGGTCAAATTCGCTCTAGTATAACTAAATTCTTACCTTATGAATTCTCCGTTATTAAGGATTAAATCAGTATTAGGAACAGGTTGATTTTAGTTCGGTTATAGTTAATCATCAACTTATAAATATATTCTGGCCACAAATTGTTACTAATATTGTTTTGAAAGTTTATTTATTAAAATTCAGAACAAATGTTGGGTTAGGACGTTTGAACTACTGTCAAGGACCGAAGAAATCTTCTTTTCCTTTTGTTCGTCGTAGAACTTAGAATGTTGTCCTCTGCAGTTCGTTATTTTAGCATCCGACATCTAAAGATTGTATATGAACGAGAAATTGAGTAATACTGGGATTTTTGGTGTTATCTTGTTAAGTAATAAGATCTGTTGTTATTAAACGATTACTGTTTGCTCGTAAGTTGGTAGCTGTTGATCCTACGTTTATTGTCCCTATAGTAGTAGAGGCCATCTCTTATTTCGACGTGTGTCAAACTCTGGTGCATGTGATACGAGAAAACCAGGTCTTTTTCGTTTACCAGCTTTTGTTGTAAGAACGTGGCATCCAGAAGATTTTTGGTTTAAGTTTTAAATCGCGGTGAATCCGTAACAATTAATTTTGGATTTTTGAAACTAAACCTCAGTTTTTCCTATCGAATATTGTTGGAGTTAGTTTTCCTGTTATTTTGGTAGATTAGTTGGAAAAAATCCTCGTAGAGGGATATTTTGTGTAATCTTCTGTGGTAAGTAAAACGCCTTTTATTCATGTGGTTTGTTCAATCCTTATGGTTTTCTCTTTTCTTATTTTATTTCGGACGCAACGTAGATAGATCAAGAAACAGACAGTAGGTAGATTTGGAGATTTAAAACCGTTCAGACGGTGAACTGTGGTAGAATTCCCGCAATTAGCAACGAAGAGATTGATTTACCCGTCTACCAGCTAGGGTGTCACTAGTTTAATGAAAGAAACCCTATCTTAATAGGTGAGTTACGAAATTTTATTTTAATAAGATTAATAACGCCATATGGTCACAATTTTGGTTGTAATATCTTTATTTTGCATATGTATTTCTTTGTGTCTTGTATATAGGTTATTAATGTGAAACTAGACTCCTTTTTGCTTATTCTTTTACTATTATTAATTAATTTTATGTTAAATTTTGATTTAATTTATTGTTATAATTTTGTTGTGACTAGCAAGTCAAATTTAAGTTTGTTGAGTACCTACATTTAAATCATTAGTTCTGATCATTAATTGTAAATTCAGAGAAGTCCGCTTCTAAATGTTGTATTTCATTTAAATTGATGTTTATTCTTTCATTGTAGTACAAATTTAAGTTAATGTGTTCTAATTGTATTAAAGCTATTAAATAAATTAATTCAAGGAGTCATTAAAATCTGTTTAAGCTAATGTTAATACTAAATTACGATTTTAGGGTCCTAGATACGGGCATAAATCCTAGATACAGGCATAAGCGCTAGTTACAGGCTTTAATTTTGGGTGCAGACCTGATACTTAGTTCGAGCTTAAGTTATTGTGGTTGGTGCAAGCCTATTGGTTTTGGAACAGGCTTGGTTTTTGGAACCGACCTAAGTATTAGAGACGCCGAGGATTAACAGATAAGCCTAATTAGATTAAGTCGCAATTATAGTTGGTTAAGATCTATTTTTCTCGTTGTTTTTTTTTTGTATTGAGTGTGATCACACATATTGATAAATTTAACTTTTAAAATTATTCATTAATTCTTTGTTTTTATATAAATATCAATAGCGTTGTCAAGCACGAGGCTTGACAGTTGTGTAAAATTCTCAATTTTTATTAAAGAAGGGTCTAGTTGATATTTTGTTTTATTTGGCTCACTTTATCGTTTTTTTTTATTGTGCAATTCAAATAGTACTGTTTAATATTTTGAATTTATTTAATTATCTCCAGTGGGTGAAGTAGTGCCTGGAACATCAGGGGTTTCCGATTTTAACCATACAAATCGGTGGCGCGCTCACTTTGTTTTGGCACTCACCCTCTATTTTTTAAAATTTTATTTTGTTTTTAAATTCATTAAAATACGTGGCATAAATCCAGAGTGTCATTTGCCGCTTTTTCGATAATTTCTGGCGGGATATTATCATAATCACTTTCATCTATATTCATAATAACAAATTTAATAAAATTTATAAATTTATATCCTATTTTTGGTAGCTTAATCAAAAAACAAATTAGAATTTATAAAAGCTTTGACGTTTATGACAGAAAACAGAAAATTCAAGAACATAGACTGAAAGCCACCTATGTTATGACTAAAAAAATGTCAATTCTCCATTTAAATGTACATATCGTGGGATAAATGATTAAAGTCGTGGGATAGATTCACTTATCCCACGGCTTTGGAAAAGTCTAACATTGTAGCATCGGAAAATGTGAGAATAGAGCTATATTCTATAGCAGTCGTAGAAAAATATTTTTCTCAACAAAAAAAACATCTTTTTTGATGACGAAAAGTATTTCACTGACTAATTCTGAAGTGAACAAGGGTGTATTCCGCGTTTTTGTCGGAAAAGAGGGCACAAAATAGTGACTTATAGAGTTTGTTGTTTCAATTGTCGATTTGACAAAATCTCTATCTTATTGCTATATGAGCTTAGAGAGAAAGTAAGTAAGTTTTACGTGTGACATGAGTTGAATTTAACGACCAAAAAGAGAATGGATGGCTAAGCATCTATAGCTATGTTGTTAGAACCTCCTTAATGTCATTTAATATATTCTTTTTTGTATATTTTCTAAAAAAATTTCAAAATTTTCAAAAACCTTTTCACATTGCTTTAATTATTCCACGAACATCATCAAAGCAGGCTTTGATAACACCACATATCTTTTTTTTCCAAAAAAACATAAATTACCCCATAGCCCATAGAGGATTTTTGAACTTTAATCTCTAGAAAGGTTTATCAAGGAGGATGAGAAAGTCAAAATGAAGAACAATCAAGACGAGAATTTACAAAAAAGTTAAAGGAATTGATTTGAATTCCGTCTTGGAACTCATAAGATACATTCAAAGAAATTTGCAACTGGTAGAGCAAAATAATTCGATAGTATAGTTTGATTTTCATATTTTCGTACTTATTATAGTTCTCAATATAGACTTACCCTTATATTCTTTTTATCATTTCTGGTTACTATATTAAGTAACTTTGCATATATACGTTGACAAAAGCCCCATATCATTTTTTTCCTTAAGAAAAATATGTATGTCACTATAATACAACACAATATACTAACTAGTTGAATATTATTACCATACTTTTATCAAAAGTTTACAACAATATATTTAAAAATAATTGCAAAAAACTTATACTGGTAGATACTTTTACGTACATATAGGTAGCTGATTATAATTTGAGAAATACCGAACCTTTTAACCTTGATTGCTTTTATTTAGTAACAGTATTAAAAAATATTTCAAAATTAAACACCTTAAAACATAATCCATTTTAAATACTAAGTATAATAGAAATAAGCTTAATGGTAAGTTAAGGTCAGCTGGCGCATTATTTGATCTTTAAAAACAAACCACAATAATTATACATACAGGGTCATTCAAAATGAGCGGAACACTTGATTTATGGCTTAACTATGAATTATACGATAATTTGACTTGGATAAAAGTTTTTGTACATTTAATGTACTATTTATTGATCTTGTCAGATTTTCCGAAAAAGTCATAGCTTTCAAGATATGACGTCAAAGGACAATATTTTAAATGGATCACCCTGTATTTATATTTTTTTTCGAGTTGGTGTGACCTGTCTAAATTCATTAATGAAACATTTAGTGGGTCTGAGACTTATGGTTTTATAAATATCAATTAATTAAAAAAATTATTTGACACCAAATGAACCATAATAATTTGAACAACACATACTTCAAATAAATGTGTTTTATTTAAGTTTAAATTATTATGGTTCATTTGATGTCAAATAATTTTTTTAATTAATTGATATTTATAAAACCATAAGTCTCAGACCCACTAAATGTACCATTAATGAATTTAGATAGGTCATACCAATTCGAAAAAAAATAAAAAGTGTGAGGTGTCAAGGGACACCCGGATGGAACGAAGTTCCTTTCGATTAATTAGTGAAGGAATTAGTAATTTGTAAACACAACAGAGTGTTTATACATACATAAGCATTTATTATTGTCTGTATAAAATCTCCACTTACCTAACAGTTTGTTTCTTTTAACAAAAGTGTCCATTTATACAATACCAGAGCTTTAGATAACACATCTTTTTAGAATTACTTTTTATAATTTAAAATAGGAATTAAGAATTCAATACAAAATTTTAAAATTAAAATATTTGACAGTAACTGACAGTTAAGGTAATTTGACGTAGGTACCTAAATAGTTAAGTTACGAACTATTTTTAAAATGTTTATGAATTTATTAATTTATAAAAACAGGATGAAATAAAATGTAATACTATTATAGTTAATTATAATTTTTTCTACAGTATTTTCTTTTAATTTAAAATAGTGTCTTTTTAATTGTAATATATCTATCTATGAGAGAGAGAGAGAGAGAGAGTTATTTATGTTTTGGTCTGTGAGAGAGAGAAACATGCGTGTGTCGTGTCATAGTGTCGTGACAACTTTTGGTATGACTTTTTTTTTGGCTAGCTCCTAGCGTCAGCCGTAACTGTTCGTAACGCGCGAAAGGGAACTTCGTTCCAAAACTTTTATCTAAGTCAAATTATCGAATAATTCATAGTTAAGCCATAAATCAAGTGTTCCGCTCATTTTGAATAACCCTGTATATTGAAAGTGTCGATTAATAACGAGATATCCTGTACAAAAAGTGTTAGGAATCATATTGCACAGTTAAATAAGATCTCTATCAAAGATCACAACAGCGTGACAAGTGTGTTAAATTACAAAATGTTATAATAGGTAGCTGGTTTGATTTTCGATTGAAATGTTAATTGAAATTTAGGTCAAGATGAAGACAAATATTTCAATTTAGTTAAAAGGTTATTTGGTATGTAATAAGTAAATAAAAAACTGTATTAACAACCATTTTCTATACTTACATTAAATTTTTTTAAGTTACTTAAAAAGATATATGGGCTTTAAGCACCCCTAAACTGGTCTACAGACTAGAATGCTAAGTAAAACTTTTTCCAATTGAGACTTAGCTGTAAGTCTGACTCCCCTACTCTATAAAACCTCTATGATTATCATCGACCACACTGTATCCATTATTTATCACTGATTGATAGTAGTCTATCTAAATCTTGTTATTCTTTTCATTCCTAGCACAAAATAAGGTACAATAGCAATAGTATAACGGGTAAAACCGTAGTCATGTACTCGGACAGCCAAGCAGCTCTAAAGGCGATAGTCTCGGCACAAATAAACTCACAGCTGGTGTGGGGCTGCCTTGGGGCCTTGACACATGCCGCAAGTCAAAATTCGCTGACACTGGCATGGATACTAGGACACTCAGGGTTTCGAGGCAATGAGAAGGCTGATTAATTGGCCCGTGCGGGAGCTAATACCCCAATGATTGGCCCGGAACCATTCGGCGGAATTGCTGACACATTCAGAAAGGCAGCCATTGTCACTATTGTCAGTCTCTTAACAGGACATTGTAGGCTCAAGAAACACATGAGTCAGTTGAATTTAGTAGATGAAGACATCAGTCGATACTGCCAAGCAAGAGGAGGAGGAAATCGCATTTCATGTCATTTGCCAATGCGAAGGCCTTGCAAGGACGCGTTATCTAGTACTGGGAGAGGAGAAACCAACTGCTCCAAGTTATGCCAAAGTGGCCACTGTCAAGACTATTAAGTCTCATTAAGAAGACAGGGCTGGACAAGGTTCTCTAATCCTATTCCCTGGATAATGGGTGGTCACAATAGATCTGCAAAGGTCGTAGTGATACAGGCTAACAGCCAACCCAAAAAACAAATAATCTAATACAGTAACTCGGAGCAGAATTGTTATGTACAACTCTGAGAGACTCATTCTTATAAGATTCGATGACACTGGATACAAAATGGGGAATGATAATACGTATGGGTTTTAGTGGCATAGATTCTCATTATTTTTATGAACAAGACGGAAACTAAAAACTATTTATTTAAAATCACTACTAAGCCTATTTTCTAGTTTAATTTCTTAAAATACCATCCGTACTAATATTTTTGACTATTTAAATTTCAAATGTTATACATGTCAGTATTCAGCTGCTAACAGTATTTATTGTCTTGTAAACAGAACAATGACCGTATTAGCAGTCTTTTAAACGGAAGGTCAAGAACATGATAATATGAAACTTACTGCATTGTCCCACTTAAAGTGTTTAACAACGTAAACGTTAAAAGAATGATATCTTTCATACCATTGATGTTAATTTAAGGAAAACATTGTATATATTAATTTAATGAAGTACTACTAGTAATAATGTTTTTAAATTATAGGAAATAGTAGTTAAAATACGAGACTTGTGAGAGTTGGCAGTGGTACTTACAAAGAAAGTTTTAACATTTTTATTATTCAGTAATTTCAACTTGAAAGTGTGTAGAAACATGTACGAAAATTATGTTGTTTATAAGAATATCACGAAAATCATGTTTGCCAATCAATATTACACAATTTGTTTTCTATTATCTGTTTAATTTCTACACAGCTATTTACTATGTATTTTAAATAATACAGTAAATTCTACATATAATGTAAAAAAGAGCAACACAACATATGTTTTTAGTGGATAGCAACCACATAAAACAGATTAAAATACAATTTCTATATAAAAGCAACACTTAATGAATTCCCTGTGCTAAACTTTCCTTAATCTTATAATTAAAAACATTTTCAAAATTAGATGAATCGGTATTACATCCATAGCACTTATGGCATAAGAAAAAGTCGCCATCGTCTTTCGGAATGTGTTGCTTGTAAATAACTCTTCTTATTATAGGATTTATAGACAGGCATCACAACATATTGTAACGGGATAACCGTAAAGGAAGGGACCTTAATTTGAAAGATTATTGTTGACAGTTGATTTTTAGAAGTTTGTAAAAAAATCAACTGACCATTTTAAAAATGTCTCTAGAAAATTCTAGAAACTTCTAAACACACTGACTAGATTAAATAATGTTGTATATAAGGGGATGCATGGGCAGTTAACGTCCGTGAGTACTACGTAAATAATAATTTGGACCCTGACGCTGTGGAGTTCGAAGACCCAGTTCAAAAAGCAAATTCTGAACTAACTCAACAACTTTCCCGGCTGCAAGAAGAACAAGCTCAACAACTTTCCCGGCTGCAAGAAGAACAAGCTCAACAACTTTCCCGGCAACATGAGGAGCTATCCAGTCAGATGAAGAGCCAGCGCGAAGATATGTCCCAGCTGTCCCAACGACTAACGAACCAACAAGAAGAACAAGCTCAACAACTTTCCCGGCAACATGAGGAGCTATCCAGTCAGATGAAGAGTCAGCGCGAAGCTATGTCCCAGCTGAAAGAGGAGCTATCAGGACGAATGACGAGCCAGCAAGGGGAGCTATCCAGTCAGATGAAGAGCCAACGCGAAGATCTGTCCCAGCTGTCACAACGAATGGCGAGCCAGCAAGAGGAGCTATCCAGTCAGATGAAGAGCCAACAAGAGAAGCTATCACAACGAATGTCTACCCTATCAGATAAGTTATCAAGTTCGTTCTCCCAGCAAGTAGCCAACTTGAATCAGCAAGTAGACAACTTGAACCAGCAAGTGACCAACATACGAGACGAGCAAAATCAGCAAGTTGCCAACTTGCGAGACGAGATCAACCAGCAAATGCAGTCCGAGATAAGGAAGCTTCAACAAGAACTGGAAGCTTGTCGCCGAAACCAAATCATCCACCACGGCGACGGAAATGCAGAAAGGAGGGAAACTGGCTACGTAGACGTCGAACGACGAGGAAACGGAGAGGCGGCCCAGGTACGAATGACGATAAAACCGCCGACCTTCGACGGGTAGGCTTCCTGGTCAAATTACCTAAAACAATTTGACGCAGTGGCCAGAGCGAATGGATGGTCACCCCAGGAGAAGGCATTGTTCCTAACCATGGCTCTGCGAGGCGAGGCTTTAGACGTCCTGCATGTATTGACACCGGATGAGGTTGACAATTTTAAGCTATTGGTGAATCGTCTAGAGATGCGTTATGGTCAAAGTCATCTACAACCAGTATACCGAGTGCAGTTGAAAAGTCGGAAGCAGAAAAATGGAGAAACTATCCAGGAGTTCAAGGCAGAAGTGGAAAAAATGGTACGGTTTGCGTATCCAAATGCAGCAGAAGATTTTCTGGAGTGCCTGGCGATCCAAACCTTTACCGATGGTCTTCGAGACGCCGAGTTGCAACGGGCTGTACGGTTGGCGAGACCGAGATCTCTTCTAAACGCCTTGACCATTGCCCTGGAGTTCGATGCGGCGACGGAGGCCTCACATGGAGCTGCTCGACTGATGGAAGACACTGGTAACTTCGACCATGCCGTTTATGCCGTCAGCAACGTCGAAGCGGTAGTGGACAGGTTAAAGAAGTTTTCTTCAAAAGGAAGGCGCCCAGTGAGGTGCTGGAATTGCGGAGAACTAGGCCACATAAGAACTACTTGCCCCCATTGTACCCGAGTGGAGCAGAACGAGAAAAAAGTCGCCTTAGTTAAGGTTGTGCCAGAAGATGAGAGCTCTATGCTGGAGGAGCAACAAGAAAACGATCCCGTTCTGAGAAAGATTCGGGAGTGGAAGAGCGTCGTCCGTTGTGGAGAGAGATATCCTCATCCTCTCCTGCACAGAAACAAGGAAACAAATAGTGGTCTCAAGAAATGCTGTACCGGAAATTTTAAAACAGATGCATAATGATAGTTCTGGAGGACATCTGGGTATCACGAAAACGCTGCAAAAGATCCGAGATAGATTTTACTGGGTAAATTGCACTAATGATGTTAAAGATTGGTGTCGTAAATGCACTACATGTGCTGCCAGTAACGGTCCGCACCGAAAACCGAAGGCGGAAATGCAGCAATACCTGGTTGGAAGTCCTTTTGAAAGAATCGCAGTAGATGTATTGAGGCCACTTCCACAGACCGATGTAGGAAACAAGTACATCTTTGTTGTAATGGACTACTTCACTAAATGGGTTGAAGCATATGCAGTTCCCAATCAGGAAGCCTCCACTTTAGCAGATATATTGGTTGAAGAATTCGTAAGCCGATTTGGGGTACCACTAGAATTACATTCAGACCAAGGAAGAAATTTTGAGAGCAAGCTGTTTCAAGAAGTTTGCCAAAGATTAGGCATCCACAAAACGAGAACCACAGCGATGCACCCTCAGTCTGATGGAATGGTGGAACGAATGAACCGGACTATAACCAACTATCTGTCAAAAGTGGTGTCAGATTGTCAGAGGGATTGGGATCGACATATTCCACTATTTCTAATGGCAATTCGATCAGCCATCAACGAATCAACTGGCCAAACGCCTGCGAAGGTCCTGTTCGGTAGAGAAATGAGGCTACCATGTGACTTGGTGTTTGGTTGTAAACCTGGTGAAGAAATGGCACGTGAATATGTCGCCGACCTTCAGAATCGAATGGAGAATATACACAACCTGGTGCGTGGAAAACTACAATTATCTAGTGATCGGATGAAGAGGTACTATGACACACGGACAATGGAAAAGAGTTACCAAGTTGGAGATTTAGTCTGGCTCTATAACCCACGACGGCGTCGAGGTATTTGTCCCAAATTACAAAAGAACTGGGAAGGTCCTTACACCATCAAGAAGAAGATTAACGATGTCATTTATCGGATCGTGCAAATTCCCAGAGGGAAATCCGTCGTGGTCCATCATGATCGTTTGGCGCCTTACCAGGGGAACCACCGTGGAGATGCGCAGCAACTCCAAGAAGATGGTTTGGCTGGTTCAGGGAGTGTGCGGAATTCCGATGTAGGAAATAACATTCCAGGAGGAATGAATCTAAGGAGGGGGCAGTGTAACGGGATAACCGTAAAGGAAGGGACCTTAATTTGAAAGATTATTGTTGACAGTTGATTTTTAGAAGTTTGTAAAAAAATCAACTGACCATTTTAAAAATGTTTCTAGAAAATTCTAGAAACTTCTAAACACACTGACTAGATTAAATAATGTTGTATATAAGGGAATGCATGGGCAGTTAACGTCAGTTCGAGTCAAGTGTTCACAAGAGTTCATTGTATTGTCAAGTAGTTAGACGTTATCCAGCAGAGTTCAGTGTATCTTAACAATTTTGTAAATAAATTGTGTTAAAAGCCCCCATACGTGTTTCAATATTATTTCTTTAGATTTGAAATCATCAACCACTTGTGAATATTTATTATCCGGTTATTTCTTATTTTCTTTATCTTTTGTTTTATTTTCTGATATCTTTGGTATCTCTTTAGGTGCAGTTTAACGTCTTTTTTGTTATCGTAATCTTTTTCGATTTTCTTTGGCAACTCTTTCCTCTTCTTTTTTCCAGTTTTTGGCTTTAATTATTTGTACAAAGTTATCAGACGTCAATACAAATAGCAATCTCTCTTTTTTTATATTAAGGATGTCCACGTAGGTAAAGACCTATTAAATACAAAATGTACCGAGACCATCTATTGTGGCAGAAGAGACAATTTATTAATTTGGAATTTAAAGGCCTGCAAGTTAGGATGAGTGGGGAAGACGTGGGAAGGTAAGGAGTTCCACAATCTGGAGACCCTGGGGATGAAGGAACGATCGAATCGATCCGTTCTCGATGTCGGGCATTGAACAGTATAAGGGTGCATGAAGTTGGCACGTCGCGTTGCTCTGGTTGGTCTGGCAAGTGAAGGCACTATAAAGCGGATTTCTTGTAAACAAAATCCGTTTATGTATCGGTAAAACAAGGAGAGATCAGACACTGCTCTTCGGTGGAACAACGGGCGTAGTTTTTTGGTGATATTGGTGTCATTTATTAGTCGAACTGCTCTTCTCTGTATTGCATCAAGAACTCTGAACCTTGACGGAGCTGCCGAACCCCATACATGCGAGCAGTATTCAAGATTAGGTCGTATTTAGGCTTCTACTTTCGGTTTGGTATAATTTATTGAATCTTTTTAATCTCTTTAAAATCGTCATTAGCCAAAATTGTTTTTTTCGAACTTTTTTTTTATGGTCAAGCACAGGCACTGCAGGAAAAATCCTATAAGGTGCTCTGAGAGCGGTGCGTGTGCGAAGAAAGCAATTCACATTGTTCTTGAATCGTTGAAGGTTATATTCGGTAGGAAATACGGCCTCAGAAAGGCCGTTCCACAAAGAGGATGTCCTCCAGAAGAAAGAGTTCTTAAACAATGATGTTCGAGGAGTATTAAGTTGAACCACATAGGGATGGGCGGAAGTGGTTTGTCGTGTATTTCTGCTATGAATTGCTCTAGGTGGAATCAAGCGGGCAATGTCAGTAGAACACTTGCCATGGAAATATTTGTAAAGGAGGGTCAAATCACCAACCTGTCTTCGATGTTCTAAGCTGTCGAGGTTCTTGGTTAGCTCGTGGTCACCGATCAGGCGAATGGCTCTCCTTTGGATGGAATCCAACAACTGAAGGGTATGCTTCGGTGCAGAACTCCAGACATGAGAGCAGTATTCCAGTGATGGTCGAATCTGGGCTTTGTAGAGTGTCAAAAGTTGTTGTGGTGTATACAGCTTTTTGGTACGGAAAAGTACACCGAGTTTCTAAGAAGCTGTCCTGGCGATTGTTACTACGTGATTATGCCAAGACATATCTCCTCCCAGATTGACACCCAGTAGGTTAATAGACGAAGCCAGTGAAATTGCGTGTCCTGCCATGACTATATCTGGTTCTGCAATGTTAACCTTCTTAGAGAAAACTGCTGCCTGGGTTTTTTTAGCGTTAAATTCTAAACTGCTTCAATACATAGTATAAAGTCGCTTTTTCTGTCCCTATTTCCCTTCGTATGATTAAATCTTTAAAACTACGTAACGGATTTTGATGCGGTTTTTTTAATAGATAGAGTGATTCAAGAGGAAGGTTTATGTGTATAATAACATCCATTAAATGGTGGAGAAATACTGTTATTTTTGAGGTTTCTAATGTGATGTCGTTAATTATCAATTTTTTTCCGCTTACATTGCAAACGCAGGCTGAACCCTACGAGATTTATCAAAATAAGGTACTAATTATTTGTACACATGGAAAAGGTCTACAGAATACTCCGGGATGGTATATGACTATCTCTTATGGATATCCCACAATAACAGTTTTTTGTCATTTACTTTTTACAACAAATAATGGCTAATTTTCGAAGCGATTTTAACCAATACTACATTAATCCTTATCCAACTAAATAGCTTAAATACATTGTTAATTTAACATAGATCTATATGGTCCTTTACAGCATAAGATTTAAATGAATATTTTCGAAGATATTACAGATTTAAAATTGCGGGACGTAGCGCTTGCGGTGGTACTGGCCGGCCGGGGGGCAGAAGCGTGCCTATAAATAGTATAATTAGCGCATCGGAGGCCGCGATTTTCCCTATAGCACTTTGAATTTTGCAGCGATCGGACGCGTTTATTACGAAATTAATCATTATGACGCTACCCTAAGGTGGCGCAGTTGTAATTCTCACATAAGTACGTACTATGACGCCACCGTAAGGTGGCGCAGTTGATATCTCATATATTTAAAAGAGCAAAACTTACTTACCTAAGAACTATGACGCCACCGTTAGGTGGCGCAGTTAATGTATAATATACCTAACCGAGAAATTACAAAGTACTATAAATAATAGTAAAAACTGGTAACTAACGAGAAAATATGATAAAAAATACAAAAAACTAATAGTAAAAATAAAAAAAAAACATTAGTGTTAGGCGATGCGAAGTTCGCCGGGTCCGCTAGTTTATTTATAAAATCATTTTGTTTTGTGAGAATATCAGTTTACAATATTTCGTCGCTAATTTCCTAACTTTCGATAATATTTTAATGGATATCATAAATTTTAAATTTCCTTATGAAATAGTGCAAATTTAAATCATTGAACACTAAGAACAATTTCGAAATAACACGTATGAGCGATTAAAGTAATTATATGACTTGGTAGATGTGGTTAAATGTCATGCATGCACTTATAGATAAACTAGAAATAAAGAGTAAGGTGGATTATTACGTATACAGTGCGAGGCTAAAACACTATTAATTTGTCTGTCTGTGTCGATAGGAATTCATAATAATTGTATAGTTATTTACGTTTTATCTTCTACCTAGATGTTGTGTAACTAAATCTATTCATGGTCGGTTTATAAATTACCACAAATACCAATCATTTAAAATTTTAACAAGTAGAAATAAAAATGTTAACTATATAATTATTAATTTTTACAAATCAAGACATTAAAATTCTTTCTGCAGTTTTGGAAATTTCAAATATTTTATTAGTTACCCCCGAGTAATGAGTATTGGCTAATTTGACTTTCACAGTGTCCCAGAGGAAGACGTTGATTACTACATTTCCGGGCATGAAGTAGGTACTCCGGAGGTTCTCGTAGACCTTATATTTATGTTCAGTGACCTCAAAATCGGACTCATTTTCATTATTATTAAGAGAGTTATATATTTTTCGCAATTGTTTTTTTTTTAATCCACTTTCTAAATGCATTTCTTTTATTTCAGTTTTTCATTTGTATTCGAACACTCTCGGTTACAAAAATTCATCAGATTTTCACAAAACCAACGCAATAAAGTACATTAAAAACTGTCTTGTTGGTCAAAAAATCGATAGTGAGGCTTATTTTTGTGCTTATTTCATCAACTGTATCGAATTGTAGGATCTGGCAAATACTAATACAGCTAAGATTCTCTTCTTGAGCTGCTATGTATCTATTCAAGCACCTATATCTTTTTTAAATTATGCATAGCATTTTGTTTGGAGATGCAGAGTAGTTTCCTAATTCTTTACGGAATATCTGCATGTATCGTTTTCCTCATATCATGTTTTGGCAAATTAAGTCTGAGTTTGCAATGCCTGATATAAATCCTGTCAGTATTCTCATTTAATTTTTTCCTAGATGAATACAGGTTTTAAATCTTTTACACCGTAAGTTTCTAGTAAACCATTTGACTTCTTGAAAGAAATCAATCTTTCACTATATTCGCTCATTTTGAGCTTTTCTGCATTGTCGTCTAATCTACAAAAAAGGCTCTGATCGAATAACGTATGTGGATTCCCCTTTTCTTGTCAGTCATAAGAGATATCGAGTCACATGCATGCATGCGCATTGTGTTGCTCATAATTAAAATTTTGTAAATAATGAAGCACGATAACATTCTTTAAACTATACCTACAACAAAACTTTTTTAGAAGATGAAAGATATTGTAACGGGATAACCGTAAAAGAAGGGACCTTAATTTGAAAGATTGTTGTTGACAGTTGATTTTTAGAAGTTTGTAAAAAAATCAACTGACCATTTTAAATAATGTTTCTAGAAAATTCTAGAAACTTCTAAACACACTGACTAGATTAAATAATGTTGTATATAAGGGGATGCATGGGCAGTTTACGTCAGTTCGAGTCAAGTGTTCACAAGAGTTCATTGTATTGTCAAGTAGTTAGACGTTATCCAGCAGAGTTCAGTGTATCTTAACAATTTTGTAAATAAATTGTGTAAAAAGCCCCCATAAGTGTTTCAAATTGGTGTCAGGTGTGGGGTGAAGATATAAGAATGCCTGGAAAAAAGATAAATGAACTATTGGTTGCTGAGCTCAGAAGAGAGCTCGAAGAATTAGAGTTGGAAACTACTGGGAGCAAATCCGTATTGTTGAGAAGGCTCCGTGAATACTACCTAAATAATAATTTGGACCCTGACGCTGTGGAGTTCGAAGACCCAGTTCAAAAATTAAATTCTGAACTAACTCAACAACTTTCCCGGCTGCAAGAGGAGCTATCAGGACGAATGACGAGCCAACAAGGAGAACATCCTGCGGGGTTTGTCATGGGAAACTTGTCTAGTTTATCTAGACGACATCATCATAATGGGTAAGACCTTTAAGGAACATTTATCTAACCTGGAAGAAGTTTTTAAAAGATTACAGAACGCTAATCTAACATTAAGTGTTAAGAAATGCCACTTGTTCCAGAGACAGGTCAACTATTTAGGACATAACGTAAGCAAGGATGGCGTTGCTGTTGACCCCGCTAAGATACAAGCCGTTCAGGAATGGCCAATCCCTATCGACAAACATCAGCTCCGGAGTTTCTTGGGTCTTTGTTCCTATTACCGACGATATGTCAAGAATTTTGGAGACATCGCCAAACCCTTGACACGTTTGACAGAACAAGATAAGTCCTTCTGTTGGGATCAGGAATGTCAAAAGGCGTTTGAAATATTGAAGAAACAGCTTACGTCAGCACCTGTTCTTGCTTATCCACTTCCTGATGGTAAGCTTATTTTGGACACCGACGCCAGCAATGTGGGAATTGGAGCCGTCTTGTCACAGCTACAAGACGGTAAGGAAAGAGTGGTTGGTTACTTCAGCAAAACTTTATCGAAAGCTGAAAAGAACTACTGTGTAACTCGGAGGGAACTGTTAGCAGTTGTAAAATCCGTCGAACACTTTTATAAATATCTGTATGGCAGAAAATTCCTGATCAGAACAGACCATGCTAAATTAAAGTGGCTACTTAGCTTTAGGAACCCAGAAGGACAGATAGCAAGATGGCTCGAAACACTGCAGGAATATGATGTTGAAATCGAGCACAGACCTGGAACCAGACATCGTAATGCTGATGCACTTTCCAGAAGACCATGTCGACCTGATTGCCCCCATTGTACCCGTATGGAGCAGAACGAGGAAAAACTTGCCTTAGTTAAGGTTGTGCCAGAAGACGAGAGCTCTATGCTGGAGGAGCAACAAGAAAACGATCCCGTTCTAAGAAAGATTAGGGAGTGGAAGAGAATGGACCGTCGTCCGTTGTGGAGAGAGATATCCTCATCCTCTCCTGCTTTAAAAGCATACTGGTCCCAATGGAACTCTTTAATTTTGGACGGAGGGCTCGTTAAAAGACTTGTAGAAAATTCCGAGGGCACAGAAACAAGGAAACAAATAGTGGTCCCAAGAAATGCTGTACCGGAAATTTTAAAACAGATGCATAATGATAGTTCTGGAGGACATCTGGGTATCACGAAAACGCTGCAAAAGATCCGAGATAGATTTTACTGGGTAAATTGCACTAATGATGTTAAAGATTGGTGTCGTAAATGCACTACATGTGCTGCCAGTAACGGTCCGCACCGAAAACCGAAGGCGGAAATGCAGCAATACCTGGTTGGAAGTCCTTTTGAAAGAATCGCAGTAGATGTATTGGGGCCACTTCTACAGACCGATGTAGGAAACAAGTACATCTTTGTTGTAATGGACTACTTCACTAAATGGGTTGAAGCATATGCAGTTCCCAATCAGGAAGCTACCACTTTAGCAGATATATTGGTTGAAGAATTCGTAAGCCGATTTGGGGTACCATTAGAATTACATTCAGACCAAGGAAGAAATTTTGAGAGCAAGCTGTTTCAAGAAGTTTGCCAAAGATTAGGCGTCCACAAAACGAGAACCACAGCGATGCACCCTCAGTCTGATGGAATGGTGGAACGAATGAACCGGACTATAACCAACTATCTGTCAAAAGTGGTGTCAGATTGTCAGAGGGATTGGGATCGACATATTCCACTATTTCTAATGGCAATTCGATCGGCCATCAACGAATCAACTGGCCAAACGCCTGCGAAGGTCCTGTTCGGTAGAGAAATGAGGCTACCATGTGACTTGGTGTTTGGTTGTAAACCTGGTGAAGAAATGGCACGTGAACAATATGTCACCGACCTTCAGAATCGAATGGAAAATATACACAACCTGGTGCGTGGAAAACTACAATTATCTAGTGATCGGATGAAGAGGTACTATGATACACGGACAATGGAAAAGAGTTACCAAGTTGGAGATTTAGTCTGGCTCTATAACCCCCGACGGCGTCGAGGTATTTGTCCCAAATTACAAAAGAACTGGGAAGGTCCTTACACCATCAAGAAGAAGATTAACGATGCCATTTATCGGATCGTGAAAATTCCCAGAGGGAAACCCGTTGTGGTCCATCATGATCGTTTGGCGCCTTACCAGGGAAACCACAGTGGAGATGCGCAGCAACTCCAAGAAGATGGTTTGGCTGGCTCAGGGAGTGTGCGGGATTCCGATGTAGGAAATAACATTCCAGGAGGAATGAATCTAAGGAGGGGGCAGTGTAACGGGATAACCGTAATGGAAGGGACCTTAATTTGAAAGATTGTTGTTGACAGTTGATTTTTAGAAGTTTGTAAAAAAAATCAACTGACCATTTTAAATAATGTTTCTAGAAACTTCTAAACACACTGACTAGATTAAATAATGTTGTATATAAGGGGATGCATGGGCAGTTTACGTCAGTTCGAGTCAAGTGTTCACAAGAGTTCATTGTATTGTCAAGTAGTTAGACGTTATCCAGCAGAGTTCAGTGTATCTTAACAATTTTGTAAATAAATTGTGTAAAAAGCCCCCATAAGTGTTTCAATATTATCACATTTTATGTATAACAAAAAAGAAGAGTCCGTGTCTTGTGTATATGAATTCGAATTTTGAAGTATTTTATTTACATGAAGGTAAAAGAAACAGTTTACACTTTATATACCTTGAAAGTCGTTAATTACAATTCAGATTTTCATGATCAACGATAATAAACGATTTAATTCAACTTTGAACAATGACGACAGTACAATATCCAATTACAAAATAAATTCGAATGTTGTTTTTTCTGTCTTATTTGAAATGCATTTTAACAACAATTGTATTTCTACTTATTTGAATTGTATAATTTCTGATACTTTCTCTTAAGTTTGTATCTATATTCTCTTGCATTAATAAAACATAAACAGTTGCGTGGTTGCAACTTCATGTATTTTTTAAGTATAAAGAACGTTAGTGCCCGTAGGGTTTAGAACACTTTGTACATACAAATAAACAAGTAATTCTAAACTGTGCGTTATGTTATGTAAGAATGATTCTGTAATAATATTGATTAGTTTTTATCCAGTACATATAGACAAGTTTTCATTAAAAGAAACAATAGACTATTAGCTTGTTATTTTTTTTTATTATACCATATTTAGTATCATTAATCAATACTCTTATATAATACATTTTTATGTAAACGACTGATCGAAATAAGTAGGTATACCTAATTGTTGTTTATTAATTTTATTATAAGATAAGTAATTTATAGGATTGATTATATTCAAGATACAAGGACGATTCCGTGAGGCTATCCACAGGGAGGGGTTTTATCACCTCTACTTTGGAACATCGTTCTAAAGAGCCTCATACACCGTCTCAATCAACATGACAGAATTTATACAGTTGCCTACGCAGATGACATTGTACTTCTACTAACAGGAAAGTTTGGAAGCACCATATGCGAAAGAATGCAAGTAGCTCTCAAAACTTTAGATATAATATGGTGTAGAGAGCAATCACTGTCCATTAACCCCAAAAAGGCAGAAATGGTTCTCTTCACGAAGAAAAAGAAACCTTGGGGCTTAAAAGCACCTAGTCTTCTCAACGTTAAATTAAGCTTTGCTACAGAAGTGAAATACTTAGGTGTTATTCTTTATAGCAAGCTGACGTAAAACTCACACATAGAAAGCGGAGTTAAAAAGCATTTATATCCTATGAGCAATGCCATCAAACCATAGGACAGACCTGGTGATTATCCCCCAAGGTCACCATGTGGTAATCATAAGATCGATAAACCGATTCCAGCGTGTTTTTCACGTTTCGTAATATTGCTAGAACACTTCAATTGGGATGTCCACGAGTACCCTCGTCATGGTCGCTTGGATGTTCGTAATAGATTTAAAATGGGTTGCTTTTGCAATTGATTTTGTTCTAGGGAACAGAAAAATGTCACATGAGTAAGGCAGTTGTTACTACACAGCGAAACCTTTAGATGCCAAATAGTGAAAAACGCTGAGGGCAGTGTTAACTTGTTTTTATAATATTTCGAGGACTAGTAGATTTAATATGCGGTTTCTCCCGATGAAAAAAAATAAGGTAATGATTATTGTTTTCATCTTCGGCTTGCTCCTGTGAGCTTTTTTCGGGCGGGGAATGTGCGAAGACAACTGTTGTGAGCTTAAGTGTTTGATTTTCGGGCCATATTATAAAAACTCTCATCGCCTGTTTCCAGAGCTATTTCTAGAGTTTGTTTCTCCATTTTCGTGCTATTCAACACACTAGACGTGTAAGCGTAAATTAAAAAGCTACTTTAAGTCACGATAAACGGAAGCAATGTTGAGATAGCCTTTGTGACTACTTGACAAATATTTCCCAAATGAACAACACGTTTTCTTGCAGATAATCATCCAAAATTGGAAAACATTCAATGTTGTTCTGTTCCAAGCCGGTAAATTATAAATTTAATTTTCTTGCAGTTTGTTCGATATTATTAACAAACATACGATTAGAAAAAATTACTCCGGTCATGACTCCATGTTAGAAGTATATAAACCACTTGAAAATCTTTATATGAACAAACCATATGTTTAATTAAATAAGAAACACTTGAAATTTACAATTTAAAGAGCAAAATATTAAAACAATAGTCTAGTCGACAAGTTGAAAATGGTACAAAATAGAGATACTACTCTTAAAATCATGTGCGATAGCTCATTGGATCCGAAATGACGTCTAGAAAAATGTGCCAAAAGCGTGTATTAGCACATAAAAAATTGCAAAAGTTATAAACAATTAAAGATGAAAAAAAAATGGTATTTCGTTTTTTGCCAATATTTAATAAAATATTAATATTTAAGAAATTTCAAAAAAAGATTCTAAAAGAGGAGAAAATTTCCAATAAAAAACTCCAACCTCCTGGAACTCTATCTCCATTATTTATAATTTTAATTTAACGCTGAAAATAGGTCTACGCGCGACATTTTTAGGTTGCGCGCGTGGAGGTCAAAAGCGAGTACGGCACATTAATTAATTTATTTAAGGTATTGAATATTATTTTTTAAATTTAAAAAAATAATTTATTCCCGTTGGAAATTTTACTTAAAGTTAATTTTTCAACAAGTTAAACAATTGTTAACGAACAAAATTTTCTTGAACTTTTGTCTTAGTTGTAAATAAAAAAAAAAATGTTTAAATAATTGCCGTAAAAATTTTTCGCTTCGTAGAGCCATTCTTATATACATACTTTACAAGATCACGCCATAAAAATTAAAAAAATATTCATACTTTGTTTATAATAATTTTTGTAGTTAAACAACATTTTTCAGTTTTTGGTTAATTGCAAAAAATATTATAAACAAAGTATGAATATTTTTTTAACTTTTATGGCGTGATCTTGTAAAGTATGTATATAAGAATGGCTCTACGAAGCGAAAAATTTTTACGGCAATTATTTAAACGTTGTTTTTCATTTACAATTAAGACGAAAGTTGAAGAAAATTTTGTTAGTTAACAATTGTTTAACTTGTTAAAAAATTAACTTTAAGTAAAATTTCCAACGGGAATAAATTATTTATAGTGTTCAGAACACACCATAATTTTTTTAAATTTAAAAAAAAATATTGGATACCTTAAATAAATTAATTATTGTGCCGTACTCGCTTTTGACGCCGCACGCGCGCAACCTAAAAATGTCGAGCGCAAACCTATTTTCAGCGTTAAATTAAAATTATAAATAATGGAGATAGAGTTCCGGGAGTTGGGAGTTTTTTATTGGAAATTTCCTCCTCTTCCAGAATCTTGTTTTGAAATTTCTTAAATATTAATATTTTATTAAATATCGGCAAAAAACGAAATTCCATTTTTTTTTCAGCTTTAATTGTTTATAACTTTTGCAATTTTTTATGTGCTAATACACGCTTTTGGCACATTTTTCTAGACGTCATTCCAGATCCAATGAGCTATCGCACATAATTTTAAGAGTAGTATCTCTATTTTGTACCATTTTCAACTTGTCGATTAGACTACAGACTAGATCGGTAGATAATTCTTTTAAATCATGCGGTCAAAATTAGTAACTGAGGTTGGAATTTGTGTTTTTATGCAAATAACACATTATTAAAACGTATAGATAAATATAGACCTCGTTGTTAAGAAATGTTTGATCTATTAAAATGTTATAGATTAACCCTAATTGAAACAATAATTGCCTCTCCTAAAAATGTTTCCAAGAAATGGTATCTTCCTACGTAAATTATTTCACGGCATCTGCTTCCCGGTTATCTATTGTCACGAACCTCTAACTAGGTAAAATTTATTAAAGGATTGGTGTTATTGTTTCTACCTACGAAATGTTATTGTTACTGTAATTGTTTAAGAACCTTTGGTATACCCACCCAAAAAGACATCTATATAGGTATAAAACAGTTAGTAGTCAAATTTATACTTATTGAGTACTTTCTTTTCACATTAATGATATACGAACTGTGTAAAGAAGCAGAAGCAAAGATAATTAAAGAGTGGTTTTAAAACTATAAGCAAAATGTGTGTGTAAACTCTTTTGACATCTTTGAAGATGGTTAAACTTTTAGGTTTTTCCAAAATTTGTCCAATTTTTCGTATTTTTTTCAGATTTCAGTTTGACTATTCAAGTTTTTCCTTTTTTTTTTGTCTGTCTTATGATTTTTTAAAAGTTGTATTTATGATTTAAAAAAAATAGTAATACTTAATTTGTGTGTTTCAAACCATTTATCTGTTCAAAAATTTATTTATCTGATAACAAATGACGTAGTTAAATTTTTAACATATAAACTGTTGTTACCAATTTTGTGAATATTTATTCAACTTGTCACGGGTTTAAATTCACAATAGTTATAACTAATTGCTTACCTTATGAATTCTCCGTTATTAAAGATTAAATCGTGACAGGTTCAGGTTGATTTTAGTTCGGTTATAGTTAATCATCAACTTATAAATATATTCTGCCATAAATTATTGTTAATATTGTCTTGAAGTATATTTATCAAATTCAAATATAATGGTTGACAATTCTCTTTCTGTCGATAACTCGTGATATTGTGGTTCTACAGTCAGTGTTCCGTTATATTTCTATCTTGTTTAATAAAATCGAAAATGAACGAGGGATTAGTTAATGTTGAGATTTTTATCGATATCTGGATAAATAATAAGATTAGTCGTATCTAACGACTACTGTTTGTTCTAAATTGGTAGCTGGAGATCCTACGGTTATTGTCCCTATAGTAGTAGAGGCCACCTCTTATTTCGACGTGTGTCAAAATTTCGTGCATGAGATATGAAAGAACCAGGTCTTTTTTGGTTTACCAGCCTTTGTCGTAAGAACGTGGCATTGAGAAGATTTTCGGGGTTTAAGTTGTAATCTCTATTCATTGGAGACAATTCATTTTGGATTTACGAAATTAAACCCCAGTTTTCCTAACGAACAAGTATTGGAGTGAGATTTTCAGTAGTTTTGTTGGATTCGTAAGGAAAATCGCTTTTTTTTAGCGGATTTTAGGAAGTCTTCTGTGGTAGCCCATAGAGCAGACAGTAGGTAGATTTGGTGATTTAAAACCGTTCAGACGGTGAACTGTGGTAGAATTCCCGATTGGTGCAATTAGCAACGAGAATATTGTTCCACCCGTTTACCAGCCAGGGGTGTCACGAGTATTAAGAAATAAAACAACCCTATCTTAATAGGGTCCTAGATACAGGTGTAAATCCTAGTTATAGGCTGAAATCCTAGATACAGCGCTAGAACAGGCTTTAATTTTGGGTGCAGACCGGATACTTAGTTCGAGCTTAAGTTATTGTGGCTGGTGCAAGCCTATTGGTTTTGGAACAGGCTTGGTTTTTGGAACCGACCTAAGTATTAGAGACGCCGAGGATTAACAGATAAGCCTAATTAGATTTAAGTCGCAACTATAGTTAGTTAAGATCTATTTTTCTTGTCTTTTTTTTTGTATTGAGTGTGATCACACATATTGGTAAATTTATCTTTTAATATTATTCATATATTCTTTTTTTATATAAATATCAATATCGTTGTCAAGCACGAGGCTTGACAGTTGTGTAAATTCTTAATTTTTATTAAAGAAGGGTCTAGTTGATATTTTGTTTTATTTAGCTCACTTTATCGTTATTTTTTTTTTATTGTGCAATTCAATTAGTACTGTTTAATATTTTGAATTATTTAATTATCTCCAGTGGGTGAAGTAGTGCCTGGAACATCAGGGGTTTCCGATTTTAAAAGTACAAATCGGTGGCGCACTCACTTTATTTTGGTACTTACCCTCTACGGCTGAGCTGGGCACTAATTTGCCAGTAGAGAAACCACTACCGAACTCAGCTGGAGTTGAATTTCAATTGGGTAAATTTAGTTAACCTTTTTATTAGTTTTTCAAAATTTGATTTAGTTTTACTTTCATTAAAATACGTGGCAAACTATTTTATTTTAATTTTTAACCGACTTCAAAAAAGGAGAGGGTTATCAATTCGACCATATTTTTTTTTATTTTTTTTTTATGGATGTTACCGAATATCTCCGGTATTTATAACCCGATTTTAAAAATTCTTTTTGCATTCAAAAGGGTAGAGTGTCCCATTGGTCCCATAGAAATTTGGTTAAGGTCTGGTCATCAATGTGAAAGATATTCAAGGAAATAAGGAGAAGGGTCTCAGTTTGACCATATTTTTTTATATACGTTACTGAATATCTTCGGTACTTATAATCCGATTTGAAAAAATCTTTTTGCACTCAAAAAAGTAGAGTGTCCGTGTGGTCCCATAGAAATTTAATTAGGGTCCGGTTATCAATGTGGAAGATATTCCAAGAAATACCACAAAAATCAGCATTTCAGCGAATATCTCCGGTATTATAATCCGATTTTTAAAAATTCTTTTTGCATTCAAAAGAGTAGAGTGTTCCATTGGTCCCATAGAAATTTGGTTAAGGTCTGGTCATCAATGTGAAAGATATTCCAGGAAATAAGGAGAAGGGTCTCAGTTTGACCATATTTTTTTTATATATGTTACCGAGTATCTCCGGTATTTATAATCCGATTTGAAAAATTCTTTTTGCATACAAAAAAGTAGAGTGTCCGTATGGTCTCATAGAATTTTGATTAGGGTCTGGTAACCAATGTAGAAGATATTTCAAGAAATACCACAAAAATCAGCAGTTCAGCGAATATCTCCGGTATTATAATCCGATTTAAACATTCTTTTTGCATTCAAAAGAGTAGAGTGTCCCACTGGTCCCATAGAAATTTGGTTAAGGTCTGGTCATCAATGTGAAAGATATTCCAGGAAATAAGGAGAAGGGTCTCAGTTTGTCCTTATTCTTTTTATATATGTTACCGAATATCTCCGGTATTTATAATCCGATTTGAAAAAATCTTTTTGTATTCAAAAGAGTAGAGTGTCCGTGTGGTCCCATAGAAATTTGATTAGGGTCTGGTCACCAATGTGGAAGATATTTCAAGAAGTACCACAAAAATCAACAGAATAAGCTCTGCAGTTGAGTTAATTTGTTAATAATGATGTATAACATAAAAACATAATAATTAGCCCATTACTGTCCCACTCTAAAGCCAAAGACCTCTTCTCACAAGGAGAAGGAATGAGCATTTATTCAATTCTCTTGCTTACTGCGAGTTGGTTATTTCAGACAATTTATTCCACGTTTCATCACGATGTTTTCCTTTACCGTGCGTGCTTCGTGTTTTTAGGTGTTAGACAATTTACTTATCTCTCCAAAAACTCACATTGGTACATATCGGGATTGTTGGGGATTAAACTCAGTACCTCTTGAACGGTTATTGAAAGTCTTTGAAAATAGTACATCATGAATCAAGTAACAACTAAAAATGATAAAATAAAAACTTTTTTAAAAAAATTAAACCGCCTTCAAAAAATTTACTCTAAAAAGCCAGAAATAAAATCTTTATTTCTTAATAAAATTGGAACCAACTAGGCATCTGATTTCGATTTCCTTGAAGTCGGCTCCAATGGTTTATATCTTTGTAACTAACATTCGAAATCTAGATCTGATTTAATAGCTAAGATTAAAATAGAGGGTAATTTGCTATTGCAGCCGACTTCAAGGAAATCGAAATCAGATGCCTAGTTGGTTCCAATTTTATTAAGAAATAAAGATTTTATTTCTGGCTTTTTAGAGTAAATTTTTTGAAGGCGGTTAAATTTTTTTAAAAACGTTTTTATTCTAGATAAAACTTTTTGTCTTTAAGCATACAGAAATTTTATAGAAACTTTCAGCAGAACCTAATGAATGACGGTATATTTGCTTTTATTTCAATTCGTTTACTAGTGTATTTTATATAATAAATCTATCAGGAAATGAAAAACTATTGTTCCCTTTGCTTTAGCTATAAATAAATCAAGAAATCGATTTTTAACGGTTGAACATCCGTTTTATCCGGCTGTTACAACAACCGTAGACACTAATACTAACAGTACTGCTTTTTAACTTATGTATAATAAAAATAAATCTGGTTTTTACCACAAATTATTGCTCAGTTATCGAGGAGGTTTTTTTAGTGGAAAAATACTTATTTTCTACATCTGGGAATTGAGAAACGGTAACAAAAAATATTAGAATATAAATTTTATTGAAAATCATTCCAAATAGTCTAATCGAGAAGTTGATTTCCTGCGAAAAATAATTATCAGTCTCTTAAAAATATGAGTGATAGCTCAAACGATCCAGAATGGCATTTAGAGAAAGACCATTTTTCGATTTTTTTCTGGAGATAAAAATTACAATTGTTATTAACAAAAAACTGAAAAAATAAATAGTCCTTTCGGTTTTTGTTAATATCTTAAAAAGTATAAGTGATAGCTAAAATATTAAAAACGTTTCTGAAAGAGCAGAAAATTTCAGCTGGGATGTTCTGGATTCTCGGAATTGTAGCACCAATATTTATAATTTTAATTTAACGTTGAAAATCGGCTTCCGCGCGACAATTTTGGCATGCGCGCGTGGCCTCTGTAATGACCGCAACTTTTAAATAATTTTTTTTATGTCATTAATAATATTATAAAAATTAGAAAAAATTCAGATGTCATCTAAACACTTCAAATAAAATGGTCACGCGATAAAAATTGTTGTATCATCATTTTTTAAATAGTTATTTAATTGTTAATTAACAATTTTTTACGAATTTCTGTTATTATAAAAGGCGGTATAAAAGTTTTATTAATTGTTCTAAAAATTTTTCCTTTCTTGGAGCCTTTATTATCAATGTTTTTAACAAGATGACATCATAAAAGTTTTAAAAATGAAAATAATGTTGTTTAAATATATAGTTTTTTAATTTAAAGCTATTGCTGGTTTTATGTTCATGCTGGACATTATATAAATTACCTTTATAATTTTTTCATGCCATTTGTTTATAAATTTTTTATAAACAAATGGATTAATTAAATATTTTCGAAAATTTTTTTTTCACCTTATTATTAGCGTAAAAAAATAATGATTTTTAAATAAAAAAATTTTCTTAATAACAATATTTAATTGTTTATAATCGTTTTTTTAGATATTTAATGTTTAAATTAATTATTAAGAAATCTTTTTTTTAATCATTATTTATACTTCTAAATATACCTAATTGCTAAAAAAAAATTTTTTTTTTGTTAACAATTCAGTTATTTATTTATATACCAACTTGTTATAAACAATTTTTTTTTTTGGTATTTTGTTGTAGATAGCTGTTTTTGTTATTTTTTTATGTTCTAAAAAAAATTATTGCAAATAAAAAAAATTGTTTATAACAAATTGGTATATAAATAAATAACTAAATTGTTTACAAAAAAAATTTTTTTTAGCAATTAGGTATATTTAGAAGTATAAACAATGATTAAAAAAAAAGATTTCTTAATAATTAATTTAAGCATTAAATTTCTAAAAAAAAACGATTATAAACAATTAAATATTGTTATTAAGAATTTTTTTTTATTTAAAAATCCTTATTTTTTTATGCTAATAATATGGTAAAAAAAAATTTTTCGAAAATATTTAATTAATCCATTTGTTTATAAAAAATTTATAAACAAATGGCATGAAAAAATTATAAAGGTAATTTATATAATGTCTAGCATGAACATAAATTAAATTAAAAAACTATATATTTAAACAACATTATTTTCATTTTTAATTTTAATTTTAAATTAACAAATTAATAATTAATGAATTAAAGAAATTTTTAAAACTTTTATGATGTTATCTTGTTAAAAACATTGATAATAAAGGCTCCAAGAAAGGAAAAATTTTTAGAACAATAAATAAAACTTTTATACCGCCTTTTATAATAACAGAAATCCGTAAAAAAATGTTAATTAACAATTAAATAACTGTTTAAAAAATGATGATACAACAATTTTTATCGCGTGACCATTTTATTTGAAGTGTTTAGATGACATCTGAATTTTTTCTAATTTTTATAATATTATTTAGTGGCATAAAAAAATTATTGAAAAGTTGCGGTCATTACAGAGGCAACGCGCGCATGCCAACATTGCCGCGCGGAAGCCGATTTTCAACGTTAAATTAAAATTATAAATATTGGTGCTACAATTCCGAGAATCCAGAACATCCCAGCTGAAATTTTCTGCTCTTTCAGAAACGTTTTTAATATTTTAGCTATCACTTATAGTTTTTAAGATATTAACAAAAACCGAAAGGACTATTTATTTTTTCAGTTTTTTGTTAATAACAATTGTAATTTTTATCTCCAGAAAAAAATCGAAAAATGGTCTTTCTCTAAATGCCATTCTGGATCGTTTGAGCTATCACTCATATTTTTAAGAGACTGGTAATTATTTTTCGCAGGAAATCAACTTCTCGACTAGACTATTTTCTACATCTGGGAATTGAGAAACGGTAACAAAAAATATTAGAATATAAATCTTATTGAAAATCATTCCAAAGTGTCTTTTGATTGTTCTCTATAATTCCTTGCTGTTGAACGAATGTAAATTATGTGATTAATTGTCGGACTGACGTGATATTTAAAAATTACATTACATTACATATTATATTAGGTAATTTTATAGTAACAGATAAATCCACAGATACTAAACTAATCTTTATATAAAGTTACATAAAAATCCTACTAAAGAATAGATTAACATTTATTTTATAATAAGATTCGATCAACAAGTTAGTTTCATAACAAATTAAATAATTACCTACAGGCACTTTAATAACGAATAAATAGTACCTGCCTATATCTACCACAATCATTTTATTTATTTCATGTACCATTACATAATATAGGTAGATAATAGGAATCCAAACTAGCTCTCGGTTCTAATTAGAACACGATAATAATGATGATAATTGTAAATTCAACATCTTTTTTTATATTTAAATTGAATTGTAAATAGAAGAACTGGTTGCGCAAATATAAACCAACTACTGAGTCCATATCCAAATAAGATTCAGTCACGAAAACAGAAGTATGTAAAGGTGTATGCACTTATTAATGAAGCTCATTTATAGAGAGTACATTCAACTATATACTTATACAGTTATAAATTGTTTGTAAAAATATATCTGTAGTTGAAAGTTTTATTAACATTGCATTCATTTGCAAACAACATTAAAAACTTTGAAGAATCTTCACTTTTTAAATTTAAGTACTTTTTATTTTCCCTAATTCATATGTAGGTACATTTAGAGATGAAAGAAAACAATCATGTATTGTAAAGGTAAACATCGGAGGCAAAGATTTTTTAGGCGGCACCGCAACACTAGGTTTTTGGGGCTTATCAACTGGTATAAAAAAAAGTTGAAGAGTTAAAAATTCTCAAAATTTTCGCGTAATCGTAACCTACACGTAAATTAAACCGAAACGATGAACGACTGTAATTTTACTCTGACGAGAAATCACTGAGATCACAATACGACTGTGCTCTAATATACTTTGCACCTTGGCCACTTTCGCGAGACGTACGGAGAGAATCACGTAGTGTTTGAACGAATCAGATATCGTGTTGCATTGAGCACTGCACGCGAAATCCCTACACTTTATTTATAGCCCCCAGAAAGTAGCTACAGAATGCAACTTTGAATAAATGCTAATAGACAAATAGAATAATATATCTTTTCGTTTTTTTTTTTAATGCGTACAAACACAAATATTAGAAAATTAGTTTAGACTAGCTCTTACTCGCGCCGTCGTACTTCGTTTAAAATTTTTTTGGCCCATTTTCCTATTATGCATAATTTAATCGGAGAAATATATTAAACATTACGTAAAAGAGGACTAGAGGATCATTTAAACAGATCAGTATGTTAGTTACACATTACATTACCTGGTTGAATAACTGTTATGCATTTCACTTCACGATTTCGCGAATACACGAGAATTCGTTCTTAAACATTGTTTAAATAAATTAACACCTGTCTAACAACGATCTAACAGCGGGAGTCGAAAATAAATTAGACACGAAACCGAAATAAAAGCATTTCGAACAAGGGAGTAGGTATGAGGTACCTACATTTTAAGTACATTTGTTACAGAAAATAATAGTGTAAAAATAAAATACGTTTATAGTATTTGCACATAATCACCACTTTACTACACAGATAAAATCATTCTAATAGTAAATGAAACAATAAGAGAAAAGTATAAATATCTCACATTTCTTTACAAACAATAACATAGAAAGCTACTACATTTCCCATAAGGCACTAAGCATTGACAATGACAATGGTCCATTTAAATTTATGCTGATGAATGGCGCATAAACTTTTTTTATACTATTGGATAAATAAATAATTTATGTTAACAGGAAGTTAGATAGCCAGATGTTGCTTAGATGGGAAATTGAACAGTAATTAACCTTTTGCTATTCTCATAAAATTTGCATCAAATTGTGTATTAATACTACATTTTAATTTGCTAAGAGAAAGTGTTTTAACAATTATTTTTATTAAAATTTATTGTTACACAAACGTGTTTAAATTAAAACAATTAAAAATTGCTTTTCATATAAAATTTGAAAATATAATTTATTCGCAATGATTTAAAATCGTACTGTTTTCTAGTTGGCAAATATAAGCAATTTATTTACCGGGTTAAAAAGTAGTTGTCCCTGTTTACAGGGTGAACAAGGGGCCAAAAACATATTTTTTCGAAAACTATCCGTTTTATGAAAAAAGAAAATTTATGATAAAATAGGCGTATCGTCTCCTTAGTGGGAATTAAATGGAGTACAAGAAAAAATTGTTAAAAAAATATTTTGATTCTCGAGAATTATAAAAACATAATTCCTTTTCTTTCATTATTAATTAACACGCTTTTATTAACTTCACCTGTATGTATGTATGTATGTATGTTTGTTTGTAACTCTCCACTCCGTTATATAATTATATCTCGAAAAGTTATCGTTTTGTTTAGAATTAATTTTTACATCAACTGTCAAATTATGACAGCTGTCACATTGACAGTTTTCGAAATAAACACTATTTTGTGAATATCTCGAAAAGTTATCGTTTTGTTAAAAAAACATAAGAATACTTTTTCGTTTGGAATTAAATTTTACATTAACTGTCAAATTATGACAGCTGTCATATTGACAGTTTTCGAAATAAACACTATTTTGTGAATATCTCGAAAAGTTATCGTTTTTTTGAAAAAACACAAGAATACTTTTTCGTTTGGAATTAAATTTTACATCAACTGTCAAATTATGACAGCTGTCACATTGACAGTTTTCGAAATAAACATTATTTTGTGAATATCTCCAAAAGTTATTGTTTTTAACACGCTTTTTATTATTATTATTAATTAACTTCACCTGTGTGTATGTATGTATGTTTGTTTGTATGTTTGTAACTTTCCACTCCGCGGCTGCTGCCTCGGGTGAGTGCCATATCGTTATTTTTAGTCACTACCTCCCCGTGCCGGGAGTGGGTAATAAACAATACGTTTAATTATAAACGATATGAATGAAATTGTCTTAGAATTAATCTAACAATGCTTTAGATTTCCCAATAGTAATTTTTTTTTCCAAGTTCTGAAAACAATACGTTTAATTATAAATAATATAAATGAAATTGTCTTAGAATTAATTTAACAATTTTTTAGATTTCACAATAATAATTTTTTTTCCAAGTGATTGAAACAATATGTTTAATCATCAACAATATGAATACAATAAATATAATTTGAGATATCAAAAAAACACGCTTTCAAAGCATTTTCAACTAAATAAACGAATTGAGTGAGGTTCTTGTAATCGTCACAGCAAATTAACGAATCTATTGAAATAAAATAAATTGGACTAAAAGTAAAAAATAAATATAGTTTAAAAAACTAAAAAACACGCTTTTATAAAGCATGTTTCTGAAAAACATCGAACTAAAAAGTTAAAAATAATTTTCAAAATAAAATTAAAACAAAAATAAATGAAAAATACTAGTATTATTGTGAAAAAAGCGTGGGCGCTGCATACCATATTCTTCGAATGTCAAGCGCCCACGCTTTTTTCACAATAAGACTAGTATTTTTCATTTATTTTTGTTTTAATTTTATTTTGAAAATTATTTTTAACTTTTTAGTTCGATGTTTTTCAGAAACATGCTTTATAAAAGCGTGTTTTTTAGTTTTTTTAAACTATATTTATTTTTAATATTTTTAAGTTATTAACCATTTTTTTGTTTATTTTTTGGGCTGTGACTACTTTCCATCCTAGTGTAACAATTTTCGAACATGCGGAAATTTTTTAAATTCACCATGAATACAGCCTTATTTTTGATGAACTTTATTTTTATAAAACTAGAACAATTTGTGTATGTTTTAACAGTTCTAAAAGGTGCGACTGTAATCGCAAATAAAGTAAATGTTGATAATTGATTCTAAAAACGTACAGTAGGTACTGATATAAGTGACAAAAACATTTACTGTTAAAAATCTTATATATAGGTTAGAAGGTAAATTGAATCGAGTTTAAATTCAAACAATTTATTATCGTATCTATTAAAATTGTAAAGTTTAATATTTAAAGCATATGGTAAATGTTGTTTTTTAATAATAATTTATAGTTAAATATTGTATGAGGATATTAAGAATAGTTGTCATAAAAAAAATTAATATCTTAGCTGCATTTTCTAATAATTACGAACTGACATACGAGGTATGTTCAGAAAAAACGAGAATTTTTGAATAACTCATAAAATCTTTATTTATTCATCAATATCTATTTTGTTCCCCTCAGTTATAACACACTTTTGTCAGCGCTTCTTCCAATGTTCGAAGCACTTCTGGAACTCGATTGTGGATATTGCCAGCAGCTCTTAATTCGACGCAGCCTTTATCTCTTCAATTGTGGCAAATCGTCGTCTTTTCATAAGTCTTTTAATTTTGGAAATAGGAAAAGTCACAGAGAATACGGTGGTTAAGGCGTGATAACGGTGTTGTTTTTGGCCTAAAATTCACGAACAAGCAGTGATGAATATTGTCACGGGTCAAATTCGCTCTAGTATAACTAAACTCTTACCTTATAAATTTTCCATTACTAAGGGTTACACCAAGTCAATCAGTATTAGGAATAGGTTGATTTTAGTTCAGTTGTAGTTAATCACCAACTAATCATTATATTCTGGTCACAAATTATTACTAATATTGTTTTGAAAGTCTATTTATTAAATTCAGAACAAATTGTGGGGTTAGGTGATTGGTTTGAACTACTGTCAACTTGGCTTACAACGAGGCGAATTCTTCTTTTCTTTGTTTTTTTTTGTCGTAAAACTTAGAATGTTGTCGTCTGCAGTTCGTTATTTTAGCATCCGACATATAAAGATTGGATACGAACGAGAAATTGAGTAATACTGGGATTTTTGGTGTTATCTTGTTAACTAATAAGATCTGTTGTTATTAAACGATTACTGTTTGCTCGTAAGTTGGTAGCTGTTGATCCTACGTTTATTGTCCTTACAGTGGTAGAGGCCATTCTCGAGTCTGACAGATTTTATCGAAAGTAGTTGATTTCTCTGTCCTTTCTGTTATCTGCTTTTGATTAAGAAGGTTGTCGAATACAAGCCAGAAGATTTTTGGTTTAAGTTTTAAATCGCGGTGAATCCGTAACAATTAATTTTGGATTTTTGAAACTAAACCTTATTTTCCATTTTGAATCGCTGTGGAGTTTGTTCCTGTTGTTATTTTTGGACAGATTCTTTGGAAAAAAACCGCGTGGTCGGGATGTTTGTAAAATCTTCTGTGGTAAGTAAAACGCCTTTTATTCATGTGGTTTGTTCAATCCTTATGGTTTTCTCTTTTCTTGTTTTATTTCCGACGAAACGTAGATAGATCACGAAACAGACAGTAGGTAGATTTGGAGATTTAAAACCGTTCAGACGGTGAACTGTGGTAGAATTCCCGCAATTAGCAACGAGGAGATTGATTTACCCGTCTACCAGCTAGGGTGTCACTAGCTTAATGAAAGAAACCCTATCTTAATAGGTGAGTTACGATATTTTATTTTTATAAGATTAATAACGCCATATGGTCGCAATTTTAGTTGTAATATCTTTATTTTGCATATGTATTTCTTTGTGTCTTGTATGTAGGTTTATTTATGTGAAACTAGACTCCTTTTTGCTTATTCTTTTACTATTATTAATTAATTTTATGTTAAATTTTGATTTAATTTATTGTTATAATTTCGTTGTGACTAGCAAGTCACATTTAAGTTTGTTGAGTACATTTAAATCATTAGTTTTGATCATTAATTGTAAATTCAGAGAAGTCAACTTCTAAATGTTGTATTATTCATTTTTATTCTTTCATTGTAGTACAAATTTAAGTTAATGTGTTCAAATTGTATTAAAGTTATTAAATCAAATTAATTCAAGGAGTCATTAAAATCTGTTTAAGCTATTGTTAATACCAAATTACGATTTTAGGGTCCTAGATACAGGCATAAATTCTAGTTACGGGCTCAAGACCTAGTTACGGGCTTAAGTCCTAGTTATAGGCTGAAATCCTAGACCTGATACTTAGTTCGAGCTTAAGTTATTGTGGTTGGTGCAAGCCTATTGGTTTTGGAACAGGCTTGGTTGTTGGAACCGACCTAAGTATTAGAGACGCCGAGGACTAACAGATAAGCCTAATTAGATTAAGTCGCAACTATAGTTAGTTAAGATCTATTTTTCTTGTTTTTTTTATTGAGTGTGATTACACATATTGATAAATATAACTTTTAATATTATTCATATATTCTTATTTTATATAAATATCAATAGCGTTGTTAAGCACGAGGCTTGGCAGTTGTGTAAATTCTTAATTTTATTAAAGAAGAGTCTAGTTGATATTTTGTTTTATGTAGCTCACTTTATCGTTTTTTTATTGTGCAATTCAAATAGTACTGTTTAATATTTTGAATTTATTTAATTATCTCCAGTGGGTGAAGTAGTGCCTGGAACATCAGGGGTTTCCGATTTTAACCGTACAAATCGGTGGCACACTCACTTTATTTTGGCACTTACCCTCTACGGCTGAGCTGGGCACAATTTGCCAGTAGAGAAACCACTACCGAACTCAGCTGGAGTTGAATTTCAATTAATTAATTTATTTATTTTTCAAAATTTGATTTTGTTTTTAATTTCATTAAAATTCGTGGCAATATGCCGGTGCATTATCATGGTGCAAAATCCAGGACTGGTTTTCTCACAATCCTTGCGTTTAAGTCGTATTAATTCGTACAAACATCTCATAACTTCCAAGTAATATTCCGTGTTGACCTTACTACCTTGTGGCAAGAACTCATGATCCACTACGCTATTGTCATCGAAGAAAACAGTGTTTAGAACCTTCACATTCGACCGAACTTGACGTGCTTTTTTCGGTCTTGGCTCTTCTGGTGGCTTCCATTGGGATGATTGGGCTTTGGTTTCGATGTCATAGCCATATACCCATGTTTCGTCACTAGTTATAATCCTTTTGAGGAAATCTAGTTCGTCGTTGGCCGTATTAAAAAGCTCCTGCGTGATATTCATACAACGTTGTTTTTGGTCAAAACGTTTCATGCCCAAAACATCCGATACAATCGCATGACATGATCCATTTGATACGCCAACATTCTTAGCAACTTCCCTAATAGTAAGTAGACGATTTTCCAAAACCATTTGCCTTACTAATTCGACGTTTTCATCAATTGTTAAAGTATTCGGGCATCCAGAGCGGTCATCATCATCAATGTCTTCTCAGACTTCCTTGAAGCATCTATACCATTCATACATTCTTGGATTACTCATAGTAGATGCACCAAATACCACGGTCAACATTTTGAATGCATTGGCATAGTTTATTTCATTTTTAACGTAAAATTTAATGCAGATTCTTTGATCCATTTCGTTTGATAGTAGAAAAACGAAGAGTACCTATACCATGTCAAACACAAACAATCAATCAATGCAAAATGTACCAAAATAAGGAAATTAAATTAAAAATTCTCGTTTCTGTTTGAACAAACCTCGTAGTTTATGCTATATTCATTACCCGTATCTATGAAAAACTTTAATAAAATGATAGTAATTTAATAGTTTTTAATAATGTCATAAACTACTTTAATATACACAAAAAGAAATTTTTGTTATAGTCAATTTTATTTATATTACACTGTGTATTAAAAACAAGGAAAAAGGCAAAGCTAATAACCTTCCTTAACATAATTAAAAAGGAAGAGATGATTCTTTTCGAGTGTATCAAATTAATTATGTAAATCCATTGAAAGTAAAACGGAGAATATTATTTAATATATAGTTAATTACTAGCCATAAAACAATAATGCATTGTGTCTAATTTAAATGTTCAATGTTATGTGAAATAGAAAAAGAAATGAATTAGTTAAAGACCAAGATATTAATAAAATTATTATTTTTACATAATACCAGAAAAAGTAAGACCAACGTGTTATATATAGTGCGCTCAAAAATTACTGGTCATACTGGAGATACTCGCTCCTTATTTTATATATTTATCACATAGTAAAGCACACTCACTTTTAAGTTTTTATTGAGATATTAATTTATTTTTTCTCCTACCACTATGTAAAATAGCGTTTTACATGATACTTTTGAGGGGTGTAAGTGATCATAAACATTCATCAGGATTGTAAAATACAATTCTGTCCAATCAGAAACATGTAAAACAAACTCCCATGGGACTTTTACTTTACACGATTTTGATTGGTTACAACTCGCCTGCAAAGAATAAGTTATGTTTGTAGGGTAAACTACGAATTGTATCAAAATTAAATGTCAAATACAAATTATAAATTTATAATTGTATTACTATTTTTAATTATTTATTAATATGTATAGTAGCAATGATTTTTCAGTAAATTATATCTATAAAAATTTATATTTGTTTAGATTTAGAATCATTACTACTAACAAAGCTATTCTGTTTAACAGCTGTCAAATTTAAATTAACTATTAAATTCGTTGTTATTTTTATAGTACGTATTTTTAAATGGTTGTTTTAAAATTATTGATTTCGAGAGCGAATTTTCCTGTTTGTCTGTAGACAGCAAATGAAACTAAAAGAAACTTCTTCCCAATAAATCTGAGTTTCGTTGTAAGAAAGAATATTCAAGTTTTATGGAACGGCTAAACATACTTCTTCACAGAGAAAGCAAAAACCTTAAAAGCGTCGTCATTATGGTCTATATACAGCATGATAAAAGCTACGATACAAGTATTTCATAATATAGATACAAGTACATTTGCAAAACTAAAAAAACAAAATGTTGAATACGTTCCAAAGAAATCCAAAGTATTAGATAAGGATATGTATTTTTTTTAAAGATATTTTTAGGTGGCTCTAATAATGGGAATATCTGGAGCATGTTGGCAAAGTGAGCTTACACAGATGACGGTAGATCACATTGAAGACAAAGACAGTATTTTAATTGTAAAGGTGCCTGCCACCAAAACAAATGTTTCTCGAATATGACTTATGCGCGCGGTAGTAGAAAAAATATTGTACGCAACACGGGAAGTAAGTAATTTGCAGTCTCGAAGTGTTTCCGCTCTCGGCTAACGCCTCGAGCGTTAATATCCCTTCTCGATTGCAAACGTCTACTTACTTCCCTTGGTACGTAAATAACTATTATGCACGACCGGGCGGTAAAGTACAGATTATTACATACATTTAGCGGGCGTAAAGTGCCACTTTAGCGCCCGTGGACTACTTTACCGCCCGCCGGGCGATAAAGTGTAAATGGCGGGCGGTAAAGTAATTTGTTTGTCTTAAATATTGAAATACTTGCAATCATCTAAACTGACAATGAGTCTAAATAAAAATGGATACCACCTATTTTGACTTTGTTGTAAGGGTAACGACAACATAGGTATATAGATTATTGTTTTAAAATATTATCTCTAGCCTCTGTGCATGTTACTGTCAATCAAATTATTTATTTTAAATAACGAATGAATACAAATTATTAGGTGAATGGTTATACAGGGCAAGTTGTTAATAATATCGAGGTTCGAGGTATAAATTTCATGCAAGTTGAAATGGCATTTATATTAAATTGTTCACAAAAAATAAAAATAAAAAATATCCTTTATAAGTTTTATTATTAAAACAATCGTTGACATTGACAGTTGACATTTGACAGTTGATATTTCACAGTTGACATTTGACAGTTGACATTTGACAATTGACAATTGACATTTGACAATTGACAATTGACATTTGACAATTGACATTTGACAGTTGGCATTTGACAGAAGAATTTTGTCAATTGACAGTTGACTTTTTTCAATTGACAGTGCAATTTTTTTTATAAATGATTATTAAATCGGTCGTGCATAAAAGTTTGTATGTATTTTGGGCGTAAACAGCGTTTATGGACCTTACGTGTTAATAGCCCTCGCCTGCGGCTCGGGCTCTTATTTACACGTTGCGGTCCATAAACGCCTGTTTTACGCCCTTGATACATAAATAACTATTATGCACGACCGGGCGGTAAAGTACAGATTATTACATACATTTAGCGGGCGTAAAGTGCCACTTTAGCGCCCGTGGATTACTTTACCGCCCGCCGGGCGATAAAGTGTAAATGGCGGGCGGTAAAGTAAGTTTTGTCTTAAATATTGAAATACTTGCAATCATCTAAACTGACAATGAGTATAAATAAAAATGGCGAACACCTATTTTGACTTTGTTGTTAGGGTAACGACAACATAGGTATATAGATTATTGTTTTAAAATATTATCTCTAGCCTCTGTGCATATTACTTTCAATCAAATTATTTATTTTAAATTCAGAAATTTCCTCAACAATGGAAAACTGCGAATGTCGTGCCAATTGCTAAAATAAACAATCCTTCACATCTCTCTCATTTCAGGCCTATAAGCCATCTTCCATTTTTATCTAAAGTTCTGGAAAAAATTACTTCGGAGCAAATAATTTCTTATATTTCTGAAAAAAATATTTTATCAGTAACTCAATCAGGGTTTAGGTCTCAACATAGCACTACAACTGCTCTTGTAAATGTGGCTGACGACATCATTGCTTCATGCGACCAGGGTAACCATATTTGTTTGTTACAGTAAAGCATTTGATACTGTTAATCATGACTTACTCTTTACCAAATTAAAATATTTTGGTTTTGGCGAGGGAGCTGTATATTTAATAAAAAGTTATCTTTCTTATAGATACCAAAGAATAGTATTTAATGGCCTATCCTCAAAAATCGTTCATGTAAAGCAAGGTGTACCCCAGGGAAGCATTCTTGGCCCTTTATTGTTCTCCATTTATACTGCTGATTTTTCAAGATATCTTAAGTACATGAATTCCCATCAATACGCCGATGATTTTCAACTTTATTTTAGTTTTCAACACCTTAATGTCCATTTAGCTGAAACTAACATCAACTTAGACCTTGAAGTTATTTCTAAAGTATCTTCCTCTCACTCTTTAGTTCTAAATCCTGCTAAAACGCAAATGATTGTTTTTGGAAAACATTCTGCTGAGCTATCGCTTTCTCTTAATGTGCATGTCAATAATAATAGAGTAATGGCTACAGATAGTTGTAAAAACTTAGGTGTTATTTTTGACAGTGATTTAAGGTTTAAAAAACATGTTTCGCTAATTCTTCAAAAAAGTTTTATTAAACTTAGGGCGCTGTATATGCATAAAGATTTTTTGTCAACCCAAATTAGATTGAGGTTATGTGATAGTTTAATTTTATCTTATTTGTCTTACTGTAATGTGCTTTATTGGCCTGCACTTGTAATGGAGGATAAGGTTAGCTTGCAAAGGCTTCAAAACAACTGTCTCAGATTTTGTTTTAACTTAAGAAAGTTTGACCATGTTTCTGTCATTTACAATGAGTCGGGTTGGTTAAAACTTGATAAACGATTTGAACTTCATTTGAATACCCTTATTTACAAGGTAGTACGTAATCAGGAACCTGTTTATCTTTTTAATAAGCTAATTAGAGGATCTGATGTTCATAACAGAGCCACACGTCATTGCGCCAGGTATGTTGTTCCAAGACACAAAACATTTCTTTTTGAAAGATCATTTAGCTACATTGCTGCTAAATATTTTAATGCCTTACCTAGTCATCTTAAAGAGTTGCCTTCTGTCAACAGCTTTAAAAGAAGTTTAAAAATTTGGTTGTTCTCGCAAATGTAGACTTTAGCTTGTGCTTAAAAAGAGTATGGAGTTTATATTATTTAATAATATTTGTAATTAAATAAATTAGTCATTTTTTTTTGTTTTACTTCAAATTTGTCCCTAGTGCTAATAATATGTTTCCTTTTAGTTAGTTTCATATTTTTATTGTTTATCGATTGCTTAATTTTGTTTATTTTGTCTTCCTTTTTTCTGTTTAATTTTTTTCACAGAGTGGTTAGGTATAAGAGTAGCTCTAAGCTAGACCTCGCCACTAATGTAAGTAGCTATTATATTTGTATATCAAGATTATTTAAAAAATGTAAATAAAGGCAATTTATTATTATTATTATTATTATTATTAAATAACGAATGAATCGAATGAATACAAATTATTAGGTGAATGGTTATACAGGGTACCTAATTTGTTAATAATATCGAGGTTCGAGGTATAAAATTCATGCAAGTTGAAATGGCATTTATATTAAATTGTTCAAAAAAAATAAAAATAAAAAATATCCTTTATAAGTTTTATTATTAAAACAATCGTTGACGTTGACATTTGACAGCTGACAGATAATATTTTACATGTGACAGTAGAGATTTGACATTTCAAATTTGGCATTTGACAGTTGGATCTTGACAGTTGACGTTTGATATTTGACAATTGACAGTTGACATTTGATAGTTGCAATTTGACAGTTGACATTTGACAGTTGATATTTCACAGTTGACATTTGACAGTTGACAGTTGGTATTTGACAGTTGATATTTAACATTTGACAGTAGACTTTTGTCAATTGACAGTTGACTTTTTTCAATTGACAGTGCAATTTTTTTTATAAATGATTATTAAATCGGTCGTGCATAAAAGCTTGTATGTATTTCGGGCGTAAACAGCGTTTATGGACCTTACGTGTTAATAGCCCTCGCCTGCGGCTCGGGCTCTTATTTACACGTTGCGGTCCATAAACGCCTGTTTTACGCCCTTGATACATAAATAACTATTAATTGCTTGTATCTATGTTTATTACAGGAGTTAATAACGGATGACAGGCGAGCAGTCCAGAAACCGTAAGTAAACGTTAAAAAATTGTATATTTTATTAGTTTTTTTTACAATTTTTTTCTTCTTATAATTTGTTCGTTCTTGAAAGGTTTTTCCAAGATTTTTAAAAAAATTAAGTATTACAAGAAATAATGTTAGTCTTTTTGGTATAGTTTTTTAATGATCTGCTCGATGGCTACAACTTCTCATAAGAATCATAGCTTTAAAATTTACTTAATTACTATCACTACTAATTTTTTATCTCGTGTATACCTACAAAATTTACATATAAAATTTGGCTAAATGCATTTATTACACGTATTTTATCAGAACCTGTATAGAAAACCGCTAATTAATTACAGGTAATAAACGATCATTTAAAAATTTCTTATAAATAATATCCGGATTTCATAACAAACATTTTACAACGTATCAATTTTTTTTTCCTTAAAATTCAATTATATACATTATGGTTTAATTTTCGTCGGAAATTAACCAATTTTTTCTTATAACAGATATCCTATGTATTTTATTCAGTCAACCATTCACCGTTGAATGTTCGATTCTTGCACAATATCCTTTAACAATATTAAACAGCAACTTTTTAAGACATGTTTTTATTATACCACTTATGGCATTTTTTGAGATAAGGAAACCTGGTAATTTGCTTTGTTTAAAAGTAGGGTAATTGTAAATGGTCAATACTTTAACATGCATTCTATAGACTAGACCACATGAAACAGTAAAAAATATGTACAAAGAACAGATGTGGTATAAGACAATTCACTAGGTCTAAAGCATTAAATCTTTAACAACTAAAATATCAGTATGAAACTAATCCTTTAATTAGGTAAAGCAATTAAGTTTGTTTGTTTTTTTACAAATAGTCGAATAAAAACGTGTGATGAATTTCGATGGAAGGGAAGCTTTTAATATCTTTAGTAAAGAGGCGTGAATAAATTCGTTTTTTTAAGAATATTTGCCATTTGAATTGGAGAAAATAATAAATAAGTGCTTTTTAATCATTATTACGGAAGATACACAAGTATCTGCAGTCTTAGTGTAGGTACTTGAAGGTGAAAGAGACAAGGAGATACAAAAGAACCGTTGGCTTACTTTCTTGTTAGAGCAACGTACAAGAGGCTAGAGGAAGTTCCCTGAGCTTAAAAATAAATAACTGAATGAATGGATGGCTTGTTAAGTGCTCACAGGGATAACCATAGCTGCAAAAGGATTAATCAATAGGAACATCACACGCAGGAATGTAAATATTTACACGGACTGCCGACAAGCACTACTGACGTATCAATTTAAGTTTAGTAGTTGAATGTCACTAAACTAAGGAGAGCCAGAATAACATGGTCACTGTGAGCTGGATCAAAGGACGTTGGAACTCCAAAGGCAACCGGAGGGCTGCGAGCTACAAATATGTTAGCCTTCGCCCATCTACCAAGCTAACAATGTCCGATGTGGTGAATTTTATCAAACAACACTCTTACCAAAAGTTTATACAGTGCTGGGATGAAACAACGAACTGTAGACTGGCCAGGGAGTTATTACCTCATCCTGGCGAGGAAACAGCTTTGGGAGTCTTAACAGGTCACTGCCAATTGCGACAACATCTCTTTAGGTTGAATCGCCCCTATGTAGAGGGTGCGAACAAGAAGAGAAAACAAGAGAGCTTTTTCTGAAATCAGAAGAGCTGTGTTGGGTGAGGATTGGCTTACACCAGCCGATATCAGGAAGATCACCCTCGAGAGTGTCATCATCTAATTTAAATCTCTAGGCCTGTAATAGCCTGAGGGGTGGATATCTCTACACACGGGAGGGTGCACAATGTGGTCTCTGTGCTGACAGAGCACTTGCTCGCTCCTCTCCAAATTTCCAGATCCAGATATCATCATATAGACCGGTCAAAATCTACATAAAATAAAAAAACATTGCAAACGCGCATGTAACTACGATTTTTTTATATGTTGTTAGGTCCCTTGAGAGAAGTTAACACCCAAGTTTGCAACCCTGAAAACCCTGTGCTGCCCCCACGGTGCTCGAAAAACTGCGAAATTTTGGCACATATTTCAGTTGTTTAGAAAAATGTACCTTAACGAAGAGTTTTTCAAGTACGTGTTCTAGTACTTTAATAAAGATAACTAAATTTGATACAATTTTAGCGAAACCTGAGCACACTATGTCTTTTGGTTGCGAAAATACAGCAAGTCAAAGATGGGCAATTTTCCCACAGTGCTAGGAAAACTCAATCTGCTAGGTCAATGTCAAATCCAAATCTGTTCAGTAGTTTTTGCGTGAAAGATTAACAAACATCCATGCGTCCATTTCATACTTATAAACTTTCGCGTTTATAATATTAAAGCTAAAGGATGAATAGGTTTTCGCTAAATAATAAAAACATTGTGCTCAATAATATAATGTATTATTCATAAAGAACAAAAAGTACACAGCGGGTGTGACACAACCTCTGCCCTTTTCTGGCAAGGCAAGATGAAGTGGTGCAACATCCTCAAAAAAAACCCGACTGGATAGACCTCACCAACATTTTCCTTTACCCAAACTCCAACAAGGAAGACGTAGGAAATGCTGGCGAGAAGATCTTGATGAACCTCTACGGAGGACACTGAATACTTTGCGATACTCAGCATTTGTCAAATCGGTAGTAACGGTCAAAGTGAACCATGCTCGCCTTCCCCCAACTACAGATGCTGCAAAATGTTGGTGAGATCAATCCAGTCGGGTTTTTTTTTGAGGATGTTGCACCACTTCATCTTGCCTTGCCAGAAAAGGGCAGAGGTTGTGTCACACCCGCTGTGTACTTTTTGTTCTTTATGAATAATAAATATATTATTGAGCAGAATGTTTTTATTATTTAGCGAAAACCTAATCAACCTTTAATATTATAAACGCGAAAGTTTATAAGTATGAAATGGACTCATGGTTTTTTGTTAATCTTTCACGCAAAAACTACTGAACAGATTTGGATTTGACATTGACCTAGCTACCTAGCAGATTGAGTTTTCCTAGCATTGCGGGAAAATTTTCCATCTTTGACTTGGCGTATTTTCGCAACCAAAAAACATAGAGTGCTCAGGTTTCGCTGAAATTGTAGCAAATTTAGTTATCTTTATTAAAGTACTTGAACACGTACTTGACAAACTCTTCGTTAAGGTACATTTTTCTAAACAACTGAAATATGTGCCAAAATTTCGCAGTTTTTCGAGCACCGTGGGGACAGCACAAGGTTTTCAGGGTTGCAAACTTGGGTGTTAACTACTCTCAAGGGACCTAACAACATATAAAAAAATCGTTGTTACATGCGCGTTTGCAATGTTTGATGTCGATATTGACCGAGCTAATATATAATTTCACCTTCTTACTAAATTGATATCTACATCATATTTTTAATTTTAAGCATCGTTATACTACGAAATAAACATAAATTACTATAAAATTGACTGATTTCAAACATGAGTGACATGACAATTTTGGTTATAAATAATATATTATGGAAATTATATTAAAAAATATTTTTAGTAAATGTCTTATAATAAATTAAGTAGCTTGCTAAACACATAATATACATATTTTCTAAAATTATTTGATTTTGTAACTCTCTTAAATCCAGCTGTGTTATTTATGTATCAACATAAAGTGTTTATTAAAACGTTGCCACAGGAAAGTAAACCTATTGAAATTCATACATTATCTTAAAGCTAGACGAAGAACATGGAAAAGAATGCCAATTAGCACCGCATAAATATCTAATTCTAAATAATTGACAATAATTTCAAATAATTATAGCGCCTGGTGAAAGATTAATGCAGCCCTAGAGACAATGTTCTGTAATTGTGCTAACGTTAAATTAACTGTTGAAATTAAAGCAAAAGTAAGTTGAAGTTTTAGATAGATATGGAGCTGTAATTGTAATTAGAATGTTATTTAAAATCAAGAATTTCAATGAGTCTAAGTGTAGAATTTTAAAGAAATCTGAACTTTTATCGTTTAGCTTGTTATAGAAGTAGATTAGTGTTTGTTGAAACGGTGCTTTTAATTTTGGTAAACAAAGTGAACGTAGAAAGAACGACAAAAAGAAGCGTTACATAGGATATAAGTCTCTCGCGTAGCAAAAGAAAAATGAGCACGCATATGCCAGTTCATTACACATTTGGTTTATTTTTATATGCATACAAGCTCGTATACACAATGCGTCAGAAAAACTGCATAGGAGTAAAACACTGTAATTTGTTTATTTTTTTTTTTAATTTTATTAATATTCAATGAAAATTGTCACAAAGCAAGTCAAATTTCAGAATCAATTCAAGTTTGTTCGAAAATGCCACCTTTGGCGCGAACTATGGCCTTCAGACGGCCAACGAAGGCATGCACGCCGCAAGAAAGTTGCTCTGCGGTTTTTTGGCCCATTCCCGGCGAAGCGCTATCTTGAGATGTTCTAAACTTTGGTATTTTTTAGTGCCAACCTTACTTTTTAAAATGCCCCAGGTGCAGTAGTCTAGTGGTTTAACATCCGGTGATTTTGTCAGCCATTGTGAGGTGGAAATGAAGCGAGGAACCTCATTTTCATCCATTCTTGGTTGGCGCGTGCTGAGTTCTGCTGTTCATGGTCTGCGGCCGAAATGTTTGCGTGCCCAAGGCTTCAGTGCTCCGTCCAGAATCTTTTCCCGATAATATTCGGCATTTATTTTGATGAAAACGAGCGGACAGCAACCATCGGCCATGATGGCGGCCCAGACCATCATCATGGCCGGTTTTTGAGTTCTGGTGGCCAAACGAAAGTCTAAATTTTCAGCTGACCTAGCTGGCAAGTAAACCCGATCATTTTATTTGTTTACAACTTGCTGGACAACGAATGGTTTCTCATCAGAGAAAACCAAATTCGACAACTGGCCACTTTCGTGCAACCTAACTTTTTTTTGTGCATCGGTAAAATCTTACGCTTTTTGGAACTTCAATGGCTTTAGTTTGAGCTCATTTTTCAATATGCGTTGCATCAAAGTTTCCGATATTTTCAGCTCACGAGCTATTTGTCGGCCACTGCGGCGCGGATTTCGATGAATTTTGGCCTTCACTTTCCGAACCATTTCTGATGCTGTTGCCGATTTTTTTGCACCACTTCCTGGGCGTCGTTTTGTGCTACCAGTATCACGGTAACGAGCGATAGTACGAGAAACAAAAGATTGATTCACACACACGTAAATGCTGGCGGGCTCCAACGATAGCCTTTTGAGATTTTCCACCCAAATATACCTAAAGCAATCACACTATCACGCTTGAACTCCATCACCAATAACTTTTTTTCTGTAAGACCAAACCAAAAATGATTTTGCTCGCTTGTAAACAATATAATGAACTTTCACTGGAATAAATTTAAGCGCTCTGTCATTAGTATACCTATAATTATATAGAATTACAGATATTTTATTTCAATTTTATGACACTTTGGTGATCTCACTTACTTAGATACCTACTTAGAATTAGAAAACGACATTAAAAAGCGTTACAATTTTTATACTTTTTTTTATAGCTCCTAATGGATTCTGTAATCTGCAATTTTAATACTTACTTAATCATGGAAAATTGAAGCAAATAAAAACATTACAATATTAATTTACATTTACATTTCTTGTTAATTTTTCTCTTTCATAGCTGTTTCTTGTTAATAGTTATTCCAATTATTGGTTATTATTACAATTGTGCAACACTGCTAATGGTTTAGTTTTACATATTTGCGTTGTTTTTAAACTAATTACCTAATTATCTGAAACCTACATACATACCAACTATCTTATAGATTAAGAGTAAAGTTATAAAAATTATTATTTATTACAAATTGAATACAAACGAACGACAAATATCGATAATATTTACAAATAAATTGCTTAACAATAATTCGAAATCCTTGATTTTTTGAATGTTTTCTCATTAGAAAGCGGTTTGATTGAAAGGAATTCTATATAAGTTACGCATTGTATCAAATTATGATCTATATGACATCCTTGAAGAGATTTCCGTGTGGTAATTTTTTTTTTCTATAAAATTAATATATTATAACATATGTAACTTGCTCTGCAGTATTCTATAAGTCACTATGCTATAAAATAATCCTTACCTTGAATTTATTTTAAATTTTAATATAAATGTTAAGAAAGTAAGAATCAAATCAATTTCTTTAATTTCAAATATTATTATTTTGAAATATGCTCCTGGCTATTCTCCTTCTCAGGGTCAGAGTTCAAAAATTTTCAAATAATCAATAGATTCAAATTCAACTAATATTGAAAATTTCAACAAAACGATTATAAAATTCAACAATCATATACCAAATTATGTTTTCTGAACGATAACTCTATATTAACCTTAACCTTACTTTATTCCTTATAGTGTTGTTAGCTTTTACACACTATTTTCAAAACCAAATGTAGTTAAATCAAATGATATGAAAAATTCTGAATTTTGTAACTAATAAATCAAATTAAACTTATCTAATAATGAAAAATAACTTATTTAAACAGTGAAACAGTGTACAGTGAAATTAAATGTTCATTAAATACGTAAAAATCAAACACAGAAAAGTTCTTTATTGTTAAAAATTGGAAATTGATACCGTCTTATGAAGATCTTGTATTCTCTTTGGACAGCTAAGGCTCAGGATCCCCTTTTTAATAAGAATCCAATATTTCCCAGGACAGCAATGACATAAGGACACTTTGGAGATTTTGACTAAGAAAATTTCTTCTAATCAGGAAACAATCATCTATTACATCCAATGGTAAGTAAAATAATAATTTTCTTTCTTGTTATAAACTGGTTTTACTTTCTTTAAATTAATTCAGGAAGCATTTATATCAATGAACTGCTCAGCATACAATTTCTAACATTTATTTCTTCATAAAAATAAACTTTACTTCTTACCAGTTACTATCAGGAACTTCCTTGTAGTTTTGTTAACACTTTTGACTACTTTTAAACTTTCTTTTATAAGTATTTTGAAAAAAACTCTAAATTTTTAACGGAGCAAACTTTATTACATCTTATCCCTTCAATCTACCAAAAACAAGAGAGCAAATATCTTCTACAAACTTCTTAACTAATTATTGATAATATAAATCTTACTAATCTCCTTTTAACTTTCTTTTAACATCATAATTTTTACAAAAATCTTCATCAAAACTTTTTACATTCTTCCTCTTCAGAAGGTCGAAAACAAGAGAGCGCTTCCAAAATCAACAATTAAACAACTGAATTTTTAAACAAACTAAAACTATACATTCCTATTACCTATTCGCCTACTAATTATTTTCAAATGAAATTACAAACAATCTAATTCTTAATTCATTATTCAAATTGAACACAATAATCATTCTTTTTTTTTTAAATTTGCTATAACTATAAACTAATATTTTTCTATTTTCAGAATTTTTCATTTGGAAATTAAACTACAATAAATTACAATATGGCTTAAAAACAAAATTGTGTGTTTTGAAAGTAAGTAAAAAAAATTTTAATATTTCTTTTGTGAATTCTCATCTTTTGTCATTTAATTTTCTAATTTAATTCTATTCTAACTCATTTAAGATTATTTTTAATTACCAAAGTATTGTAAACTTTATAAACTTTTAAATATTTACTTTTATTATCTATCTAATACATGATTATTAAAATTTTATATGTTATAGATTAAACTATATTGAATCTTTAAAATAAATATCTCTTAGATGTACTTGTATATTTTAATTTCTTATTTTGTTTTATTTTTCTTTTTTTAGGAATTGTGAAGAAGATGATGATAAATTATACCAATTTTACTGCATTTGCACTCTGCCTTGGAATAAGAATATTTTCCTTTCTCTATTTTCATTAATATTTTCTTTATACGTACTTATTTAATGTAGCATAGTAACTCATATCATCTCAATATTGACCAAAGGTAAATCCTTATGTGTTGTATTTAATATTTAAAAATGTATCCCCGGGGTAAGTGAGGTCTGACTTCAGTCTTTATGTTGATATGGTAAAAAATAAATTTGTTTATAAGCTGACAGTAGATAAACTTTGGAAAAAATGGTTTATTATCTAAACATATAATAAAACTGTAGAAATGTATATGTTTGTGCGCGCATCACATGAAAACTACTTGTCCTATTCGAATGCGGTTTTCAAAGACGTATTTGTCTTCTTTCAACTTAACCATCTGGTGTATAAAACTTTCTCCCCCCACCCCTTTAACGGGTGAGGAAAGAAATTTTTATACAAAAATCAACACGCCACGCGAACGACGCCGACGTCGCGGGTACATCGAAATAGAACCCAAAATTGTGGTTAGATTTTTTTGTCTGTCTGTCTGTCTGTATGTTTGTGCGCGCATCACATGAAAACTACTGATCCGATTCGAATGCGGTTTTCACAGATGTATTTGTCTTCTTTTAACTTAACATCTGGTGTATAAAAATTTCTCTCCCATTCCTTAAATGGGGTGGGATAAGAAATTTTTATACAACAATCACACGCCACGCGAACGACGTTGCGAGTACAACTAGTAAGAAATATTACATTAAAATTCTGAATGGATTGGATTGTGCGCTGGGTAGAAAATTGCTGCATTTTTATTCAAACAGTGACTAGCTTTTTCATCACGATAATGCGCTAGCGTATACTTATCGAATCTTGTACAGTAGCTCTTAAAAAACACATTAGCGACACTCTACTCGACGTTTGCATACTGCCATCGAACGCATGCATACTGCAAATATGGGCAGGCGATTTTTGCATTTTAGTTGCTCCACGTATCTTCTTTAAAGTGGCAACACGAAAGAACGCTTTGGGTTCTCAAATATCAAGTGATTATTAAAAGACAAAGAGGCAGAAGTATACCGTTTTGATGTCATTCATAAATTGAAAGAAATGTAAATTGTTTATTTTTTGTTGCTGTCAGAAAGTTATCAGAAGATGATTCTGTATTGCCAAATGATTAAAACTTCGTCTCTATTCACTGCAAGCCAAATCAGCTTCAGTAATAAAAAAAGAATATAGACTACAATTTAATATCTACGGAGACAAAAAAAAAGAGTGTGCGTGTAACCTTTACGCGAGTTATAAGTTGATGACCTGTAATATCCGATACCCGATTTCCTTTCAATGCAGCGGACTTCCCAATAGCAAATTCTGCAATTCAACAGGATGTTACACTCGAGGAACCAAACTTGCAATTCTGCAAGTCTGACGTTTCGATTCCATTTAATCATCAATAATTTTAGTATAAATAGTTGTAAATTTATAATATCAAATCAGTTCTAATTATTTAGTAACCATAGTGCATTTTTGTGTAAAGTTCAGTATAAAGTTTGTTAGTGTAAATTTTGAAAATAAAGTTTTTAAAAAGTGATTTTTGTGAGAAGAAAATATTTCTGGCGCAGTCATAAGGATAGCGGGAGAGTCTTTGAAGATCCTCGTCGTTCTTAAACGTTTGCTCGCTAACCGACCTACTCAAGGGAACATTCAACTGTCAACCTGAGGGCCATCAAGAAAAACCATATTAAAAAAGAAAAATAGGAAGAGTATGCACTTCAGCATCATCTTTACCCTGTAAGTTACACATGTCTCAACCATCCACACCACAGAACCCCGTCCTTAGACCTCCTACATTAATTATATCCCAATCAATACAACAAACCTCAGAAAACCCAGAACCAATCATCGAAACAATCACCATGACACCACAATTTAACCTCAAGGATTTGTGCGTCCTCTCAGAATTCGATGGAAACCCCAACGAGCTCTACAGCTTCATCAATGTAGCTACAATGATCCTAAATCATCACTGGAACACAATCGATCCAAACCACTTTCAAAACCACATGCTTATACAAGGAATCCTTAGCAAACTCAAAGGAAAAGCAAGAGAAGTAATTTCTGTATTCGGATGCAAACAGTGGGTGGAAATAAAAAATACCTTAATCCAACACTTTGCCGACCAAAGAAACGAAAATTCATTAACTAGAGATTTAGTTAATCTACGGCAAGGGCCCAACGATTCTCCACAACAATTTCACGAGAAAGTAATGGGACTCCTAAGCACAATCACTAACTATATCGAACTACATGAAGAGAACGAAGCAATAAAGCGAAGTAAAGAGAATTTTTTCCAACAACAAGCCCTAACTACCTTTCTGGCAGGACTTCGCGAACCAATGGGTTCTACTATCAGAGCCATGAGACCGACGTCACTATCCATAGCTCTACAGTACATCCAAGAAGAAAATAATATAAGGTATCTGCAAAGGGGACTAAACCTTGTACCACCTACGAACAGAACACAAACCACCAACCCTACAGCGAGGCCGCTTCATTTCCCAAGCACCACTAACTTTTTACGGCCACAATGGCAGCAAACCAATACAGGACCACGACCATTCCCGCAATTCAAGGTTCCACAATTCCAACAGCATGTAAATAACAATTATACAAGACCACCCTTCCAACAACAACCTAGATTTCAAGGAAATAATCAATTTAGAACACCGTTCCAACAAAACTCGTTCAATAGACCAGGACCATCTCAACCCTATAAACCGACACCCATGAGCATAAGCACAAGAGCTACCAGCCAGAACAAGGCTCCAAATCAAGGAACATTCTTTAGAAACCAAGGACCTTCGGGATTTACATCCGAAGAACTGTTTAATATCGAGCAAATCGACGAAGCCTACGGGTACGATATGAATACGTATGGTCCCGACGAAGACCAAGATAACTACAACCATTATTGTGAACAACCATACTACACCCATGATAATCAAGAAGCAGAAAACCTACAATACGAGGAAGAAAATTTTCCAGAAGTTCCAAGAAAAAACACAGAAACGTAGTCGAACTTCATTCCTATGCCGACAAAAAGGAGCTACCATACATATCAATTGCTAATCCACCTCTCAAACTATTAATCGATACCGGTGCTACCAAATCTTTCCTTAATCCCGAAATTGCCTCAAAATTCTACTGTAACAATATCAAACGTGAACCTTTCATTGTCACATCTATATTCCAAAACCACAGTCAAGATTATTGCGCAGACATTCCAATGTTTCCTGAATTAAAAACGAACGGCAATTTCAAATTTTATCTTTTTAAATTTCATAAAACTTTTGACGGTCTTATAGGCCTAGACAATCTAAAACTTCTCAAAGCTCATGTCAATCTCCCAGATTCAAAACTCATTACTGAAAACTCGATTCTTCCAATTCATTATTACGAAAGTAATAAAACACAATTCTATACTATTCAACTTGAACCACAAACAATTACCAAAGTCCGTGTACCAGTCAACGAAGATACAGGAACCCTAATTCTTCCAAGACAAGAAGTTCAAGGCGCAGTTCTAAGAGAAAGTCTTACCACCGCTTGCGATCATCTGGCTTGGACAGAACTAATAAATGATACCGATGAGCCAATACAAATATCATTAATGGAAGCAGTAAAAAGTACAAAAATCAACCCTCAAGAATATCATCTCTATACTACAGACGTCCTCCCTCAAGAAGAATATCAATTAAACATCGACCCACAAATTAGAACAGACCACCTTAATACAGAAGAAGAGAAACATATCAGAAAACTGTGTAGAAGATATTCAGATATTTTCTATAACCCAGATGCTCCACTTACATTTACGAACCAAGTCAAACATAATATTCGTACCACCGATGAAGTTCCTGTTTACACCAAATCCTATAGATACCCTCACATCCATAAGGAGGAAGTTAAAAAACAGATATCATCTATGCTGGACCAAGGAATTATTAGACCCAGCCAATCTCCATGGTCATCTCCAATTTGGGTCGTCCCAAAAAAACCCGACGCCTCAGGAAAAATAAAATGGCGGATCGTGGTAGACTATAGAAAAATAAATGAAAAAACGATAGATGATAAATACCCGATTCCAAATATATCTGACATCTTAGACAAACTGGGAAGATGCCAGTATTTCTCAACGCTGGACTTAGCGAACGGATTCCACCAAATCGAAATGGCAAAAGAGGACATACAAAAAACTGCCTTCAACGTGGAAAATGGCCACTATGAATACGTTCGAATGCCATTTGGACTTAAGAACGCTCCTGCAACATTCCAACGGGTCATGGACAATGTTCTTAAGGGACTTCAGGGAGAAATCTGTCTCGTTTATATGGACGATATAGTAGTATTTTCCACATCCCTACACGAGCACATGGTGAACCTCGCAAAGATCTTTCAACGTTTACGAGAAACCAGGTTCAAAGTGCAAATCGATAAATATGCGAATTCCTTAAAAAAGAAGTTGGATTCTTAGGTCACATTATAACTACAGATGGAATAAAACCTAATCCAAATAAAATACAAGCAATCCTAGATTATCCAATACCAAAAACAGCAAAGCAAATTAGAGGATTCCTGGGATTACTGGGATACTACAGAAAATTTATAAAGGACTTCGCAAAGATTACTAAGCCATTGACGCTATGTCTCAAGAAAGACGCAAAAATCAAGCACACACCAGAATTCTTAAAATGCGTAAAAACTTGCAAAAACTTGCTCACAAACGAACCACTTCTACAGTATCCCGATTTTTCGAAACCATTTAACTTAACGACAGATGCAAGCAACATCGCAATTGGCGCTGTGTTATCACAAGGTCCAGTTGGAAGCGATAAACCGATCGCCTATGCGTCTAGGACGTTAAATGAAACAGAGCTAAAATATTCCACTATCGAGAAAGAGATGCTAGCTATAGTATGGGCTACGAAGTATTTTCGCCCATATCTGTTTGGAAGAAAGTTCAAAATTCTCTCAGACCATCGCCCTCTCCAATGGCTCTTTTCTTTAAAGGATCCAAATTCAAAACTCGTCAGATGGCGCCTTAAGCTAGAAGAGTTTGATTACGAAGTCGTATACAAAAAGGGTAAATTAAATACAAACGCCGACGCTCTATCTAGAGTCGAAATAAACACCAACGAGACTCTTAAAATCCAAGATAGTGAACTAAAAGATAACGAAAAAGAATTCGATGAAATCTCCCTTTTCAACCATCCGGGATCAATATACGACCCAGTTGAAGACATAATAAACAACCCACTAGGCGAATTAAATGCAGAAGAACAAGATATCGTAAACGAGCTTCTTCGAAATGAAAAATCAAAAGAAGATAACAACATAGCAGACGACAATAGCGATATAACCAGACACACCGCTGAAGAGGACCCTATACTTGGTATACCCATAAGCGAACGAGCAATTAACCATTACAATAACCAAATTATCCTCAGACTCGTTAATTTCAACCCTGCTTCGCCAATTAAAGAAGAGATTTTTATTAACAAAAAACGATTTCACATACAAATTGGGAGAAACAATCTTGACAATGAAATCTTCAAATTTTTCAAAGACTTTATCGATCCCAAGAAGAAATACGCCTTGTTTTTCGAAGATGAAGAGCTCTACCCAATCCTTTGTAGGATTACAAGGGAAAAATTTAAGAACTCCGCATTCAGCTTAGTTAAATGCAATACAATTTTAGAAGATGTAAATTCCACCGAAAGACAAAAACAAATAATATTAGGATATCACGAAAGCAAGACGAATCACAGGGGAATAAATGAAGTAGAAGCAGAAATCCGAAAACTTTTCTACTGGCCAACTATAAAGAAGGACATAGAAGAGATTATAAGTTTATGTGAGATCTGCCAAGTTAGCAAGTATGATAGGAACCCACCAAAACCTAAGTTTATGCTAACCCCAACTCCAACTAAGCCTATGGAAATAATTCACCTAGATGTATTTCAAGCCAGCGGACAAAAATTCTTAACTATAGTTGATGCCTTTTCAAAGTACGGACAAGCCTACCCGATAGAAGGAGCAAATGCAATCAGTGTCCTAAATGCTCTCCTTGTGTTCATCACCCATCATGGACTTCCACACCTTATAGTGACAGACAGCGGAACCGAGTTAAAGAATGGTCTGATGCAAGAATTCGTCGATATACACAAGATCTCTATTCACTACACCACCCCGGATAGCCCGCAGTCCAACGGAATGATTGAAAGGTTTCACTCTACAATTCTTGAACACCTTAGAATTATTCGAGAGAAAAAGAAATCCTCAAATATAAAAGAACAGATGCTATATGCCATACTAGGGTACAACAACTCTATTCATTCAGTGACCCAACTTAAACCCATAGACGTTCTGAACGGCCATCTGGAAGCTAAAGATCCATTCGACATTGATATAAAAAAGACTCTGCTTAATAACTATACACAATGCCATCGAGATAAGACCAAAGAAATGTATAAGGAGATTAATAAGAAAATCCAGGGAATAAAAATCAAAAATATCGAAAAAAGAAACGAAAAACGAGATGTGCCAATAACATATAAACCCTTTTCAAAAGTATATTCCAAAAAAATAGTCAGAAGGAACAAACTCCTCCCACGATTTTCCCCAAAAGTCGTCCAAAACAATAATCCCGTCACCATCGAAACTGAAAAAGCAACAATACACAAAAAGAACATCAAACATAAACCACAAAATTTATTGCAGATGTACATTCAGCATGGGACAAGAAGTAAAAATGAAGAACTTACAAGACAACCCCGGAATACTACCTGTGAACCAGGGCCAAGCAAGAGTCCAAACAAGCACGCATGACTTTATACATTACCTACCACTTCAACCAATAGAAGAAGAAATTAAATCAGTAGAACAACAATACGAAGCCGTTACCACTGCGATTCAAAATGGGTTAAGCCACCCTTACTTCATTAGCTTACAAAACTTCGATCAAGCCCTGCGCTACCAACTGCAGAGCGTCAAAGAAAAATTTCGCTCCATTTCACCAGTCACCAGACCAAAAAGGGGACTTTTCAATGGCCTGGGAAGTATCATAAAAACCATATCCGGAAATCTCGATCAAGAAGACGCAAAATACTATAATAAAGCAATAGAAAAACTAAAAGAAAACGAACAAAATCTGACTTATCAAGTAAACCACCGCATCAGTCTAAATACAAGAATAATAGAAAAATTCAACGAATCAATATCACTCATCAGTCACAATCAGGAAATCGTCGCCTACGAGATCGAAACCATCAACTCCAGACTTAACAAATTGGCCTTCGACTACAACCACTATCTACAAACGAGAAACGTTTTAGATCAGCTAAACGTTATCCTCCAAATCATTCTTCAATTATTAAGTGACCTCGAAGAAGCAGTAACATTTGCTAAAATGAACATTCTTCATAATAGTCTTATTAAAGTAGAAGAAATTCAGTGGATAATGAAGTCAATCTTAAATATCCACCCGAAAGATCAACTGCTATATCCTAATGAAGAAGACTCTCATAAATATTACGACATCATCAACGTCGACGCCTACTTCGCCAACAACACCATTGTGTTTATCCTACATATCCCTATCTTTTTCCCAAGTTCATTTACATATTACCACTTATTTTCTATCCCAACACAGAATTTTTCAACTATTATTCCTCCTGCTCCCTATCTTCTTGTAAACATGGAACTATTCCAGTACAATGAGTTACCATGCAAGAAAATCGACCAAAACTATCTATGTCAAGAAAACCTTCTACAACAGAGAACAGGAAGCGAAGACTGCATTATCCAAATCCTTCAGATTGAAAACGAAGCAGCATCTTGTGAGAATATTCCCGTAACACTTAATAGCACAATAATCGAAGAAGTTTCAAACACTCACTATATTGGTATCTTTCCAACACTAACAAAAATTCATACTCGCTGCTCCACCTCGACAATAGCAGTCTTGCAGGGAACATATCTGATAGAAGTGCCCCCACGATGCGAATTCAGGACCAGCCAAGAGAGTTTCTCAAATTCCCAAACAACTGCCGCAACAATACCCTTAACACTACCCAAAATTAAGACTATCAATATCAAAGATGCCGTCAAACTGAAACCAGTAAAATTGGACAAAATCCACTTAGATGAGTTACACAAATTAATTAAAGAAGAAGAACATTTGGAACCCGTATCCATACAGGGATGGAATTCTGGAAATAATCATTATTGGATGACTCCAATCTACATCATCGTAACAATTCTTAGTTTTTTCACAGGTTACAAGATCTATTTGAAGAAGAAAAACGAAGCCACAACCACACAAAAACCAACCCATGATCAACCAGAGTCCAAAGTTTTGTTCGTCCCTTACAAAACTTCCCCAGGGGATGGACAAGTTATAAGTTGATGACCTGTAATATCCGATACCCGATTTCCTTTCAATGCAGCGGACTTCCCAATAGCAAATTCTGCAATTCAACAGGATGTTACACTCGAGGAACCAAACTTGCAATTCTGCAAGTCTGACGTTTCGATTCCATTTAATCATCAATAATTTTAGTATAAATAGTTGTAAATTTATAATATCAAATCAGTTCTAATTATTTAGTAACCATAGTGCATTTTTGTGTAAAGTTCAGTATAAAGTTTGTTAGTGTAAATTTTGAAAATAAAGTTTTTAAAAAGTGATTTTTGTGAGAAGAAAATATTTCTCGCGCGATTGAAGTAAAACTTGTTGACGTACGTATCGGAAAATAAATATTTAATTACAATTCAATCATATTTATTGCCTATATACTATACAAAAAAATGAGATGTTATATTTATATTATTCATTAGAAATAGGAATTTGAAAGTTATCATTATTTTTTTTATATATGAAATAATAGGTTTATGATAACTAAAATGTGAAACATAGATTTTACTCTCTAAATACCATTAATGTATTTGAAACCGTTTGAAAATTTCATAAATAAATTTCGAAAATTTAAGCTCCTCCCATAGCTGAAATTACACAGTTACTTCCATCAGAATCACTACGTTTAGAATGTGTGATTTTGTAGCTGTATCTACCTTATTGTAATACAACACAAGAGCCTTCGATAGTTAGATAACCATTTCATTTTGTAGCATTTTATAGCATATTCCATAAAATTTAAAATCCTGAGTTAAGTTTGTTTCCTTCACGTCTACGAAGGATCTGTTATTGCTGGTAAAAGATCAGCCATCCTGGCTAGTGGTTTTATGGCCTTTTTGGCTACCTAACCAAACCTAAAATAAGTATAAGAAAGTGTTAAAACATTTCGAATATTATTATTTTATGAACAAAAACGTGCAACATGCTTCTTTACTTAACGTAAAGCTTCCGTATAAACAATTATTTACTATCATAATATGTATGTATGTATATAAACTTACTTAATCAAATCATAATGAATGTCGCTATCTCGTCATTTTTTCATTTTTGTCATTTTTCTTCAAATCTTTCTGGCGCTTATAATATGCCCTTTGACGTTCACAATTTCTTTTTCTTTTTAGCTCTTTAAGTCTATAAAACGAAAATAGCTAGGTATAAATAATAGGTATAAATAATTAGGTATAAATAGTGTAATTACACACCAAAAATAAAATGTATGCATATAGAGTAGGTACTCACTCATTTTCATTCAATATTTTTTCATCACTTTCTTCATTAATAAATCCACTTTGTTTATTCATATTTAATACAAACACTTTATACACAAAAAAACTATTTACCAGCAATGTATTTTGGTTGACAAGATGACAAGCTGTCAATTCATACAATTACAGATTTAATTTTATTTAATATAGTAGGCAGAATCGCATGCGCGCCGCCAGGATTATTTTCAGGGAGGCGCATCTGCATCTACACACTATTATGATCTAATATATATAGAATGTAGAATGATTTGGACAGCAATCGCGACGCCTTTAGTTTTTATTCAAACAATAATTTAATAAAAAAAATATATAATTTTCTGGTAAATTCAGGTATTTTCTTTCATAGCAGGGGGGTGCAAGCGCACCCTCTTGCACCCTGCTGCCGGCGCCCATGCAGAATCGTGTTAGGTATTTTGTATTAGGTTTTGTTTCCGGTTTCTGTTATTAGAATGACGTCACGTCCGTTAGAATAACTTTTTTACTCCTAGTCTCGCTAAAGAAGTTTTACTTCAAAAAACAAAAAATGCAAACGAAGGGAACTCAAGGACTGGTAATAAGACATTAACAAAATATTGGAAACCGATAAAATACCATTATCTAGACACGCGGTAGCGTGTCAAGCCAAGTTCAAGCAAAGGAACTGGCTAGCCAGCGCCAAGTGTAATATTACACGAACCACTTGGTGCCACTTTTGACTCTTCTATAACTCAAAACCTCTTTAACGAAAACACATAAAACTACGTGTGTTTAATTATATCCATAAGGACATCTAGTAGCCCAAATTTCATAAAGCTAGCTCAAACGGTTATAAAGATATGAAGGTCAGAAAGTCTTCAATTTTAGCACTGACTGACTGACATAAGTATGTACCTAAACCTAACTTACTTCCAGATGACCTAGAAGGGTGAAATTTGGAATCCAGCTCGGTAATTGTATGTAAGCGTAGGAAAAATTCTAAAAATAAAAAAAAGTTAAAAAATAGTGGGTGTCCCCATACAAAACAATTTTTTTAATTGTAGCGTTGGAACCGTTACAAGCAGATATTCGAAACTATCCCAATATATGTATGTATATATTTGCTATATAACAGAAATATTAAAATAAAGTTAAGTAAAAAAATAAGTGGTGTCCCCATACAAAAAACTTAATACGCGCTAAACAAACGGTGTGTCGTCGGCGGAGCGCAAATTAAATTAAATTCAATCGATGAAATAGACTGTCCACGGTATTTAAACAAGCTAGCAAAGGAAGTGCTGAAAAAGAACGAGGATAATTCATCATTAACCGCTGGATTAGAAGACGTTATCACGATCAAATTGGGTGCGCGAGTTATGTTGCGTAGGAATATACATGTTAGTAAAGGGCTAGTGAACGGCTCTGTTGGAGTTATAAAGAAAATAAACAGATGTCGATAGAAACAATAGTGCACGTAAAATTATTATCAAATTCAATTATTTAACTTATGAACTAGAACGTGTCAAGACTAAGTTTCAGTTATTAAATAATGTATATGTTTACCGGGAACAGTTCCCTATTTGCTTGGCTTACGCTATTACCATCCACAAATCACAAGGACTTAGTCTAGACAGCGCTCTTCTTGACATAGACACTTCGATTTTTATATAGCAGAGGACAGGCCTACGTTGCGCTCTCCAGAGTTAAAACACTAGACGGAGTACACCTTATTAATCTAGACCCTAGTCAAATTAAGACCATAGAGATATAAGATATAGAGCACAGGAGCCAGCCGATACGACCATCACGAAATAGAAAGAGAGAGGACAACTAACGGGAGCCAGCCGATACGACCAGCACGAAATAGAAAGAGAGAGGACAACTAGTGCGTCGGTTTATCTTTGTCTAATCATAAGGTAAAAAACCAGACGCACTAGTTGCTCTCTCTCTTTCTATTCCGTGCTAGCTTTCACTTGTGTGCGTTCCTATGGCTCACGTGCTCTATATCTTATATCTCTATGATTAAGACACAGGATAGTTCAATAGTAGAATATAACCGCCTGAGATCGTTATATCGCCCAGACTTAGCTAATTTAATTATAAACAGGAAGCAGATAATGAATGGGCAATGCGCACTATTGTCTCTAACATTCAAGAGAATGTAGACAATAGCTTAAAAAATATAACCATGCAGCGGAAACGCAAGAAAAAACACTAAATCTCAATACCTGCCTAGTTTTCTTTACAAAAAGTAATGATATCCCACCAAAAACATAAATGTAAAAAAGGAGAGCCAAGTTCAATACAAAAATTATGCTTGGCTGTGGGCTTCGCCGCAAAAAGAATAGAGATCTAAATGAGTGCCAAGTTATATGCAAAATCCAAATATGTATTTATAGGAACAAAATAACATTATGAACAAATAATAAACTCTATTTCTTTGCTTTATTGAATACCTATAATAATTGTTGTTATTTAAAAATGTAAGATCTTAAAGAAGGTTAGATTTGACTTGGCCAGGTTTTATCAGAATTTAAAAATATATGTTGAATAACTTTATAAAATGACTGATTTAATAAAAACTGGCCAAGTCAAATCTAACCTTCTTTAAGATCTTACATTTTTAAATAACAACAATTATTATAGGTATTCAATAAAGCAAAGAAATAGAGTTTAATATTTGTTCATAATGTTATTTTGTTCCTATAAATACATATTTGGATTTTGCATATAACTTGGCACTCATTTAGATCTCTATTCTTTTTGCGGCGAAGCCCACAGCCAAGCATAATTTTTGTATTGAACTTGGCTCTCCTTTTTTACATTTATGTTTTTGGTGGGATATTTAATTACAGTAGAAGCTTGATAATTCGGTAATCGATTATTCGACTCAATCTTTATTAGATTTTCTTATTTTTTTTACATTTTCCGTCTGTTTCTCATATCAGTCACACACCTTCATTTCGATCTCTGAGAGATAATCGAGTTTCTACTTGATTAAAACAAAAATTAAATTTTCATTAATAGCTAATTCTATAAATGTATTGAAAAAATTATTTATTTTAGTATTTTCATAAATATTTCAATTATTTTATTTGTTTAAGATTTCCTAATTTTTAACCTCCTAATTATGTATTGATACTTACTTATTCAATTAAAATAATTTGTATGCTTTCTCTTGCATCTCTATTAATCCTAATGGCATTTTAAACTTAAACAAACAATTAACAATTTATATTAATTAAATTAATATTATTTTTCGCTTTACGCTGATTGATATATAATTTCCCATACTGTTTTTTCTTTAACTCTCTGTCGTAAAGTCTACTTTTTTACAACTAAACTAATGCATTTATCAATCTAATATCAAGCGAACTGTAACGGATTAAAATAAACAGAAATAAATCATATTTTATTACACTTTTAGGACGTGAGAATACTTTCACGAGGTACTAAATTACGATAAAAACAATTAGAGATAGATTTCGAGAAGTTTTTATTAAAAAACATTTTGAATAATTTTGTTTACTTATATACCTACAACAGTTTTTTTAAAGCCATAAATTAATACATAGAAGTTAAATAAATTGCACGAATCCCTATTAAAGACTAAAATAGTAGGAAAATCTGGGGCACCATACATGGGCGTAGCCAGCCATGGGCTCAGGGTGGGGCAACACTCTAAAATAATATGTAACTTGCAAACTATACCCGCGTTATTACCCAGGTTAATTTTTTCATACAAAATGGTTATACCCACAACCTACAGTACCCTGTATCTGTCTCCTTTCGAATTATCCACAACACTTTCTGATTGCTCTCCTACCTACACCACGAAATCTCCCACTTCAGCCGTTTAGGCTCTCTGTGTTGCCAATTAGTCAATTAAGAGGTTTATAGCTATATCTATAGATAGGTAGTACTTTCAGTTCAGGAACATGAAAGTAAACAATTACACATAGGTATTATTAGGTTGTTTATTTAGGTATGTTAGATTCATAATATTACTTTCAGAAAAGCCGGCGTGGGTTTTGACAGAACCTCCTTAGTAGAACTTCCAATTTATTTTTTACTTCGGTGATACTCATCCTGTGATCACTCAGCATACAGAGACCGCTAAGACGATTTTCACTCATGGTAGAGTGAAGCCACGTCTTGACATGCCGTAGCATGCTGAAAGACCTCTCTATAATACAGGTCTTACACGGTTTGACAGTAAAATAGCAAGCGCATTTTATTATGCTTAAATAAAACATTTCTGAATCCTTTATCAGTTATACCATTTACATGTCTTTCAGAACATTCAATGCCATATTTTTTTCTTCCCACAAGTGGTACCACAGTTCTGCCTCGGTGTGGAAACTATCACTTAAGTTATAAAACTCGCAAAAGACCTATGTTTTTTTTCTTCGATTGTCATTTGTAACCTGTTATATGGGTGCAATGACATCAAAAAATATGCCGGTAAGTTCTTCCAATGACATAATTAGCGAGTCTAAGTGGGGAATAATCAACAATCGTTTCCAAAACTGAGTAGAAATCGCTGCCGGAAGATTTGCACACTGGAGCAAGTCAATGATTTTTGAGTGTAACACATGTACGATAGTATACAACAATAATGCGGAATATTTCGCAATAAGGCAAACAGAGACAATAAATTCTGAATTTATAGCAGCTATAGCTGAAAAGCCGATTTACTTGAAGCGTTGTTGCTTTTTTATCGAAAATGTCATTTTTCTTTGAAAATAGCCATGCACTTACATTTTTGCGACCAGCGCGTTTCGCACAGCATCGGTATGTTAGCACGTGCTGCGACATTGAGCAAATTCTCGAAAGAATTTTATTGAGCAAAGTGTTTTACGGACAGCGGAGATTTGCTTTAAATCACAAACCACCAAATTTAATTTGTGGCTAGCGCAGTGGAAAAAGAGGGCTTTTTTATTTTTCTCTTAGTAACTTTTGAACGCCAACAATTTTTCCCGACATTGTGGAGTACTCGTCATAGCCTTGCCCCACACACTTTTCTGGATCCAGGCCCACGTTCGTTATGAAGTTATCTATGGCAGAGGCAATAGATGTGGCGTCCATGGCAATTAGTTCGATAAAACCTAAAAGTTCTTCACGAATCAACATCTTTTCTTCGTCAAAAAATTTGACGCCGATGCCAGTTGTTCCTTGCCTGCGATGTTGCCACTCTCGTCTGCCAAAATACTATATGCATGATGCATGTGCTTTTTTTACACCGTCTGTGATATCATCTCTGATAACATCTCCAGAAATATTTAATATTTCATTTTGAATCTGAGACACCATATATGTCGCATTGTTTGCACATGATTCTAAATGCTCCTTTAATGTTTTATCGCCAGACTCAATTTTAAGTTTGATAATGTCTTCAAACAGACCTTCATGAAGGTCTTTTTGGGGACGTGTTTGAGATCTTGTGACACTAAAGCGTTGCAAAGCTCCCTCTCAAATCAACCACTCTATTACGTACACAAACGAAAAACAAAAGGATTGCGTTTGTGTATGCATGAATGTCAGCTGCGCGCGTGCTGTCAATCGCGCACATTTTTTCTGATCGAATTTTTTGTGTTTATTAAGTATTATAGTTAGGACCTAGGTAATTAAGTGTTTTATGTTTCATTAGGTACCTTACAGGTCAGAACCAGGGTGGGGCAAGCGCCTCACCCTGCCCCACCGTGGCTACGCCCATGGGCACCAATTGCCCAAAGTTTTGTATGGCAAGCGGTTTCCTAGATTTCTGATTCCACCATAGAAAAAAATCTGTATATTTAAAATCAGTTTTATTTGAAGTTTCATTACACCTTATCAAAAGTTCTTTAGATTTCACATTAATTGAAAATGAAATCCGAACCAATTAAGTTGTTCTGTGCTAAAGTTACATTGGAAAGAATTCTGCAATATTTCCAGCTACTTTGACACTTCTTTTTATACCATTTTCGATATAATTTTCATATTTGTTTCGCCATATTGTGCTATCAACTTTTCTACCATCTGAAAATTGACTAAGTTATCAGATTCCACCTCCTTTTTCTTTAAGAGGCAGTTTACCTAAAAAACCTATCAATCGTTTAGACACCTCAACGATTGTCACTGCAGGACCTTCAAGAGGCAGGTTGTTGACATGAAATATATCTCCTAAATAGGCCACAAATTTTGAGTTATACAGGGTGTTAGTGAATAAGTGCGAGAAACTTCAGGGGTTGATTCCACATGAAAAAATAATGACAGTTTGCTGTATAACTTTTGTCCGCAAATACTTCGTTTTCGAGATACAGGGTGTTAAAGTTTTTCTTTTGAAGGAAAAAATGGTACGACACTAAGATATTTCAAACTAAAAATAAGTTTGGAAATCCTCGTTTAATTTGTGCCAAAATAACCCTTTTATCTTTTTGTCGTATGGGGCGCCGTTTTTATGCAAAAAATAAAATATTTTAACGCGCATTTTTCATTACAAAGTAAAAAAAATGCGCGTAAAGATGTTTTATTTTTTTGCATAAAAACGGCGCCCTATACGACAAAAAGATGAGACGGATATTTTGGCACAAATGAAACGAGGATTTCCAAAATGATTTTTAGTTTGAAATATCTCAGTGGCGTACAATTTTTTCCTTCAAAAACTTTAAGATCATTACCCGTATGCACGCCAATGATAAACATAAAATTTTTAAAAATGAAATAGACTGTAAGACTTGTACACGCTTACTGAAGTAAGAGGAACAGGAAAACAAAGTATTTTTCAAAACGAAGCGTGTATTAAAAATTTTTAAATTGTTAGCTGAGCGCTTTCGGCCTACAAACCGGCCATCTTCAGAGCTAAAACTAATTGACATATTGAAAAACAAATTTTTACTAAAATTAAAAATATATAACTTACGTCAAGGTAAATCAATACCCCAGGGGAGAAAATGAAAATAGGACTGTACAGTCAACCAAAAATAACCATCTCATAGGAACTACCATGGAGTGGTCGATAAAACAACATCAAACATATAAAAGGTTAAACTTCCAGGCTCTTTGAAGAAAAGGATGGAAGGGAAATTAAAATTCATATTACAACAGTCAGCGAAGTAACTAAAAGAAATTATTTTTAATTAAAAAAAAAAAAAAAAAAAAAAAAAAAAAAATTAAAAAAAGAAAGAACAAATAAGTTCAAACTTACTGTGAAGCGTCTAAAATAGAAAATAGCCACATCAGGTGCATAAGGAATTTCGCAAGAGGCATTGGAGTAGTTGAAGCCTCTTCATGAGTAAAAAGATGTAATTGTGGTCGGCTACTAGGTTTAACATCACTAAGTCCAAAATAGAAACCGATGGTCCATGTTAATAAGAAAATATGGAGGAACATTGTAAGGCAAGTAAAGTCGTACTTGAGAGGAAGGAAGTGGAAGTGACGTCAAAACATGGTGAATATTACCAACAACTGATAACTAGAAACTTGGCTGAATAAGGTTGGCTAATAAAGTAAAGATAGAAAAGAAGAATTTGACAATCTACTGAGTTGACAGAAAAGAAGAATGTCACTTCCACTTCCTTCCTCTCAAGTACGACTTTACTTGCCTTACAATGTTCCTCCATATTTTCTTATTAACATGGACCATCGGTTTCTATTTTGGACTTAGTGATGTTAAACCTAGTAGCCGACCACAATTACATCTTTTTACTCATGAAGAGGCTTCAACTACTCCAATGCCTCTTGCGAAATTCCTTATGCACCTGATGTGGCTATTTTCTATTTTAGACGCTTCACAGTAAGTTTGAACTTATTTGTTCTTTCTTTTTTTAATTTTTTTTTTTTTTTTTTTTTTTTTTTTTTTTTTTTTTTTTTTAATTAAAAATAATTTCTTTTAGTTACTTCGCTGACTGTTGTAATATGAATTTTAATTTCCCTTCCATCCTTTTCTTCAAAGAGCCTGGAAGTTTAACCTTTTATATGTTTGATGTTGTTTTATCGACCACTCCATGGTAGTTCCTATGAGATGGTTATTTTTGGTTGACTGTACAGTCCTATTTTCATTTTCTCCCCTGGGGTATTGATTTACCTTGACGTAAGTTATATATTTTTTATTTTAGTAAAAATTTGTTTTTCAATATGTCAATTAGTTTTAGCTCTGAAGATGGCCGGTTTGTAGGCCGAAAGCGCTCAGCTAACAATTTAAAAAATTTTTAATACACGCTTTGTTTTGAAAAATACTTTGTTTTCCTGTTCCTCTTAATAAAATTTTTAATTGCATGTCAACCAATTCGCAATAATTACCTCTTAACAACCACCAAATTCCATTTGAATATCTTTACCGGTTTCAGAGCAATACATAAATAGTTAGTTTTTAAGAAAAACTTTAACAACCCGTATCTCTTAAACGAAGAATTTGCGAACAAATGTTATACAGCAAACTGTCATTATTTTTTCATGCAAAATCACCCCCTGAAGTTTTTCGCAATTAATCACTAACACCCTGTATATTAACCAAGAATTAGTAAGTCAAATATTAGTAGACAAAGACAAAAATGGTAGTATTCATTATCCGATCTAAAAATAATAGAGAAAAGGATATAGGAAATAGAAAATAACAATGAGAAATTACAAAGCAATAAGTTTTAATGCAATTCTTTGAGTTGTAGAAAATTTTACTTTTACAATGTAGCTAATAATTTGATTTTAACTCTGTATATTGAAGGTAAAAGCAACGACCTACAGTTATCTATTATATTATTATACGTATCCGGTAATGTTTGTGGAGCATTTACCGGAAGTTATATTAACTTTGATAGCACTGATAGCGAATGCCGAATGATTATTACATCTACATATGTATTATATGTATATATGAATGTCTGATATATACTTACTTTTTATATTATTGCAGGTATATTCACCTTTCAAATAATGTTTATTCCATTATATTTTTATTATTGTTAACCATTTAATCAAATATTCGATTTTTTAATATAAATAAATTATTCTTTAAATAATTATTAGATATATTTAAAAAGGTGTTACGATAAAAAAATCGTGACAAAAATTAGTAACGAAACTCTCATTATCTGTCGTTGCTACCACTTTTCGGTAATTTTCGGTTCAGTCTTCTACGCGAAAGATATCAACAAAATTTTCATTTCAATTGGTATCCAAGAAGATTTTTTGCTTATGCTCTGTTTCAACCTGATTAGTCTAAAATCAAACGAATTTCTTTTATACCCATTTCAGCCTAGTCGAGCCTAATAAGCGTTAAATGGGATTTAAGCAAAAAAAATTGACCCGGGAATTAATCTAATCTAATCTAAATAAACCTGGCATGGTCTCTCCTGTGGAGCTCCATGTTTTAAGCACTGCTTCCTATAGGAATATTCTGACCAGGTTCGAAACCAAGAGTCCTAGCATGCACCCGATGCGTGCAGGACTCTAGTTTGTTCAGCTGAAGATCATCACCACCGCTGATCTTCAGGTTGGCATAAATCCCGGTGTCCCAAGTTCTTATTTGGATGACTATCCTTGAGTTACTCTTGCCGCAGGGCAGATCCCTTTATAAGAGATCTGAGTCCTGTGACTAGCTCCTCAAGGTGGTGGTAGGATTCAGGGTTCGTGTCACCGAAGATGGGGAATCGTTTATGGTCCAAGGCCTCACAATCGAATAGAATGTGAGTTGCCGTCTCATCTTCCATGGCGCACAGTCGGCGCGAGATGGGTTCCTGTGTCAGAATCCCCATCCTTCGAAGGTGTAGTCTGAATGGTCCATGCTCAGTGAGCAGGCCCACCAGTACTCTTTTCTGACTCCTGCCAAGATTCAGTATGTCAGACGTCAGTTTTTTTGGAGTAGCCATTTGAGCGTCAGCTTTGAATGCCTCAGCCTTACAGTATTACTCCAGTGTTTGGTCGACCCTTCTCAGACCCAGTTCCTGACTCTGGTCCTTACCCAGGGTCTAGGCTGTCCCAGTGCAGGTTCTGGACCTATGAATCGTGTATTAACCGATAGTTCCAATCTTTTTTTAATTTGTAAAATCCATATTTTATTGCATAATAGTATATTAAGTATGGAGAACGGTAAGGGTTTTATACCGATCGAAGACAATTGTTTGGAGGAGGAGCGGAGGGACGACTCCAATTATTGTCTGAGAACGGTTACCCTTAACGTTCGACATGCTTATAAAGTATATTTCACTAATCCTTAAATTTGCAAACTTCAGACATCAGATTTACTTTGTATTTAAATTATTAAACCTACCCAAAATTTAATACTTAGTTTAAAAATGTATTCATTTTTTTTGTCGATGATTTTGTCAAATTATTTTGTATATAACATTATTTGGTTCATTGATTGCAAAAATTTTAATAAACTTGGTCGTTAAATTTAATAGGTACTCTTTTTTTTCTCGCATGACTTCCCCGTATTCATTCATTATAAAAAAAGTCTCTAATAAGTAAAATAAACGAGTGAAACATTGTCTGTTTGCGGTCAATTTTAAAGCATGGTGAAATTTCTTAATTAACAAAAATTCAATAGTTTTAGAAGAAAGAAATCAAATTTATAGGAATCAAAATTTTCTAATTTTTACTTTACCAATTAAAAGTTTATTAGTGATTTGTTCCTATCGTTGCTTACCATTTTGATTGGTTTTAAACCTAAACTAAAGTTTTTCCGGAACGTTTTCGACCTAATAAATTTCATTTTCATCCATTTGTTTGTCCATGTTTATTTCGCAAACACACACTTTGAAATCAAATACTATAATTTATAAAATGTAGTTATTGTTTTATCAACATTTCTACTTTAAGATACCTTTTGAGAAAGAAGCTAGCCAGAAGAACACAATTAACTTATGCTGTAAGAAAGGACTCTAAAGCTAATCATATTTCGTATACTTTGTCAAGACATCCAAAAATATTTTGGTCCACCACCAAACTTTATAAGAGCTCTATATGCCATTAAGGCCTACAGCTTGTTTAGCGATTTTTCTCCATTTTTTCTTGTTCTGTGCTTTGATTTCTGACGTTTATTTTTTCTAAAACTTTCTACACTGCTTCCTTCTTCTTCTCTTCCTTCAATTCCTGTCCGTAATAAGATCCATTCTTGCATTCTCGAGACGTGCCCCAGCTATCTGATTCTTAGGGTCTGGATTTGCTCAATTATTCGTGGACTGTTGTACATCTTCGTTGATTCAATATTTGTTCTTGTTCGCAACCTTTCTCCTTTCATGATGCCTCCATAGGTCCTCTCCAAATTTGCAGCTTTTTTTCAGTGTCTTTATTTAATGTTCACGTAAAGATATGTAGAATTTAATATCGAAGGGAACTATTATAGACAAAAGATTGTTATCATGTCATATAGTCAAGCAGCCATCAAAGCTCTGAATTACCACACAATCAGTTCAGAGATGGTCTGGGAAAGCCTAAGAAAACTAAATGAACTACGACAAAATTGCATTGGTACCCTCTTATAGATTTCAGAACACATAGGAATAAAAGGAAACGATACAGCCGATAAGCTAGCAAAGAAAAAGCTGAAACTCCATACTTGGAATCAGAACCATCTTGTGTAATCAACAGTAGTACAGTCATAGAAAAACTAAGGAAAGAAGTGAATAGAGAAAAATCCAAGTACCGGAACGATCTAGAAGGACTAAGACAATCAAAAACGCTCCTATAGAAGAAATCTTTCACCTGTCTAAAATATTGTAAGACGAACCTGTGTATAATAATTGGAATATTAACCGGGAACAGCCGATTTAGAGGACACATGAATAAACTAGGATTGGTAGATGAAGCAAAGTGCAGATTTTGTTAGGTAGAGGATGAAACGTCAATACACATACTCTTAGCATTACGTAATTCTAGAGTCAGATACCTAGGGTTATACGAAGAGAAGAGAAAGACCTATTTAACTTGAAGCCCAACGATATCCTAAACTTTATAAGAAAAATAGGACTAGAAGTGCTGCTATAAATCTGAGGAAACATCAGAATTATAGCAAGAAAACACGGGACTCAATAGATCTTATAGGTCGCTGGTATATATATGTTATCCCTAATACATACATACTTACATAATGTCCACAATTCACTTTCGCAAAGTGTTGTCGGTCTTTCTTGTTTTTTTTTTCGTAGAATTTTATTGAGGTCACTTGTAACTTCTCTTTACTTTGTTTATTCTGTTCTGGATTTTCTTTGATTCTTCATTTTTATGAAGGATGTGAAGAACGTCAGGATTCCTTTAAAATTTATAAGATTGACCAAGATACTGCTAGAGAACACGACAAGTATACGATCTTAAATCGCAAGTTTTTTCAACAAATAGAGGTATAAGACTAGGGCTGTCCTTTTTGATTTTGTTTTGGAAAGTGTATTCAGATTTAAGGTACCAGTACTTATCTTTCTCATCCAAGATAAATTTAGAAAGATGGAAAAGGCAGCAAAGAAAAGAGAACTAGAAATAAATAATACTAAAATCAAATATATGCTATTGAGAAATGGCAAAGAGACTGTGGATGACGATTTAACAGTAAGAAACTGATCAAAAGGAACACCATTTACATATATCTAATTGTAAAGGAATTTTCACTTATCTGGGTTTAAATATTAATCACAAAAACGTCCTTGGTTACAGAACTTATTAAGATTCCTGTAGGAATTTTTTGAAATTCTGGGATATGATATAACAACTAAATGTGATTTTCTAGAGAACTAGTGTCTTATACTGATGAAAAGAGGGCCAAAAATGACCAGATAAAATTTTGGAAATCAGAACTGGTTATTGTCGACTATGACACTTTTATCAAATTTCCAAATCCTGCTTCTTTCCAGGTGGTTTAAATATATGTATTATATATAGAGATATATATTAACATTATTCTTCTTCTTCTTCTTCCTGTAGCACTACAACCCAGGATGGGTTTTGGCTGCCTTAACTATTCGCCTCCATTTAGAACGGTCTTGTGCTAGCTCCCTCCATTCTTGCTGGTTCACTCCAAGGCTAGCTAGGTCCTTGCTAACATTATCTCTCCATCTAAGCTTAGGTCTTCCCAGTGGTCGTTTCCCTTGCGGTGCTTCCTCCCATACTCGTTTAATTAGTCGGTCGTTTTGACTTCTTTGAACATGTCCTGCCCATCTCAATCTTTTGGATTTTATTTCTTGAATAATGTCAGGGCTTTGATATATTTCCGCCAGCTCTAGGTTACTCCTCATTCGGTAGCGGTCGGTTTGAGGGTCACGGTATGGGCCATATATAATGCGAAGTATTTTTCGCTCAAACCTTCTTAGAAGTTTCGCATTGCGAACTGTCAGGGTCCATGTTTCACTGGCGTATGTTGCTACTGGTCTTATTATAGTTTGGTAAATTACGATTTTTGCCCTCCTAGTGATAAATTTCGACTTAAGCAGGCTTTTAATGGCATATGCACATTTGTTAGCTTGTGTGATGCGTTGTTTAATTTCCTCCTGCATATTGTTGTCTGCGGTTATTATTGCGCCCAGATACTTAAAGGATTGAACATGCTCAAAATTATAGACGTCCATGGTGACGTTTTGTCTGACTCTGTCCCGAGCAGGGTTGCGGTGGACATGCATGTATTTGGTCTATCCTTCATTTATTCGGAGGCCTATTCTCTGAGCTTCCTTTTCGATCTTAGTGAAGTTTTCCTTTACACTCATTGTGCTTTCTCCTATTGCGCCCATATCATCGGCGTAAGCCAACATCAGTTTAGGTCCACTTGGGCCAAAAACCTCTGCGTCAACTGAAGCTGTTCTTACCGCTTTCTCTAGTGCAAGATTGAATAATACTGGCGATAGAGCATCTCCCTGTTTTAGGCCTCTGTTGATAGAAAAGGCTTGGCTGTATTCCCCTTCAATTTTAACGCAGCTCTTTGACCCCTCTAGGCAAGCTCTCCACAGACGAATTAGCTTGTGCGGAATACCAAATTCTTCCATAGCTTCCCATAACCTTACCCTTATCACACTGTCATACGCTTGTTCGAAATCTAAAAACAGTGCATGTAAGTTCTTGTTAAACTCCCAACATTTCTCTAGGATCTGCCGAATAGTGAAAAGCTGGTCCACTGTAGATCTTCCGCTTCGAAACCCGCATTGGTAATCTCCAATATTCTCTTCAGTATATGGAGAAAGACGTTGAAGGAGTATGTTGGAGAAGATCTTATAGGCGTGACTTAGCAGAGCAATACCTCGATAGTTTTTACACTCCATTTGGTCCCCTTTTTTATGAAGCGGGATGAGAACACCTTCTTTCCAATCGTTGGCAATTATTTCTTGACTCCAAATTTGTTGCACGAGTTTGTGTAGTTGTTTAATTAGGTCATCCCCCCAAGTTTGATACTTTCTGCCATGATGTTATCTCGGCCTGTCGCTCTGTTATTTTTGAGTTTATTAATGGCTCTAACTGTCTCTTCCATGGATATGGGCGGAATACTAACCTCGGCTGTAAGGAATACGGTACTTTCAGTGTAACATTATTCTCCTAAATTAATATTAAAAATTATCACAAACTCACCACTTCCCAAATCATTTCGTAATCCTTCCTTGAATATCTAATTGTGAATTCCAAATCAAGAAAATAATATTTTAATTTGTTACTTGTTGGTGAAAAGAGATAAAAATGGGAAAACCAAACAGATCGACAGATTTCTGTAAGATATTTTTGTTCTAAACTGCCGCACAAAGTACCTAGATAATTCGATATAAAATTTTAATTTATTATTGTCATAGTTTCAAAAAATCAACAGGTTAACGGATTTTTGTATTGTTATCGCGTATAAAAGTAAACTTACCCAGTTGTTATCCTTAAAAATGGACATGTTTATTAGTGCATCCAAACCACCAAAATAATCCACCAAGAACGTCACATCTCACCCAAACCCAAATAAAGTCAGAAAAAAATGAGCAGCACTCACGAAATCCTCAAAACCCGTTTAAAGTCTGATTAAAAGTAGTAAATTTTCTTAATCCCGCACTATAATTTCAAAAAAATTGCCGCAAACTAACCGCACTTCTAAGTATTAAGTATTTGAAACTACATAAAAAGATTATCAGAGCATACAGTAATTTGTTATTTTTACAGGCGCGAATTACAGTTTCAACCGCTAATTTTCCAATAATAAAAATTTAATTAGTTTATTTATTGATAGAACCGTTGCCAACCTTTGACCTGTAATTGAATTCGCGTAGATTTGTTGTTTTTAACAGACGCTAAGGACGCCGAAAGTTTAACTGAACTAACAACCGCTCAGTGTTATTTTTCATGTCCATCGAAGCACTTTCTAAAGTAGCCGAGGAGGTGCACTAGCACGTGGTGGGCCCCATCACCGTAAACTATACTCACTCTACCGTGTATATTGTTTTAAACCAAATTAGTTTATAGATATTTCCGTTTTGTTTTATGATTACATTGAGATCATTAAAGATACTTCTCATTCTCAATCTGCCTGTTGACTCAAAGTGTTATGATGACCTATTTTTTATATTTAGATCAGATACATAAGAGAGTATTGTAGTTTTAGCCTTGAAAAATGCGGATATAGAGTTCTGTTTGATACTACTTTCAGATAGCAGGTGAATTGTATTACGTATATTAATTTTGTACAAGGTGCTATTAACACTTTGATTATTATAAAATAACTACGTTAATGAAGCGTTAATTTATTAATTCGAGACAGAAATAAACGAGAACATGAATTATTCAGGAAATGATAAAAATTATAGAATGAATATTATATGATTTATATTTCAGGGAATTGATACACACTAATTAAGATGTTACTCATATAAATTTTAAGCATAAAAGGAATGCTTTTTATGTGGGCTTTGGCGAAAAAAGCGACTTGGAGAGATCAGTAATTCGAGAAAAGTGTTCGCGTACGTACGTATGGTTTATTTGTAGGTTGAAGAATTAATAGTTTGGGAAATAAATATGAAAATTTTTATGAATTTGGTATGTAAGAGGACCATGATGTAGGACTTACGTCCTTTTCAGGGAATGGATGGAAATGTTTGAAATGAGTTAGTATCTGTCTGTCGTCGGCCCCGCTCTCACAAATTTTCTAATTTGTATTTCAAGTGAAGTTGGATGTTCTAACTTCTCTTCATCCCTCCATGGTGCTTGAACGTGCCTAAAAAGTCATTTTTCTTTGGTGTAAGTGTGGAGGGACACATTTTGTTGAGTGTAAGCTCAACATCGGCATCTCACCTAAGTGTTCGAGTTAATTGAACACCCAAGTAGGTCACCTAATCCTGAGGGACGAGCTGTTTCCCCCATAGTGACAGGTTGATATAGTCGAAAGAGAGATTTTCTCGTCGACTGAGGTTCGGATGTCTAAAGATAGGTAATGGTTTGGGTTTTGTTTGGATTTAAAGCTACTCTCCATCTGCTGCACTAGTTGGAGAACTGCTCCAGCAGTCTTTGAGTTTTTCGATTCAGTCGACGATGCAGAGGTGTATCGTGTCGTCGTCGTAGAGCTGGATATTGTCCAGAGGAGGAATATGCCTGGCGTAGATAGTATATATAGCGTTGAAGGCCTTTTGGACAGCCATAAATATGGCAGAGACGACTATTCTCTGATTTAGAGCTGAGGAGGAGAAAGATTGTAGTTCTAGAATCGGGTTTTGGGTAGAGTGGTTTGATCTGAATCCATGTTGAAAAGGGGGTTTATGGAGTTAGTTTCTAGAAAGTCCCTGATTCTTTCTAGGAGAAGAAGTTCAAAGAGTTTGCCTATGACATTAAGCAGAGAGATTGGTCTATAGTTATGAGGGTTAGTGTTGTTTTTGCCAGGTTTGAGAATTAAGATAGTGTTTGAGGTCTTCATGATGGTGGAGAAATAGGATTTGCCGAGACAACAGTTGAAAAGAAGAGTAAGAGAAGGCATAATTGAAGGAGGGAGTTGTTTTTAAGGTTCGTCTAGAAATGGAATCTGGACCAGGGGCTGAATTTTTGCCTTTTTGGGAAGCAGTGAGGATGTCTTCGTCAGTAAATGGGGTTTGAAATGGGATGTTCTCAGGGGGAGGAGTTTGTTGGTGAAGGAGGCAACGAGTAATGTGCTCTGTCTCTAGGAAGAATTGTTGATCGAAATTTGGGTTTTGAGGGGGGGAGTTAACTTGCTGTAAATGATTTTTGAAGATTAAGGCTTTTTCTTCAGGGGTTTCGATGAATTGGCCGTTTACCTCAAGATGGGAATGTGGTTCGGATTTTTGGCCAGTTAGAATTTTGAATTTGTTCCAGAACTTGGCTCCGTCTCGATAATCCAGCGTTGCTGTGACCTGTCTCCAAAGCCAAGCTTTGTGTCAGTTGATCGACAGCCTCACTCGAGCATTGAGACCGTTCTTGATTGAGACGGTTCCATTCGGTTTTGATGGCAGGATCGTGAGTTTTGGTGAAACGTCTATACAGAAGTATTTTTTGTCTAATCATAGACAATATGTGTTGGGGGATTCTGGAGGATTCGGAATTTATTGTTGAAATGGGGATAGCAAGTTCAAAAGCTGTTTTTATTACGTTCTGAAGTTGGAGAGCGAATAAGTCAATGTCTTCAGTAGTCTTGAGCATAGGATTGGGGGGAATGTGGTTAGTAATCTCGGTTTTGAAGAGATTCCAATCAGCTCGGTTGTAGTCTCTAAAAGTGAAGAAGTTTGGTTTTGAGGGAGGGGGATTTATTAGAGTGGTTTTGACCAAGAGGGGAAGGTGGTCAGAGGTGATGCTGTTACCGATTTCACAATAGTCTTCAACCATTCCCTGGCACGAATCCGTTGCCCTACTAGGGATGTTTCAAGATTGTCGACGAATAGGGTAAAACCAATAATTTCCCCATTTTCGAAAATTTTCAATTAAAATTTTTTATGTTAAAAATTTTTGAAACTTATTAACGCGCTTAGTAATTTTAATGTTCGAGGCGTCTATCGACGCAGTTTTTTGAATAATTACAATTAAAAAACATTTACAATAGTAAACCTATCTGCCATTTATTATTTATACACCTATCATTGTATGTTAAATACACGAACTATAGAATTGGTGGTTAAATAGTTGAACGAAATATTAAAAGCAATACGGGACATTCAATAAAACGTATCTGCCATCTATTGAATGTTTTTATTAACGAATCATTCAATTACAGTTATCTGTAATATTTCGAAAACAATTTTGTGTAAATTATGATGATACATCAAGAAGCTTAAGAAATTATTAATCAAACAATCGCAAATTTGACTTTTCTTTTTAATTAAACTTTCAGTATTTGTCAATTTCAACAGTTTTTAATAATTTCGGTATATTTCGCGCACAGATTTAAAACCATTTTAGTGGTATTCTGGTTATCGATCAGGCTTGCAAACCTGTTTACAAAAGTATCTAACTTCATTAGAGTCCCGGTGAAATTGGTTTTTCAGATTTGCTGTATAATCGAAATAAGAAATACTCTCTTAATATAAATACATACAAAATGACTGAACAACCGTAAGTATTATTTATTATGATTAAAATAGTTTATAGATATGTTAATTTTTGTAATTGTAGCGTTAGAAAATTAATTATTTACAGTTAAAATAATTTTGTTGGTCAACGGCCATGTTGCGATGGAGATTTGTAATCGATTCTAGAATTTTCCATTATTTTATTTAGGATTTATTTTAGTTTAAATTAACAATTTATTGTAAAATTGTCTTTTGTTGATTATTACATTAAGTATTTATTATTAAATTCACAAGATTAGTTATTAACATGAGGTTAACCTCACTTTTTCAGACTACCACCTCCAGTAATGTGGGCCCAAAGATCTAGCGTAGTCTTTTTAACAATAAATCTAGAAGACGTTAAAGATCCTGAAATTAAGTAAGAATTTACAATAAATATCTTAAAAGAAAGTAAAAACTTATAAAATAATCTTCCAGGTTTAGTAAAGATTCTGTATACTTCAAAGGCACAGGTGGTGTGGAAAAGAAAAATTACGAAGTTACAATTAACTTGTACAAAGAAATCGATCCACAAACAAGTAAGAGCTTCAATAGAGGAAGGTAAGTTTAATCAAAAATTATGTTTTATACATATTATTAAATCTATTTAAAGAGAAAAAAATCTAAACAACCAAATTTTATTTCGTAATATTTATTTAAGTTTAAGTAGTTAGTAACAAAATTGAATAAAAGTTTTATATTAATCTATCGGAAGTATAGGTGATATTTTGTGTCTACAGAGCTTCTTTTTTAAATGTAACTATGTTTATTGAGTAGAATCATCAATCATCATTCTTGTCAGGTTTGTATACCTATGAAGTCGTTATTCATGTCTCAAAAGATTGGCTAATTTGGCTGGTGGAATGATACATACTCCCTTTTTTTTGTTTCTTGTTTCCGGTTGTCATCTCTAAGCACTCCCTCTAGTGTAGACTCTTTAATATTTTTCATGTACAAATTTCACCATTGTTAATGTATATTCTAAAACCTTGATTAGCATAAAAAAAATGGATCATTCTTCATTCTCCGAGTATGGGTATTTACTAGCTACGCAGTCGTCGGCGCTTCGTGCACCCCTTTTTGAAAAACATTAGAATAATAAAAAAAAAGATTAAGTAAATTCCTATTTGTAAACTTTCAGGAAGGTGACAACCGGAATTCTTAATATTCACATTAAAAGGTCACACAGTACATGTTTCTATTGTTCTTTTAAGTAACATAAAAAAATTAAAATTTGAAATTTTTTAACTTTTGAATGGCTGATTGGACAGCTAAAACCATAACATACTTATTTAGATCATTTCTCGCTCTTCAAATAATTGTAAATTTTTTGTATTCCTACTTATTGATGTGAATTGTCTGGAAATTTGTTCATTTTTTACTTGATATTTATTTTATTCAAATTTTTTATATTTACATAATATTTTATTAAAGGTGTATTGAAATTTTACTGGCTAAAGCAAATCAGGATGAAGCCTACTGGCCCTCATTGACAGCTGATAAAAAGAAACATCATTGGTTAAAATGTGATTTCAATAAATGGCATGATGAAGATGACTCTGGTGATGAAGGTGTAGGTGGAATGGGTGGTGGTGGAGGAGATTTTGAAGAGATGATGAGACAAATGGGTGGTCTTGGTATGTTAATTGTGTTTTTTATATAGTTTTCTTTATACTATAAATGGTGTTATTTAATTTTTAGGTGGGGCTGGTGGTAAACCCAACTTTGACGATCTGGATGATGAAGGGGGAGACTCAGACGATGAGCCGATCCCTGATCTCGAATCTTCTTAAGATTTACTTATATATTTTTTCAGGACTTTTTGTATGATTATTATTGTTAAGTTATATCAATAAATAAAAGTGAAGTTTTTAGAGGCGATACTCTTCAATTCCCTTCAATTTTCAAGATTTTTTTGTAATTTATTTGAAATGAGTTACTTCCAACCATTAGTGTGTAGAATGGAGTTTGTTTGATATAATAGGCTAATACTGTGTATATGTTGAATAATTTTTAATTAAACGTAATAAAATTATGTGGTTTTCAATAAAATATCCTATAAAACATGTATATGGGCAATTTTTGACATGTTGTAGGGCAAAATTGTGTGTAAATACGTTCGAGACTGGCATTTAAAACTAGTATTAAGGTAATGCTGTTTTGCTATACTCATCAGATTTAAAATAATACGACAATGTTGTATAGATAGCCCAACGAAAGTTTGGGACAGCCACGTGGCCTCTCGTTCAATGCGCGCATTTAAAACTAGTATTAAGGTAATGCTGTTTTGCTATACTCATCAGATTTAAAAAAATACGACAATGTTGTATAGATGGCCCAACGAAAGTTTGGGACAGCCACGTGGCCTCTCGTTCAATGCGCAGTGGTTTTTTACGAGCGTTACGATAACAACGACCGTTCTGAAAGCTTGTCAGTGTGGTAGCTAGAATGGTTTTGTAAATTGTATTTAGCTACGAATATGCTGAGAGAGTTTCTGAGTTGTTTTTTAAATGTATGTATTTTTTTAGTTTAAAGTGGGCAGTAACAAATTTATATAAAATAAATTCTTCTTAATTATCATATGTTGGCATCATACATTAAAAATTAATTTAAGATGTATAATATATTTTTATTTCCGTCCGCCTACCTGCGCCGACTAACACGTGGCTGTCACAAACTTTCGTTGGGAGACCTATAATATGAGTTTGTTTGTGGGTTGAGAACAAATGTAAATGTTGCTTCCAAAGTATACATCAAAGAAAGTATGCAATCCAAGACTTCGTTTTAGGTGAAAGTAGCCTTTCAGGAAAGCTTAACCTCAACTATGGAAGAAGTTAGTCGCACTTTGTACTGGAAAGAACTAAGGGAATTTGAATGCTCTTCAAGAATTTGCCAGAATTAAGAATGATGCCCAAAAGGAAATACGAGCTATTAAAAACGAATGGAAAGACAAATCAAATGAAATCCTCACGATTCTTGGTCGCTTTTTCAACGATACAAAAGAACTCTATGTGCTTATTCAAATAAAACCATATTTACCCAAAAGCGAAGATGATGATTTAATAAGGGACTGGGGCATATCATGTTTATCGGTATTGGGCAAATTCTGAAGAGATTCCAGTAAAAAAAATAGTTTCCAAAACAAATCCCGCCTAGACTAACAGTCAATAGCTCAAGTAAAGTGGTGATTGTAAAGTAAGCCACAAAAAAATTCTTTGTATCTGATCATAAACCTGTAAGTATTAAAAAACGGGTAAATAAATGAAAAAGATTTACTATATTTCAATTTATTAAAAATGTAATATAAATTAAAACATGAAATTCATTTAAGCTTAAGCTGATAATTAAAAATAAAAAATTCCAATCTTTAATTAGCACCTTTACTTTCTTGTTGTTCAAACTTTGGATATTTATTTTCAATATCATTCCAAGTTACCTTATTGTAGGATAAATTATGAACGACTGTTGATATATCATCGAGCTGCAGACAAAAAAATAAAATAAACATTTAATGGTTTTTATACAAAATTATTAAACATACCGGTATCCTAACTTGTCCCATAGAATCCCTTTCTCTTAAAGTAACACTATTAGGTTCCTTTAAAGTATCAAAATCTATAGTAATACCATATGGTATAGAAATTTCATCCGTTCTTGCATATCGTTTACCAATAGATCCAGAACTATCATCCACTTTGTGCGAAACATCAACTTTCGTTAATTCTGAAGCTAAAATTCACATTTGTATCAAAAACATTTTACTTATATATTGATTGTATCATGTTTATATAGATTTATTATAGCAGAGAAAATAAAACGATGTACAGTTGAAAATTTGTGCAGTAACATGGGTTAAGATGGAGATTTTTGCAGTTGATTTGTCAGAGCGTTAGGAAACTTTGTGAGTATATGGGATCATGTAATATTGGAAAAATGCATTTGTGCAAACAAATAAATTGATAATTAAAGGGCACTTATAGCAATTAAAACTCAGAGATTAAGTTAGAAGAGGTGAAGATGAAGATGTTGCATTGGAAGTGTGAATTAACCAGCTAGCCAGTCTACAGTTCGTTATTACATCCCATAAAGATTGGGTGAAAGTATTGTTTGATAAGGTCCACGACAGCGGACACTGTTAGCTTGATAAATGGGCAAGAGCTAACATATTTGTAGCCCGCAGCCCTCCTTCCTAAATTTTCCGCAGTGTGGTTGCTTTTAGAGTTCACATGTCCTTTGATACAGCTCATAGTGGCCACGTTATTCTAGCTGCCCTAAGTTAGAGTTTGGTGACACTCTAGTACTAAATTTGAATTGATACGTAGGCAGTCCATGTAAACATTTACATTCCTGTCAGTGATGTTCCTATGGATTAATAATTGTTTTTAATTTTTGATACTTACAAATTCTTTTAATAAAAGGTATAAATTCCTGATTGGAACTTAAAGGAAGAACACTGCATTTTAAAGGTGCTACAATTGCTGGTAAAGAAAGATAAGTTCTTTGTTCATCGTTATCGCGTTGTTTAAAATTATGCTCGAAAATTGCATACATTATTCTTCCAACACCTAAAATTAAATGTTTTATTATTAGAAATTACTAATTACATACTTCAGGTTATTACCAAATGAAGGTTCAATAACACTGGGAATAATTTCTTCTACATGTAATGTCTTTTGGTATTTTTTAACAGCAATCATTTCTTTGTTTAAGGTGTATTTGTTATCACCGGTATCTAGTTCGTACGATCTATAAAAAAATATATATTAAAATGAAAGAATATGATTTTTAATAAATCAACTAACCCATCACTATCCAATTTTTTCTCTAATTCTTCAACATCATTAATTGACAACGAAGCTAAGGCATCTGTAATGATTTTAGCATCTTTTTTGAATGTTTTACCTAAAAGACCTTTATTTGGTTGTGCTTCTACAACATCAACAATTTTGGATTCTGCCAGCTTCTTTTCAGCAACCAATCGGACTCCAGTAGCATTTGTATGTTGAGTTAAATCGTAAGCTGAACGATCTGCACACCCCACACATTCAATCCAACCCTTAAAATTTATATAGCATTTTTTAATACAATATACAAAAATGAGAAATGCCATATAGGCAAAAAGAAATTACTTACATAACTGGTTAAGCACTCTGCGTCCCAACAATCGCAAGCATAGTGAGCCATTTCGTTGGCCATATGTTGTCTAAAACGTAATCTTTTTGGATCAACTCCAGATTTTACCAAAAATTGTTGAATTCTAGCCATAAAGTACCCTAATGTTTGATTTGCTACCAATTTCTATAACATGTTAACTATTAGGAATACTGTACAATCATTTTTTAAGTTATTTCTACAATACCGAATCAACAGCATCACCAATTGTAATCCTCTCTGCTGCTTTTCCATCCATTTGATTACACGCAGAGTATAAAAGCAGTTCTGTATCTCTAATATTATCAAATTTAGGATGACTTTTATCATTTGGATCACAAAAATGTTCTATTTCCGCCATAGTAAATTCCCTTACTCTTATTAAACCAGATCTGGGTGATATTTCATTTCTGAAAGCATTACCTACAAATATCTATATAAGAAACATCATTTGTTAATAGCAAAAAAAATACCTATCTGAGCAGCAGCAAACGGTAGTTTTCCTTGGTTAAACTCCAAAAGACGTTTAAAATTAACAAAAATTCCTTGGGCTGTTTCTGGTCTCAAAAATCTGAAAATGGTTAATTTTAGAACATCTCTTAAGTTAAAACGAAACAAGTACTATTTGAGTAATGATAGTAATTAATCAAATTCAAGAAATAAAAAAATGCAAGAGTAACCAGGTAAAAATTGCAATAAGAATTAACATATCAGAAAGCAAAGACACTAAATAAAGTAAAAAACATACCCTTTAATAAGACCTGATGGACCTATTTGTGTACCAAACATAAGATTAAATTCAATTGGTTCCGTAAGATCATTTCCAGTAAGAGGACTTTTCATATTGAATTTAGTCATCACTGAAGCCATTTCATCTTTATTCATACCATCCAACTACAAAAATACAATAAAAACTCAGTTTTTAAATAAACTAGTGTATACTGACTTTTATAATAATATCCTGACATTCATCTCTAACTTCTTGAGTAGTTGCTTTATCGGCAGATATTTTTTCTAAATGGGCTTTAATTAAATGATCCAATCGAAAACATTCTCCGGTTTTTACATCTTTTACCATCAGATCTGCAAATCTATCAACGTGACCAGAAGCTCTAAAATCAATATAACATTTAAATTATGTATTACTAATAATCAACTTTTTATTATATTTACTTGAGAACTGGTTCGGGAGTGAGAATAGAACAATCCACTTCCAACATTTGCTCTTCTAGTACAAAAAATTGTCTCCAAGTTTGTAATAAATTAGCTTTAAAAGCACATCCCATAGGACCAAAATCAAATTGTCCGGTAATACCTCCATAAATAGCAAAACTTTGGTCATAAAAGAATCTTCTTTTTAACAAATCTTCCATTTTAGCACGATCAAAGGTTTGATTTGGTGCTAAACTCAGTTCTTTGTCTTCTAGAATCTTTTTTCTTGCTTTTAGTTGTAGTACAGCTTTTTTAACATCAAGAACTGGAGCTCCTTCAGCTTTTAGTTTACGTACCAGATCTCCCTAATAATACGTATTTATTTATAACAATAACAAAAGTATAGTATAAAATATTGTAAAAGTAATGTAAAATTGAAATATTCTAACCTATCACTTACTTGTTCTTTAACACTTGCTCTTAAAGGAGCTAAAATAGCTTCGGTTTGAGGATCACCCATCGTATCAAAGTATATGTTTAATTTAACGTTTCTGTGCTTTTTATTTTTACCCCACTGGTCTAATGAAGAGCTGATGTAAAGTGTTCTACTAGTTACACTTTTATACTCGTTTTTCAACTGTTGCTTTAAAATGTCATTGATATTTAATAATGCTAATCTATAGAGCGTTGAGAATAGTTTCATATGGTTGTTAAAATCTGCCACGAAGCGAACTAATTATTATAAATTGTCGGCAAAAGTGAAAGGCACATGCATTGATAGATAAATGGATAAATCACTGGAGTTTAACTGTCACTGTCATTTTCAATAGAGAGTAAATGACCTACGAAACCTTGAAATGTAAGGATAAATAGTAGTTTGCACAAATGAAAATAAATCTTTGATACATAGAATACAAATTTAATTTAACAAATCTGCAATAAGTTTGAGACATTTAAACATATCAGAATCCTAATAAAAAATACACAATGAAATATTTCTAATCGCTTCAAGATAACTATTTACACTACAAGTAAAAGACCACAAATGTACATCTGATTTTATGTCAAAAAGTCAAAACCTTTGAATATAAAACCTCGTCAAAACGTTTAAAAATATTTATTTACTTTAGTTAAAGTAATTCTGCTGCGTTGTTTTTAGTGGCAATTATGGATTTTTAGTTTAACAGTGTTTTTGTATAAAATGGAAGAATGTTGTGTACCTGGATGTGATGGAAAGTCATCAAGTACACGGTAAGTACTTTATGAGTTTTTTAATAAGCATGATAAGACTTTTAGACCAAACTGTAAGTAAGAGGTACAATATCTGCTAAAAATGATGAGTTTTTGGACATTGTACCATTTCTTTTTCATACAATTTTTTTACTGTATACGTCTATTAAACGTTAAATAGACACCTTAGATTATACAGTTTCATATAACATCAATAAGAATTCCTAAGTTGTTTTTTTTATGTGGTTATGGTCATGTACTTATAAGCAATATAAGAATACATTTTATTAAACCTGAGGCATTTATCCTTTAGAGTTTGGTTTAATTTTGAATTAACTAGCTTCAATATGTATTTATGTAAAAGTTTGTCTTTACATTACAGACATAGAGTCCCTTCAGATAAACGCATTGCCGACATATGGTTAAGTAGAGTATCTATTAAAGATTATGGTGAAGACAAAAGCTTAGTAATTTGTGGTAATCATTTTCATCCTTATTGCCTTAATCAAGATGGAAGTTTGAAAAATTTTGCTATACCAACTTTAAACTTATCCGAGCCTTGTGAGGAGCTACCATGTTTTTCCTATCCTAGAATTCCTCTTTTGTATGAAGCTTGGTGGGAAAATGTACCATCTCAAAATGATTTAGGTATTATTTTATAAAAAAAATTGATTATTGTTTTATTCGCATGCGTATGTGAAAAAATTCGCAGTTTGTTAGATGTTATATTTATAGAATATCCTTTATTTTGTGTTAAGTTTAAGAATTTTTTGATCTTTGAGACTGATTTTATTGAAACAGTGTTTGTTTTGTAAATAATTATTGTAATTAAATTATAAATACCTAGTATACAAAAAGTTCATATTGCAGGCTGTGCAAATGATAATAATAAGACTGACCTCCCAGAGAATGACACGCCGAGGTATGTTAGATTTTGAATTATCATCAATACTTTTTAAATATTTCTTTTTAATGTAGTATTTTAAGATCTATTTTAACTGATTCATCTAGAACACCTAGTAAAGATGTTAACACTGAAAAGACGCCACCTACTAGTTCCAGTAAAAATATTGTAATTACTTCCAACTTAAATGTATTTGATAAAATAGGTAAAGGTATATGTGCAGCAAAATACTGTGATAATACGTTTTTGAATTGTAATTATGTATTTTTTAAATTTCCTCATAATCCTATCAGGTAATTATGTGTTATATTCTTTAATTCATAATTATTATAATATATTTTTTTCAGAGCAAAAATGTGGGCTAAAGCAATAGGAAGATCTGATCTTGTCAGTTTTCACGAAACATTATATAAAACTCATCGTTTGTGTTCGATTCATTTTGAGCCGAAATGGTTTCGGGAATTTGGAAATCGAAAACTTTTAATGGGCCAAGCCCTGCCTACTTTATTTTTTGCTAAAAAACAAGATAATACAAACCAGACCTTCACAAAACCTCTTAAAGATCATGATTATTGCAAATTTGTGATTGTAGAATAAATTAATCAATAAGTAAGTTATTATGGAATTATTTAATCTAATATATTTAAATGAGCAATTTTTGCGATTTATTTGAAAAAATCAAAATTTAATTATTCAGGTACCTACTTTTAAATTATCGATAATCATTGACAAACCTAAATTTTAAAGAAAAAACTAATTTGTAGTTCTTATTATTTGACAAAAAGTTTTTTTGTTGTAGATTTACTGAAAGGACACAAAAGACAATTAAAGACGATTTTAACACAATCGTACTAAATCTTCTTGTATGAATATTTGAATTATAAACATTGAAGACAATGATGAAATAGTAGGCTTAAGATAACATACAAATATTTGTGAGTTAACACGTGATAAAAATCAAGTCTTATATATTTGTGAAAGTGTTAAAAGAAACAATAAAAAACGTTTTCATATATTTCATGTATTTTATTATTTAATTAACGTAGAAAATTAATTCTTGACGGATCTAAAAATCTTGGTTTCCCCAACGAATCTGCAAAACAAAAAATTAAAATCATGTAGCAATATTTATTTATTAAAATATTACTTATCCTAAAAGTATTTATTAGAACTTACATCAGTTCTAGCTCGTAATTTTCTGTCAATAAGGCCACAAAGTGTCTCCGATCTTACTGAAAGTGAATCAATTTTTTCAATTAATTGTTGATACGGCGATAAAGGTTGTGCCCCCATCACTACATGTCCCAACTTTGAATCAATTTTCGCATCAAGTCTAGCGTTTCTTATCAAATTTACAATCCAACATTCTGCTTCATCTGGATTCATATTTAATTTTTCCGCTAACATTCCAATACTGATACATTGATGTATTCGACAGAAGGTTTCAAATATCATGAGTCTTGCATTTTCAACAAACTCATCCAGACAGGAAATCAGGAAGAAATCGTTGAGTAAAACAGTTTGGCATTCGTGGAGTTTTTGACGAGCTCCATCAAAATCGAAATTAACATAGAGATGTTCCAAAAATTCGGTTATAGGATCCCTAAAAAAATAATCAAAGGAGTATACTTTCTCCAATCTTATAGTAGGAACGAATTATAATGATATAATTTGATTATATTTTTATACCTATAAGTGTAGCTTTCTTGTTGTATAACTTTAACTAAATCCTTAAGTGCTGATCGTCTACCTCTGTTAATAATTACAGCAGTGGCCAAGTATCTTAAAATATGAGGGCACATAGTTTGAATTGCATTGAGATAATGTGGCCTGTAGAGAAACATTTCAATAATCAATTCTCTTCCCATAGCATGATTAAAAAATACAAACAAAGACCAATGGATCAACCAAGTTCTTTGTTGTAACAATTGTAGACTGTTGCCTGAGAATTGATTGGGACTTGAATCAATATGTTCTCGAAGTTTATTCAAGTCTTCTAATGCTGAATCCCAATTTTGGTAAAGAATTTCTGAAGCAAACTTTCCCCATAGAACATTCAGATAGTTTTTATCATTAGGAGGCAGTACCAATAAACAGAAATATAAGTATGAGGTAGATACTGAATAATTACCACATTCATATCTGTATTTAGCGAGTTTATGTAAACTTTCAATCATTTCAATTTCAAACTAAAATAAAATAAAAATTATATTAATATTCACTATAAAAAACAAAAAGATTGTATTACCTTATAATCTTTAGATAAAAAGTTTATCAAAGTTTTTGAATCTCTCATACTTTCCATATTCTTCATTACATCTTCGTCTGTAATTACAGTTAAAATAGGTTCAACTTCCTGTTGCAATTCTTGAAGTTGTGATACAACATGATGACGCCGCTGTTTCAAATCCTCCGGTACTTCTTCATCAGGATAAAGCTGCTTTCTAATATCAATAGCGTAATCTATCATATTAGTTTTACTCAATATATCCAATTTAGCTTTAAGAAGCTCTGTCTCATTATAAATCTATAAAAACCAGAAAATATGTTACGATATACAACAATTGTACCTAACCTACACATACCTTCTTAGCTGATAAAAACTCCAACAAAGGAAAAACCAAATGTCGATCTAAATACTGACCCATTTTAAGGGTTAAATCGAACTTTGCCATGGTTATTGTTTGTTTTTAATTCTAACTATTCAATATTTTCTATAAAAACCTAATGTGAAAAAATATGGTCACAATGCACCAATTTTAAGAACTGTCACAGTTGTCAAAAGAATGAGAAATCTTTTTTCTTCTTTTTTTTGTCTTGCTCTTTTAAAACCACTACTCCGTCTTCTAATCAGCAAATGTAATGTTATTTTTGTTTATATTTAAAAATTCTTTCTAAATTTAAAATTTATTTTTCTAATTTTAAATAAACAAAGTTTGATATTTAATACGTAATGAAGATAAAAACAACATAGACAAATGTTAGCATTTGTTCTCTTTAGTTAAAGACCAGTAGTTAATATAGACGACGAAATTTTGACAACTATAAGTCAAAATAAGTAGTAAATATAGTTTTTTTTGTGTTAATTATTGATTTACGATATATTTTTTATAATAATAATAATTTATTAAAAAATGGCTTCCTCCTCATCTCTAGAAAATTTAGAAACGCAGCTTGAAATGTTTATAGAAAATGTTCGACAGATACATATTATAGTGAGTGATTTTCAGCCCCAGAGTCAGAATGTACTGAATCAAAAATTGTAAGTATAAATATTAAACATTAGTATTCTAGTAGGTACTATTATTATTATTTTTTTTTATAGGCAGGCCCTAGTTCATGGTTTGCAAGAAGTAGATAAATTAAAATCACAAGTACAAGATGTCCATGTTCCATTGGAAGTATTTGAGTACGTCATTAACTTACTTGATTTTTTCCTCTATTTTAAATGATATATTTATATTTTAGATATATAGATCAGGGGCGAAATCCACAACTGTATACGAAGGATTGTATAGAAAAAGCTTTAGCTAAAAATGAACAAGTTAAAGGAAAAATTGATGCTTACAGAAAATTCAAAGCTAACATGTTAGTAGAGTTAAGTAGAACATTTCCTAATGAACTAAATAAGTATAGAGCTATTAGAGGTGATGAATAATACTAATAGATTTTAACATAAAGGTAAATCGTTTGCAAGTAGCAAGTTTTCTTTCTTATCATATTTGAATTTGTAGTGGTTTAAGTGTGTTTAAAATTGAATCATAATCAGTTTCATTCTGATTTTCACGTAGCCTAATTATAGTGCAATAAATGTTATCAACAGTTTAAATTTGTTAAATATTAAATCAACCTTTAGAAACAAAAAAACTATAAAAAATTAAAATCTCTTCTGTTGTCTCAACAAGGTTTGTAAAATAAATAAAATAAAATAAAAGTAGTTTTGATTGTCATTTTATTATAAATATTTGATATATTGTCTACTTGTGTACAATTCACCTTGTAAGATTTAACTTATCAAAATAAAGTAGGTAATAATTTTTATAACTCAATGTTAATACTGTGTGTAAACTTTTTTTATAAAATTGTTTATTTTATTTGTGAAATAAAATATTGATATTGTCGTATGTGATTTCATTCTATATTTACTTTTACTATACCGTCTCTTTACATAAAAAGTACCTGAAAACTCGAACTTTGCCTGTGAAATATCAAAATCATGAGTTTTCTGCTTGTATAATATTAGACAAGTTTTGCAAGCATCTTACTTTAATAGAACGTGTGGCATGAGTGGAAACTTGATTATATTTATGAAGGTTTTCTTGAAATGATTACTAAGAAACCTAAACTGTTTATGCTTGATGACGATTTGCTTCAAGGTGTTGTAGCTTCACAAAAAAGACGACTTAACGCAAAATCGTTTGTTTTTAACGTTGGAGAAACAAAGAAAGTTTCTCCAGAAGCGCTACTTGTGGATAACGTTTCTTCCCACCCACATGATCTACAAGATGGAGATATCCGAGTTGTGTTTTTCTCAACAAATGTTACATTTTCATCTCGATTGATAAGCCTAGATGTTCTTGAAGCGATGAAAAACATTAGATGCAAATTGTTGGAATATTTAAATGGTGCGATTGCTGCTAACAAGATTTTAACTAAGCCCTTAAAAATCGATGTTTTAAGTGTTATTCGTTGGTTCTTAAAGCTTGGAATCTAATTCTACCAATATTTTCGTTAGGTCTTGAAAAAAACTCTTAAATCATAAGGAAAGTCATCAATGGTAGAAAGAAGGAAACAAAACCGAAACTCAAGCTGATATGCAAAAAAATAGAATTCTCACTTAATTTAATACTTCGACGCCACCGTTAGGTGGCGCAGTTGGTTTTCATATATTTAAACGAGCAATTGTAAGATGGCGCAGTCGATATTGCAAATGTTCAATCAATAAATTAGAAAATACAACAAAAAAAAAATTAATAACTAGGAAAATAACCTGAAAATATGAGAAATACGATTAAATTAAGAAAAAAACATTTAAAACAATAAAATAGCCAGATAAAATCGAAAAAATATGATGTACATAAATTCCTTATTTAAATATATTGGATATAATTTACATTGCAATTTGATGGTCACTGTTTAATCAATAAAAACTTAATGAAATATAACATTTAATTTTCCCAATGGTTCTTTTTATTGTCTGTATATTTTTATATAATATGAAGGTTTTATCATTGTTTATGTGCAACAGGTGTTTTTCAATTTCGAATATATGCCTAAAAGCGATGGTTGTTGAAGTTTTTTAAACATTTGAACTACTGTTGACGTTGCATGTCACGTAGTCTGTTGTGTGAGTTGTGTGGCAAATAAAGATCAACTGTCATTTTATGATTATTAAGGGCTCGGGCTCAAGCTCAAGGGCAATAAAGTAAAAGAACCTCATTCAATGTCAATAATTACTTATGTTTTATAGTGTTAAAGTAAAACAGAATTAATTATACCTACAAAGCGTTGATAATTTATATCCTTTTACAACTATCTAACTTTACGCGCATGGGCTGATAGCAAATTTTTGTTGACATTTTAAAAATTATATATTGAAGGATTCCCTCTGGCATGGTAGTCAGTGTTGGTTAGCGGATTTGTTTATTACCTGGTGGCATGTTTATAGTGTAGTGAACTAAATAAAAGTATATTAAAATGATTGAAGGTTACGGACCGGTAATGCAAGCCTTCTTGGGCACCCTCTTCACATGGGGTATGACAGCAGCAGGAGCCGCTGTTTGTCTTTTTGTACGGGGAAATCAGGTTAGGACATAACCTCAACATGTAAACAAATCAATCATCTACAGCTTTTCATTCATCTTTTAATGATTATGTCCATAGAAATACTTCTTGTTTGGTGTGCATGTTACAACATTCTGGGGCTAACATTATTTATGTTTCCATTTATATTTTAATCAAAAAACACTCTATGCTAAGAATTAAATTGCTTATTTACTATATCTAATCTTATATGAAATATACTGAATATTAAACTGAGATTTTATAAATTATTTACTTTATTAAGAAAGTTAACTTATTTGTTGTATCACCGTGTCAACAATTCAAAGAGCGTAATTTATCATGTTTATATTAGTTGGTATAAATATAACAATAAATAATTTAATTAGTAACGAATATAATTGGTATTTGTTGATGACAAGTTACAATATACAGAGAACAGTATTTATTAAGAAAATTTATGAAAATTGGAATAGAAAGGATTCTAAAAAATGAAACAATTAACATACAGTAGAGACTCGATTAACTGTTGTCGCTAGATATTCGGATAATCTAAAAAACGGATAAAGGAATATATAAAGAAAAACATTTTTTGTACATATTATAACACTAGTTGTACTCGCAACGTCGTTCGCGTGGCGCTGGCGTGTGATTGTTGTATAAAAATATCTTACCCACCCCATTTAAGGAATAGGAGAGAAATTTTTATACCAGATGTTAAGTTGAAAGAAGACAAATACATCTGTGAAAACTGCATTCGAATCGGATCAGTAGTTTTCATATGATGCGGGCACAAACATACAGACAGACAAAAAAATCTAACCACATTTTTGGGTTCTATTTCGATGTACACGCGACGTCGTTCGCGAGTTCGCGTGGCATGTTGATTTTTGTATAAAAATTTCTTTCCACACCCCGTTAAAGGGGTGGGGGGAGAAAGTTCTATACACCAGATGTTAAGTTGAAAGAAGGCAAATACGTCTTTGAAAACCGCATTCGAATAAGATCAGTAGTTTTCATGTGATGCGCGCACAAACATATACATTCCGACAGTTTTATTATATGTATAGATAACGTATATAATGTTAATGTTACTTTCCATTTTTTCTCTTTATTAGTTCAACCGAAAGATAAATTGGTGCATAATCCAGTAAAAGTAGGACCTTTCCTTGTTTGCAAATTTGTTTTTTTAGTTTTTACTTCAGGGATGAAAGTGTTGCCATTAATAAATAACTCAGTTCATTCGAACGCTTTTTTGGATTTTGTAAATTAAAGTTACCCTGATTTTTTTGGATTTTTCAATGAGGAGCAAAAGCATTTTCTGGAATCCGGTAGCTTTAGTGTAAACTATATCCAGTTTCACCTGCATTATAAACAAAATCTAAATCGTTTTCATTTTTATCAATTTTCTTCTTAAAACCAACTTTAAAAAGAATTTGCTACATTTATATCAGCTGACAATTTTTCTAACTCGGGAATTCCATAACGAGAAAACGAGATATATATTTGGACAAACATCCGTTACAAGTTCCGAACGATTCAACTGTAATACTTTTTCAAAATAAAGGACTAAATATCGGTTGACCAGTCGATCATGTTTGGTTAGACCTTAAAATAAAAAATTACCACATTTTAAGAGTTTTTTCTTCTTATTTTCTAAATTTCAAACAAAAACAAGGAATGTAGTTAATTTCTATCGAAAACAATGGTAAGAATATAACACAAACTAATCTTTAATGGGGTGCTACACTCCAAATAATTAAATTATGTCTTAGATAACTATTAGGAAATAATATGATCACATCGCTATAAATATTCTATTATTGTTTATAATAGATTAAAGGTAGTGAAGGTATTAAGTTATTAATTTCTCAATAGCAAGGTTATTATAGATATTAGTATTACTATTGTCTAAGATATTTGCTGGAATATTTAATAGAATAAATATAGTTTGAAAAAACTAAAAAACACGCTTTTATAAAGCATGTTTCTGAAAAACATCGAACTAAAAAGTTAAAAATAATTTTCAAAATAAAATTAAAACAAAAAGAAAGACATTCGAAAAATATGGTATGCAGCGCCCACGCTTTTTTCACAATAATACTAGTATTTTTCATTTATTTTTGTTTTAATTTTATTTTGAAAATTATTTTTAACTTTTTAGTTCGATGTTTTTCAGAAACATGCTTTATAAAAGCGTGTTTTTTAGTTTTTTTAAACTATATTTATTTTTTACTTTTTAGTCCAATTTATTTTATTTCAATAGATTCGTTAATTTGCTGTGACGATTACAAGACCCTCACTCAATCATTATTCGTTTATTTAGTTGGAAATGCTTTGAAAGCGTGTTTTTTTGATTTCTCAAATTATATTTATTGTATTCATATTGTTTATAATTAAACGTATTGTTTTCAGAACTTGGAAAAAAAATTACTATTGCGAAATCTAAAGAATTGTTAGATTAATTCTAAGACAATTTCATTCATATCGTTTATAATTAAACGTATTGTTTATTACCCACTCCCGGCACGGGGAGGTAGTGACTAAAAATAACGATATGGGACTCACCCGAGGCAGCAGCCGCGGAGTGGAGAGTTACAAACAAACAAACATGCATACATACATACAGGTGAAGTTAATTAATAAATAAAAAGCGTGTTAAAAACGATAACTTTTCAAGATATTCACAAAATAGTGTTTATTTCGAAAACTGTCAATGTGACAGCTGTCATAATTTGACAGTTGATGTAAAATTTAATTCCAAACGAAAAAGTATTCCTGTGTTTTTTCAAAAAAACGATAACTTTTCGAGACATTCACAAAATAGTGTATATTTTGAAAACTGTCAATATGACAGCTGTCATAATTTGACAGTTGATGTAAAATTTAATTCCAAACGAAAAAGTATTCTTGTGTTTTTTCAAAAAAACGATAACTTTTCGAGATATTCACAAAATAGTGTTTATTTCGAAAACTGTCAATATGACAGCTGTCATAATTTGACAGTTGATGTAAAAATTAATTCTAAACAAAAAAGTATTCTTGTGTTTTTTCAAAAAAACGATAACTTTTCGAGATATAATTATATAACGGAGTGGAGAGTTACAAACAAACATACATACATACATACATACATACATACATACATACATACATACATACAGGTGAAGTTAATAAAATAATTAATAAATTTATGGTGCCAGCTATAAAAGTTTGTTCAAAATGTCAAAAATGTCAGTGAAAAAAATGGACGACAAGAACTTCTAGTCCAATTCTAGTCTCTCTTATTGAAGTTTATACATATTTTATTTAAAATTAAAAAAAAAGAAATGATTTTTTACTGTTACGTATATTTTCTTCTTTTAATTGATGATCTTATCACTTTAAATAATTCAATATGTTTGAAAATCATCCTGTTTTTAGTCAACCTAAGCACTCAATTGCACTACAACCTATACAATGCCTCCTTATTGCATTATACTATTGTTACTCGTACTATAGCACTTTTTTAAGCCCTGCTTACTTAAGAAATTCTGGAATCTGGCGAATACTAACAGTTAATTTCCCCTTCTTTAACCTCGTGGGTACCCAAGAACCTATATCTTTTTTGAGTTAATACATTTTGTTAAAAGATGCAGAGGAGTTTCCTCTTTCTTTCTTTTAGCAATATCTACATATGTAGTTTTCTTTAAATCCATTTTTTGTTAAATTACTTCCGACTTTGCAAGGCCTTAACATGCATCCTGTCAGTATTCTTTTCTAGATTAGAACAGATTTTAAATCTTTTATGATTATAATTTGCATGTAAGAGCTTAACCTGTCGTAATCTCTAAAGGTTTTTGATAGAAATCAATCTATCTCTATATTCGCTCTTTTCGAGCTCTTTAAACGGATTCTCACCTAATCCACAAAAAGGCTCTGGTCTAATAAAGGGTGTCGATAGCACTTTTCTTACAAGTGCATCTTTTGCCTCATGTTATTCAACGTCCATATAACCTAGCACCCAGAAGAAGGCGATTTAGTTCTTTTAGTTTGGTTCAACAATCCCAGATCATTTTGGAGTTAATGGTGTAAGAGCTCAACGCCTTAATTGCTGCCTGCTGACTATCAAATAGAACGTCAATGGCACCTCTTTGATAGTTTCTGTTTGATTTCAAATGTATACATAGAGCTATAGCGTGAGATTTCAGCTTAAAATATAGTAGTGTATTTTTACAGAGTCTCCGAAAATTTGGTATTGGAACCAAAGACTTACTCCAGTTCCTTCATGGGTTTTGGGACCGTCCGTTTACTATTTTATAATATTATATGGTTTCAGTTGATAGAAAGTGAATTTATTGCTCCAGTCCTTGTTGTATACTTTGATACAAGTTTTTTCACACTTTTTTTTTACACAACCTGGTCTCAGGTCTACCATTTTATTTCGTGACCTAAAAAATTCACTTTATGTTCACAATCTTTCATATATATCTATATCTCCTTTTCTTTGATAATTTTTGTATTCAGATAGGCAAACTTCAAGTCGTGTGTAGGTACAATTTTGTACCGCCAAAAAAGAAATTTATCTGTAAAGTTGAAATGTAAACTATTTATTCTTATTGCTACAGCTTATCAATAGTAATGTTAATTAAACGCATGTACTATTTAACAATCACGATCAGAAATAATGCGGTAGGCATTTTTTGACGAAGGAATTCTATCAACTATTTTTTTTTAATATACAGTTTAATTTTTTTCAATTTTTTATTTAAATTTAATATGTTATCTGAATAATAATTTATAGACTTTTTTAATAACGATATCAGTTAATATATCACTATTCTTAAATTTATTGGAAAAGATAAGTTAATTGATTAAACACGTAGATATTTGGTAATCCTTGCTTATATGTATTTTGTCTTAATTGAATGGTAAAATTGATTAAAATTAATAAAATGATTTATTTAGACTACGAATTGAAATCTTTTACGTATTCTCATAAAAATCTGCCTCCTTTCTGTATAGTCGCGGCAACGAAGCACTAAAAACGCCAAAGTTAGGAATCTTTCCGGAACAGCACGTAGAGAGTTGCGTTTTTTTGCATTCGGTGGCAAAAACGATGTAGAAAATTCCTACCTAGGTTCTACCCTGTAGAAACCCCTGGGTGCGTTGCTGCAGGCCAAAATGCAGCCCAAAAATGCACCTTTTGGGAGGCCTTTCCTCCAATTTTATAACTTCGTAAAAAAGCGACAGAACCGGCTCAATTTGGCTACTCGGGGGTTTTTCGGGTCGCTGATCACGATTATGATGTTAAAATCGACCTCCAGGACACCTGGGGGTCAGGAACGCCGATGAACGTCATCTGCTCCGTGGGACTCTTCAGAAATTCGTGCCCGGAAGGGCAGAAACCCGGTATCTGGTTTTTTTTTGGGCCGCTGAACCCAGATATGGTATCGGCGAAGACTTACGGGCACCTGGGGCGCCTGACCTGGCCCTGGACGTCATCCCCGTGGGTTTCTCAGAAGTTCATGCGCGGAAGGGCAGAAACTCGGTATCTGGGGGTTTTTTGGGTCGCTGAACCCAGATATGGTATCGGCGAAGTCCCCACGGACACCTGGTGCGACCTGACCCGGCCCTGAACGTCAGCCCCGTGGGTTTCTTCAGAAATTCGTGCCCGGAAGGGCAGAAACTCGGTATCTTGGGGTTTTTCGGGTCGCTGAATCCGGGTATGGTATCGGCGAAGTCCCCACGGACACCTGGTGCAACCTGACTCGGCCCTGAACGTCGTCCCCGTGGGTTTCTTCAGAAATTCGTGCCCGAAAGGGCAGAAACCCGGTATCTGGGGGTTTTTCGGCAATGTGCAGCGGACGCTGATCGTACAATTGTAACCCCAAGGGTCAATAAACCTGAAGAAATATACTCTTCAAGCAGCTTATCTCATATTCCTGTTGTTGCAAAAAATATTTTGTTGCTCCACGCGATAACCGGATGCGATACAGTATCTGCAACATATTACCAAGGGAAAACCAAATTTTTCAAGACTTTCTCGAAATTCCCAGACCTTGAAGTTCATGCTGCGAAGTTCAAGGAAGCTGGTTTAGCAAGCGAAGAAATTTTTGAGCATGGGGCACAGCTAATCCTGGCAATGTACGGTGCTCCACCTTCATTCAGGAAGCCGAATGTTCCTGAGGAGGCCAAGCCCAAGTGGGACCAGTTAATAGATAAATATCGATTCAAAATGTATGCAAAAAACGCTGTGAGGGCGAAAGTTAATTTGGCTAAGATTCTCCCCACAGTAGACGCAATTCAGCAACACTTGAAAAGGATCTATTTCCAAGTGCAACATTGGTTGCATGGAGATCAGGTGACCATGGACCCGACAGAGTGGGGGTGGAGCTATCAAGCTGGTACACTGGTCCCTTTCCAAATGAAGCAAAAACCTGCGCCCTCCAACATTATGGAACATATATTTTGTGGATGCGCAGGACAGTGTGATCTCATGACCTGCAGTTGTAGGAAGCACGGCCTGCCTTGCAATCTTGCCTGTAAAAATTGCGAAGGCTCAACTTGCACCAATACTGAAACATATTCAGTCGAAAGCATAATTGCAGCAGAGAGAGGGGCCTTGGGCGAGGAAGATGCACTACTGACGAATGGGTCAGTGGATGACGAAGAAAATGAACAGATTAACGATGTGTCACTTGATGCAGAATTTGATATTTAGTTACGGTCTTGAAAATCGAAGTTGAAGATTTATGAGATGAGGTTGAGTCACGGGTGGATTATACTTTATTTGAGTTCAATAAAAAGTTTCAAAATGTTAATTACACGAACATAGACTTGGTATTCATTCTCTTCCTTTCCTTCATCTTTATTTACAGGGAGCGATCCAAAAGACCCCCGTAATGATTTTCAGTTTGTCTGATTCCATTCTGTAAGGAAAAGCCAGGAAGATGACGTCCAGTGCCAGGTCAGGCGCACCAGGTGTCCGTGGCGTCTTTGCCGATACCATACCCGGATTCAGCGACCCGAAAAACCCTCAGATACCGGGTTTCTGCCCTTCCGGGCACGAATTTCTGAAGAAACCCACGAGGCTGACGTTCAGGGCCGGGTCAGGTCGCACCAGGTGTCCGTGGGGACTTCGCCGATACCATATCTGGGTTCAGCCAAAAAAACCCCAGATACCGAGTTTTTGCCACCGAATGCAAAAAACCACAACTCTCTACGTGCTGTCCCGGAAAGATTCCTAGCTTTGTGCTTCGTTGCCTCGACTAGTATGACAATTTTCAACGATAGTTTTAATTAGTTAAATGAATGACAAGATTTGCTATTTCGTTTCACATTTTTGCACTACGTACCTACAGAACAGATGAGAAAAAAACACGATCCAAAATTTTAATGCAAAAACTTATTTCGACCGCAAGCCACTCTGGCGTGGCAATCGAGTTTGTATTGGCTAATGCACGATAAATAACTAAATGGAGTATTTTAAGACAAAATATAAGACAGGGAAAAAAATCAGTTATCGACTTGACATTATATGGGTCATGAATTGAATCAAGATATCAAAAACGCCGACTAACTATTAAGACATAATCCGAGAACTGTAATGGAAGTTCTGTTATACCTTTCTCCTTTTCATAGAATCTTGAAAGGGGAGGCAAAGTTTTGTTTGAACAGGAGACCACAAAAAACTGCATATGTCCCTATGGCGACATATACATCTGTATTTCAAGCAGAACTATATACAATCTTACAATGCACAAGAGAAAATAATAATTAGATACGTCAGGAGGCTATTAGTAATATAATGACCCTTAAAGTGGAATACGAATGCCGAGTGAAACTATATTCTGGTAGAACATAACAGTGTCAAACTAAATTGCCAGGTCACAGAGGAATAGAAACCAACGAATAGTCTAATAAACTTGCAAGAAAAGGATCAGCCACAATGTTTTACGTTTCAGAACCAGCTTTAGGGGTACCAAAAAGTACTGTCCAGAGTCGAATGAAAGCTTGGATCCGTAGATAACAAAACCAACACTGGTAACACATCTCTGGCCTAACACATAGCAGAATATGTTGAACAGATAAGTGCCAGTAGAGTTGAAACAATGCGAAAAACCAGTAGCTATTAGTCGTTACAAGATTCCTTACGGTCAATGCTCCGTTCAAGAACTGTTTAATAAAAACTCAAATTGCAGATTATGTGGCAGGGAACCTGAAACAGTTAATGTACCCATAAAAGGCACTGGTTCGCAGGAGACAATCAATTTTAGGAGACTTCACAATTTGCCTCAACAAACATATGGCACACATATTTTAGAAGTGTACTAATAAGTAGAGAGTAGGTACCAAGATCTTCGGTTGGTTACATAAACCAATGGAAGAAGTACAATGAGCCTAACTCGGTTACAGTACGACCAGTGACTATCTGCCAATATGTTTGAAAAAAGTACTAAAGTAGCTTTGGCAAAGTCACTACTGACTGTATATAGAGATCGTAAATTTGAAGCCTGCCGAATATGGCTTTTTTTATTTTTCCTTTGTCCAATTTGTAAATTTAAAAACTATCCCATAAAAAATAAGTAGGTACCTAGTTTTTTTATAAATACCTATTTTGAATTATAGATTAGGTGTATATGTTCTCCAAAATATTGCTTATACCTGTATATTTTTAACTCTTCATATATTATTTTCCTAATAATTCTACTAGCAGCTATATTTGATTTTTGTTCTACATTTATTTTTTTGCTATTAGGATTTTTTTTCTATTTTGATATTGTTTGTTTCAGAGAAAACTTTTAGATGCTAGTTTGGGCTTTGCGGCAGGTGTAATGACAGCAGCGTCTTTTTGGTCGTTGCTATCACCAGCCATAGAGCAGGCTAGTGAATCGAAGTTGTATGGACAGAAAGGGGAATATGCATTTATACCAGTTGGAGCTGGTTTCCTACTTGGTGCACTTTTTGTATTCGGTGCTGATAGGTTCATTACCGTTCTGGGATTGAGTTCTCCAAATATGATGCTTGGTGAGTATACAATTTGTTTCGTTTCATTTTGAATAATTATAGTAGTCATATTTTTTAACCGACTTCAAAAAGACGAGGTTATAAGTTCGATCTAATTGCCTATTTATTTTTGACTTATACTTTGGCAAGTTACGGAAAAAGGATGTGGGTTCATGTTTACGATGCGCGCGCACACTTGCTATTTATTATTATTTACATTTTTTTTATGACAATTCTACTCTAAATGACAGTTTCTCACCGCTGAATAGATGCAAACACAGTAAAAGGCCATATCATGGGTGTAGCCACGGTGGGGCAGGGTGGGGTGCTTACCCCACCCTGGTTCTGACCTGTAAGGTACCTAATGAAACATAAAATACTTAATTACCTAGGTCCTAATTATAATACTTAATACACATAAAAAAAATTGATCAGAAAAAAACGCGCGCGATTGACAGCACGCGCGCAGCTGACATTCATGCATACACAAACGCAATCCTTTTGTTTTTCGTTTGTGTACGTAAGAGAGTGTTTGATTTGAGGGGGAGCTTTGCAACGCTTCAGTGTCACAAGATCTCAAACACGTCCCCAAAAAATTTTATACACAATATGCCTGTGGATGTGCATGAAAAAATCATACAAATTTGTTGCATCTGTAATAGATACAGTTTTTTGTGGTACCCACGATCTGCCATTAAGAGTTAAAGACCTTCATGAGGGTCTGTTTGAAGACATTATCAAACTTAAGATTGAGTCTGCACTCAAAATCATGTGCAAAGAATGCGACATATATAGCGTCTCAGATTCAAAATTAAATATTAAATATTTCTGGAGATGTTATCAGAGATGATATCACAGACGGTGTGAAAAAAGCACATGCATACCTATAGTATTTTGGCAGACGAGAATGGCGACATCGCAGGCAACGAGCAACTGGCAATAGGCGTCAAATTTTTTGACGAAGAAAAGATGTTAATTCGTGAAGAACTTTTAGGCTTCATCGAACTAATTGCCATGGACGCCACATCTATTGCCTCTGTCATAGATAACTTCATAACGAACGTGGGCCAGAAAAGTGTGTGGGCAAAGGTTATGACGAGTACTCCACAATGTCGGGGAAAGATGGTGGCGTTTAAAAGTTACTAAGAGAAAAATAAAAAAGCCCTCTTTTTCCACTGCGCTAGCTACAAATTAAATTTGGTCGTTCATGATTTAAACCAACTCTGCTGTACGGAAAACACGGGGCTCAATAAAGGAAATCATAAAATTCTTTCAAGATTCGGCTCAATGTGGTAGCACGATGCTGTGCGAAACGCGATGGTCGCAAAAATGTATTTTTCAAAGAAAAATGACATTTTCGAAAAAAAGCAACAACGCTTCAAGTAAATCGGCTTTTCAGCTATACTGCGCTGCTATAAATTCAGAATTTATTGTCTCTGTTTGCCTTATTGCGAAATATTCCGCATTGCTTTAAACTATCGTAAATGTGTTACAGTCAAAAATCATTGACTTGCTCCAGTGTGCAAATCTTCCGACAGAGATTTCTACTCAGTTTTGGAAACGATCGTTGATTATTCCCTACTTAGACTCGTTAATTATGTCATTGGAAAAGCGTTTTTCGGAGAACTACTTACCGGCATATTTTTTGATGTCATTGCACCCATATAACATGTTGCAAATGACAATCGAAGAATTAAAAACAAACAGAGGTCTTTTGCGAGTTTTATAACTTAAGTGGTAGTTTCCACAGCGAGGCTGAACTGTGGTACCACTTGTGGGAAGAAAAAAATATGGCATTGAATGTTCTGAAAGACATGGAAGTGATATAACTGATAAAGGATTCAGAAATGTTTTATCCGAGCATAATAATATGCACTTGCTATATTTTAATGTCAAACCATGTAATTCTAGAGAGGTCTTTCAGTATGCTACGGCGTGTCAAGACGTGGTTTCACTCTACCATGAGTGAAAATCGTCTTAAGCTACGGTTTCTAAGAAAAATGCGCGGCGTACGGCCGACAGTAAGTTGAGCACAGCTCACGTGCGCTTTAATTTAACATCAGGTTTCTTATGCATGCGGTTTGTAAGAGTCTGTCTAGTTGAACGGATGAGTTTAACAAAGCAGTGTGAGTTTGAGTTGTGCGCTGAGATCAATTTGGTTGGGTTTGGACGCAGACGTCGACATAAGCTGAAGCAAATTATATCGAAGTGGTGGCTAGTGAAGAGTGATCAATTACACTAAAACACAAAAATTAAGTTGTTAAAGACATATTAATACATATTTTTGATGCTCAGCTTTTCTTCTGGTGTGATTGGATGACTATATCTGTTACAAGGTTTTTTAACAATATCTTCTTTTATGAAGTTTAGAACAATCTCAAACAATTCCCTAGAAAGTCTAAAATATTCTCGAAATTTTATTTCATTCCCCAAAAGTCGTCTTTCTACTGTAACTGCATACGCTCCTTCGGATTTGCGACAGGAAAATAAATCATCAACTTTTCTATTGGGCTCTTTCATTGTCAGCAACAATAAGTCTTCTTCATCGTTCTCAATTTCTTCGATCAAAAACGCAACTATAGCATTATTCATTCTGGACTATCCGTTTACTTCAACAGAATACTGAGAATTCATAAAAACCGACCCGCGCGAAGCGGACTGTGAGTCAAGCTAAGCTTATTCTGCTTAAGCCGTAAGACGCGCGACGCGCACACTTCTTAAAAACCGTAGCTTTAGCAGTCTCTGTATGCTGAGTGTTCACAGGATGAGAATCACCGAAACGAAAAATAAATTATAGGTGCTACTAAGGAGGTTCTGTCAAAACCCACGCCAGCTTTTCTTAAAGTAATATTATGAATCTAACATACCTAAATAAATAAATAACCTAATAATACCTATCTGTAATTGTTTACTCACTGTACCTGAAAGTACTACCTATCTATAGATATAGATATAAACCTCTTAATTGACTGATTAAAAAATTGGCAACACAGAGGGCCCAAACGGCTGAAGTTAGATGGGAGATTTCGTGGTGTAGGTAGGTGAGCAATCAGAAAGTGTTGTGGATAATTCGAAAGGATACAGATACAGGGGGCTGTAGGTTGTGGGTATAACCATTTTGTATGAAAAAAATAACCTGGGTAATAACGCGGGTTTAGTTTGCAAGTTACATATTATTTCAGACTGTTGCCCCACCCTGAGCCCATGGCTGGCTACGCCCATGGGCCATATATGTAAATAGTAAAGAATTAAGGATAATAAAAATCGGTTTTAGTATTAAGTTGTTACATCCAAGAAGTGTAACTTCTTACGTGCGGTTGTATTTACACACACGTGTTTTTTAAGAAATACAGATTTATATTCCTGTTTTTTAAAGACGTTTCATTTTTTTTTAAATTTTAATTTCATATAAGTTGCAGTTTTTATATCATATTTAAGAATTATGATAGTTACCGAAAAGGAAAATAATTACGTAATAAGTCGCAAACAAATATAGAGAAATAGTTAAAAAAAGAAGTTAATATGAAACATTTTTATTCAAGAATGTTTTGTACATTAGAAGTAGGTTAAGTTAATTGTAATTTTATTATTTTATTTTTACTTTCAATGGCAAATTTTTAAACTAGTTTTGATAATATGTAAAAAAATATATTTTTAAACCTTGCACTTAACTGTACGATAATATTTTTAATCTACTAAAGGATTCGAGTATCGAACTGAAAAAATCGTAAGATTAAAAAAAACGAGAAATCAGTAAAAAACTGGTAATTTAATCATAATGTTATGAAGAATTGATAAATTGAAAAGATAATAAAGAATTCTTATAACTCATTTTTTTGAGTGCGATCCGTTAACTACTTAGTCTTACAAAAGAAAAACCAAAATTTTGGAAAGGAGGTGTTCTGTTTCTCTACTTTAAACTCAATAAACTCGACCCAGCGATGCTACAACTTTTTCAACCCGCCTAAAAATTAGATTTCCTGGAGGTCTGCAACATAGGCCTATGGTGGCTGTGAATTCTACATCTGACTTTTGCAAGTCGAGTAACTTTTGAAAACAAAAAGAAGTTGCATGGTGCCAAATGGAGAATACGTTAGATGGGGTAGCTCAATTCGATCAATTTGATCATGGCGACAATGGATGTATAAGCCGGTGGATTGTCATGGTGGAAGAGCACTTTTTTCTTTGCCATATGGGGTCGTTTTTCTACAATTCAGCGTCGAATAGGCTCAATAATTTGGCATAGTAGAGCCTTGTGATTGTTTTGTCTTTCTCCAGGTAATCATCAATGTAGATCACACTTCGTGAATCCCATGAAACGATGGTCATCACCTTTCTGGCCCATGCGACATCAGTATTCACCTTCTTCGGAGAACTTTCGTCGAGTGAAGTCCACTGTTTTTTGGTCTAAGGTGTATCCAAATTTTGTCGACGGTGGTCACTTTTCGTCCGGAGTGAGCAAACACGGCATTAATCATGTGCAAAATTTCATGTAGAATATGATCCACCCGATCTTTTAAGATGCCTACTGTGTTAACTATTTCGCACACCTTTAATCGATAGTCTGCCAATACGAGATCGTCGATATTTGACACGTTAACTTCTTTGGTATCCGTTTTCGGCACATTTGGGCATGGCTCATCAAAAACCGAAATAGGAACCATTTTTGACAGTTGCCATAGAAGTAAACTCACCATATGATTTTTCCGTGTGAATTTCTTTACAAAAATAAGAATCAAACCATCGACCGATCATGCTGTTTTCATCTTTCTAAAATACGCAGACACGTTTTTTCTATACGCTTTTAAAACAAAACTACGAATCCAATTCGGCTGAAATTTTTAAAATAGTTATCTACGGGAATATACTATACGAAAATAAATTACCCTAGCGATAGTGACGCCATTGGGCGGTGAGGCTAGGTACTTATTAGACATGCAGAGTAGAAGTATAGCTTCTGTTGGCCAATTTCAAACTGCCAAGTTTTTTCGTTACTTTTTCTGTGTTTTGTTTTATAAGTTTCCCTTATAAAATTAAGTTAGTATGTTATAATTTAAATTTTATTTTCAGCTTTACATGCCACCGGTAATCGTCGCGATAGTAGACGAAGTAGTGCAAGAAGAGAATCACAATATTTATCCGAAACGACTGCCATTGAGGGATTTAACGAGACTGTAGGGACAGCTTTACATCAACGCAAAGGGGGTAAGTTTTAAAATATATGCTTCATTTCTGGCTATTGACACAAGATTCTATAAATATACACAATTTTCGGTATACTTACTAAGAGACGAATCTCTGATAAATAATGATGCATAAAATGTTATGTATAAAATGTAATACAGGTCTGAAAGAAATTTCTACTTCCATTATTTGTGAGGAAAAGGATTGCATTGTAAAAATTTGGCGCAGAGTATTTTGGTGATGATAAATAGAACCAGCTAGAATTTATTCGTGTTTTTAGGCAATGAAAAACTGCTTCAATGTAAAGAAAAATATTTTTCCTCTTTAAATTTGTTACAGTCAATGATTATTTTTTTAGTTTTTGTTATTACAAATATTCCCCCTCCAGTAGCTGCTCCTATTTATCGTAATTTTAGGGACTTCTCCCGTTTTGATCCGGATCGGTTTCGTGGAGATCTGGAATTGGTTCCTTGGCAAATACTGTACGAATTAATCGATATAGATCAGAAGGTAGATTTTTTCTCCTCACATTTACTGCAAATTTTTAATTTACACGCTCCAGTAGTAACCCGTTTAATAAACAAGCAATTCAAACCGTGGATTACCTTTAACATCAAATGTATGATAAAACTCAGAAATAAGGCTCGTTCTAAATTTGATCGTTTGCGTAGAAATAATTCATCTGAGCCCGTAAGGATTGCCGCTTGGAACCATTACAGAGAGCTGCGAAATATTGTTACCTCCTCAATTCGTCGTGAGAAGAGGGCCTACTTTGAATATATGCCAGATAGGAATCGGGGCAATGCAAAGTCTTTGTGGAAAGAGTTACGTAATTTAAATCTTGGCAAAAAACCAGATCGAGTCTTACCGGGAAATTTGCAGGATGTTAACCGTGTTAACTCCTATTTTGTATCGTCTAATGTTAATTCTTTACCTTCTATGAATTTGATGGATTATTTCAATAGTACCCTTCTATTTCAAGATGGCAAGTTTTCGTTTTCTCTGGTTTCTCCTGAGGATGTTTATGATTTGGTCTTCGGAATTAAGTCTAACTCTGTTGGCATTGATGGTATTACCGGTTAAATGCTTCAGCTGTCTTGCCCATCTATTCTTTTACCTCTTACGAACATAATTAATGCATGCCTACTAGAGGGGGTGTTTCCTGCTGCCTGGAAGGAGGCAATTACTATCCCAATTCCAAAGGGTAAGAAGTGTGAAGCATTTGAAGATCTAAGACCGATAAGTATTTTATCATCAATTTCGAAAATTTTAGAAAAGATTATTGAACGTCAATTGAGGCAACATCTGGACACTTTTGGTGTGCTTCCTGAAACACAGTCTGGTTTTAGACCAGGATATGGTTGTGCAACTGCTCTATGTTGTTTAACTGATGATGTTTTTGCATCCCTTGATGCTCACCAAAATACTGCTCTGATCCTCATAGATTTTTCGAAAGCTTTTGACTCTATCAATGATGAGTTGTTACTGAGTATTCTTCGTTATATTGGTCTATCAGAAATTCCTTTGTCATTCTTTACCAATTATCTCCAGAATAGGTCGCAGCGAGTTAAAATATCTGGTGAGCTTTCCGATTCTTTGCCCTTGTCTGCTGGTGTACCACAGGGATCTATTTTGGGTCCCTTGCTTTATACCATTTATACTTCAGATTTATATCGCTGTTTAAAATTCTGCAAATATCATCTATGATGATACACAGTTGTACTTTCCATTTTGCACTAAGGAGGTAGCAGTGGCGGAGCGCATTATCAATGAAGATTTAACTAGTCTAATGTTAAATGCGAATAATTACTGCTTAAAAATTAACCCTCAAAAGTCGTCTGTGCTCCTTTTCTGCAATAATCGAGACCGTGAATTTCTTCAGCAGAATCTACGTTTGAAGCTCAGCAACGATATATTGGGTTTTTCTTCGGTAGCCAGGGATCTGGGTCTAATGGTAGATGTTAGTCTTCGCTTTAGAGAGCATATTTCTATTTCCGTCAAAAAAGCCTATTCATCTTTAAGGCAAATTTATCCCTTTCGTAAATGTTTACCAATTGGTGTACGTAAGACACTATGTGACTCCCTTGTCCTTAGTCATTTTAATTTCTGTGATGTTGTTTACGGCCCTTGTCTTGATAGCTTTACTTCTTCCAGGATTCAAAAGGTTCAGAATTCCTGCTTGCGCTTTATATATGGTATCCTGAGGTGTCCTGAGGATTTCTGGCTGGGTAAATATGGAGGGTCGGCGTAGGATTCATATGTTGAGTTTTTTTCACAAGATTTTAGTTTATAAGAGTCCACCATATTTGTTTACTCGTCTCACATTTCGAACGGACATACACAATCTAAACCTACGCCATCGTGGTCTTCTAACTATTCCTCGTCATTCTAGCAGTCGGTTCCGTCGATCTTTTACATACACAATGGCGTCGTCTTATAATGAAATTCCCGTTGAATGGAAAAGTCTTAGTCCGTTAAATTTTCGCAAACATGTAAGGATGCATCTTCTGCACAGTTAAGTCTCGTGACGGATGGATTCGGCCATATACTATGTGTCTCACGAATGGAGCGTAGAATTTTAATTTTAATTTTTGTGTGTCTTAGCTCTTGCTGTTTTTTTAGTTTACACATGTGTTGCTGGATCGAGTGAATAGCACCCTTTTAGTGAAAATTTTGGGTGTTGATGGAACATCAATGTCTGACTTTTGGTCATTCATTGAATCAACACCATTTGCTTAGGTGTTTTTTTATTTAGTTTTTTCTTTTGAATATTTAAATAAATTTTTGTTTTTTATTTTGTATATTAGTATGTAATTAATTATGTTTTGCTAAGCAATAAATTATATTTGATTTGATTTGATTTGATTTTATGAAAAGCTTCAAGAAAATAATCTGATTTTGGCTTGTCCCACACGTACTGCTAAAATAAGATGTTTGGAAAACCTGACTATGGTTCACGAGTAAACCTCGGTCGTTCACATTAATAGTAATTTAATACAATCAGAATATTTTTTATACAAATTAATTAATTTTATTAACATAAAGTGAAAATAAAGAAAATTTGGAAATTTTCAAGTTTATATTGGTAAAAACTGTTAATAAATTCAAACATAAATTGAACAAATATTTAAATTTATAAATTATATACATACATATTTTATTTAAAATAATACAGTTAATTAATTATTTATTCTGAAACTATGTTTTTGTTTAAAAGAATTTAAATATTTTTAAGGTGATCTTAAAAAATATTATTACTTTTACTTGATTAATTACAGCGACATCATCAGAACCCATCGATAGTTAAATTTTATTATATACTTTTATTATTTTAATTAATAAAAAGAATTGTATACTGCTTAATAAATCAATGACTGTTTTCTCATTTTTACAATTTTTCTTTTTGTTTTTATCGTTTTTATTACAAATACTTGCTCAATACAATATACAAAATAAAAGAATTTATGATAAGAAATTATTTTAATAGTTTACAATTTAAGTCGAGATTTCATTAGGTGTTTATCAATTGTTTTCTTGTAAAATTGTTTTAACATTCCTCGACGTCTTTTTAGTCCAGGGCATTTACCGAAAATAGAGGAACGGATTTGAGCCAGCAGCTAGAGAGATGCGGTTTTCTGCATTGTGTTCGGGAAGATCACAGAAAACGACAGCCAAAGTTTGGTTTCCCCATTTTCAGAAAGAGGCCTTCTGGACCCGAAAATGCATTTTCCAAATGCATCATTTCTTATACCATTAGAGCAGTGACTGGAAACTCGGAAAAATTGCTCGGAAATCGTTACTCGGGGGTTTTCGGGGATGCCAAACTCGATTCTGGCATTAGAATTACCCGGGGGTGCTCGGGGGTGGCTCTGTGGGGGTGTCCAGGGGGTGAATTGGGGGGAGAAATCACGGCATGCCTGGAAATCGCTCCAAACTCGTTACTCGGTGGTTTTTGGGGATGCAAAACTCGATTCTGGCATTAGAATTACCCGGGGATGCTCGGGGGTGGCTCTGTGGGGGTGTACAGGGGGTGAATTGGGGGGAGAAATCGCGGCATGCCTGGAAATTGCTCCAAACTCGTTACTCGGGGGTTTTCGGGGATGCCAAACTCGATTCTGGCTTTAGAATTACCCGGGGGTGCTCGTGGGTGGCTCTGTGGGGGTGTCCAGGGGGAGGGGGGGGAATTGGGGCGAGAAATGACAGCATGCCTAGAAATCGCTCCAAACTTGTACTCGGGGGTTTTCGGGGATGACGAATTCATTTCCAGCATTACATTTACCGGAGGTGCTCAGGGGTGGCTCTGTGTAGGTGTCCAGGGGGGGAATTGGGGCGAGAAATGGCAGCATGCCTGGAATGGCAAAGGAGAAAGTGAAAAACCACATCTTATGAAAATAATGCTTTATTCAAAAAATAAGTAAGATTTTTTATTAATCTTGGAGTATTCATTATATACTTTAATTTTTAACATGATTACTAGAAATCTTGTTGAAACTCTTCTTCGTCTTCTTCCTGCAAATTATGACAATAATACTTTATTCAAAAAACCGATACGAGATTATAAAATTAGATTTTTAACTTAAATACTAATCATTTTGTTCAAACTCTTCATGCTCGTCTTCCCGCTCTTCATCTCTGTTCCCTTCCTGATTTTTTCCCCTTGCTCGTCTTCTTCCTCGTCACTATCCTCGGCCCCATTGGGAGTGCCTTTTTGATTTGAGCAATTGCCATCGCAATGCTTGCGGAGCGGATCGGGAATTTCTCTACGAACATTTTGACACAAACCCGAGATAATTAACGCAAAATTGAAGTTATGATTTGTAATTTACGGTGCCGCATGCTGGTTGTCCGAAATTACTGCGGGCTGAATTATATGTTTATGGAGGCAAATCAATCTCCGGGCGAATCAATCTCCATTTTATTCCTTGAAAAATTCCCGATCCGGCCCTGCTCAATTTGTTGTTTGAAAACCGAAAATCGTCGAAAATTACCTCCCCTCTTTTTTCATTTCTGAAGAGTAATAATCTCCCTCTTATATGGCTACGGATTTATCATATGTTAAAAGTGCCTTGCATAAAATATCCTATAAAAGATACATACCTCTTCACTGTCGCAGCTTCTCATATCTCCAGAAGCATCCATTGTAAGCTGAAGCCAATATTCGATTCCGTTGAAAATCAAATCCTCGAACACGTGATTTATCAAAGATGACTTCCAAAAAAAGTGGACACAGCTCCAACACAAAAAAAAATGGTCCACAATCCAAAAAACTTGATTATTTTAGCACTATATTGACGTATAACAAAAAACCAACGTGGTATAAGAGTGCCGGACGAAACTCAAAACCGGCAAAAAAAGATCCGAGAAACCTTATTGCTGTAGCACTGCGTTTACATACAAGTAAAAGGCAACATGGTACTGAACGACAGATGTAATACTGATGACACACAGACGCCGACTACGCGCGAGACCTGGTCCACGTGGTACCGATACTCCACTCTCTTTATAGCTTTGGCGCCTTTTTCGAATCCAGTTTCGAGGCACAAAAAGTAAGTTTCGGAGTCGTCGAACTAGATTTACTCTCTCGAGCTCTCAAACTAGTAAACTGAACGTTACAAGGTTTTGAGCGGTCTCTTCTAGGCAGCCAAAACCAATGAATCTATTGAAGGTCATGCGCAGTGACCTTTTACAGAGGAGTGAAAGTGTACAAAAATACATCGAATGTTTTGAAACTTCCCAGGTGTGTGCGTAGGGGAGGTAGAACGATTGAAAAAAAAAAAGGTCGAGATACATATTTGAGCAAGCGGTTGCGCTTGACATCCATTGTAACGTTTGGAATATTTAGATTACAAAGGCATTAGCTGTCGAATGGTGTAAGAAAGGATGCATTTTGAAAATGCATTTTCGGGTCCAGAAGGCCTTTTTCTGAAAATGGGGAAACCAAACTTTGGCTGTCGTTTTCTGTGATCTTCCCGAACACAATGCAGAAAACCGCATCTCTCTAGCTGCTGGCTCAAATCCGTTCCTCTATTCGGGTGTTTTTCCGGTAAATGCCCTGGACTATTTTGCCGAAAGGAAATGTTGAGGGCTGTGGGGATGATTGAGGCAGGAATGTGACAAACGTTATAGAAACCACTCTGAACGTTATCTCATGTCTTTGGACTCGTTATCGTAAAAAGGATAAGGGTTCGGAAAATGCATTTGGAACGGTTAAGGATGACAACACCTAATATGTTCAGTTTAAAGAGCGAAGAAATCGCACAGTGACAGTGACGACATGGCAGTTAATTAATCATCTCCATGGAGCTCATAATGTGAATGTTTCCAGACATACAATCTACAAAAGGTTGAGAGAAGGTAGTTTATCTTGGTTTGGTTTGTATCCAGATTCTCGAAGGATACGCGTATGAGAGAACCTGGCGCAAGAAACCGAATGCAACATACACAAAAGAGGTTCACAGCTATAGAGGAGACACAATTATAGGATAGGCAGGAATTTTGCTTGGTAGTAGAACTGATCTCTTTGTGCTGGATCGTTTTTCTATCATCAGAGCGCTATAAGTTACAAATGTTCTAGAACTTGTAGTTGTTTCATACGCGCAAAACATTGGTCCTGATTTTATTTTGATGCATAAAAATGCCATTTCATGTACAGTCAGTGACAAGAAATCTCTTGGAAGAGCAGAATATTCCATTTTCGCCCTGGTCAGCTCAATTGCCCGATCTGAATCCTATTGAGCATGAGAGGGATATGTTTTAGCGAAGAGTTTTTTAAGACCAAAATCAATTTTAAAATCGCAATCAGCTGTTTCAAGCTCTTCAATAGTGCTGAATGGCGATTCCCCAAGAAGAGTTGGATAACTTGATCCTTAGTATGGAAACACGCCCAACTAGCAATTCGATATCGTTAGCGAACTAATATATTTTATAACTGTTTTTTTGACGCTTCGTAAAATCTTTTATGTTTTATAAAGTATTAATTCGCGATAAATTTGTTGCGCTCAACTGTTTTTTCACCAAAATTGTTTTGAGAACGTTTTCACAGCAAAATTATAAAATTATTATAGAATAAGTTATAGAGCTATTTTATAAACGTTTATAAAATACTTTTTATACAGCATATTAGCTCTGAATTATACTTTGCTCTAAAAGCATTTTATAATAGTGCTTTTTTGGATTAATTTATCGCCATAAAAGCAATAATAAAACTGTTTTGTTACGAACATATTTACTAATAATAAAATAGTTTTTTAATTGTTATTAATAAAAGTAAATTTCTTTTTGCAGCAGATTGGTATAAAAGCGAGTAATTATAAAATTTTTGTTTTAAAGTTTTACAAAAAACAGTTAAAAAACAAATATGTTGCATAGGGAGGTCTTTTAACATTAAAATGTTAACACAACAATAATTATAAAACTGTTATAAAATATCCATTATTTTTATTTAGTCTAATAATATTTTTTGTTTGCACGTACAAACAAAATGTCGTGCAGTAGCTGGAGAAAAATTAAAAGAAGTGGTTCATTTTACAGAAAACTTAAAAGTAAATATTATGGGATCGTAAGTGATCCACAGATAGAAAGCACTAATGGCTCTAGCTCTAACAATCATTCAGAGACCTTGAAGATTAGCAATCGAAATGACTATACTCCAACAGAGGAGACTGATGGACTCAACATTAATTGCGTTTCTCATCAGGCAATACGAGAAAAAGCGACATTATTATTAGGATCTATATTTACTAATATACACTTTACAAAATTGTAGGTAAAACATAATATGTGATTTACTTTTTATACCGAGTAGACCTCTGCCCAGACAAATCCTGTTTTATTTTTATAACAGCTACATACAGAGCATAATTGTACTGTTTCGGACAATTTTGATTTATAAGGATCGTATAATTAAGTGGCCATCTTGTGAGGCTTCAAAACGACAGGCTGTATATTTTAATTATATTTTTTCGTGTCTATCGTAACATTTTCATGAAAGATAGATATGCTAGACTGGCTAGTTTATAATGAAGAAGGTCCTCATAAACTATTTACCAAAAATAGATATAATATATATTTTTTCATTATTAAATTATATTTTAAATTTAATTCGGGAGGCGCGTTAAAATTTTATTAGAATTGTACCATATACTTAACAGTAAATTTAATTTCGCAGCCAAATCTGCTCCATGGGTGAATTTTTTCAAATCATTCTTTTTATTAAGTACTTTTTATACCGAATCAGCCATTTGTCATCTATTCAATTTTTGCTACCATGTTAACAGATTTTAGTATCTTTTTACAACAGCTAAAGAAGCTAATTGCATATTCACGAACAATTTTGTGTAAATGGGAATGTTAAAAAAACTTTTTCATCGTGTAACTATTGGCGCTCGTAGTAACAGAGCTGTTATAAAACAGTTTTATAAATGTTTTTAAAAATTCTTATTAGACATTTATAAATGTTCTTATAACTGTTTTATTATAGCAACAAACAACATCTATAAAGCATGTCTAACAGGCGATTTGTTTTATAATATGCGCCAATTTTATGCTTATAAGAGCTGTAAGAACATTGTGTAAGTGTTTATAAAACAGTGGCTGTTTTATAAAATACGTTCTGTAAACGTTCTAAAAGCCATTTAAAACTTATATTGTTAGTTGGGCGCTTTAGAGCCATCATAAATGCACGAAGAGACCACATTCCTTATTAAAATATATTTTCTTTGTTCCATTGTCAATTTTTAGACAGTTTCATAAACAGTTTCTAACAGCTTTAGACTACTTTTGACAGTTCTATAGACAGCTTTAGACAGGTGTATAAACAGCTTTTAACAGTTGACAAATTTCCCGACTTGCAACGTATTTCTTTTTTATCCGCAGTACCTACGCCAAAATTTAAAATTGGAAAACGTGTAGTTTAAAAATAAGCAAAACAAGATAAAATAAATGTAAATATTTTCTCACACATGATTTTAAAGTAACAAAGAAGATAGGATGATTATATAAAAAACAAATAAATAAATTTCTTATACGTAATTTGATAAGAAAATTATTAAAAATGATTAAAATTTGAATATTTAAATAATTTGAATGAGTTGTAAAATTATCCCTAAATCCTTATTCAGATTGTGAAATTTATTAAATTAGTGCTATAAACTTTTTTGTATATAAAAGTTAATACAGTTTTGTTTAATAATAAAAATATAATATAACAAGAATTTCAGGTTTACAAATTTCGAAACATGGATAGTGTTTATTTAGTTAAATTTTTTGTATGTGATATGATATTTGATCATCTAAAAGTTTTAAAGATGTTTTTTATTTAAACAAGGCTCTTTTACAGTTATTAAAAAAATTTAAATTACAAATTTTATTAGTTCAGCTCTAACATATATTTTTTAAAATCTTGTATAATTCAGATAATAATTTAAATTAAATATTAATATTTGATTTATATACATAGACTAGCTGACCCGGCCACGCGTTGCTGTGGCGAAGATTTTTGTTATATTACATTGTAGTAATCTATTTAAGAGGAACAGTAGGAGAACATCAGTCATGGAGACCACCATGCTTGTTTACATAGATGCCATTTGTAAAAAATATGGCTACCTCCATGACAGATTTTCTACTACTGCAACCCCTTAATACAATGAAATTATTATTTACGAATGAAGACGGAAACGTTAAAGCTGGTATAAAAATTCTCGGGATTGATATTAAGCAAAAATCAATACAAAAGAATTTTAAAATTTATTATTATTTTTATAATCAAACAAATGAGTATATTACTGTCACGCCTGGAGAGATTTGGGAGAATGTGCCTTAGTGTTATAGGATAAGGGGTAGCTTACTAAAGGCACTCCCGGTTAGGTATCCTGCTGAAGGCAGAAAACTAACCAAGGGGAAGATGGGAAGATGAGATAAACAACAGGAAACAAACAACAAATATATTAACCAATAATTAAGCAATAAGAATGTGTAATAAACATTATGAATAGGGAATAACTGAATACAATAATAATCTTTACTAATCTTACCAAATAAACTACATGGTGGCATGTCACACTTACTCACGAACATACGTCAAGAGTCACAATGGCACAGACCCAAGGGTCTGTTTTAGGAACACTTTAAAGGGTGATCCTTACAGACAACCTCAGACTACAAACTCCTGGTGTCTGATCTCAACAACCTGCTTTTATAGCCAATTCATATTCTACGCGAGAATAAAAATTAAACTATTTAAACACGTGCCAAGATCTAACGTAATGCCTTTTAACTGGTAAAATTTAATACATAACAATACAGTAAAATATAAACTTATAAATTAATATGTAGGGCAAAACTACCCTATCACCTATGTGACATTACAAAGTAAATAACATGTAACACTTTAACTTATGAATGAGGTAGGTAGGGCAGATAGTCTTAAATCTGTAACAATAATATTTATTATTTTAAATATTATTTTTTATTTTCAATTTAAATTAGCACTAATCGGTACACAATATTTTTGGTTAACCTGTCTTTAGCTAACACAAACAGATTCGACGGTTTCCCTACACGTGAACATGCAACATATAGTTGCCCATGAGAAAAACATGGATTGTCCAAGTCTAAACCACAAATGGACATTGTTTGAACTTGTGACTTATTTATCGACATGGCAAAAGCCAAACGAATTGAAAACTGTAGCCTTCTAAAGGGTATGGTAAAATCTGACGGTATCATTGGAATACGTGGCAACAGGACCACTTTTCCTTTAAACTTTCCAGTTAAAATGCTTGCTTCAAGAATATTTCCGGTAATCTTTTTGATGACCAAACGCGTACCGTTGCATAATTGAGGTGGGTTCAAATTACGTAGGAGAATAATAGAGGAACCAATCTTTAATCGAAGATTATGTGGTGGCATTCCAGGTATATGTAGTGAATTTAAAAATTCAATTGGAAAATTTACACTTTACACTTTCATCAACAACAGTATCGATTGATTTAAAAGATATCAGATCGCCTGGTAACAACTGTTGTATTTGGAAATTAATTTCGTCAACATCAACATTTTTGGCCGCCAAAATCGCCCGATGACTGAGCCAGTCATGATTCAAGCAATTATTCTGTATATCCGGAAAAATACTCTGGATCAGTTCATTTTTTTTCCTGAAGAACAGTGTAGAAATTGTCTGGCAGTTTAATGAATTGCGTATTTGGTTGCAGTTCTTTTTTACCGTTCGCAATATCTAGTAATTGTTCGGAAAATATTTGTGCTGATGGATCATTTTGCAATCGTACGCGCATGTTTACAACTTTTTATGTTAAAACTTTTCAATAATTAAAACTGAATTTAAGTGTCATCTCAACAATGCACAGCATCCTTGATATTGCAAATATATTAAGTCATACAACGCTGTGATTGATCATAGAGAGGATTGTTTCCTTGTTAACACAATCAAGGGTAGTTGTATCTAAAAACTTTCTAAAATAGTTTATTTTATTAACAGTTAAAATTAAAATAATAATTACTGTTTTCACATGTAAAAACAAAAAAAAACAGAAAAAAAAAACTTTCCTCTGGCGTAATCGATCCCATTACGATAACCCAAGCGAAATGTCATTATAAGCCGCTGATCCAAATCAGCTACTAAGACCTTACATGAAGACTTTCAAAATGATAATATCATATTAAATATAATAACAATTCAATAAACAAATAATTTGCAATAAAATAATATTGCGACTATAAATTAAAATGTAAGCTATCCTATCTTTTAAGTTGGAACAAATAACACATATTTACAAAATTTCATTGAAATCGGTTCAGTTGTTTAGGAGTCCATCGCGGACAAACAACGTGACATGTAATTTATATATATTAAGATATATATTTATCCCGCAAACTTCGTACCGCATATCAATTAAGGTTTTCATTTATTTTTTCAATTTTTCTCTTAAAAAAATTGAATTGTGTTTTTTCCCACTTGTTCCCTTTTTTTGTTTTTTTTTCCAATTTTATCGTAGTTTCTGATTTTCTGCTGTTTGAAGTTATACTTCTATTCGTGCACTCGGCGGAAAAAAATTGTGTACAGTTAAATGGGAAAAAATCATTACATAAGGTTTGTTCCAACAGAGCCACTCTGACTAGTACATGAACACGTTCATAAACTATGAAATGCGCAAGACCAGTACATGTATTAGTTGATGGTTGATGGTCCTTGTTGGAACGCTTTTATTCTTCTACTCTCTCTTATCTTAACAATAAATTTATTCTTTGTTGAGTAACGCAATAGTTTTTGATTTTGAATAGTGTGAGATGTTTATATTGACTATAACATAATTTTAAAAAAGAAGAAAAACTTCAGATAATCAAATTTTTTTATACACCATATTTTTCATTTAAATAATATTTTTAACAGAAGTTTCCGAGCTTGCAGAGTTTATCATTATAAAGCAAAGTTTAATTTAATCTGTGTTATAAAGAGTAAAGAAAACAAAGTACGTATTGCGCATGTCCTGACAAATTATCCATGCATCAAACCAAGGATAGATTTGACCGTACATAAACGCGTTCATGTACGAGTCAGAAGCTTTGTTGGAACAGCACTTTGACAGTACGTGGGATTATTCGGTGTTCTGTTGGAACGGTCTAATCTTACTGCGCAAGCGTCTGACATCCTTCTGACTGTCAGGAGCTCTGTTGGAACAAACCTATAATGTAATGGTGTGAGTAAGAGAGAGAGAGACAGAAACACTTATAAGGTATAAGGTATACTATCTGTACCCGACGCTCGTTGCTACGCCAACAACTAAAATAAATTTAAGAAAAATAAAAGAGAAGAAGAGATAGAGAAGCAAAGAAAGTTTATAGTTTTGTTTTACTTATCGCACCAAAAATATATTTTTCAAACTCGAATTCGTATAGATATCTATTAATCAGTATTGAATTTTATACATGGAAGCACCATCTGGTGGTAACTTCCATTAATACGAATATCAGATTCATCTTACCCATTAAAAATACATCATCATACTGATTTTCATGACAATCGGTTGAACGGAACAGAAGTTACTACTCTGCAGCGCCACCTGGTGGCGAGTGGCATCAATGAGCATATCATACAAACCTTCTCCGTGGAAAAATACACATACATACCAATTTTCATGACAATCGGTTGAACGTGACAGAAGTTGCTACTCTGCAGCTGGCATCAGTGAGCATGTCATACAAACCTTCTCCGTGAAAACATACATATACATACCAATTTTCATAATAATCGGTTGAACTGGACAGAATTTGCTACTCTGCAGCGCCACCTGGTGGCGAGTGGCATCAATGAGCATTTCATACAAACCTTCTCCGTGGAAATATACATATACATACCAATTTTCATGACAATCGGTTGAACGGGACAGAAGTTGCTACTCTGCAGCGCCACCTGGTGGCGAGTGGCATCAATGAGCATATCATACAAACCTTCTCCGTGAAAAATACATATACATACCAATTTTCATGACAATCGGTTGAACGGGACAGAAGTTCCTACTCTGCAGCGCCACCTGGTGGCGAATGGCATCAATAAGCATATCATACAAACCTTCTCCGTGGAAAAATACATATACATACCAATTTTCATGACAATCGGTTGAACGGGACAGAAGTTGCTACTCTGCAGCGCCACCTGGTGGCGAATGGCATCAATGAGCATATCATACAAACCTTCTCCGTGGAAAAATACATATACATACCAATTTTCATAATAATGGGTCGAGTAGTTTTTGAGTTCATTGAGTACATACAGACATACAGACAAACATTCATTTTTATACAGGGTGTCCCAGAATTAACTACGGAAACTTCGTACACGTATTCCTTGATGACAAATAAGTAGAGTTTCTAAATAATCAAAACTTCCTAAAATAATTTTTTGTTATTGCAAATATTAATTGCTAAGAAAGTTACAAAAAAAATATTAACAGGGGTTCCTTGATTTGCACCCTTAGAATGGGGTAGGGCAGGTGAAAAGTGGCAGGAGAAATGCGTCTTTATAAAAATGATGTTCACCCAAATTTTTAATTTTTTATCTTGGACCAATCAGAAGATATTAAATTAAAACCGTATTTTACCACCGCTCTTTAAAGGGTTATAACTCTGACAGGAGTCCTAAAAAAAATTTTTTTTATAGGAAAGACCCTACTTATTTGTCATCAAGGGATACGTATACGAAGTTTCCGTAGTTAATTCTGGGACACCCTGTATATATAGATTAGTCGGTAAAAAAAAGATGAAATATTTACCACATGTTATTAGTCATAACTATAAGTCGTTTGAATACCGTTTTAATAGGTCAGTAAAAATAGCATTTAACTTTGCACTAAATTTCCGATCCAAATTTCTTTTTTTATAAGGTTTCGGTAAAGTCACAAAATGCTGACAGATCCAGGTGACGCTAGAGGCGCCATCTTGAAAAAACGTTTTCGGCCGATATCTCGGAAACTATGCACTTTCGAGCAAAAGTCATATAGACCATTATTATAGAAAATAAAATAAAATTTTGCATCTTTTGTTTCCAGTAAACTTTTTTGTAAAAACTTACCGTTTACGATTTATGGCTCGTTTAATGAACCAATAACTCTTGAAAGATTAGATTAATCAATTAAATGCATCAATCCATTTTTAAAGATCCGTTTATTCTCTACAACTTTTGTTTTAAACTTTTTTTCTAATGTCCATACTTTTTGAGTAATAGGACGTTTTATGTTGGACTACCGAGCGAAAAGTTGAAAATTTCAAGATACGCATAGAATATAATAGTACAAATTCAACAAATAAATTAAAAAAAATATCCCGATTGTTTATGTAGTTAACAAATAATAGTTCAATTCCTTACCTGCAATAGTAACGAACATTTTTTATTTTACTTAATTATATTTCGCTGCCGCGTCACCCGCTGAGCGTCGACATTTCTTCATTAAACGTCCTATAACTCAAAAAGTATGGACATTAGAAAAAAAAGTTTAAAACAAAAGTTGTAGAGAATAAACTGATCTTTAAAAATGAATTGATGCATTTTATCGATTAATCTAATATTTCAAGAGTTTTTGGCCTCGATCGAAAAACCGGTTCATTAAATGGGCCATAAATCGTAAACTGTAGCTTTTACAAAAAAGTTTACTGGAAACAAAAGATGCGAAATTGTATTTTCTATAATAATGGTCTTTGTGACTTTTGCTCTAAAGTGCTTAGTTTCCGAGATATCGGCCGAAAAGGTTTTTTCAAGATGACGCCTCTAGCGTCACCTGAATGTGTCAGCATTTTGTGATTTTATGCTCAGTAAGTGATCCCAAATCTTATAAAAAAAAAAAATTGAATCGGAAATTTTGTGCAAAGTTGACCCAAAAAAACGGCTATTTTTACTGGCGTATAATATTCAGTACATTAAAAAGGGATAGATATACAAAAAACAGTATGAAATAATGTATGAATATCATAGTGACGGACACATGATTATTTGACAGATTATTTTATAATTCTGTCACGTAAGTATACATATACATAAAGTTTAGCATTTTATATTAATAATAATATTCAGTAATGAGTATTGTATTGAAGTCTAAAGTACCGTCACATGGTTGCAGTATATTCTGCTCTATGCTTTTGAGGTTGTTGGCTACATAAACAGAGTTTCTGCATTCGAAAAGTGCATTCCGAACAGACAATAGAAAGAAAACTTACAACTCAGTATTGCTGAAAATGGGTTCAATTTTTAGTGTCGCTGAACACGAATATCACGATTCCGAAAGTCTCCGCGGCACTTGGTGTCTAGGGTATTTACCTCTTCTCCTGGGGTTTTATGTAAATTCTGTACGAAATCAGTGCACACTTGGTACTTGGCGGTTTTTTGAGTCGCTAAATACGATTATAATAATGGCGATGGTCTTCGAAACACCTGGTACTTAAGACGGACCTCGTCTCCAGAATTTTTATGCAAATTCGATACAAAAAGTGTGTGCACTCGGTACTAGGAGGTTTTTGGGGTTGCTAACCACGAATATCATATAATGATGTTCCTAATTCATTCGCATACAAATTTATGAATCCGGGCGCGTGCATAGAAGTATTACTTCTGCCGGCAGTCCCACTGACTGCCACACTCGTTTTTTCAGTGGTTCGTGTTTCTCTCGTTTTTTGTCTTTTTTAACAATTTTTGCGTTATTCTTTCTCTTCAGTATATCTTACAGTTTTCTTTTCTTTTTTATTGCAGTAGGTATAAAATCTGTAAAAGTACAGAAAAATACTGAAGGCAAAATTGATAATACGCAGAGTATCGACGACGAGGAAGGCTCCAATATAGAAGAAATCCAAAAGGGACAATGGAAAAGAATAATTCTTCTAGTGGTCGCCATAACAGTTCACAATATTCCTGAAGGATTAGCTGTTGGTGTAGGATTTGGTGCTACAGGTGCTGCCACTGCTTCTACATTAGAAAAAGCAAGGTAATTTAAATTATTCTTTTATATATATATATATATAGATTAATATTGGATAACACTTCATTGACAATTAAATTAAGTTTTTTTTTGTGATAATATTTGTTGTTTTTTGTTTTTTTATATCTAAAGGTTTGGACATAAATGTAAGGCTTGATAGTAGTCTTCAAAATAAGGAAAAAAGTTTATATAAATCATACTTGCTTTCAGCATCTATTACAAATTTTACCCCTTGCTTAGAATATATTCTATTCTATATTTCTAATAGAAGGTATTAAATCTGTATTTGAATAGAGGTAGAAATGGGAAATTATCAATAAAAAAAAAAGAAATTTCATATTTACATTTTAATAATCTATTTAGTGTTTTTTTAACTTAAAAAATTATACAAACAAGAAGATGACATTAAAAAAAAATAAAAAAAATGTCACACCTGGACTCGAACCTGCAATCTTTACCTATAACCGGTAACGCCTCTAAATTCCTCAGCCATTGATGCATTATTTTATTTATTTATTTATTTATTTATTTATTTATTTATTTATTTATTTATTTATTTATTTATTTATTTATTTATTTATTTATTTATTTATTTATTTATTTATTTATTTATTTATTTATTTATTTATTTGTTTATTTATTTATTTATTTATTTATTTATTTATTTATTTATTTATTTATTTATTTATTTATTTTTTTATTTATTTATTTATTTATTTATTTAGGTAGAAGGTACATTACAGGAATAAGTTTCCTAACTAGTACATACAACAAAAATCCTAAAATAATTACTTAATAAAAACTATAACATTACAGACAGGTTAAAAGAAGTTATAAAATCACTGACACAAAAAAAAAACAGGAAGTGAATAAACAAGTCATTCGCAGCCGAATTTGAGTGCTCTTTTAAGGGCTGGTAGCTTAACACTAAATATATCGCACTCAGAGTAAAACTTATTGTAGTTGAAGCAAATACGATCCGAGAATGACCTTTGACCATAGTTGGTTCGATGATGCCGAATGTGAAACAGTGAGGTATGTCGTGTTCGCCGAGTAGGAGTCAAAAAAGTGATCATTTCCAACAGAATGTCGCAGGAGATTTCACCATTAATTAGTTTAAAAAGAAATAAAAGAAGAGATTGTTTTCTTCTTTCTTCTAGTGATTGCATACCACATAATAACAATCTGGTCTCATATGACGTGTTTTGGTATGGAAAATGAAGCTTGAATAACAAAAACTTGGCGAACTTACGTTGAACCCTTTCTATTCTGTCGATGTGGCATGTGTAGATAGGCATCCAGACTGAAGCACAGTACTCAAGAATGCTTCGAACCAGAGAAGTGTATAAGGCCATAATGGCCTTAGTATCATAAATATGACGAGTGTGCCGTTTAATGAATCCGAGCATTCTAAAGGCCTTACAAACGATCGACTCAATATGTTGATTAAAAGTCAGACCAGTATCGAAGATGACACCCAGATCAACAATGGACGAGACACTATCTATTGCAGTTTCATCGATTTTATAGACATTTTTGGTAATGTTGGGAGATCTTGAGAAATGAATCGTCGCACATTTGCTGACGTTAAGAGACAAACTATTAATTTTGCACCAATTGATGAAACGGTCCAAATCTGATTGTAAGGCAAAGTTATCACTGGTTTTAGAACTTAAGGTCGTCTGCGAATAAAAGAAAGGAGCTGTTTTGAAAGCAATAGGATACATCGTTTATAAACAACAAAAATAAAATTGGTCCAATGTGGGAACCTTGGGGAACACCAGAAGTCACTGAAATGTTATAAGAGACCGAATTAAGAACCGAAACACTCTGAGAACGGTCTGTTAGGTAAGAGTTAATCAATTTTAGATAGTTGCCGCAGATGCCAATTTGGGACAGTTTTCTAACTAGTAACTTGTGACAGACACTATCGAAAGCTTTTGACAAGTCTGTATAGATTGCATCCACTTGATGACCTACTTCCATTGAGGAGGTTAAGTAATCCTGGTATATAGCAAGATTAGTGGTTGTTGACCGACCATTAAAAAACCCGTGCTGGTAAGGAGAAATGTAGTTTTTAAACGTGGAAAATAATTCGTCAGTCAGAATGGATTCAAACAACTTAGGTATAGCGGAAATCAAAGAGATCCCTCTATAGTTTTTGATGTAAGATTTGTCGCCCTTTTTATAAATTGGAATTAAGTTGGAGAATTTCCAGACTGTTAGTTAGTCGGCTTTTTAATTGCCTGTTATTTTCTTGTTTGTATAATTTGAAAATTTCAACAACTAGTTTACTAAATATTTAATGATTATAGTTTTGAATGGTCTAAAAAACATTTCTCACGGTAGTTATACATGCATTTATCAAATTACTAAACATTTCCTGAAATGTCACGGTGTTTATTCTTTATCGAATTGAAAAATACCAACTAACATCATTAACTAACACAAGTTGTGAATTAAAAACATATCTAAAAGGGCTCCTATTATCATTTCCTTCAATTACACTATGAAGGGATAAAAATAATTAATGAATTTCCGGGTTTTAGACTAGGTTTATAATAATATTTATTTTACTTTTTTTTTTTGTAAATACGTTTAAATTATTAAATTCTTTACTAATTTTATTCACTCTAATTGCGATTAATTTTTGTTACGTAATATATTGCCAAAGTTGTATTTTTTTTACCATGCAAAATAACCTTAACCCTCTTTTAATGAAAGTACCACAATAAGCACTTGAAAATATGTAAGTAAAAATCAACCTCTTTAATAAATATTTAAATCAACCTTCATAGTTCACGGCATCGTTAAATTGGAAAAATTCATTGTCAATTAATTATTTAGTAAAAAAATAATGATATGCAGATCTGCTCTATAAGGTTAACTATTGCAAACATTGATGAGATTATTAAAAAAAAAAAAGAATCCTGAGGATGTATGTCAAGGTGTCAACGATGTAGATTTACCTTTGATTCAGGAAGACGAGAATATTTTATAATTTTTATAAATTCCATCAGGAAATGTCACCTTAATTATTATATATGAGTAGCTTTCTTATAACCTCTACTTAGCTCAAGATGTTAAGGAGTTCCAAATTATAAGCAGGCAGGGACGGACCTACCAATTTTTCTAGGGGGGGCAAGCTTTACATTTGGCGCCCCTCCTGGTCTATTGTCCCGACCGATTTACGAAAAAGCGAAGGCGTATTACTACACGAGTCGTATACAAGGTTAAAATAATACATAATTAAAAACAACATAACTCAAAGATTAGATCCACAAGACCCTGGATTACATAATTCTTATTTTTCGGGCTTTTTTTGCTGAAAAAGTGTTCATTATTTCATCAAAAGAAGACAAAGAAGCCCTTTCATGTTCAATATTTATAATGCATTTCTTAAGCAGGTTTTTATACGTTTAATCTACTGAAACTTTTCTCTCCAGATACAACAGAAACTGTAAGCGTTACAAATATTTTTAGAGCAACACAAAAGTTAGGATAACCCTCTTTCAGTTTATCGTCACAAGTTAAGGCATAAAACTTAAAACTCTCTGTTTCATTTAAAAGTTCTTTTCGTTTAAATTACTTGCATAGGTTTTAGACAATTCTTTAGCCTTACTTTTCAAAATCGTGACGTTCAGTGTTTTAATTTGAGCCCCACACAAAAAACTGATCTTGTCGGCAACGATTTTTAAGCCAACATACCTGTTCTTTAACTCAGTAATAATTCTATCACAAATTTGAAAAAGTCGTCTTTTGAAAAGAACTTCTCCTGTGCAATTTGGATCATCATCTTCATGTAATTTTCCTGCCATTTTTTTTTCTTTCCTTGTACTCTGCTGTTATTCCCATGTTACCAGATAAATATTTTGCCTCATCAATTGCCTCTGAAACAGTAAGCTCCCTAGTTGAAGATAATGCCGTTAGAAGACCTTGTATGTTTCTTGTAGCATTGTCTACTATTGTGTCTTCTCTCTGCAAAAACTTATTCCCCCGTTTAATTTTCTTAAGGACTAAATACCGGAAGCATGTCATTATTACATAATCGAAGCATTTTATGTTTTTAATAAGAGGTTTAGCTTCAGCTCTTGTTTCCGGAGATGAAAATTCATGGGTGGTTAGTGGTTAATTCTTTAAGAGCAGAGAGCACTTTGTCGTTCGGGTACTATATTGCGCAATTGAAACTTTAAATTGACAATTACTTTCAATATAAACTCTTAAGGGCGATTTTTTTTTTAAATATTAAAATAGCAACCTCAACCCTTAATTTGGCGCCCTCCCTAACTTGGCGCCCGGGGCACAAGCCCCCGCTGCCCCCCCCTGGATCCGGTTCTGTAAGCAGGCACAGTTTACATCCCTTTCTCTACCTTTTCCTCATTATTCCAATTTTTTGTAATTATTCTAAATTTGATATAGATAAATGAAATATTCAAGTATCATTTCCATCGGAATTTACAGAGTTCCAGCCATTTTCTCTGAACGGTTCTTCATGATGTTGAAGTTTTATTTTTCAACAACTTCATGTTCTTTTATCATTTTCTCATTATTTTATTATTTCAGCCATATAATTATGTATTTAATTTCTATTAAGTTAAAAACCGTAACATATCAAAAACTGGTAGCAACCCTGTATGCAAATTTCACTAGCAAATATCCCTATTCATGGAAGGCTAATTTCCCCACGAAGTAAAATGTTAATAAGTGTATGAAAAAACATTGAAACACATCGAGTGTTAAATCGAAATTTTTATTGATCGGTTATCTGAGAAAAAGGATGTGCCAGAACAATCGTAGGAACACCCCCGAAGCATGTTTTTCTTATAAACTAGACGCCTCATTAACATGTAATTATTGAATCAGAATAATAACCATGAATTTACGAATAATTTGATTCGGAATGCATTTGTAAATATATCAAGTTGCAGAAACAATCTAGATTGTTATCTGGAGCGATAATCTTAGTTACAGGACCGTTTCTGTATCGTTACGGTATAAAAAGGAAATTGTTAGTTTCGTATCCTGCTGTTAGATAGTTTTTTACATATTTCTTAAAAAAATTATGCCAAAGAATATGTATAGTTTATCCAATCTAAATGTGAAATTTTGTGCTCTTTGGCGGTTTTTAAGTGCCTTTGATGACATTTCCGACCATTGGCGTGGAATTAAATAAAAAGGGTTCATAAATTTTTATTAATTTTTGTTTTAAATTTCAAAAGATAAACGGTTTTTGTATATTTGTAAATTTTATATCAATTTGAAAATTGTCAAATAACAAATTAATTCTTTCAAATTAAAACTTGTTAATTTTAGTTATTAATAAGAACATTCGACTCATTATTCAAATAGTACATAACTCATAAGATTTTAAAACAATTGTCTACAAATAATACTCATTTTGTCTGACAATCTTAAAAGATTGTCTGTCCAGCAAGGAACACGAGGAGGGATGAGCCTTCCTTGCCTGGAAAGGAAAGGGTTGGGTATGTTAGTAAGAATATAAAATTAGTTTGTTTTTGAAAACAAGTTTTCAAGATACATCACGATAGCTGTAAAGGAAATTGGTTGGAATGACTAACAAGAATTGTCAGAGTCTTCTGAAGTAGAATCGTTTCCAGGTTGAATTACTAATGGTGCTATTGGCGGTAAAAGAGGATATTCCTTTTCTATTTTTATAACATGTGTTTCGCAATTTTTCCATACATCGCTATTAAAGCCACTAATTACCTCTCGAATATTATCAAGAACAACTGCGCTTAAGGTTGGTGACTGATTATATTTTCGTAAACGTTTCTTTACAGTACTCCAAACCATTTCGATTGGATTAAAAATACAGTAGTAAGGAGGTAAACGCAAAAGGGTATGACCATGTCTGCTGCAAATGGTGTCAATGACGTATTCATTTTTAAAATTCTGACTTTTGATCATTCTTATTAATTCCTTCTTTACTGGAACCTTTTTAGGAACATCGATATTTTTGATTGCCATAAGTCTTAAAATTTCATTCTTTTTTTGTGTTATTAGGTATTTTGTTTAATATGCGGAAATGATACGACACATTGTCCATAACAATTACTGAATTGTAAGAAAACCCAATAGATAGTGTTGAATTTCGATTTATAAATAAATAAATAAATAAATAAATAAATAAATAAATAAATAAATAAATAAATAAATAAATAAATAAATAAATAAATAAATAAATAAATAAATAAATAAATAAATAAATAAATAAATAAATAAATAAATAAATAAATAAATAAATAAATAAATAAATAAATAAATAAATAAATAAATAAATAAATAAATAAATAAATAAATAAATAAATAAATAAATAAATAAATAAATAAATAAATAAATAAATAAATAAACGAAAAACTAAGAGAAAGTGGAAAATTAAAAACAGAAAAAATGCGAAAAAAATAAAGTCTAAAAAAAATACCTTTCCAAATCAAATAATATAACGCCACCGTAAGGTGGCGTAGTTATTATCTTATATATTTAAACGAGAAATTCTTACTATATTAAGTACTATCAAGCCACCGTAATATATAATATATCTAATATAAAAAATCAATAAAAATCAATCACGCTACTGTGTACTGTAATGGGGAAGATGACTATTGGCGGTATTTGACTGTTGTCGCATTTTGCAATTTTCCTCTTTGAAGTTTCGTTTGATAAACAGCGCACCGTCGGCCTTTGTTTGCGTTAAGATCAATGCGTTACGAACCGACTTGAAAATCCGGACAGTAAATACACAATGTTGCCGGTATTTAAAAATTTCTTTAAGTATAAGTAATATATACAAAATTGATATCATTAGAAGTGAAAACTGTTTAAATATGAAGAACCTAGTTAATTAATTTAAGTATATATTTTGTAACAATATTTTTATATTATCTTTCTAAGAGTCATTGACGAACAATTGAATAGTAAAGTAGAGAGAAAATTTTCAAAATATATAAACTTAGGATTATTCGCAAATATATCTGACAACCTAGATTCGAAAGTCGGTTCCTTTGTTGGGGTTAAAGGGCGTGGTTATGTTTTCACATTAATATTAGTTAAACTATAATTATATAAAATACCATAAATACTTTTAATTGACACACGAAATAAAAGAAATCTGTAGATAAGTTAATGTTAGAGATATTAATATGTTAGTTAAAGCTTTTTAACTTGTCACGTTTCTCGTGCAATTTTTGTCAAATCAAGTATCAATATGTTTCTTATTCATTTTCTTGTTTGTATATTTAGAATACCGCTTGTTTGGTCATCTAGCCTTTACTTTAATTAATACTCTAGCAGTCTTCTGCATTTAAGGAATTGCATATGTTAACATTAGCGCTCCCTAGTAATATTCTCGCACAATTCTCTATTGTTATTCAGTTTATGCCATTCTTTTCATTTCTATCAGAAAATTTAAACCTTAAACTATGAAGTATAAAGAAGGAGGAACGTCTCTGGGTTAAAAGAAAAGAGCTCAATAGTTCACAGAATCGCAGGTTCTATGTGGAATTCAAGAGTATGAGAAGTCCTTGGAGAATTCAGAAGAATGAACTCCCGCAAGGAAGAGTCCTTACCAATACTTTTTAACATCTATACCAAAGACCAACAATATCCACAAATATCAAGAAGCTTCTTATACGCTTATGATCTAGTACAAACGAAAGACTTCGAAACCATAGAACAATTCCTGACTGCTGGTTCATAATTTCACTAATTATTATTAGAAAAATCTAACCCTAAACCTACTAAAAGCCAAGTGTCAGCATTTCATCCAAGGAATAAAGAGACCCGAAGAAAATTGAAAGTTACGTGGGAGGGAGTAGAACTCGAACACAGTTCCTCTCTCAAATATCTGGGAGTCACTCCATACCGCACCCTTATACTTAAAGCAGATTGCATAAAAACTGAGAATAAAGTAGCTGTTTAAAACAATATCATACGGAAGTTTATTGGAAGTAAATGGGTAGCAAATCCACAGTACGTAGAACTGCAGTTACCCTCCAGCAGAATATGCGTGTCCTGGCTTACAAAAATCTATTATATATACTAAATAGGTAGATATACAGCACCTGCAGAATAATTATGTAATGTCTAAGATTAACCCCAGTAAACAAAGTCTAGTAACTTCAAGCTAAGAACGTACAATTGGAAACAACAATGAAAGAAAAAGGTTAGAAATCCATAAGTTGCATCCGCGATGGGGGCACCAGCGACTAAAGTCGAGAAAGGGCTTCCTACACAGAACGGTCCTATTAAAAATCCAAACAAACGCAACAAGGACCGATTAGTGGAAGGATAGTTTGGGACACTTCCCACAATGGAACCGCTTCATAGAGGCCCTATCACCTAGTGGGAGACATTGGACTGGAAAGGATGGAAAAGCTTAAATAGATTCAGAATCGGAGTGGACAGCAGTAAACATAACCTGGCTAAATGGAACTTTCGCGGAGAACATTTTACAGCTGTCCACACTGCCCAAAACCCAAAAGCAAAAGCTTTAAAATAAATAAGTCTCAACTGGTAGTAACCAATTTTTTTCCAAAAAAACAATTTGGTATTATTTTGTTTTTGTTAAAATTAGAGCCATTGAATTTTCTGTCAAACATTTTAGGATATACATGCAAAATACATATTTTTTCTGCATACATTTCTGTTCGTATTGCAACAGAATGCTGTAATCAATCAATTCATAAAGATTACATTAATATTTTTATTTACATAATTACCACATACAGGGTTTGTCCGGAAAGTAATAGGACTGTGTCGATTTAAAAAAATTTATTGAGCCAATTGTTACAATTCTTTAAAAACTTTGAAAATAGGCTCCTTCTGCGTCGATGCAGCGCTGCCAGCGCGATTTCCAAGCATTGAAGGCGTCACGGTAGGCATTCTCCGGAATAGCTTTGAGAGCCGCGGTGCATGCTGCTTGTATCCCCTCTGCCGTCTCAAAATGCTTGCCTTTCATCGGCCTTTTCAGGCGAGGAAACAAAAAAAAGTCTGGGGGGGCCACATCTGGGCTGTATGGCGGCTGCGGAAGCGTTGGGATGCCAGCCTTGGTCAGGTAGCTGTTTACAAGAAAGGCAGTGTGAGCCGGGGCGTTGCGCATGTTCAAATGCACCGTCACAATGTCATGAACCACAGATTTTGGTAAATTTAACATCTGGGCAATTAAACGAATACTTAGTCGACGGTCTGAGTTCAAAACTTTGCGCACACGAGTCACATTGTCGGTGTTTGTCGAAGTCGAAGGTCTTCCAGCACGGTCTTCATCGGCGACCTCTTCCCGGCCTTCCAAAAAGGCCTGGTGCCACCGAAACACACCACTTCTTGCTAAAGCAACATCTGGGTAAGCCTGCTTGATCATATCAAACGTCTCTGTCGCAGATTTACCGAGTTTCACACAGAATTTAATCGCGTACCTCTGCTCTAACGAACGCTGCATTTTCGGCTTGCACCACTCACAGAAACACGTCGCGCGAAAATGCCTGTCCTGACTCTCCAGGTGCTCGGAGACAACCGACCAGCCGCTCGTTCGTTAGCTAGGAACGCCCTCTACCGAATCCAGTCGGCGCGTACACGCTCCAAAGTACAGTCGCGGCGGAAGAAAATCAGTCCTATTACTTTCCAGACAAACCCTGTATATTAATAGAAAAACAAACACTAGACAAAAAACTACTTAAATTAAATTTGTGTCAAAAATACTCTCTACGGTTGCTATTTCTTAACCCATCAAGACAATTTATTGGTTGCGATCAAACTGATAAAACAATCAAAATATTTTCAAAAAGAAAATACCCTTATACTTATTCAAAACACTGTACAATCTTCAACATCACTTGTCTGATGTCACGATAAACTTCGAAATATGCAATTAAAAGTTTATATCTAAACGGAAATAGGCAGGCACCCCTTAAACTAGCGGTATTTTCACTTCATTAACATATTTATGCATTATGCCTATTTTTTTAAATTCCATCTAATAATTAACAGCCACGAGACAAGTTATAAGTACATATATACTTTTATTTAATACCTATAAAGTGTATAGCTACTTATTATTTATAATGCAAAAATTAGTTATTGTTAAATAATAAAATTTCAAAAACAAGGTTAAACGATTGATAAACTACCATTATTAAAGTTTCTTGCATTAATTCAAATATATTTTTAATCTTTCTAGATATTTAATTTTATTAATTTAAAACTAATTCAAAACTAGGAAAGTGGAATCACTGTTTTAAAGTAAAATTATTTAGTTACGAATTTATAAAAAGTGAATTGGGTTCATTCCAAAATGTTTGAACATATTACGTGATACTGGAGATACTCGCGCCTTATCAGAATATTGGAGATAAATATTTATACTGAAATGTTTTGGTATACTCTTCGATTTTCTACTATTAAACAAAATGTATCAAAGAATCTGCATTAACTTTTTCATTGAAAATGAAATAAAGTGTGCCAATGTATTTAAAATGTTGACTGTGGCATTTGGTTAATCTACTATAAGTGTATGAATGGTATATATAAAGGCTTTAAAGAAGGCCGAGAAAACATCGATGACGATGACCGCTGTGGACACCTGAACACGTCAACAACTGATGGAAACGCCGAATCATTGAAGCAATTGGTTTTCGACAATCGTCGAATTACTTTTACGGAAGTTGCTGAGGATGTTGGCATATCAACTGGATCATGTCATTCGATTCTATCGGATGTTTTGGACATGAAACGTGTGTCAGTGAAGATTGTTCCAAAATTGCTCAATTTTATCCAAAAATAACGTTGTTTGAATATCGCTGAGGAGCTGTTTAATACCGCCAAAGACGATTTAGATTTCCTTAAAAGAATTATAACTGGTGATGAAACATGGGTATATGGCTATGACATTGAAAGTAAAACCCAATCATACCAATGAATGTGACCAAAGCAAAGCATCACGTTCTTGTCATAAGGTCGTACGGTCAACAAGGAAAAAATACGACTTAAACGCAAAGATTTGTGGGAAAACCGATCATGGATTTTGTACCATGATAATGCACCGACCCACCGACACATTCATCACTGCTTGTTCGTGAGTTTTTGGCCAAAAACAACACCGTTATCATGCCTCAACCACCGCATTCTCCAGACTTGGCAGGCTGATACTTTTTCCTATTCCCAAAACTAAAGAGACCGATGAAAGGACGACGTTTTGCCACAATTGAGGAGATAAAGGCCGCGTCGAAGAAAGAGCTGATGGTCATATCCAAAATCGAGTTCCAGAAATGCTTGGAAGATTGAAAGAAACGTTGTTATATCTGAGAGGGATTACATTAAAGGGAACAAAATAGATATTGATGAATAAATAAAGATTTCATGAGTTATTCAAAAATTTTTGTTTTTTCTGAACATAAAATGCTAAACGTAAACGTTAAGGACAAAAAATGCAAGCTATCTATTCAGAAGTTGAAGAAAATTTGCACAAAGCTGAAAAAAAGACTTTCAAAAAGTTGTAGTACCTACAACAAAAGCGAGAGAAGCAAGAGGAAAATCAATTTTTGAGAATAAACAATTTCAATTTGGTCACAAACTCCTAACAAGGTACGTAAATAGTTTCTAGTGAAGCGATGCTTCAAAGATCACTACAAAAAAGTATATAAAAAATATAAATTTCACTCATACAAGTAATGAAAAGTAAACCAATTAAGTGCAGAAAGAACCACTGTAGTGAACTGATATTCAATTTTTATAGAAGAATTCCAGCCTGTGTATAAACAAATTGTTTGCCACTGCATGGTCACATATCAATCCTTATTTTGGAAAGGAACACATCTAGACTAGAAAAATAAATGTGTAGACAGAAATTTGGGATTATAATGCGCACCACAGTTTTAGAAGAAAACTTATTTGAACTTACTTCACCACTCAGTTAATGAATATCAAGATGATTTCAAAAATCCAGTAAATATTCAACAAAGACAGACCAGCAAGGAAATGGTTAGATTGGATGAGAACACGTACCTTCAACAGATTTGACACTAATAGATTTTTTACTATGGTTGCTTCGTATTGTGAGGAAAGAGTTTCAAAATAGTTTTTGGTCCTCCGTCCAGAAACAATACTATTAATTACTTCAAATTGTCCGGAAAATGGCATTTTCCGGCCTAGGCCGGCAAATTAGCTTTTAGATTATCTAAAGAGATGGCGCTATGAGTTTAAATTTTTAGGTCATCAAAAATACATAATGAATAATACAAATTTTAATTAAATTTATTTAAAAACAGGATTCTAATTTACATTTAATTTCTCTCACAACTTGTATTATAAAATTTGACATTTATGTCAATTTATGAAAATAGTTCATTGTCTCATCTTTATATAAATATCTATTCTTGTATGTCACAAAGTAAAAAGTTTTTGAACTTGTTATGTTTGCAACATATGTTATTTAAAACAATAAACACGTATATTAAGTATCAAACAAGTAATTATACAACTATAAATACTATAATATTAACATCACGTCATACCAGCTGACAGTCTTCTAGTCACTGGTCTTAGTATAGGTAGCACAAACGGTCAACTGTTGAACATAACAGAACTTTTGAAAATATTAAAAATTAGTCGGACCAAAAAATAGTGTGTGTTACACAACTTTACTCGCTCTTGCAAAATGTCATTTTCCGTCCTTGTGTCACAAAAAAAAGAGAGTGCGTGTAACCTTTACGCGCGATTGAAGTAAAACTTGTTGACGTACGTATCGGAAAATAAATATTTAATTACAATTCAATCATATTTATTGCCTATATACTTTACAAAAAAATGAGATGTTATATTTATATTATTCATTAGAAATAGGAATTTGAAAGTTATCATTATTTTTTTTATATATGAAATAATAGGTTTATGATAACTAAAATGTGAAACATAGATTTTACTCTCTAAATACCATTAATGTATTTGAAACCGTTTGAAAATTTCATAAATAAATTTCGAAAATTTAAGCTCCTCCCATAGCTGAAATTACACAGTTACTTCCATCGGAATCTTCCGTTAGAATCTAACGTTAGAGTAACCCCTAGTCGCAACTAAAGAAGTTTTGCTTCAATAATAGGTAAACAATATTAAAAATATACACACATTACGTTTAGAATGTGTGATTTTGTAGCTGTATCTACCTTATTGTAATACATCACAACACAAGAGCCTTCGATAGTTAGATAACCATTTCATTTTGTATCATTTTATAGCATATTCCATAAAATTTAAAATCCTTAGTTAAGTTTGTTTCCTTCACGTCTACGAAGGATCCTGACTAGTGGTTTTATGGCCTTTATGGCTACCTAACCAAACCTAAAATAAGTATAAGAAAGTGTTAAAATATTTCGAATATTATTATTTTATGAACAAAAACGTGCAACATGCTTCTTTACTCAACGTAAAGATTCCGTATAAACAATTATTTACTATCATAATATGTATGTATATAAACTTACTTAATCAAATCATAATGAATGTGGCTGTCTCGTCATTTTTTAATTTTTGTCATTTTTCTTCAAATCTTTCTGGCGCTTATAATATGCCCTTTGACGTTCACAATTTCTTTTTCTTTTTAGCTCTTTAAGTCTATAAAACGAAAATAGCTAGGTATAAATAATAAGGTATAAATAGTGTAATTACACACCAAAAATAAAATGTATGCATATAGATTATAGGTACTCACTATTTTCATTCAATATTTTTTCATCACTTTCTTCATTAATAAATCCACTTTGTTTATTCATATTTAATACAAACACTTTATACACAAAAAACTACTAGCAATGTATTTTGGTTGACAAGATAACAAGCTGTCAATTCACAGATTCACAGATTTAATTTTATTTAATATAGTAGGCAGAATCGCATGAGCGCCGCCAGGATTATTTTCATCTACACACTATTATGATCTAATATATATAGAATGTAGAATGATTTGGACAGCAACCGCGACGCCTTTAGTTTTTATTCAAACAATAATTTAATAAAAAAATTAAAAAATATATAATTTTCTGGTAAATTCAGGTATTTTTTTCCATAGCAGGGGGGTGCAAGCGCACCCTCTTGCACCCTGCTGCCGGCGCCCATGAAAAATCGTGTCAGGTATTTTGTAATTAGGTTTTGTTTCCGGTTTCTTTTATTAGAATGACGTCACGTCCGTTAGAATAACTTTTTTACTCCTAGTCTCGCTAAAGAAGTTTTACTTCAATAACTATTACTTTACCGTCTATCCAGATAAAACATTTTTTGGCATTTTCGTAAATGATTTGTCTCAAAATTTTACCACCGACAATCAGAAATTTAAAAAAATGTAAATGGTGTGTAGACTTCTCAAACGATGTATTTTGTAATTACCTAAACTATAAAACCTAATAAAAATGATAATATTTTGGATAGAGTTTATTACATGTTTTTTTTACCGGTATCAAAAGTTAGCAGAGGGATATTTCCGTTCTCACACCGTATTTTATACTTCCGTAAGGATATTGATTTCGTGTTACTCTTACCTGTTGAAAATAAAGGCAGTAAAATCCTGATCGATAGCTAAACTCTTCTATTTCCTACTATCCTGTTTAAAAGCTTTTCCTTTAGCTCTAGGTGAAATTAGGTATAACTTTCAGGTGAAAATTTTTTATTTATGATAAATAATTCAAATTAGTATAAACTTATGAACAAAATCCGTAAACAGTTAAATATAAAAGAATTTCTTGTAGGGTGATGAAAATTATATAAATTTCAATCAAATTATCAGAAAAAAATAGTTTTTTATATGTTCTTTTGCCATCCGATTAGGCAGTGTCCTTATTCCCTGGTAATAATAATATTGAAGGCGAATGTTAAGCCAGTTGCGCACGTGTTCCTCGATTTCTTTATTGCTTCCAAATCGCTGCCCTTTTAGCGAATCTTTTATAGGCACAAACAAAAAATATTTAAAGGGGGACAAGTCAAAAAATGGCAAATAAAGAGTTGAGAAGAAAGAATGAAGGTTTTCCAGTGAAGGTCGAACTCTTCTCTCTGCTAGAAAAGTCCTTGATACTATTTTTATACTCTAGAGGAATTTTACTGATCAATTTCTACGCTATTATAGTATTATAAATGCGGTTTACTACTGCAAGTTGATACACTCAGCAAAAGCCGCTTACCGAAATAAAAGAGGGGACATGTCCATAAGATATGTTTTTCTCATTCATACTCTACCTCTCACTCTGGCTGTGTCAAGTGTTACCCTAGAAAAATGGACTGGGAAACCATCAAGCGCCTTCCTTATAACCCTGACTTATCGCGCTGAGAATATGAAGAAGTCGAAGAACACGGGCGCAATTTAATTAACGTATATATAATTCTTTTAGTTAGAATTTTTATATTGTTGGCAATTAAAAATATTCGTAACTGTATAGTATTAATTTAAATTTTTTGTACACGTTAATGAGCTTTTATCACTTTTGTTAGTTTATGACCATTATTATAGTTTTTTTTTCGTTTATTAACAGCATAGTATTAAAATTTTTAACGAGGTACTGAGCACAAATCTATTTTTATTATATTTTTTACTTGAATAAAATTATTTGAATACATAATTTCATATTACGGGTTTCACTTTTTTTAAGCGGAACACAATCATCCCAAAAATAATAATAATACAAATAGTCAGAATTTAGAGAAGAACTTCAATGAAGTTAAATTTTCCTGTTCGTTCACTTTGGGGATGCTTTTATACCCTCTGAAAATGATGTTACTCTGCTACAGAAACCCTCTGTTGAAGGGATGTTCCAGCACGCCCTATTTTCCGGTTTTCCACTTTACGTGAAAATGGTGAAAACTGTATACCTCTTACGTTAAGATGAGTTCCTGATTATAATCTGGCGCATTTCCGCCAAACTACACTTTTTCTTCGTTTTCAGAAATAAGTTTAGTTACCGTGTTGTAGAGTAATTTATTATAATCTCATTATAAACTATTAGTAAATATTTTAAAAACTGTATAATCAATTTAGCAAATTTTACTTACATTTGAAATTTTTGATACTTATTTTGAGTGCTTGTTTGTCAATATTTCAATGTTTTGATTATTATTTTTTTTTTGGGTCATTATTTTTGGAAACAACTAATTAAGGTTTTATTTATATAAACTCTTATAGATAATATTATGGCACCACTGCTTATTTTGTTGATATATAATAAAAAAAAAGTGTGAGGTGTCAAGGGACACCCGGATGGAACGAAGTTTCTTTCGATTAATTAGTGAAGGAATTAGTAATTTGTAAACACAACAGAGTGTTTATACATACATAAGCATTTATTATTGTCTGTATAAAATCTCTACTTACCTAACAGTTCGTTTCTTTTAACAAAAGTGTCCATTTATACAATACCAGAGCTTTAGATAACACATATTTTTAGAATTACTTTTTATAATTTAAAACAGGAATTAACAATTCAATACAAAATTTTAAAATTAAAATATTTGACAGTAACTGACAGTTAAGGTAATTTGACGTAGGTACAACTATAGTCAAGTTACGAACTATTTTTAAAATGTTTATGAATTTATTAATTTATAAAAACAGGATGAAATAAAATATAATACTATTAAAGGTAATTATTTTTTTTTCTACAGTATTTTCTTTTTAATGTACATTTTCTTTTAATTTAAAATAGTGTTTTTTTAATTGTAATATATCTATCTATGAGAGAGAGGGAGAGAGAGTTATTAATTTTTTGGTCTGTGAGAGAGAGAAACATGCGTGTGTCGTGACAACTTTTGGTATGAATTTTTTTGGCTAGCTCCTAGCGTCAGTCGTAACTGTTCGTAACGCGCGAAAGGGAACTTCGTTCCAATAAATGAAAGTAATAAAAGTTTAAGACAAACAAGAAATGACATTAAGAAAAAATTGAAATAATGTCATATCTGACAGAAATCGCACCTACGACCATTAGGTATAGCCTATATGGTTCTGTTTCCTTTACCGAATAACGTCTTCTTATATATTTGCTGGGACAAGACTAACCGTTATATTTTAGAGCTTTCAGATTCCTGTCTTACGAAACATATTACAATTTTTTTACAATTTATAACTACGATAATTTGTATAGACCTTATTCGATATTTTTTTACACAAATTTTTAATCGGTTCCGACCCCTTCTGGTTATTGAAATACTGATATGTTGAGTTTTCTTTGAGTGTAAGTTTCGCAGACTACAACTTGGTGATTTTTGCATCGTGATTTGGGCCTACACTCATACAAAATTCAACTGACCCAGAAACTGAAGTCAAAGGTCCGTAGATATCGACATATGTTCTGGAGCAGTTGACAACTGATCAAAATTTTCATCTGAAAGAATGGCTACGTGAACAAACAAAATTGTCGATACCAATCCCAGCGAAATCCAAGAACGTTCAATTCTTCACCAAAAGGTTATTGTTTGGTGTGGTTTTTGTGGCTGGTGGTGTCATCGGTCCATATTTTTGGAACGGATTTCCTTTTCGCGCGTTAGGTACGACTGATTCGTGGACTGAGGCTAGCCGAAAAAAATTCAGACCAAAATTTGTCACGACACGACACACGCATGTTTGTCTGTCTGTCTCTCTCTCTCTCATAGATAGATATTCCTTTTTTTATTTAAATAGGAAACCCTAATATACATAAATAAATACTAATAAAAGTACAATTAAAAAGACACTAATTTAAATTAAAAGAAAATATTGTAGAAAAAAATAATTACCTATAATAGTATTATATTTTATTTTATCCTGTTTTTATAAATTAATATTAATAAATTCATAAACATTTTAAAAATAGTTCGTAACTTGACTAGTGACCTACGTCAAATTACCTTAACTGTCAGTTACTGTCAAATATTTTAAAATTTTGTGTTAATTGTTAATTCCTGTTTTAAATTAAAATAAAAAATAATTCTAGGTACATGTATGTCATCTAAACCTCTGGCATTGTATGAATGGACACTTTTGTTAAAAGAAACGAACTGTTGAAAATATTCAGGTGATAATGAATTTACTATTTTCTATTTTGCTTTGAACAGTGTAGTGTCGTGACTTTGTTAAGTTTATAAAGGTTTTTTGGATATGATAAATAACAATAATGAATCCTGACAGTGTTTCTGTTCTGCACAAGTTCCGGACATTGCTGATGGATTTAGGTAAGAAGAGATTTAATACAGACAATAATAAATGCTTATGTATGTATAAACACTCTGTTGTGTTTATAAATTAAAATTCCTGCACTAATTAATCGAAAGGAACTTTGTTCCATCCGGGTGTCCCTTGACACCTCTCACTTTTTTTGAGAACAACGGTGGCCAGTTCATCACTATCAACGGTGAGCACTATAAGTCCATGATTACCACATTCTTGTGGATTGAATTGGATAATCTGCACTCCAACCATATTTTGGCACTACGCGCCACAGAGATTATGTCACATTCAAAATTCTGCTAGAGCAATTAAAGGACATGATCATCCCACGTATAGATGAGGTGAAGTTGCCAACAAGATCGTAATATTTATACGCCAGAATCTTAAAAAAAAGAAGCAGTGGCCGATTTTTGAACAGTGTTATATAGCATCAAACAAACAAAATTTTGATTATACCTCACACATAATTTGTTTTAATTAAATTTAAAGGTAGGAAGCGCTTTTGAAAGGCTCTTTATATATTATCTAAAAATTGAATAAGCTTATTAAACGTATTTAATATTTATTTATTTATTTATTCAATATTTTACACTGGTCATTTTTATAGAAACAAATTCTGTTCCTTTATCCAATATACATCGTTTTGTATTGTATATATACAGGGTGTCCCAGAATTAACTACGGAAACTTCGTATACGTATTCCTTGATGACAAATAAGTAGGGTCTTTCCTATAAAAAAAATTTTTTTAGAGACTCCTGTCAGAGTTATAACCCTTTAAAGAGGGGTGGTAAAATACGGTTTTAATTTAATATCTTCTGATTGGTCCAAGATAAAAAATTAAAAATTTGGGTGAACATCATTTTTATAAAGATGCATTTCTCCTGCCACTTTTCACCTGCCCTACCCCATTCTAAGGGTGCAAATCAAGGAACCCCTCTTAATATTTTTTTTGTAACTTTCTTAGCAGTTAATATTTGCAATAACAAAAAATTATTTTAGGAAGTTTTGATTATTTAGAAACTTTTTTGTTCCTTGTCGTTTTTGGTGAAATCGTTTCGGTTTGGAGTAAAAAAATAAAAAGTAGGACCATGTCAATTGAGTATCGTGTATCGCGATCAAGTAGTGCACATTTGCAAAGTACGTTATAACTCTGACAGGACTGACAGGAGTCTCTAAAAAAATTTTTTTTATAGGAAAGACCCTACTTATTTGTCATCAAGGAATACGTATACGAAGTTTCCGTAGTTAATTCTGGGACACCCTGTATATATCATTTAAATATCTCACAGAGATATAGATTGACTTAAATTGTTCGTTTGTAAAAAATACAGTAAGTATTTTAAATTGGTATTATCTTAAATAATATTTGTTTCTACTGATCATGTGGCAGTTTTTCGTTTTTTCTTTATATTAAACTTATAATTGAAAGAAAATAAAAACAATTAATATTATATTAACAATATTTAGCACCGGTTTATATAAAAATAGCACAAAAGAAAAACAAGTGGACTAGATTTCGCGAATGTATTATTAAGAATCCTGCATGTTTGATGTAAGTTTAGATTTTCCTGTCGTTGGTTCTCCGTCGATATAATCTGGAGGATCATCAGCGGTGGAATCTGTTGGTACGAGAACTCCTAGTTCTCTTAGACTCCGATGATAAACTATAGCTGCACCGAAAGAATCACCCATTACATTGATGGCCGTTCGGAAACGATCCCTGAAAGAAATTCTTTAATTAGAATCCAAACAAATTACGATTTAATCTTAATCAATAATCTGCGGTTTACATAAATCGACAATCAATCAATACATACAAAAATGATAGTATGATTCAAACCATGATCTGAAACATGACGAAAATACTGAATTATAATTCTTGTTGAAAGCGAATATAAATAAAGTTTGTGACGGAAGAATCGACATGAAAAAACGAAGAAAAAAAGTCATCCACGACGACGTGTAAAAAATTAAAACAACATTTGGATAAGAAGAAAATTATGAATTCTAAATAGAATGTAAGAACTAGAGCAGCACATAATATACTACGAATACAAAGATTTCAATATTAAATGGTATCACGGCACCTACTGTAACCACGACATTGGACAAAAACATAGAAAGAAGAAGAAATAACTTTAGAAAAGACCCAGAAAAGATCTGGAGATGAAATCAGACATGGTTCCCAAATATCTGCCAAAAAAACGTTCTACGTAGAAATAAATCAACGTAAGGAATGAAAAAATGCGAGCACTCAACTCCACTTTCAAGGATATTCTTTGTAAACAGGCATGTGGCAAAAGAGCTGAATTACAAGCTACGAGTCGTTACAAGATTCCTTACGGACATCCACCAGTCAAGGGGTATCTGCAAATCATGGAACTGGTTAATAGAAACCCAAGCTTCAGATTATGCGACAGGGATCCTGAAACAGTTAAACACATACTGTTTTTCTAGGATATGTATGCAAAAATTTTAAAACACTAAGAAAGAGCTTAATTAAATAAAATTTTGATACATACAACAACCAATCTACTGCAAGAATAAGACTGACATCATCGGAAGGTAAACCTAACGTATCCAGTACCATCACCATCGTTACTAATCCAGCTTGCGGTATTCCTGCTGCTCCAATACTTGCTGCGGTAGCAGTGACACTAATTGCTACAAGAGTACCAAAATCCATGGGTACATTACGAACTTGAGCTATAAAAATAGCTGCAACAGCTTCATAAAGCGCCGTTCCATCCATGTTTATAGTTGAACCTATAGGGAGAGCAAATCTTGCTACTCTTGGATCGATACCGTTCTTTTCTTCTAGGCAACGGATTGTTAAAGGAAGGGTTGCTGAACTGAAAACAATAAAAAATGATGCTTTGATAATAAAATGAAAATAGACTGAAAAAGATATCAAAATAATAAAGAGTTTTATGTGAGCAAGGATTCAGTTTATGTTGAAAAAGTGACTAATTTTGTTAACTTAGAAGTAAATAGTTATATTTACCTTGAAGCACATCCAAAAGCTGTTACAATTGCCTGCGACATATTATTGATAAATGTAATAGGATTTTTCCTTGTTAAAGCAAAGTATAATAATGGTAAAATTACAAATCCTTGTATTGTTAGTCCCACAATAACGGTTGCAAAATACCAACCAAGCTGAGATAAAACTTTTGGGACATCGTCCATTTCCATAATTTTAGCACATACTAAGAATACAATACCGACAGGTGATAAGAAAATAACCCACGATGTTATTTTCATACTAACAGCCATTAGTTGATTGAAAAAAGTACCAATTATTTCACCATCTTTGCCTAATTGTGCTATAGCTATGCCTATAGCTGCTGCTACCACCACAAGACCCATAATATTAGTATTTTGTATCACTTCAGGGGTTCCAATGTTAAATTTGTATGGATCTAAAAAAGAGGTAAATTATTATTTTCTCAAAAATGGTTTTTTAATATCGATTATAATTATAAACTTACCTTTCTCATAATCATTTGGAGGAGTTAAATTTGTACGATACTGAAAAAAGAAATAATATTTAGTGCTACTTTCTTTACGGTGTTGGTAATTTCGGCACCAAGTATCATTAAGGCGTTAGTACTACAGGTCAATTCGCCACCAATCTTTAATGGCATGCTAAGCCTACCAGTAATTTCGCCACTGCACTTCTGAGAATTATTATCCTTTCACCTGATTTAATTGTTAATGGCATACCTACCTATTTTGCTTATTCTGGTATTTTCCTTAATAGACTAGTCAAATCAATCGCACTGCACATGAAGTAAACATATCTATTGCTAGATACTTTGTTATTGTCTCATGTTAACATAATGTGACATAAAAAGGGAAATGAAAGCAAGAGTATGTAGGCAGTATAGTTTTATTGAAAAAATACAAAAATACAAAATGAATACGAAATCATAAGACAACAGATTGCAAAATAAAACAGCATTTATTACTTAGGATTACAATGGAACGATACACATTTCAAAAAATGCATTCGACTTATTTCCTTATTGCTATATCGCCTTAACATACTGTCTATAAATTTTTGTCTATCTCTAACTGCTTTGTTATGTACTTTTGTTGGCAAATGTAAGCTTTGTATTTTAACATAGGTGTCTATTTGAAACTCTTTAACTTTTTCCAAAAACACAAATAAATTTGGATGTGATTTATACATTGACTCATTAAAATTGTGGTGAAACGATTTGCATGCACTTGTGGTGTAATGCATGCAGAATTTTCAGCCCAAATTGTTGGTGGATAAAGCGAATCCTCGGAGAGGTAAGTATCAACCAAATAGTCCGCGTATTCTTCTACTCTGCTATCTTTTGGCGTAGTTTCAAACAAGTCCATAGCAAAACAGTCGCTCACTTCGGAAGGGTCAAAATTTAGTGCAAACGTTGTACGGACCCACTGACCAATGGTACTAGATTTATCTTCGTATTCTTTTATTAATCCACACCTCTGAATTTTTCGGTACCATGCTTGGGCAAGATGAAACCGACAACCTATGATGCGAATGTTCGAACAACTCTCTTCAACCGCTTTATGGATGCCCTTTTCAAAATCCACTACTATTCATCTGTCGATTTTAGTGTTTTGTGAAAACTAAACTTATAGTTGTCAACGACTAACATTGATCTGCCACGTATACTTTTAATGATTTTAATATCCATACTGGAGTCTAGAAATATTTACTGCAACAGCACCGATACTAACAAGAGCTGTATTCGTAATGAGCACTGAAGAAACAATTTCGACTATTTATAAAACATTTTCCCAACCCTCTGACTAATCACTAATTGTATTGGGGATGTACAGGTAGTTACACTAATCCATCCTTATCAAGAAGGAGCGTCATTAATAACTCATGAAAATATCGGTGGCGAAATTACCCATAGGATTAAATATACCTGGTGTGGGCAAAGGAGTTACAAATTTACTAGTGGCGAAATTACCTGTGCCCTTTCTTTATACGAGTTTTTACAACTTACCTGAAATATGGTTGCTTCTACCATATTTGGTGGGAACATATTTCTAAAAATAAAATAAGTCATTACTGTAAAACTAGTATCTTGTTTATAAATAGAACACGCCTAAGCACACTTTGTGATAGGATATTGTACCAACTACTTTATCGAAAAAAAATTATACTAGTAATAAAAGAAATTGGAGATTATAAGTGGGGTCGATTGGCCCAGGTGATCTTACTACACTGCGACCTAAAAGATCTTGATTGTATTGTAGCTTATATTTATTAATGGGTACATGAGGTCTAGACTTTCAAGAAAATCTTTTCTCCGTACGTTTGGAACCTGATCAAGCTCTAAGAAGACCCAGGTTTCATATGTATACTCAGAGAATTTGCATGTTCTACTGTCCACTTTGCCTATTTTATACCATCGAGCAAATAAAGCAAGCAGCCAACGATCCAAAGGCTTCCAACTCGGCTGGCCCCGATGGAATAACGGCAGCAGATCTTCGGAAGACTCCTGTGGTCAATATCACAATTTTCCTCAATGCGATGCTGTACACTGGGTCCATGCCTGCTGCCTTAAAACCACATCGGACCTTCCTAATTCCCAAGGGTGACGAAGACGTTGGTAACATCACCTCATGGGGCCCCATAACAGTCGCCAACATCCTGGTACGTCTTATGCACGGAATGCTTTCTACCCTTCGGCTCCACCACACGCAGAGGGGTTTCTTATAACTCGACGGTAATATGGCTAACTCCATGGTTCTGCAGTCTACCATCAAAACCTGCAGAGCTGAAACCAGGCCTTACTCCGTAGCTTCTCTGGACCTGGGAAAAGCCTTCGATACAGTACCCCACTCTTCTATCAAGCGGGCACTGAGACACTTCTAAGTCGACGAGCGTCTGATTAAGCTTATTATGAATGGTCTAACCGGCTGCCACACCTCAATTAAAGCTGGTAAAACACTGGTCATTGGTATTCCCATACGACGGGGTGTTAAGCAGGGTGACCCATTATCTCCCTTGCTTTTCAACCTTGTCCTGGATGCCTTCATTGACAGTGTCCTATAAGAATTTCTACAATTATTTTAAGTTCATGTCTCCGAAACTCTAAGAGTAATTTCAAGTAGCGCAGTGAACATCCATACTGACAAAAAGGTTCAGGTCCCATAGAAGGAGTGCTAGTTACTTCTTTTACTAGATTTTCAACAATCTTGTTTCTGACAATCCCTTTAGGTCCTGATATCCACATCTAAGTTACTTTGTTATGTTTAGCCAGTTACTTGAGAGCCTGTTTGCAGTTTCAGGCTATCTTGGACTCGAACTTGGTAGATTGTAAAGTCTTCAAAGCAGCTTTGCTATTGGAGACAATAAATATCCTGGCTGGTTTTTAAATGCATTCAATAAATCAAAAATCTATTGTTAATAATCTAATTTGTTATCCTGTATAATCTATAATCTGTTAGTTATTGTTATAATTAATGTGGCATTGACACTTAACAGTAAAAGTATACAGAAAGAAAATAATCTAATGCATTTTTCTTGACCTACACAATATTTATATAGGTACATATTTACAAGGTTTATTGATATATTTTATTTATATATATTTAATATAAAAAATCTACTAATCTTTTATACCGTTGAAAGTAACGAAAAGTATTTTGTAATCAGTAATGTGGAGCAACTTTCGGTTGATTTATGATTTGTTAATAATGACTTTATATAATATTGTAGGACAAGGAAAAAATATACCTACTAATAAATTACTTTGTAGTTAAAGAACTTAAGAGTGTTGAAATACGTTCTAATTTTAAATGTAATAAATTTTAGTCTAAGTTTTCCTTTTAATTACGAAAAAATAAATACCGAAATAGAAGGAGGAAAAGATACGCTTAGATCGAAAAATTTGAAAGTTTTTAGTTATAACTACTAATTACACCAAAGCTGAAGAAATATAGATTATATAAATTCTAAATAAATATAATTATTTGAGTATAAACCAATACTTACCGGTCCATTTTTTCGGCTTAAACCTCTTTTTAACTTGATAAGTCTGAAAACGAACGTATGTAGTCTCTACATGCTGAAATGGTTTTAAATTATTCCCTGTTGACTAGGGTAGAGCCTACATAATATTCGTTTTCATTCTAATGGTTGGAACAGGGTTTAAATAAAAAAATCGATTCGGGTATAGGACAATTAGTTAAACAAAAAACAAAAGAAAGAACAAGAATGAGTATATTGGGTGTTTTCACTGAAGTGAAAGAAGTAATGATATGACTAAGAATAGAAAAAGTGGTTATCGTTTGTTTTTCTAGCTACTCACCTTATTAAGTCTAACAACGTATCAGCAGTAGTTACATTCCCTTTAACTCCAGGTTTAGTAGTTGCATTTGTTGCAGTATGTCCTACACCAGGCCTGATAACACTAACAGTAATCATACCCAATACTACTGCTGCAAAAGTTGTAGTAAGATAATATGCTATAGCTCTAGCTGCTATTTTTCCTGAAAGTGACAGATCCAAACTACATATAGCAGATACTAATGAAGATACGATTAATGGCAGAATAAGTCCCTTTAACATTCGTAAAAACATCTCTCCTACGAATCCTATATACATAACTTCGCGTTGTGACCAATGATCTCTAAAATAAATTTGCTTACTTATCTGTTATCATTGAAATGTAATATTATTACTTTGAATTTTTAATAATAAAACCCAACGCTCCTCCTATGAGCACTCCAGCCATTGTGGCAATCGTAAGAATATTTTGACGTAGACAATTTTGGACTTTGTTCCCTCGTCGAACTGGTTGTTCAGCTTCGATAATTTCGAAGTTATGATGTAGGTGAGCCATGATTTAAATGATGAACTCTGAAAAAGTATGTTTCAAATAAAAAAAAATCATTTCAATGAATAAAGAAATAAATGTTAGTCAGGTGGAGACTAATACAAGTAATGTAAAAAATAGTAATAAAAATATTACGTTAGGGACAGTCTATGGAGGGAATCAATAAAGGCGATACCACTCTTACAGGCAGACACGGATGCCGTCGCACCAAGATTTTTCTTTGACAAACCCTACAAAATATTAACAAACAAGACTGCAGACCCCAACGTAGTGAACACTCTGAGCGCCTATACGGCTAGATCAAAAACAAAGCAAAGTGTGGGATGTGGAATTTACTCTAGAACCTTAAACCTAAAAATGAAATGGGCTATGGATGGCTTGTCAAGTGTGGTTTAGTCAGAACTCACAGACATAACCATAACTGCAAAAGAATTAAGCAATAGGAATATCACAGACAGGAATGTAAATATTTACACAGATTGCCGACAAGCACTACTGACCTTAAATAGACCACGTAGATATCACTTCAAGCTTAGTACTAGAATGACAACCAATCTCTAACTGAGGCCAGCCAGAATAACGTGATCACCCTGAGGTGGATCAAAGCACATGGGAACTCTAAAGGCAACCGCATTGCGAACAATTTAGCAAGGAAGGCTGCGGGCTACAAATATGTTAGCCCTCGCCCATCTACCAAGCTAACATAGTCCGCTGTCGTTACCTTATCAGATAGCACTCTTACCAAAACTTTATACAGTGCTGGGATGAAACTACGAATTGTAGACTGGCCAGAAAGTTATTATCCCATCCTGGCGAGGAAACAGCAAAAAAAATTTAAGGCATTGGCCTCCGAATAGCTGTGGGAATCTTAACAGGTCACTGCCAATTGCAACAACATCTCTTTAAGATGAAATTAACAGAATCGTCGCTATGCAGAGGCTGCGAACAAGAAGAGGAAACAGTAGAACATATTATGTATGACTGCTCTGCTTTTTCTGAAATTTGAATATCCGAGTACTGGCATAACCAACTGATGTCAGGAAGATCCCCGTCGGGAGTCTCATCACCTATTTTAAATCACTAGGCCTGGTGACAGTCTCAGGTAAGGATATCCATACACACGGGAGGATGCACAATGGACCATATGTGGCCTTAGTGCTGGCTGAGCACTAGCTCGCCCCTCCCCAAATTTCCAGATACAGATTACGTTAGAAAAGCATTTTCTAATAGCATTCTAAGGAAGTGGTTCTTGGATGATGGATGTAAATTATTCATGGTATAGTTTCAATATAAGAATATTGAGGTGATGTTACTAGATCTGGATGGTCACAAAAATCTAGTGCAAAAAATGGAACAACTACTCTTAGAGTAAAAAAAATAAAAAAATCTACTCAATGAATTACAATAAAGCAAAAGTGTGGAGTTTTTGGAAGCGGAATCTGGGGACTTCTATATATAAAATAACCTTAAAGATGGATAAGTTAATATTTAAAACATGATTATTGGGAAATTGCTTTTATTAATATTGTTATCTTGTTTCGATATTTGTACTTTATTTACTTACTTCATCTGTACTTTGTTATTAAATCAGATACATTGTTATAATTATATAAAATCTACTTATCTAAGACAAATGATGAAATATCGATTAATTGCTAGGATTAAAAACAATTTTTATTCCCTATTGGTATTTAACCTTTAAAAGCACTTTCAATATTTATCAATAATAGGTACTCGTAATAGTTCCGGCCAGGAATGAAGGATAAGGACAAGTGTTTAGTTAGAGAGACAGGAAGTATTCGGCTAGAAATACCAATCAATAGTCTTCATTACTAACCACAATTTATCAATATCTAAAACTATTTACTGTATGACTGATACATATTAAATAGGTTTTACCTCGAAAGAAGAAGTAATGGACGTGTTAAGAATTAAAATGCGACATCTATCCATTTATTTGTGTTTAAATAACCTATAACTTTATATATTAGAAATAGTATATTATGTTACTAGGAGTAGAAGGCCAACATTATTGTTGAGCCCAGATTCTTGCACTGCCGAGGCGCTAGCCGAGGCTGTGCAAACTGGGCGAAACATATAATGGGCCTTCTGCTCCGAGTAACATATACTATTTTTTCTTCAAGCGTAATAATAATATGCATTTTATAAAAAATATAGAAGGCTTTGTTTATATCTCAACTATTTAATTAATACAAACGAAAAATTACATAAAGTGTTACCTATTTATTAACAGTAATATTAAATGTGCAGTTTTGTATACTGCAGTTGTTTAAATTTAAGCCACTGTCACCGCTTTCAGCTTCGACATTTACAATTTTGTCATTGGTATACATCATATTATTAGTAAGTTGATTGTCGATTATTATGTCAGCGATTCCAGAACTATTACTTGGTTGTTCTTGCCAATTAAGTATTTTTTGTGCAGTTTGTGTTTTACTGGAAATGGAATCCTCTAAGTGCCCTTCAGCAACACTGGTGGATTTCCATCCACCATGCCGCTTTAAAGCGGTAATATCACCTCCGTTGTCAACTAAAATAGTTGCGGAAGTCCTCCGAAGGCAATGTCCTGTATATTCATGAGGATTTGTTAATTTCAAAAACGTAGCAACGTCTTTTGGTACGTTTGATATTTTGTGGATACCCATTACCACACGGTGACATTTACCATTCTGGTATTTAATAAAAAATCGCTGCAGGCCAATATCATCCGGACGAAGAGCCGTATACTGTCTTACCAAATTCAAATAAAAATCGCCAATTATAGTAAACGACCGTTGTTTTTTGTTTTTTGTGTTTATGATTTTAACCAAAATTAAATTTCCCAAATCTTGGATTTCGCTAGACTTTAAATTAACAAGTTCATCGCATCTAAGGGCTCCTGTGACTCCAAATATTAATATAACCTAAAACAAACGTTGAAATAAATAAAAAAAAAGCTGGTAGCACCGGGATTAGAACCGCTGACCTTTGCGACCGAAGACAAAAGCTCTGCCACTGAGCTACCGTCATTAAATGTTATAAGTAGGAAATGAGGTAATATTTGCTGTCAAGTTAAATATTGATCTGCTAGTAGATATCACTGTCAACGGTTTAATAAACGTAATAATGATTAAAAAGAAATAAGAAAGTACCTACCTTTGTTGCTAAATAAACATTATTTGGTGCATCCTTGAGAAATTTATCAAATTGATCTTGTGTTAATACTTTTGATTTTTTCGGTGTATAATTTTCCCCTTGGCGCTTTATAAATGCAATTAATTTGCTATATTTTTCTATTTTAACATTATGTTTAATGTTTAATTGACTTTTAATCATTGAATACTGTGCCCATAGAGTAGAACTTTTAAACTTTCTGGACAAATTCGTGAAGTATGCAAGCATAACGTTTTCCGTGTATTGCTGTACATTATATTCATTGCACCATTTTAGAAATTTTTCGTATGCAAAATCATACAGTTTACGCGACTTCGTTGGAATTAGAGTTTCAATACTGGAATTAGCTATTTCAACTAATTCCGGATCGAGGCGTACATTGCAATTCTTGAGACATTTTTCACAAAATTTTCAAAACAGACAAACGTCAAATTAAATAAGTTTAAAAATGACAGTTCCTACCTACTTGATTACAACGCCCCATTATTTTATTAGTACAATAATGAAAATTCATTTTTGTACTAGTAAAATAATGGGATATTTCTACGGTCTGTGTTGCAAAAAGTAATATAGTTATTATTATACGCTTGAAGAAAAAATTCTTTTTCATATCACATGCATTGAAACAGCTAGTTTTGATCCCTGTTTTGCCAGTCGAAACAAGACAATTTCAGACCAATGCAACTGTCAGTCAGAAACTGACAACGTTGTTTCGCCCGTAGGGCAGAAACAAATGTCATTATTTAAAGTGTGTCAAAATATTTCTGACTGACAGTTGCATTGGTCTGAAATAGTCTTAGTTCGACTGGCTGCAGAGATCAAAACTCGCTGTTTCAATGCATGTGATATGAAAATTATAGTGTGTGGCACGGGATGAAACAAAGACGATTTCTGACTAGGGCAAGAGTTGACTGCCCGAGCGAATCGTATTGTTTGACCCCATGCGACACAATATACTATTTAAAAGTCTTTTATAAAAACAGTCACCAAAAATGATGTGTAAATAAAGAAGCTGCGAATAAAACAGTTTGGAAAAAAAAACGGGTGTGGCAGTCAGTGGGACTGCCGGCAGAAGTTATACTTCTATGCACGCGCCTGGATTCATAAATTTGTATGCGAATGATTTAGGAAAATCATTATATGATATTCGTTTTCAGCGACCTCAAAACCTCCTAGTACCGAGTGCACACTCATTTTGTATCGAATTTGCATAAAATTCCTGGAGACGAGGTCCGTCTTAAGTACCAGGTGTTTCGGACACCATCGCCATTATCATATTCGTATTCAGCGACCCACAAAAACCCCTAGTACATAAATTGAACCCATTTGGAATACTCATCGCGTTGTAAGTTTTCTATTGTCTGTTCGGAATGCACTTTTCGACTATTCTTAAAAACTCTCATTATGTAGCCAACAACCTCAAAAGCATAGTGCAGGATATAATGCAACCATGTAACGGTACTATGGACTACAATACAATACTCATTACTGAATATTATGATTAATATCATTAATATAAAATACTAAACTTTATATGTACTTATATTTTCGTGACAGAATTATAAAATATTCTGTCAAACACAATATGATACGTCACTATGATATTCAAAACATTAGCTCAGACTGTTTTTTGTATATCTATCTCTTTTTAATGTACTGAATGTTTAAACGGTATTCAAAGGACTTATAGTTATGGCTAAACATGTGGTAAATATTTCATCTTTGTTTTTACCGACCAATATACCTTATAAGTGTTTCTGTCTCTCTCTTACTCACACCATTACATATGTAATGATATTTTTCCATTTAACCCCACACAAATCTTTTCCGCAGAGTGCACGAATAGAAGTATAACTTCAAAAATTCAAATAGTTGAAAACGTATTCATGAGATTTTGTTCTGATATGTAATTAAAACCATTAATCAACACTAGTAATAACCTATTTTAATAACAATCCATGTACATAATTTTCTTGCAACACACATTTTATTACTATTAATAGTGGATTATTAGTCCTTGAATGTAAAATTTGATAAAACTCTAACAACAATTTACATAATGGTAATTGTTAGTTACTTAGAATCATTAAAATTTATTTTATTATGTAGAAATACTGTTAAATAAACTCTAGCAGTTTTTATTTGTTAATATTAAATTATGCATGCTCGGGTCAAAAATAGGTAGGTACCTATATCACTATCGTATTGTTATACATTCTTCATACGTTAAAATGTTTAAATAATTAACAATCAATTATAACATTTTTGAATAATTTGTGGTTTTACGCAACATAAATAACTTGTTTAAAAATAATACGGTTCACTGTTTTTACTAATCGACCCAATTTTCAGAAATGGTCAAGATCGACACACCAGCTGGCTGGTGTCGAGGTCGATCATACAAAATATAAGTTCATTTTGATTACACAAACAAAAACCACCCACAAAAATACATTTGTAGACAAATTTCATCACAACACTTCGAGAAATTTCACTTCTATTATACTTGAGGATGTTGAGGTTCACTCTATGAGTTTTTTTATGAGTCAATTTTATAACTTAAACTTATGGTAAGGTTTAATAAATTTCATCAGCTTGGTGTTCTTATCTGTGTTTTAATTGATGAACTATGTTCTTCTTTATGCAGCATGCCTTTTCGTAACAGGAGCCACCAATCAGGGTAATGGAAGTAATACTTGGATTCACCTCTCTTACATATTGATGGTACGCTTTCGCACGGTTGGTATCAAACCTACTGTAGGGACTGGGACCCATAGGAACAGTCTGTGGAGGGAATCGCTAAAGGCGATACCACTATTATAGGCAGACACTAATGCCGTCGTACCAAGATTTTTCGTTGAAAAACCCTACAAAATATTAACAGATAAGACAGTAAACCCCAACTTAGTGAACACTCTGACCGCCTATACAGATTAATCAAAAACTGAGCACGGTGTGGGGTGTGAAATTTACTCTAGATCCTTGAGTCTCAAAATGAAATGGGCTATGGAAGCTTTGTCAAGTTTGGTTCAGTCAGAACTCACATGTACAATTATGGCTGCGAAAGAATTAATCAATAAGAACACCACAGGTAGGAATATAAATATTTACACGGACTGCTGACAAGCACTACTGACCTCGAATAGATCACGTATCACTTCCAGTTTAGTACTAAAATGTTACCAAACTGGAAGTCAGCCAGAATAAGGTGGTCCCAATTTAGCAAGAAGAGCTGCGAGTAACAAATATGTTAGCCCTCGCTCATCTACCAAGCTAACAATGTCCGCTGTCGTGGACCTTATCAAACAGCACTCTCACCAAAACTTTATACAGTGCTGGGATGAAACTACGAACTGTAGATTGGCCAAAGAGTTATTACCTTACAGCAAGAAAATTTAAGGCATTGACCAGGCAAAATCTCCAAACAGCCGTGGGAAATTAGCAGAGGTTGCGAACAAGAAGAGGAAACAGCTTTTTTTGAAATTAGAAGTTCCGTGTTGGGCGAGTACTGGCTTACACCAGCCGATGTCAGGGAGATCCTCCTCGATGGTTTCATCGCCTATTTTAAACTTTTAGGCCAGAGGTGTTAATATTAAAATTAAAGGCATTGACCAGACAAAATCTCCGAACAGCTGTGGGAATCTTAACAGGTCACTGCCAATTGCGACAACGTCTCTTTAGGATGAAATAAGCGGAATGCAGATGTTGCAGAAGAAATAGTAGAGCATGTAATGATCTGCTTTTTCTGGTGTATACCAGCCGATGTCAGGGAGATCCCCCTCGGGAGTCTCATAACTCCTTTTAAATCAGTGTTTCAAGAGTGATTAATTAATTAAGTATAATTCAGCAGGAATATTTATTGCCTTCGAAAGCTAAGGTGCTTTGAAGGCTCTACATTTTACCACGTTCAATTTCAAAATAGCCTGGAACTGAAACAGTTGCTTGAGCCTCTCTCAACACATAAAAGATACTTTGCTCTGGGTACCTGGGCTTAAACGTATTGTTGGAAACGGAAACGAAATTGCTAATAGTGTTGTAAAAAAAGGAGCTTTTAATCGGATCTATTTTCTGTGGTATCTCTAAATACCAATGGATTAAATTTGTAATTGGGTAAATGAACTCAATGCAGCCTACTGTAAAAACACTTAACGCCGAAAACAAGCTAAAAAATTAATACGGCTTTCACTGCGATACTATAAATTACGCTTAGAGCTTCAGAAACCTAAACTCAGAGAAATCGCAGGAATTCTCACGTGGATAGTGGAGAGTGGAACATGCAGATTCTATTCAGATGAAATAGCTGAACATATTATCTGTAACTGCAGAGTAATTGTTCGCCAACTACCTAAATATCTGGGGAATGCCTTTTTAGAGCATGATCAGGAGTCGTAAATAGATGTAGGGTATACACGAAAGATCTTTTAGGTAACGGAGTCATAATTCACAATCTACAATATAATTTTAGAACTTTGTTCATAAGAGTTGTCAGAGTTGGTGTAGGCCCGGTTTTCTCGAAAGTAAGATCAATGACTGTCAATGAGAGCTAGAGGAAGTTCCGTTACTCATTTTTGTAACAATTTTTCTGCCGTAACGACCTTCTAGAATCAAATATTAAAATATCTATCGGTGGTTTTAGAAATAACTGATTTAATTGATCTTACATTTCAACTATTTCATTTGTACAAAAATTCTTTGCTATTCGTTGATTTATCTTTTTCTTCTAAGGTTACTGATCTAGAATTTCCTTATATTCTTCTGAAAAATTTCTCGTCATTAGAGGCACTCTCGTTTCCCTATATTTACTTTCCTTTGTTTTTGATCTTCTTTAATCTTTTCTTGAACATATTTCATTTTAATTGAATTGGGTTGTGGCTTTTTATCTTTTTACATTCTATCCCTTTTTGAGGTTTTTGGAAGTTATACTTCTATTCATGCACTTGGTGGAAAAAATTTGTATACAGTTAAATGGGAAAAATCATTACATATGTAATGGTGTGAGTAAGAGAGAGACAGACACACTTATAAGGTATATTGGTCGGTAAAAACAAAGATGAAATAATTATCACATGTTATTAGTCATAACTATAAGTCCTTTGAATACCGTTTCAACATTCAGTACATTGAAAAGGGATAGATATACAAAAAACAGTCTGAACTAATGTATGAATATCATAGTGACGGACCACATGATTATTTGACAGATTATTTTATAATTCTGTCACGTAAGTTAACATATTAAGTTTAGTATTTTATATTAATAATATTAATAATAATATTCAGTCATGAGTATTGTATTGTAGTCTAAAATACCGTCACATGGTTGCAGTATATCCTGCACTATGCTTTTGAGGTTGTAGGCTACATAAACAGAGTTTTTACAAATAGTCGAGGAAATAAAGCACCAAAACCTCCGAATTTTGTAACGTAAGATGGATCGGAATGCATTTTTTTGCATTGGATTCGTTAGAGTATCAGGAAATTTACAACTCGGTAAGTATTGCTGAAAATGCGTTCAATTTATATACTCGGGGTTTTTGGAGTCGCTGAACACGAATATCACGATTCCAACAGTCTCCGCGACACTTGGTGTCTAGGGTATATACCTCTTCTCCTGGGGTTTTATGTAAATTCTGTACGAAATCAGTGCACACTTGGTACTCGGTGGTTTTTTGAGTCGCTAAATACGATTATAATAATGGCGATGGTGTTCGAAACACCTGGTGCTTAAGACGGACCTCGTCTCCAGGAATTTTATGCAAATTCGATACAAAAAGAGTGTGCACACGGTACTAGGAGGTTTTTGGGGTCGCTTACCACGAATATCATATAATGAGTTTGCTAAATCATTCGCATACAAATTTATGAATCCATGCGCGTGCATAGAAGTATAACTTCTCCTGGCAGTCCCACTGACTACCACACTAATTTTTTTTATTTTTTTTTTAATTTTCCTAAAGATTTTATGTCAATAACTTTTTCATCTCAATTTTTAACCGTTTACAGCAGTTTATTAAATTATATGTTTTCATTCTTGGAAATCCCAACTGTTCTTATATTATGGCTTTGTTTATTTAACTATGTAAATTGCTATAAAATATGGTGTTGATTTGTATTATTTTTTGGATGGAAAACTTACAAGGACAGAATTGATATATAAATAAAGTATGTTATAAAAAGTGTCCGAAAATATATTTCTTCGTAATATAATTAATTAAGCGTGTTTGTGCAGCTGTCTATCAAATTGTTTGATTTTGTTGCAATCCATCAGGTATTTTTTTCTTAACTTGGGTGTTACCTTATATTATCGCATTTTTTACATCATCAATATAACTTATTAAAGTTTAATTAGTTATTAATACATCTATAATCTCTGCTTAAATGTTCAGTTCAGTTTAAAACTTAGAAGAAATATTTTCAGTTATGCAACATTCAGAAAATACCTTTAGAACTGGTTCTATTAATCTCTTTAACGATGTATTGAAATGGAATTTAATTATCTTTAAATACTAATTTAACCTAAAGGAATAAATATCTATTTGATTGAGTATTTCTCACATACGCAACACATTTTTACATTATTCAGAAATCGAGTCTTGACATGGGAATATAAGCTAAGGAACAATATTTTTTTATCATGGAAATTTTTAAATATGAAATTTATTGTTGCTAATTAATAAATTGTCTGATTTAATCTACTCATAAAGAGTGGTTATGGGATAATTTTTTTAAAAAATGTGTTAATGTATTAAATTATTCTCTGTTTATTTAAATAATGTAAAAAACACCAAAATTGTTATCTAAACACAGCTCTAGCAAAAACGTCTTCATTAATTTAATTTGAAGAAGAGGTGCCACAACCTTAACTAAAAAAAAAACTAGGAATTTTTAACGCAAAAGAGCTTTGATATAGTGCTAATAAAAATGCAAAAAAAGATTTTCTATTTGTATAGAATATAATTGAAGATCTATTTTTAAATAATAAAAAAACAAAATTATATTTTCTTAGATATAACTCGCTTTATTTTTAAAATTTCAGACATCTATTTGTCCCTAATTTGTTTTTAACACGCTTTTATTAACTTCACCTGTATGTATGTATGTATGTTTGTTTTTTTGTAACTCTCCACTCCGCGGCTGCTGCCTCGGATGAGTCCCGTATCGTTATTTTTAGTCACTACCTCCCCGTGCCGGGAGTGGGTAATTTGGGCGCCTGCTGCCTTCCTTCGCCCTTGTAGCCGTTTTTCAGGCTCCCTCTCCGGAATCGAACCCTGACAATACGTTTAATTATAAACAATATGAATGAAATTGTCTTAGAATTAATCTAACAATTCTTTAGATTTCACAATAATAATATGTTTAATCATCAACAATATGAATACAATAAATATAATTTGAGAAATCAAAAAAACATGCTTTCAAAGCATTTCCAACTAAATAAACGAATAATGATTGAGTGAGGGTCTTGTAATCGTCACAGCAAATTAACGAATCTATTGAAATAAAATAAATTGGACTAAAAAGTAAAATAAAAAACACGCTTTTATAGCATATGAAACTAACAAGTAAAAAAATAAATGTAATTAAGGAAACTACTTGATTGCAGTTTCCTGCTAATCAATTGTCATTTCAGTAAAACGTTTATCAAATAGATGTCAAAGATAATAATAGTATACCTAATACTATTATGACGTTTTAAGGAGTCTTTAAAAATCAAAGAAGATATAGACCGTTTACTAAGAACCAACAACTACTTCCCTGGCTATATGCCACGACGGACATTGAATTACAGTTCAAAGTTAAACGGGATTAGTATATCTGCAAGATAGAACTAACCATTTTAGTTTGCAATTCGAAAGGATATCACTTGTAGACCGGTTTCGACGTATTGCGTCTCATCAGTACAAGGAAGATATCCATCCAGAAGCTCTAAGAGCAACTAGATTGGAGATATGTCTGAAATCACACAAATACATTATTAGGTATACTATTATTATCTTTGACATCTATTTGATAAACGTTTTACTGAAATGACAATTGATTAGCAGGAAACTGCAATCAAGTAGTTAACCCTACAAAGCCGAGAGGTTTTTTGTCAAATAGAATTCCAGTTTGCAATTAGTTATGGAGATGTCGCTATTATCGCACTTTTAACATTTTCTTTACTAAAGATAATGTATTTGTGTGATTTCAGACATATCTCCAATCTAGTTGCTCTTAGAGCTTCTGGATGGATATCTTCCTTGTACTGATGAGACGCAATACGTCGAAACCGGTCTACAAGTGATATTCTATCGAATTGCAAACTAAAATGGTTAGTTCTATCTTGCAGATATACTAACCCCGTTTAACTTTGAACTGTAATTCAATGTCCGTCGTGGCATATAGCCAGGGAAGTAGTTGTTGGTTCTTAGTAAACGGTCTATATGTTCTTTGATTTTCAAAGACTCTGTAAAACGTCATAATAGTATTAGGTATACTATTATTATCTTTGACATCTATGTAATTAAGGAAAACTAAAAAGCATGTTTCTGAAAAACATCGAGCTAAAAAGTTAAAAATAATTTTCAAAATAAAATTAAAACAAAAAGTATTGCGTGGTTTTATGAAACCACGGTAAAAGTGAAACTTTTTTTCACACTATAGACATTTAACTAAAAATTTTTCGAATAATATTTCATTAAGAGTATAAAAATCTCTTTATCAAATCAAAATCAAAATCGGAATCGAAATCGAAATCGAATTTGAAATCGAAATCGAAATCGGAATCGGAATCGAAATCGAATTTGAAATCGAAATCGAAATCGGAATCGAAATCGAAATCAAAATCGAAATCGAAATCAAAATCGGAATCGAATTTGAAATCGAAATCGGAATCGGAATCAAAATCGAAATCGAATTTGAAATCGAAATCGAATTTGAAATCGAAATCGAAATCAAAATCACAAAAAAAATAAACAACAACATGCACCAGCAAAAAGTAATAGTATAGGTATACACTACACGGTCAGCTGCTGCAAACTGTTTTTAGTTTAGTAGATTCTTATAAAATATATAAATTGTCACTTTTCGCAACTAATAATTTTCACGACTCAAAGCTATGATATAATTTTGAGTTGCTGTCAAAATTTTTAAAAAAATTAACAGTGTTGATAACAATATCGGATGACGTTGACGTTTGTATTCAGTAATTTAAGTAACACCAACTTTACAACGATTAATTCATTGGGTTTAAAATTTTAAACTAAGAATAACTATTAGAAGCGATATACAACTTTTAGGAATGCAGTCATTAGTCAAGAAATGTTAATAATATATCTGTGATAAATACGGGTTAAAAACCAAAAGTATAGATATTGATAACTTACCTAGTGACTTTTCAGGGTTAACTGGCTTGTAATTGGACTACAAATAATTATATATAAACAAATAACAATAACTAATACTTATAATAATTCACAGCCGAGACCAACTATCACTTAGTGACACTCTTATTCACAACTTTATCTTTTATGATAGCATCGTTTTCTCGTCTGTTCGTTTCTGTTTTTCCGTTATCAAAGACTTGTTTAATCTTTAAGTCAATAAAAGAATAAAAAACGTGTCAACCGCACGATAAAGTTCAATTTATATTTTTTATAAAACAAGTTGATTTTTAATACTTAATAGAAACTGTTGGCGGTAGTGTGCCGGCTACCAGATTATTGGCGGGTACTCTGTACTTCATTTGACTGCTCAGAATCAGTGGGTATGGATTGGTATAAGTTTTTAATGGTAGGAAAAAACTGCAAGGCCATGTAATCGGCGCATATGTTCGCGGTTCATGTGTTTGCAGAGATATTAAAGGAATTAACTAAAAGAGATCGTTTCTTAATCAGTTTTTAGCTTATCAAAATGTTTTAATTATTGTTCATATACGAAAACTTCATATTTTATCTTGAACAAACAAAAACTAATACATGAAAAATTGTTCCTACTCGTTTTTCTTATTTTGACTCTAATATTATTATTAATTGTGGAATTTGATATCTACAAACTCCTAGATACGCTTTATTAACATCATTTAGGTAGTTATTTATTTTTGCTTATTTTCTATTTTATTTCATACAGCAATATATCGTATTATCAAGCAGAAAAACGTTCCAATATCTAAACATCTATTTAGAGACTAATTGCATTTCGAATCTTTGAAAGTTTATAATTTAAATTAAAAACTAACATATTTCACCATTACACTCCTTAAAAAGCGTATCAGAGTATCGAAATTTTGTATTTTGCGATGCCATTCAAATCCTGCGGTTGTTACTTTTAAAAATCAGGATTCAGCCGCTGAAACGTATTCACGCACGTCGAACCGGACGGTGATAAAAAGGCCTAATTGTTGTTAATACCTAAACAAGTAAGTAAGTTCATTCACTTCCCTTCTGCCATTTCCGTTTAACTCCAATTCCCTTCTTTCTCTTAAACTCGTTTTTAGAAAATACCATGATGAGTTCTCCAGAGGTTAAATGTTCCGGAAGTAAAATAGTTCCCCATTCGGATTTCCGGGGGGGAAAATCTCGGGGAAGTCATGATGGAAATAACATAGCCATCGATCAGTCTACTAGTAGACCAACCACTAGTTCGGCTAAATTTGCCCAGAAGCCAAAACACAAAACAGACTGCATGTTAACATTCACGAACATCTGCGGGTTAAATGCCAACATTAACGCAACCCATCACTATTTACAGTCTGTTAAACCTCATGTTCTGGTTCTTACCGAAACACAGGTTTCTGGGAAAAATAACCCAAATCATCTTAAATTTCCAGGTTACGAACTTTACCACAACTTTAAACGGCACCATGGTGTATGTGTTTACGTAAGAAGCATACTTTCCTGCTCTAGACTACCTGTCCTAGAAAACAACAGAGACAACATTGTCTGGCTAAAATTAACACTAAAAGCCTCTAGCAAATTTATATGTTGTATTTATCGGCCATCAGATAATAAATTCGACGAACTACTAGACTATCTATCACAAAAGATCGACTACCTTAATAGTGAGTACCCTTCTTCAGAGATAATTGTGCTTGGGGACTTTAATGTTCACCACGAAAAGTGGCTTAAGTCCAACAAAACGGACATAGAAGGCAGGCTAACTGAAGAGTTTGCAATTAGCCATGGGCTGTCCCAACTAATCGACAAGCCCACTTACTTTCCCAGAGCTGCCAATCACAGTTCTAATACTCTGGATCTTTTTCTGACTACTCACCCTGAGCAATATAATGTAAATGTTCTGTCTCCCCTAGGTAACTCTGATCATGCTGTAGTAGAAGTCAAATGTCCAATAGAACCTCACCCATTCGAGGCACCACCCAAGAGAACTTTTTGGAACTTAAAAAAAGCAGATTGGGAAGGCCTTCGAGACTACTTTGCAACTTTTCCCTGGAATCCAGTCTGCTTTATTAACAAAGATCCATCGGCAGTTTGCAACAGTATAACTGAAATTATTCAGTGTGCCATGGAAGCTTACATTCCTCACTTTACCAAACGCTTAAAAGCCAAACAGAAGCCATGGTTTAATAAAGATTGCGATGTAGCTCGGAAAGCTAAGATCAAGTCCCACAAATTATTTATACAAAATCCATCAGAAGAAACAAAACAGGATGATATAAACGCTAGAAACAGATCCAACACCACTATTTCCAATTCCAAAAGTCTCTTTGATGCCCGAATGAGAGAGAAAGTAATGTCAAACCCTAAGAAAGTCCTTTTGGACTTTTGCCTAACATATCAATAATAAGCCGGTCCTTTTGGACTCTCGCCAAACATATCAACAACAATTTCACAACTAGTTCGTTCCCTCCACTTACATCAGATGACGGCTCAATAGTTACGTCCTCCACAGCAAAGGCAGAACTCTTTGCCAAAATATTCTCTTCGAACTCGACACTTAACCCACCGGACAACATAGAGCTACCTTCTATTCCACGGGCTCCCCACACAATGAAAAATATCATATTTAGGGTTAAGCGGGTGCAGAGAGTCCTTGCTACTCTAAATACCAACAAAGCAAGCGGCCTCGATGAAATACCTGCTTTACTCTTAAAATGTTGTGCTCCCGAACTAGCGCCAGTTTTCACTAAGCTATTTCAACTATCATATGATACTGGTATTTTTCCAGAATCCTGGAAAACTGCTCGAGTACAACCAGTCCCCAAGAAAGGCTCTAAAACCCAGCCTTCTAATTACAGACCCATAGCTCTCCTATCTGTTATTAGCAAAACTATGGAGAAATACGTCAATCACGAGATCCTGAGCTACCTTGAGACAAACAACCTTTTAAGTGACAGGCAATATGGTTTTCGCCAACAAAGGTCAACAGCCGATCTACTAGCATATGTAACTCATGTCTGGAGTGATGCCATCCACCGCTATGGGGAGACTCAAATAGTATCACTGGACATCTCAAAAGCATTTGATCAAGTGTGACATGCAGCTCTTTTGAACAAACTGCCTTCATACGGACTCTCGCAAAACCTTTGCAGATGGATATCCAACTTTCTCTCCAACAGGCACATCCAAGTTGCTGTAGATGGACATTCTTCCAACCTCTACAAGATCAACGCTGGAGTTCCCCAAGGATCGGCTCTAGCTCCTACTCTATTCTTATTACATATTAATGATCTACTAGAAGCCACTAATAACCCGATACATGGTTTTGCAGATGACAGCAACCTACACTGTAGCAAAGCGCACAACCGTCCCATACCTCTAGATATTCTGGAAGAGGACAGAAGATCCACAACGGCTTCTACCAATCAAGATTTGAGAATTGTAGACGAGTGGGGAAGACAGAATCTTGTTAATTTCAACGCTTCCAAGACAAAGACATGTTGCCTATCCAACAAGAGGCAAACATGCGACTCATCCATTACAATCAACGATCAGACACTAGTAGCGGGCGACTCCATTACGCTGGTTGGTATAACGATCTCCCAGGACTTACTCTGGAACGAGCATATTGCATTGAAATATTTTTCTCCATCCAACTTGGCTACTCTTTACAAAGCCCAAATAAGGCCTAATCTTGAATACTGCTCGCATGTATGGGGTTCGGCGGCTCCGTCAAGGCTCGGAGTTCTGGATGCCATACAGAGAAGGGCAGTTCGACTAATAAACGACACCTGTATCACTAAAAACCTAGCCCCATTATCCCACCGAAGAGCAGTGGCTGATCTTTCCTTGTTTTACCGATACATAAACGGATTTTGCTCAGAAGAACTCCGCTCTATAATGCCTCCACTTGCCAGACCAGCCAGAGCAACGCGACGTGCCAACTCCATGCACCCTTATACTGTTCAATGCCCGACATCGAGAACGGATCGATTCGATCGTTCCTTCATCCCCAGGGTCTCCAGATTGTGGAACTCCTTACCTCCCCACTCTTCCTAACTTGCAGGCCTTTAAATCCCAAATTAATAAATTACCTCTTCTGCCCCAATAGATGTTCTCGGTACATTTGTATTTAGGTCTATACCTACGAGGACATTCTTAATAATAAAAAAAAAACTCGATATATTCATATATTCAAAAGTATCATTAAAAAGGAAATTTAATCACATATTTTTTGAAGTTAAAAAAATCTTCCTACTATTTCTTTATATTTATATTAAACCTACAATATAATATTGTATAAAAGGCAATATTGCGTGCATGTATTTCGGGTACAAAGTGGCTGCTTATTTACGGTTTGTTTTGACTTTAAAAAATACATAAAACACGCTTGGGCGTATGTAAAACAACATAAACACGCACAATTCAGTTTTTTATCTAAAATATTTTTTTCATCTTAAATATTGTTTATATGGAAATCGTTTGTTGTTTTTTCTAAAATTTTGTTTTTTAAGAAAAAAAATATTTTTTTAATTTTGTTTTTTTAAGAAAAAAAATTAGTTTTGTACCTAAAATTTGGTTTAAGGAAAAAAAGAGGATTTGATTTTTGTTTCGTGTCCCCTTCCCTGTTCTCTGCCGTAACCTTTATTTTGAACAGTACTTGTAGCTTTTTGAGGCTTTCTGAGAAAAAAAATGTATGTAGAACTCGTAGAACGCACTTGGGCGGTGTAGCCACTCACGTGGGTTATTTGCAATTTCCCACACTCTTTAAACAATATCCTAGGTGATACGGTAAAATTGTCCAATTATTGGAATCAGAAAATGGGGACCTATTTTGGGCAACATTTCGCATTTTTTGTTATAGATTTTATTATGGAATTTTATATGCGAGATAGATTTTTGCAACCATGCTTCTTATGTGAAGTTTTGGCGGATATACGTCAATAAAAAAAGCGCACGCATACGATAGTTCTTCGTCTAGCCAACATATTGCCTACATATAGTTACCAATATATGGGCATTTATACTGATAGAATTACAGTTATTGTCTAAAGATTATTTTTGAAGCTATGGTTCTTAAGGGACGTTCTGGCGATCGTGCTGACCAAAAATGGAACAACATAAAAATCCTTTACACTGTTTTTTGTAATATTTCATTGTGTGAAGAATTTTGAAAAATTGAAAAATTAGAAAGTCATAAAAAACTTAAAAACGTTTAAAAATTCACGAAAATCTAGTTAAAAAACTAGCAAAAACCGAATAAACTAGTAAAAACCGTAAATGGTAGTGAAGAATTGGAAAATTGTTATTGAAGTTATACTTCTATTCATGCACTCGGTGGAAAAGATTTGTGTACAGTTAAATGGGAAAAATCATTACATATGTAATGGTGTGAGTAAGAGAGAGACAAACACACTTATAAGGTATATTGGTCGGTAAAAACAAAGATGAAATATTTACCACATGTTATTAGTCATAACTATAAGGCCTTTGAATACCGTTTAAACATTCATTGCATTGAAAAGAAATAGATATACAACAAACAGTCTGAGCTATTGTTATTGTATTACATTGACGTATCGCATTATGTTTGACATATTATTTTATAATTCTGTCCAGTAAGTATACATATTAAGTTTAGTATTTTATATTAATAATAATATTCAGTAATGAGTATTGTATTGTAGTCTAAAATACTGTCACATGGTTGCAGTATATCCTGCACTATGCTTTTGAGGTTATTGGCTACATAAACAGAGTTTTTACGAATAGTCGAGAAAATAAAGCACCAAAACCTCCGAATTTTGTAACGTAAGATGGATCGGAATGCGTTTTTTGCATTGGATTCGTTAAAGTATCAGGATATTTGTCGCTATATTTTATAATGTAAAAATGGAAATTGCATTTCTGCATTCTAAAATTACATTCCGAACAGACAATAGAGAGAAAACTTACAACTCGGTAAGTATTGCTGGAAATGGGTTCAATTTATATACTCTGTGTTTTTGGAGTCGCTGAACACGAATATCACGATTCCGAAAGTCTCCGCGGCGCTTGATGCAAATTCGATACAAAAAGAGTGTGCACACGGTACTAGGAGGTTTGCTAAATCATTCGCATACAAATTTATGAATCCATGCGCGTGCATAGAAGTATAACTTCTGCCGGCAGTCCCACTGACTGCCACACTAGTTTTTTTTGTTATAATGTTAATGAAATAGATAATAAAAAACATTTTTAATAATCTAAAAATTTTAAGGTTTATTAATTTTTTGAAAGTATTGTGAACAAGGCAGAAAAAATGAAAAATTATTTCTATAAAATGATAATAAATATAGTTTAAAAAAACTAAAAAACACGCTTTTATAAAGCATGTTTCTGAAAAACATCGAACTAAAAAGTTAAAAATAATTTTCAAAATAAAATTAAAACAAAAATAAATGAAAAATACTAGTATAATTGTGAAAAAAGTGTGGGCGCTTGACATTCGATAAATATGGTATGCATTTATTTTTGTTTTAATTTTATTTTGAAAATTATTTTTAACTTTTTAGTTCGATGTTTTTCAGAAACATGCTTTATAAAAGCGTGTTTTTTAGTTTTTTTAAACTATATTTATTTTTTACTTTTTAGTCCAATTTATTTTATTTCAATAGATTCGTTAATTTGCTGTGACGATTACAAGACCCTCACTCAATCATTATTCGTTTATTTAGTTGGAAATGCTTTGAAAGCGTGTTTTTTTGATTTCTCAAATTATATTTATTGTATTCATATTGTTGATGATTAAACATATTGTTTCAATCACTTGGAAAAAAAATTATAATTGTGAAATCTAAAAAATTGTTAGATTAATTCTAAGACAATTTCATTCATATTGTTTATAATTAAACGTATTATTTTCAGAACTTGGAAAAAAAATTACTATTGTGAAATCTAAAGAATTGTTAGATTAATTCTAAGACAATTTCATTCATATCGTTTATAATTAAACGTATTGTTTATTACCCACTCCCGGCACGGGGAGGTAGTGACTAAAAATAACGATATGGGACTCACCCGAGGCAGCAGCCGCGGAGTGGAGAGTTACAAACAAACAGACAAACATACATACATACATACAGGTGAAGTTAATTAATAATAAAAAGCGTGTTAAAAACGATAACTTTTCGAGATATTCACAAAATAGTGTTTATTTCGAAAACTGTCAATGTGACAGCTGTCATAATTTGACAGTTGATGTAAAATTTAATTCCAAACGAAAAAGTATTCTTGTGTTTTTTCAAAAAAACGATAACTTTTCGAGATATTCACAAAATAGTGTTTATTTCGAAAACTGTCAATATGACAGCTTTCATAATTTGACAGTTGATGTAAAATTTAATTCCAAACGAAAAAGTATTCTTGTGTTTTTTTCAAAAAAACGATAACTTTTCGAGATATTCACAAAATAGTGTTTATTTCGAAAACTGTCAATATGACAGCTGTCATAATTTGACAATTGATGTAAAAATTAATTCTAAACAAAAAAGTATTAGACGTGTTAATAATTAAAAAAAAAATTAAAATATGCCAAAAGTTATTAAACAAAAATTGTACAATACCGTACATTTCAAATATATCCTGAAAACTTTGTTACTTACTTATTTGGCAATAAAAAATTTTTCAATTAAATCAACAAAATGAAAATATAAAATTGTTTAAACTTATATAAACAAATTATGAGTAAAAATACCTGTTTTGGTGTGTTTATATTTGTTATTATATAATAACTGACCGCATACCCACTCACATACAAACACAGAAATGACCCATAAAATTAAGTGCATATTTCATGTTTTTCTCTTTTTAACAGTCACACCTTTTAGGGTTGGTTTACATGCTCTATAATTTAGGTATTTCAATAATTGGTTATTTGGGAACTGGTAATTAATATTTAAAATAATTAATTTAGGATAAATAATTAATAAAATTTTAAAAATTTAAGTCAAAGCAATATCTTAATAATCACTTTCGTAATTGATTATTAGATCAATTAAGTTAATACGGAATATACACAATCTAAATATCTAAAATTGATAAAAATAAATATAGTTTAAAAAAACTAAAAAACACGCTTTTATAAATCATGTTTCTGAAAAACATCGAACTAAAAAGTTAAAAATAATTTTCAAAATAAAATTAAAATAAAAATAAATGAACAATACTAGTATTATTGTGAAAAAAGCGTGGGCGCTTGACATTCGAAAAATATGGTATGCAGCGCCCACGCTTTTTTCACAATAATACTAGTATTTTTCATTTATTTTTGTTTTAATTTTATTTTGAAAATTATTTTTAACTTTTTAGTTCGATGTTTTTCAGAAACATGATTTATAAAAGCGTGTTTTTTAGTTTTTTTAAACTATATTTATTTTTTACTTTTTAGTCCAATTTATTTTATTTCAATAGATTCGTTAATTTGCTGTGACGATTACAAGACCCTTACTCAATCATTATTCGTTTATTTAGTTGGAAATGCTTTGAAAGCGTGTTTTTTTGTTTTCTCAAATTATATTTATTGTATTCTTATTGTTTATAATTAAACGTATTGTTTTCAGAACTTGGAAAAAAAAATTACTATTGTGAAATCTAAAGAATTGTTAGATTAATTCTAAGACAATTTCATTCATATCGTTTATAATTAAACGTATTGTTTATTACCCACTCCCGGCACGGGGAGGTAGTGACTAAAAATAACGATATGGGACTCACCCGAGGCAGCAGCCGCGGAGTGGAGAGTTACAAACAAACAAACAAACATACATACATACATACATATATACATACATACATACATACATACATACGTACATACATACATACATACAGGTGAAGTTAATTAATAAAATAATAAAAAGCGTGTTAAAAACGATAACTTTTCGAGATATTCACAAAATAGTGTTTATTTCGAAAACTCTCAATATGACAGCTGTCATAATTTGACAGTTGATGTAAAATTTAATTCCAAACGAAAAAGTATTCTTGTGTTTTTTCAAAAAAACGATAACTTTTCGAGATATAATTATATAACAGTCTGGAGAGTTACAAACAAACATACATACATACATACATACATACATACATACATACATATATACATACAGGTGAAGTTAATAAAAGCGTGTTAATGTTAAAAACTATTGAATTTAGAATAGTTTTTGAATAAGATAAGAATTGCAATTGCACTTTTAAAATATCAAATAAATTTAATCAATTATCATCAATATGCCAATTATGGATTTCACAACAAACTAGTATTTATAATGTTAGATATTAAATTTATTTTTAATGAATATTTTTTTAATTATATTTATAGGAATTTATTCCATGAATTAATCTTACGTTGCTTTGTTTACTTAACGACACTGTAATCATAAGTAATGTTTCTTTGACCTGATTTCATTATAAGTAAAAAACGTTTGCAAACTTTATTTAAGATTGTTTGTTTAAAATTAATTTTAGATCATATAGAAAGATTGTTGATTTTAAAAAATAAAAGAACAAAAAAAAAACTAGAAAAAATGATAAATTTGCACTTTCAAGTCCTAAAAGAGGACGCACACGAATTCCCGTCAGGATAACCAATCTACCTGTTTCATAATTATTAGGGTCCGTTAAGCCGTCACTCGAGTTCCCGTCAGGGTGAAAACTGACCTGTCCAAAAGGTGTTTATGGTAATTGCGGTAAATTCCCTGAATCATCTGATATTTAGCTGTGTATTTATTGCATATTATTGTAATAATAACAGTTATTATAATAGTAAAAGTTTTAAGTTCGTTTTTAGATGTATGAAATAAGAAATAGTTGTAAATAATGTTTTATCTTTGGCACTCTTACACGATATTATTTTCCATGGTATTATTGAAATAAAATACGGAATTTTAATTTTACAATTTTATTGCGTACTACTACTGTACCATAAATACATACATATAAAGAAGTCATGCATACATAATATACATATATATTAACAAATTCATTTTAATAATTATAATACAATATAACTAAATTTATAGGCCATACACTTTATAAAATCGTAACGAGAGATTTCTTTATTTTTAAATTGAACAATTTTTTCATTAATAAATTTTATATTGCGTTCTATATTTTTTCGAGTATATCGCATGTCTCCTGATTTGCAACTATTTATTTTTATATACGTATCTGTTTGCATACCTTTAATAGCTTCTATAAAAACATATACATTTGGGTGGTTTATAGGGCAATACTGTCTAAACTTCGAATGAAAACTTTCACATGTGTTTGTGGTGCGTGAAGTGTCTGATGTATTTGCTGCCCAAATATCGGGTGGAAACTTGGAATCTTCAGCTATGTAGTTCTCTGTTAGGTAGTCTGCGAACAGCGTAACTCTTTCATCTACGGGTTTGTCTTCCGCCAGTTCAAAAGAAAATGCATCACCTACTTCCGTATGTGGCAAGAAGGTTAATCCATATACATAGTGTAGCCATTTTCCAATATCGGAACTGGCATCTTTGTATTCAGTTTGTAGCATGTTTAAAAAACTCGAAAATTAAAAATCGTCATTTTAATCATTAAATCTTCCTTAGTACCGCCCTGTACCCTCAACTTAAAACACATCATGACAAGGGTTAAGATTTTAACGGCTTTTGGTTGCTAGGCAATCAAATCCTTGAGCAGTACCATAATAACGAGGCGTCCGCGGCTAAAAAATAGATCCTTATGTCATAATCGTCGAATCAAAATTCACGCTCCCCCCGAGAGTGACCACTGAAGTGGCTTGTCCTTAGGAGAGGGTAAACTACAAAAACGGGTAGGAATCATTTTTTGCGGCAGAGACAGGGTGGAAGCTTTGAGATTAATAAGTGTTCTGTTAATGTTAATTACCGTTTTGGCGGTTTTTTTTATCTGTAACCGCTTAAAAAGTCTCTTAAACGTTTTTAATTAAGCTAAAATCAGTTACTAGTGATAGTTAATAGTGCAGATGGAAAGATGTCGATGAATTTCTAATGAGAATCTTGATTTTACCGTATCGTATAAATTGGGTGTGGCCCCATTAATTCTACTATCTAGGAATCAAACTGTAAGTTTTTTAATATCATTATTATTGCTTAACTACCAGAAAAGAAGGGATACCATTTATTTCTTTGGAACAAAAATTTAATTGTAATCCGCATGAATAATATCCAAGTGTGGGTAATTAACGTAAGAAGTGCTCATAAAATTCATAGTGCTACCGGCTTTTATAAAAAAAACCCGGCACCTTTTCTACAGACTCCAAAAGTGTGAAAATTCGGAAAAGTTCACCGAATATATGTTTCAGTTATCAGTGAAAGCGTTGCGCAGAGCCTGATTAAATATTTTTGTAACACATTTATGGTAAATTTTTGGTTTCTTAATGTTTCTCTTAATTTAATTGTTTTAATTTAAACTATTATATGGTACCCCCATCTTTTACTCGAGTAAAAAAATCTTTTAAGCTAAAAGTGATTTATTATTTTTTATTAAATTTTGATACTTTCAAAATTCCTTTCACATCACATTCTGCTTAAATGGGTACACAAAAATAACAATATAAAAATACTTAGCTGTTATTGAATGTGTAATATTGTTTCTATATGTGATTAAACACTAGTGTGTTTTACTGTATTTTACCTTATTTGATTTGTTGATATTTTATATGTCTATTGTTTCGTTCATATGCTTGACTTATTACTACACACAGTAATAAATATTGTTTATTGTTTATTTATATGTTTTATTTTCTGACCAGGTGTAAGTTATTCTGATCTAATCTCATCAACAACAAGAATGAGACGTATTTAACTCATAAATCTTAACCTTTGAACTCATTTATATCTCATTAATATATATGGAGCTGTTGTGATAAGTAAGAACAAAAAGTAAGTATAACTTTCTCTTTCTAGCTTTGCTAATAAAAGTGTTTAATTTAAAGTTTTAGAGAGAACATCTACCGGTTTACTCAATCTTACCGTATCTTATCTTATATTTCCTATATCTTTCTAATTTTAACTTGATCTACCACAACTTATTAATTATTCTATCCTATTCCCCATAATCGAATATAATAAGTGGCGCCCATTTACCTTTCCCTTTTCCATCATTTCTCTCATTTTCTCTTTAGTCCCTTTTAAATTCTTTTATCTTTGATTTTTTCTAGTAAATATATCCCCGTATATCTTTCCAACACGATATCATCTAGCTCGTTCGAATCCACGCTCGCTCTCCTCCTACCCCCTGAGTGCCGTTCGCATTGGTTAGCCTCTATAAACGAGCATTTAACATCATAGAGAAAAAAGAGGTTACAAGTTGATAACCCCAACTGTCCTATTCTTCTGTACCACGCTTGTGACAGGTGAAATCTACAACCAATAATCTTCGAATTTGGAAAGCTTTCCTTAACACTGGAGTCAATCGCTTGTTCAAAGTCTATAACGATTATTTCCGGCAAAAATTTACTTACAAGTTCGTTACTTTTAGTAACAATAAGATCAAATAATTTTACATATGTCGATTTCAGCTTGTTCTTCAACAGACAGAAAGCCACCGGAATATATGTAGCGTTGTTGTAAACATGAATTGTGAACAACTGAGTAAAATATTTTGGGCAGTAGTCAAACGTTCCATCCATATAAAATTTTGAGTGTTGGCACATAAATGACACGTTACTTGGACATGCGAAAACTACTACTTCGTGTTCTATGTTGTTGATCAGTAGAAATTGTTCATTTTTGGAACTGACAATGTTAAGTAGATTTAAACATTCTTGCAATTCTCTAGTAGATGTGGGTAATTTTGGAAATTTGATTCTTCTTGCTCTACCCAAATTATTCCTTATATATGTCATATCTTGGCTTGTAAGTGTTTCCAGCATTGTATTTTGCCGATCCAACTCCCTGTGAACCATTTTCGAAGGCCTTTCATAGACACTATCTTCGATTTCCCTTTTTAGTCCGTTACTTAACTTCTGGCGGTTTAAAAGTTGTTGGTCCACACTATTGTGCTCATGTCCACCGACAGCTTTAGAAAACACTAAATTTTCTTCTTCTCCAATGATATACACCTTAGCGCGACAATTTTTGTTCACACAACACCAAGATACTTCACCAGAAGACTTTAATAAACGATATTTGTAGAATTTAAAACTGTTCAGTACCAGAAGGGGTTTACCATTTTCACTTAGTATTACTTCAAGCATTTTGTGTATCACTATAGCGTACGACAACAAACGTTCGGAAATATGTATATTAATAAACTGTCGTTTCGAAAACGACAACTTAATATATATGTTTCCAAAAGCAATTAGTTGTGCAATTAGTACTGACACACCCCCTCGCCAACCCCAATACAGTTCGTTCGCTATACTTACAAGGATTTAGGATTAAACATTTTATTAGTATTCAACTTTTTCATTAGAATTCAGGATTACGATTTTCAGAATTATTTAGTTTATTTGGAAGCGGATTCGGATTAAAAATTTTATTAGTATTCAACTTTTTCATTAGAATTCAGGATTACGATTTTCAGAATTATTTAGTTTACCTGGAAGCGGATTAAATAAACTGGACGGCAATTCGAGTGTGAGATTAAGATACCTGCAAGTGTCGAACGGGAACTCATGTGTATTATATTCGTCATAATAAGAAACCTGACGGGAATTCGTGTTCACCGCTAAAGGACATAACATTTTTTCAATTTCTTTTAAATGCTATATTCTTGTTTGTTTTATTTCTGAATTTCAATAACTTCTTGTGATATTTCTCAGAATAAAAGAATTATTTATATTAATTTCATTATTTTTTAAAATTTTTTTTTTTGCAATTTAGGTACGTACATTATAACAAAATTACCTTAGAAAGTAGAATATCTGACCTGTTTTTTGTTGTATCCTAAAATGTATTGTCACTAAACTTACCGATGTTAAAATCCACTACCACTGTTTGATATTTTACTCGACGAACAAATAAATACTGAATAAAACTCCAACAAGAGAACATAACTTCTCATTCACATTATTAATTATTTGGTTAATTGTTGTTAATAAAAATGTTTAACGCTCATTTATGAGGATGTTCAAATTGTATGTATATAAAACAATTAATGTGACAGCGCCTTGACAAAAACGTGCAAAAATATTGAATTAATTCTGACCAGTTAGTATTTTTGTCACAATTGCTGAAGGTTACCAAGCTTACTCTTTTGGCTTTTATACAGATAGAGCTTTTAATTAGTTCAATGTCAAGTATCGACCTACTAATGAATATTAAAAATTATTTTACATTTCTGTGTTGCTTTCCTGTTACTATTTTCTACTACTTTTACTTTTACTTTTGTTCGTATGGAGAATCGCAAGGTACCCTACTAGGGCCCCTAGTGTTTTGTAGTTACATATATAAATGTAAAGTTGTTTCTAGTTTAAATTATAGCCATCACATAATTTTATTTGTACTTTAATAAAGCAATAAATAAGATAAAAAAGGAAAAAGCACAGTACTTGGAATGAGGATAAAGAGTTGATTATTGTAAACAAATTCATATCAAAAATGAATAAAATAAATTGATGAAAATTACAATTTTTTAAAGAATTATAGTTGATTGAATGAATGAAGCATGGAGATACTGCACTTCGACCTAAAAGATATTATTGTGACATATAGCACCTTTTCCAGACTTGTTTTTAAAGGAATTCTAGGTTTTGGTGAATACCAACAGAGTTAGGCTGCTTGGGATGCACCCAAAATTTATCTCGTTTCCTTCTTTGTCAGCGCCTTCAAAGGAGCTTCAAAGCAATGTTTCTTCGTTCGAATTGATAATTAATCTGCATGTAAAGACTATATTTTGTCGCCACTAATAACTACAAAAAGAAATCTATCAGAACCACATCAAACGGAGATACTGCCGACTTTGACTTCCAAAATAGTCCGTTTATAATTTCCTTCTTCTTTGATCTGGTGTGTACCCAGGTATCTATGTCTTTCTTGTGTTATGCATAGCATTTTGTTAGAAGATGCTGATGAGTTTCCGCAATATCTGCATGTACCATATCCAATTTTATGGTAGAAAAATAAAATAATAAAATTATATTTACATGAGTGTCAGTAATTTCGATTTTTTTTTTAAATAACAATCAAGAGCGGCACTGCACTAGTAACATATTTTATGTAACAAAGTCTTTAAAAAGTTACTAAAAGTTTTACGTATTAGTATATTTTCTACGATAGTTTACTTTACCTGTAATCAGTTCAATTAAAGCACACTCCAAATCCGTGCAAATTACTAGAATATAACTAAATTGGAGATAAAACAACCGAGAACGACTAAATGTGGATATAAAATTGTAAAACTTATAAACCCGTAAATTAATAAACAATAAAAGATAAATCGAGCAATATGAGTGATAACCTTTATTGACAGATCATATTTTGCACTTGGATTTTGTAGGATTATACATAATATGTGTGTACAAGTGGAAATCTCTAACAGTTTGAATAATTAGTAGATTAACAAAAATTTGGGTTTTTTTGTAGCTTAATATTTATTATATACTAAAAATACTAATGCCCAATAAAATTATTGAAAATCACTAAAAGTGGCAATACATTTAAATCTTATTTGTACAAAATCCTAATCTAGTTTACCAAGAATAACGAAATTTAAAAAAAAAATGTGAGCCGTCACGGGACGCCTGGCAGATGTGAAACATTGACATTAATCCGTGCCTAAATCATAAGACATTGCCAATATAAATAACATGGCATTTTTGCACTTTTTGTCGTTAATTTTTTTACTGAAACAAATGTAGCTAAAAATAATTAAATATCTATTTCTGGTAGGAAATTTGCAATAAATTTGTCATCAGAGTTAAATTCACGATTTTTTTTTGTAATTTTCACCATAATTTTTATTTATATCAAACTAAATACATATATATAGGTAATAAAATTAACAAATACAAAATTTGGATACAAAATAAAGTATATTATCGCTTATAAATAATAGTATCACAATGGTATCACAATATTTATTGTACGTTTTCTCAGATTGCTCACAGATGTCGATAGATTACAGAACGAAAATAAATTTAAAACGTGATTTCGTTTAGCTTTTTATTTAATTACCTTAAATTCAATAATCTTAAAAACGGAAATTATTAAAACACAAATTTATATAGAAGTACGTTACTATATTAATATAATTGTAGTTACTTCACAATTTTAGTACAAACAAAAAGCGATAGTAAATAAAAAATAGGAAAATGATGAATTTAACTATGAATACAACTTTATCGTTGAATAACTTTTAAACGGTATTTAAATGGGAAATGTATTATGATTTAGGCACGGGTTAATGTGAATATTAAGGGCTCGTTTGGGTCTGATAATTTTTGTTAGGTCATAATCTAAAAATTTGATGGGTGTTTGGAGAACAAAACCAAATTTGGGAAATAACGGACACCCTAATGTATATAGAGTAGGTAGGTAGGTACTCACTCATTTTTATTCAATATTTTTTCATCACTTTCTTTATTAACACTTTGTTTATTCATATTTAAAACAAACACTTTATACACAAATTTTACAGGGACCATTCACCAACAATCTATTTTGATTAACAAGCTGTCAATTTTACAGGTCAGCAAAATATGTAGGTATATTATGTTGCCTATACAAACAAACATTTTTATATATATAGAATAGATAGTAGGCGGAATCGAGTTAGGTTTTTATGAAACAATTCATACCCTGTCCCGCCAAATTTTTGAATCGATGAGCTTCTTCCCCCTATTGTTGGCGCGCCACCGTCGGCGTCGCTCAAAACATGAGAACAATTTCATATAAGGTATCAGTACATCTCTTTATTATATATTATCGATGCGTTAGGTTTTTTACGTCATACGAATCATACGTCACCGTCGCCACGCGAGAAATCTGATTCACGTGCGGCTATAGATGTTTCACATCAAAAATTACATTGAAGATATAGGTAATTAACTAAATTTCGAATTCTGAATTCTTGAAAACTGTCTTTAAAACGGAAAATTAGAAAATTTGCATTTTCCACTGTCCACTTCGCCCATTTTAAAGAAATTTTTGTACAGAAAAGAGTGAAAAATATAAAAAACTTTTTGATGGGGCATCACTTCAGAACAGTTTTTGATAAAAAATATATTAACTTTCAATGTTTATACCTTTCAACAAATATTTTTATTTTTTTAACTCTAAAACTACCCTTAGCAATAGATTTTTATCATTTTTGAACCTTATCGGTTTACAAGTTGAGAATTATGTTCTTGGTATCTCAAAAATAAGAAATTAAAATCTTAAAATGGTATTTAGCATTTAAAAAGGCAAAAATTCGATCTAAAATTCTGGAGTAATAAAAAACCTTAATCAAAATTTAATAGAAAATTTTTAAAACTAGAAACAATTTAACGAGCAATTTTATTTCTCTAAATAAATAAAATTTTCTCTAAATATTTTACATATTTTGAAACTGTTAACTTTTCGATTAACATTCCTGTGTCGGTTAACCAGATATGTACATTTATCAAAGTAAAAAAAAACAATGTACAATTCTGACAAACATTGTTGATAACATAATATTGAATATTTTGGCTATCGTTAAATTATTACATATTTCGGTGTTTAGTTACTAAAGTAATTTAAAATTAAACAGTTATTCAAAAAAATGAAATTTTATACAGAAAAAAGGGTGTGGCAGTCAGTGGGACTGCCGGCAGAAGTTATACTTCTATGCACGCGCCTGGATGCATAAATTTTTATTCGAATGATTTAGCAAAATCATTATATGATATTCGAGTTCAGCTACCTCAAAAACCTCCTAGTACCGAATACACACTGATTTTGTATCAAATTTGCATAACATTTCCTGGAGACGAGGTCCGTCTTAAGTACCAGGTGTTTCGTCCTTCAACTGATAAGTTTTCGATCATTTTTAAAGGATTTACCTCCATACCATGTTTTGCCAAAATTATAGCTCCACCACGTTTATTCTGTACACGACAAAAATAAGAGCTCGGGTCATAACCAAAGACACTTTTAGATGCTGAACCTCTTCTGTTAAAAGAAAGTGCTCGACCAAACAAATAGCACTGTATTTTATATTATGACGCATGGTCGCCATCATTTTCAGTTTCAGCACATGATGGACAGATGATTAAATTTTGACCAACCACTTTTGCGCTTCTTAGACGAACTAGGCAAGCAGGATGATATTGTTTTTCACATTTGGTACATTTTAATTCGCCTTTTAGAGATCGTTTACAACTCGCGCATGTAATTTTCACATTTATACCATCATCACTCGGCGCCATCAAATATATATCAATGGCATCACTGTTAACTTAATAACTTCAAACACAGGCAAGTAGAAATAATTTTGTTTAAAAAATTAACTGTATTCAATTAAATAAATACTTAGAAAAGACCAGTTGATGTGTGTCCTTACTTCAAACACGAAAACTAAACAGTAAAATGATCAATGTACAAAAAAGTGTTTACAAAACCCCATAGTGCAAAATATAATCCAACCATGTGACGGTAGTATGGACTACAATACAATACTCATTACTGAATATTATGATTAATATTCTTAATATAAAATACTAAACTTTATATGTTTACTTACTTGACAGAATTATAAAGTAATCTGACAAACACAATGTAATACGTCACTATGATATTTCAAAACATTAGCTCAGATTGTTTTTTGTATATCTATCTCTTTTCAATGTACTGATACCTTATATGTGTTTCTGTCTCTCTCTTACTCACACCATTACATATGTAATGATTTTTGACATTTAACCCCACACAAATCCAGTGCATAAATAGAAGTATAACTTCAAAAATTATAAATAGTTAAAAAAAGTGTAGGTACTATGTTTTTTTCGGCGTATTGTGTTTTCTTTTTCATAAAGGGTTCCGAAAAACTTTGACCGGTAATAACGGACATCTGGGTAAAGCTATATCTGTCAAATTAGAAAATAGGTGTTCTGTTCGAGTTACGTATCGCACATATCGCCCATTTTGTGGTAGTCATAAACGTCATACCAAGAGCCTCTTTGCCAATGTGATAGAGATAAATTTCGTACTTCAACAAAACGCAAAATCTGAAGAAAATATTGCCGCTGTCCGTGAGAGTGTGCAGGACAATTCAAGGCCGCCGTTTTCGCCTCGTTCAGAAGAAATCTGCTATTCACAGCACAGACCATAATTTGGTGCTTTTTGCATTCATCTGAACCAATAAACGACCAACGACCATAGACAACGACGTGTTTTTGAGGAATGGGCTCTGGAGTAGTTGGTAACTGATTCTAATTTTCATCAAAAAATCATCTTCATCAATGAGTCTCATTCCTGGATAAATGGGTATGTCAATAAACAAAATTGTCGAATTTTGGACGATACTAATACACATGAGATCCAAGAGCGTCCTTATTTCTTTAAGAATTACGTTGACCACAATATCACTGTCCACGACGAGCCCTATAGGTCGAAGAATACCAACTTCTTTTGGATTGACCTGGATGATCTGGACACCAACGATATGTCATAACGTGCTACACATTGAATACATTGGATATTCCGCACGAGCAATTTGTGGGCATGACCATCTCACGTAGAGGTGATATGAGATCGTGCTATTTGACCCCGTTAGACATTTTTGTGTGGTTTCCGCAGATTTTCGCAAACAAGTCACAAACCAGAGCTTTTCACAAAGTCATGACATTGGTCAAATTCAACCTGATTTATGCGTAGACTTCGACATACGATCCACATTTGAAAAACGTTATAATAATAATAATAATAATTTATTGCCCAAGATATGTCATAAGTACATTTAAGGTTGTCAATATACATAGATAAAATAGTTAATGTTTAAAATTACGATAAAAATTACATTTAAAAATTAATAAAAATTAATTAATTGCAATATTATAATTATTTAAACATCCACTATAATTATCATTCCAGTTACATATTAACTATTTTTTTACATCCCACACTCACTCCACTTACTTCACGGTCAATATTATTTAAATTTATAATTATCCATATTTCCTATCTTTTTTTACTATTTAAGCAAACAGAAGAGTTTAACTATAAAGATTACATACATATTTAAGATTTACCAATTATTTTTTTGTCATGGAATATTATCAATAAAATAGTAAATTTTATAATACCATGAAGTGGTTATGATTATATCTTCTACTGTTGATACAACACAAGGAAGTAGATAGACTTATGGGACCAACAGTTATTCTAAGACAATTTATGCAAAGGTTCTTATAAAGTTATTTCTATTTGAATAAAATTATTAATAAAAGGGACAATCGTCTATATATACCTACAATTACACTCACAATGAATTTATTATACCTGCTTAAGATCACAAATTGTCTATAATAATTTATCTTCTTTATTTGTAATAACATACCCACAAGCAAACATATAATAAAACAGAAAAAGTATCTTTGATGTATTGGAGGTTATCGTATGAAATTGAACTTGAATTTGTAAAAATAAAATTAACTTTCTTTACAATAATAACCCCAATATTGTAAATTGTAGATTATAAGGGGGGTCCATTGGCTCAGGTGACCTGACTAATATTCCACATTAAATGATAAAATAAAAAAGAACTTTGTGGCATACTAATACAACTCTGAAAGAAAGACTACAGAAAGTATATTTAAATACTGGAAACCAGATGGCGTTTACCCAGAAAAATGTATTTCTGCCACTGAGTTAGTTGATTTTTGATCGTTGATTCTATGTTATCGATTGTTTCCTGGATCCAACATATCTGGAAGGAGAGTAGATAAAAGTTTAGATCCTTATTCCATTTTTTGTGTTTATGTTAATAATGTTTAAATAATTCATTAATAATCATGTATTAATTTTCTTATATTTTGAAAATTTTTCTTTTCACTGCAAATATAAAGTTAATATAATATTTGATTAAATATTAATAGTTTATTAAAGACCGTTTTTTAATCTAAATTCGCAGATTACATAAAAAAATAGTTTTACAATCTTTCTCTGCAACCAAATCGCATTTCGTCCTCAAAAAATCCCTAATCAAAATAAATAAATCACAAAATATTACAACCTGGGCCTCGGAGACCATCGCCGTGATAAAATTGGTGTTCGGAGACCTCAAAAATCACCAAGTAATGATTATCGACTGCTATAATACAAAATATTCTTGATGACAAGGTATCTTGGAGACCATCGCCATCATGAAATTCGTGCTCGGCGACCTCAAGAACTCTCGATTAAAAAAATTGAACTCAAATTTTCATTTTTCATCTCTTTGAAATGCATTTTCCCTATACACAAACGCCATTTTCACCTATTGGAAATCAATTTAGTTCACAAACTTTCGTGAATTGAATTCAAGAAGTTACAAAGATTTAAAAAAATTATAGAGTCTTAAAATATTGTTGTAAAGAAAAGTCACAAAGACACAGCATTTCCTTTACTAAAAAACTTTAAATACCTATTTACTATGATTTAATTTACAACTTTTCATTATATTTATTAACAGCATTTATTAATAAGAAAGTTATTAGTATCATTTAGTAAACAGTATGAATTTATTGATCTTTAATTGTATCTTGTACGGAATCATTCTGAAAGATGTGCAGATGAAAGAATAGAGATCACATTCCTGAGAGGTGCGCGATTCTGTCGGTCTGGTCAAGTAGGCCTAGCCACATTCCATGGGCAAGTTGACCCTTCTACTTCACATGATCCACTCTTTGATCATATCCAGTGTTGCCGAAAGATTTTAGTTTAATTACGTACTGTTTACTTAATTTCTTCCTGGAATCGTTGCAAATAGAAGATAAATTATCTACATATGTACATGAAACAATTTCTTAAAACTTGTGTGTGTGTGTGTGTTTGTGTGTGAAAAACACTTCGTATATCTTAATTTAAAGCGGTGTCAAAGACAGACGTAATAAACTGATATATAATTGTAAACGGTAAACATTTGTATCTGATATGACGATATTTTTTTTATCAAAAAGTTTTTAATTAACAAAGTGTGGAATATTTTATTAAATTATTTAGCATGGAGCCCCCTAAATTATCTATATATATATATATATATATATATATATATATATATATATATATATATATATATATATATTGATATGGATTTTTCTTCATGGGTGCATGTTCCTTCAGTGAAATATTGGAACGTGATCCATGATTTTTAAATTGGTTGTCTAGATTAAGTATTTTGGTATTTGGATTGTTTTTGTTTAGATTATAGGATGTTATGTTGTTATGAGGATGATTATTGATTTGAATGTCAAAAGAATTGTAATTTAAAAAGTGATTGAAAATAAAAAGTTAACAAAAATTCATAGAATTTGATTAAAATAGTAAGATATAACGAGATTTAAATTGAAATAAAAAGATTGAAGAAAAATATAATCAGAAGAATTTAAAAATAAATAAATAAATAAATAAAAAGTAATTGGAGTTGGATGAGAGGATACAGAGAGGTCAGAGTTGGAAAATTGTAGGAAGAGGAAGGTATAGAGAAAGAGCTAAGCAGCAGAAAGGTAATAGATAAATAGAAAGGCAGTAGCAAGAAGGAATTGGAAAGTAGTAGGAAGAGGAAGATATAGAGAAAGAGTGGAACAACGGAAGAAGAATTTTTTTTTATATTTATTTTATTTATGTTTATAGACAATCTATTTGGAAATCTTGAATCCACGACCGAGAATTTTATTGAAGAAGTGTGTTCCGGTAGGAGGATCCATTTCAATATATATATATATATATATATATATATATATATATATATATATATATATATAAAATAAACAAAGTGCCAAGAAAACGCGTATTAATATAAAATAAAAGGAGGATAACGGGAATCAACGCAACAAGGATCATGGTTACAAGTAGGAGTGGTAACCGCAGACATGCATGTTTCTGGCTCATTAGCCGTCATCAGTGCGGCATAACCAAGAAGAGTTTGCACTTGGCTAGCAAAAGTGTTGGGTACTTGGGAGCAAAGGATGTTGGGGAAACATGTGTCAAGAAACACAAAAACAACGAACGCTCACACAGGAGTCCAATCGCCATTTTGTGCTACGGCCAGCTGTGCCAATGGGTTTTCGGCTAGCACCCAGCGTCGCCACGTTGGCGAAACGGACTCATTGTGTTTGAGTCGTTCTAGCCCAGGAAATGAAATAAACAAAGTGCCAAGAAAACGCGTATTAATATAAAATAAAAGGAGGATAACGGGAATCAACGCAACAAGGATCATGGTTACAAGTAGGAGTGGTAACCGCAGACATGCATGTTTCTGGCTCATTAGCCGTCATCAGTGCGGCATAACCACTTTTGCTAGCCAAGTGCAAACTCTTCTTCTGACTAGTAAATTAATAAATTACTCAGCAAAAGTGTCTAAAAAGTTTGCATTTAAGCTGGAATTTATCAAGGGTTTGTTTTTTATATACCTGATGTAAAATTGTAATCCTTGTAGATTTACACCGATTTATTTAATCATATATTTTTATTCTAAATGAAACAATGTTCCATTAACTTATTTATAATGTAGTATTTTTATCAGTTAGCGTCAATGAACTGGAAGGAAGACATTAATTTTTATTACGAGAATATAATTACAATTACTTTATCGAAGTTTCTTAATATGATGCAACAATGAATTAGCTTAGATGTGAAGTCCAGAAGGATAAAAGAAAATTCTTTATGGAAATATTAATTTTCAGAGACAGAAATTTATTCTATAAATAGTGAGAGTAATAAAACTCTCAAGGCTCTTTTATCAGTCCTAAATAGCTTTTCATTCTTTTACCTTAAATATCTTAAAGACAATCTAACTAGTCAAATAAGTGTTGAAGAAGACGAAGTCACTATACCGTAGATAACGTAAAGAAACAGTTAAAATGAAAAAGCATGTGATCTAGAAAGAGTATATGCAGAAATGTTAAAGAAGGGAATGTAAAAATTGTTATCATTAATAAATGTCTGTGTGTGCAATTGGCAACCAGTTTCAGATGTTGCTAATCGTTCAAGCGACAAGGACGAAAAGCAGAATATATTGTTTGTACAACTAGCTGAAAAGTACCCCTATGTTGATAATTATAAATTATCCGAATATGCGAATCAAAATTAGTTTAAAAAAAACTTCCATCAGAATCAAAGGATAGCAATAACAAATATTATTTAGAAGATGCTATGGCATTTCTCTTGCCCTTTATAAAATTAAGGAAACAATAGGTAATTTTCCTTCCCCAACCCCGGGCGATGAACCTAATGATGAACCCATGTTGGAAGCAGATTCGGCAAATCAACAAGACTGATACAAGCAAAAAATATTTTCCAAAATTACAGTAAGTGGAATGTTACTACTTCTTTACATATTTGACATAAACACTACCATAGAATCCAAAACAAAACGATTTATTCCGGGTCTGCAACATCTACGTTAACAGAAGAAGCTGAAGTTTAAAAACAAGCAAAGTCCCCCAACTATGCCAAAGGCAGATTTGAAGTTTTCGAAGAGTCTCTTGCCTTGCTGTTAATAAAATGAATTGCAAGCGGAAACAAAAACACTCTCTTACAAGAGAAGGAGACAGAGGAGTCGACTACCTCAGCAGTACCATGTGGAACTCCATCGCCTGCATGCAGCTCTGCACCATCAGTATACGCCAACACTAACAGATCTATACCAACGTTGGTAGCAGAATATTTGCATCGAGGGACCCAGCCTGTTGGTAACTTTGTGTCTTTTTTTAAGAATCAGTGGGGATACAAGTTTAACTAGTATTAAAAAGTTATCTCAAGGAGAAAAAGTGTGATTTTCGTCAATATTTGTTGAAAGAGGTGAAATAACTTTTCTGCCAATAATGTATTTAGATTTTATTAAAGAATCTACGAATAGTTTTTAAAGGATTCTAATTAATTTGAATTTTATAATTCTATCTAGATATTTCCTAGATAAAACCTTTTAAAATAAGTATTTATAGGTATTTACAACAAAAGAAATTATGTTTTCATTAATAATGCAGTATACTGTTTTCGAAAATTCTTTAGATACTTAATCAGTAGATTTCCAAACATGTCTACATCTTTATTGTGTTTGTAAAATATTGCATAATTGCTGATATTTATAAGTACATTATAATTATCTTGATGAAAACACTAATAAAAATCAACGTCAAATTACTTTTATTTTACTTAAATTTATTGCGAAATAATATAATTTGGTTAGATATTGATTAATTATTTTTTCTATATATATATTTACTAAAAGATCAAATTCTTAAATAATTAATAATTTCTTTAGGGAATATTAATTGTTTGAAACAATTATTCTATATGATTAAATATGAATAGGTACATATTATCCATTTTAGAAACCAATTTATATAAGAAATAAAAAAAAGATTGAAAAAACTAATAAAGTACGAAAAAGTTGGTATCAAAAATAAAGAATAATGTTTAGCTCTGACTATTGTGTATGTAACATAGCAGGATTTATACACATAAAAAATAATTACAAGTGCCATGAAATAAGAACATTTTCAAGAAGGCAGTATCGGCAGCGTACCAAAACATTTTGGAACGAAGTTCCCTTTCGGGCGTTACGAACAGTTACGACTGACGCTAGGAGCTAGCCAAAAAAAATTCATACCAAAAGTTGTCACGACACGACACGACACCCGCATGTTTCTCTCTCTCACAGACCATAGATAGATATATTACAATGGACTACAAAAGTGTGACGTCAGCTATGGGAGGAGCTTAAAAATCTTTCCAAACAAAACATTTTTGCATTGAAAAAGCCATAAAAGATTTTTCTATTACTTGTAGTGGTTTCTAATCAAAAATCTTAGCGTTTTCCGGACACTTTTCATACGACCTATTGTATCCAATTTGTGATAGTGAATAAACATTAAAAGTTAGTGTAAGTGTTCAAATTTTATATGCATTTTAGTGGAATTGAGGTTAGGTATGTTTTGTTTACAAGTTTATAAATTTTATTTCTATTTTGCTTTGATAGTGTAGTGTCGTGACTTTGTTAAAAGTTTATACAGGTTTTATGGAGATAATAAATAATAAAATAATACAAAATAATAACAATAATGAATCCTGAAAGTGTTTCTGTTCTGCAAAAGTTCCGGACATTGCTGATATATTTAGGTAAGAAGAGATTTAATACAGACAATAATAAATGCTTATGTATGTATAACCACTCTGTTGTGTTTACAAATTACTAATTCCTTCACTAATTAATCGAAAGGAACTTCGTTACATCCGGGTGTCCCTTGACACCTCTCACTTTTTTTTTCTTGAAATCCTGAAGTACTTTAACAGGAAATTACCCTTGTAGAATAACGACCGAGTGAAAGAGATGACGGAAGTCATAGAAAAATTAATGTCGCAAAAAGATCAGGCGAGTGGAGGAAATATAGCAAATCGCTGAGTGAATACAACAAATCACCGAGGAAAGCCGCGAGAGAGTTATCGAGAAGATACGGCAAGAAAATACAATAAACTGCAGAAATGTCCAGGCTCGAAAAAACCCTATTGCTTTTGGAGAAAATACTCAGAATGGCAATAAAACTCTTTTAAAAAGCTTTTCTAGAGTTCACTTTCCGGAATTAAAAACAGAACTGATTACCTCAGCCACACAGCAGCATAACGGACTAGATACCATAAGTTGCAGTTGGCAAAAACGGTAATAGATTGGAATAAAGTTGAATGGGTAATAAATTCGTTCTGTAAATTCGTACTGGACTGAATTTACTCTATTATTTTCCAGAAGAGCGCAGAACTTCTGCACAGCAAACTTGGTATGTTAAAAAGGGACTTGAATACATACCAAAACTAGTAAAGGTCATTTAGAGTTGCATTCATACCTAAACATGAAAGAATTGGACAGAATAAGACGAAGTTCCTAAACCAATAAGTCTAATGTTGTTTGAACTAAACACTTTAGACAAACTACTCAATAGACACATAAGGGATGTTATATTGGCTGAAAATCCGATTCACCAAGACCAGTTTGCCTATAGGGCAGGAACATCTTCTGAACATCACCTTGGAAAACAATGAAGTGATGTTGGGTGCTTTAAACATAGAGGGAACTTTTGCGTCAATCTCAAGGGCTATTCGTCTAAAAGGCTCAGACAAAACACGCTGCAGGTGGATAGACTACATGCTAACGAGTCGTGTGATTCATTTAACCTTGCTAGGAGATACGTGGGTAACCAGAGGATGCCCTCAAGAAGGAGTTTTATCACCCCATCTTTGGAATCTGTGTTGGATTTTCTTATAGCTTAAACAATTAAATAATTGAAATAATTAAAATTAAATACAAATTCCCAAGAATAACGAAGAATAATGAGCAAAAAAGTGACAAAAGCACAGCTGAAACAACTAAAAAGTTAATAATTTAAAATGGAGTGAATGTGTTTCACTCTCGTTTTACTCAAGGGATAATAAAGAAAATCGTAAAAATCATCACATGGTAAATGAATCCTATAATCATCCAGAGCCAATCAAAAACGAATAGAATAGATTTCTTACTGTTTTTCTCTTGGTTTGAACAAAACATTTCGCTGCCCACTCTATAGTATTAATCCTATGTAGACTAGAATTGAAAATTTGGGATACCTATCCACGTAAGTTTTGTAGGACAAGCTGTTCCCCAAATTTCTCATTCTAGTTGATATATTAAAAGGAAATAGGAGTACCAAAAAGAGAAATAAAAAAATTATAACAGAAACTTTCTATTTGTAAAAGTTTTCCAACTTAACTGATTAATATACAAATTTATGTTCAATTTCAATCTATTCTGTAAATAGTTATTTTTACTTTTATATTTTTAATGTTAATAAATTAATTTTTTGGTCCTCCGTCCAGAAACAATACTATTAATTACTTCAAAATCGCCCGGAAAATGACATTTTCCGGACTAGGCCGGCAAAGTAGCTTTTAGATTATCTAAAGAGATGGCGCTATGAGTGATCAAAAATACATAATGAATAATACAAATTTTAATTAAATTTATTTCAAAACAGCGTATAATATACTAAACTAATAACTTTTTCTAAAGGTTACCAGGATTCTAATTTACATTTAATTTCTCTCACAACTTTTACTTTAAATTTGACATTTATGTCAATTTACAACTACTTGTCATTCGATTATGAAAATACATATCTCGATTTTATTTTTGCTCATTGAACTAAAATAGTTCATTGTCTCTGCTATTTTTATATAAAATTATTAGATATTAATGTTAATATTTTTAATATAACAATTTTTACTTTGTTGCTTATTAGCAAAGTATTCGTGTGTATAAAAATTAAGGATCTTGAAATCGAGTATCAGAAAATCATTCCGTATTACTAATTCTTTTAATCGTGCAATGGATGTCAATAAACATCTAATCTTGTATTTCATAAAGTAAAAAAAAATTGAACTTTTGAAAATATTAAAAATTAGTCGGACCAAAAAATAGTGTGTGTTACACGTCCGGGAAATGTTTTGCAACTGCTCGTATTGTTTCGCCTCGCTGCTATGCACCTCGGCTACACAACTTTACTCGCTCTTGCAAAATGTCATTTTCCGTCCTTGTGTCACAAATAACTATTTTGGTCCTCCGTCCAGAAACAATACTATTAATTACTTCAAAATCGTCCGGAAAATGGCATTTTCCGGCCTAGGCCGGCAAAGTAGCTTTTAGATTATCTAAAGAGATGGCGCTATGAGTTTAAATTTTAATTAAATTTATTTAAAAACATCGTATAATATACTAAACTTACCTATAACTTTTTCTAAAGATAAGCAGGATTCTAATTTACATTTAATTTCTCTCACAACTTGTATTATAAAATTTGACATTTATGTCAATTTATGAAAATAGTTCATTGTCTCATCTTTGTATAAACATCTAATCTTGTATTTCACAAAGTAAAAAGTTTTTGAACTTGTTGTGTTTGCAACATATGTTAATTAAAACACTAATAACTACTTAACACGTATATTAAGTATCAAACAAGTAATTATACAAATATAAATACTATAATATTAACATCACGTCGTACGCCTTAGTCATACCAGCTGACGGCTGTCTTCTAGTCACTGGTCTTAGTATAGGCAGCACAAACGGTCAACTGTTGAACATAACAGAACTTTTGAAAATATTAAAAATTAGTCGCACCAAAAAATAGTGTGTGTTACACGTCCGGAAAATATTTTGCAAGTGCTCGTATTGTTTCGCCTCGGTGCTACGCACCTCGGCTACACAACTTTACTCGCTCTTGCAAAATGGCATTTTCCGTCTTTGTGTCACAATAGTTATTTGTGTAGCCGAGGGGCGTAGCACCGAGGGGAAACAATACGAGCACTTGCAAAACATTTTGCGGACGTGTAACACACACTATTTTTTGGTCCGACCAATTTTTAATATTTTCAAAAGTTCAACAACTGTTTACTTTGTGACATACAAGATTAGGTGTATATTGACATCTATTGCACGATTAAAAGAATTAGTAATAAGGAATGATTTTCTGATAATCGATTTGACGATCCCTTATTTTTATACATACGAATACTGTGCTAATAAGCAGCACAGTAAAAATTGTTATATTGATAATATTTATATTAATATCTAATAATTTTATACAAAAATAACAGAGACAATGAACTATTATAGTTCAATGAGCAATAATAAAATCGAGATATGTAATTTCATAATCGAATAATAAGTAGCTGTAAATTGACATAAATGTCAAATTTAAAATAAAAGTTGTGAGAGAAATTAAATGTAAGTTTGAATCCTGCTTACCTTTAGAAAAAGTTATTAGTTTAGTATATTATACGCTGTTTTAAAATAAATTTAATTAAAATTTGTAGTATTCATTATGTATTTTTGATGACTCATAGCGCCATCTCTTTAGATAATCTAAAAGCTACTTTGCCGGCCTAGGCCGGAAAATGTCATTTTCCGGACGATTTTGAAGTAATTAATAGTATTGTTTCTGGACGGAAGACCAAAAAATTAATTTATTAACATTAAAAATATAAAAGTAAAAATTTCGACTACGACACTGTCCTTGTATCTTCCCATATGGACGATTATCACAATCAAAACATAAACAATAAAAAAAACAAATTAAAAAGTGGCATACCTTTTGTAACCTCTTACATAAAAATTTGGTTAATTTATGTCTATAATAATAAAAACAATCGTCGTCACTTTCTATACATAATTAACCAAAAGTTCACCAAAAACTTTAGAAGTAGGAACGAATACCGATGCGATCAATTTTTTATTTCTACCTACTCCTGCATGATATGTTAAGGTTGTGCAATAAAAATTTTTAATACGTTATTTTAGATGTATTTGGCACACTTGGCCAGAATAACAAACAAAATAAAATTAAAACTCATTTGAAAAGTCATTATTTATTCGATGTGCATCTAAGTGTGGGAAAATGTATGATTCGAAATGATAATAATTTGTCAACGATGTGTACTTGTTCAGGGAGCGGAAATACTTGAAATGTTTTGTTTATTTAATCAACAAATACATTTATGTACGAAAAACCTTAGGACGGGAACATATTTGCATTGCTTTTAATATACTTTTTTTACTCCTACAAACGATTACTCATTATTAAAGATAGAATGAAGGCAGTTCATATAAAATACGTATCTTGCATAAATTTAAATAAATCAATTGCAATTTGACTACAAGTAAACAAAATAGTATATTGTGTGAAAAGGGGGGAAACAAGACGATTTCTGACGAGGGCGAGAGTTGACTTTTGGCTTTCATCGCCCTGGTCAGAAATCGTATTTATTTCACCCCCTGCCACACACTATCACATGAAACGCGAGTTTTGATCTCTGTAGCCAATCGAAGTAAGACTATTTCAGACCAATGCAACTCTCAGTCAGAAACATTCTGACAGACTTGAAATAATGATATTTGTTTCTGCCCTAGGGGAGAAACAATTGTCAGTTTCTGACTGACAGTTGCATTGGTCTGAAATTGTCTTGTTTCGACTGTCAAAACTAGCTGTTTCAATGCATGTGATATGAAATAGTATATTGTAATACAAGTGTTACAATGACAGAGGTTTCGTAGTACGAGTTCAGTTTGTGAAACGAACCGCGAAGCGGTGAGTTTCGCAAAGAACGAGTACTACAAACCGTCATTGTAACTCGAGTGTTACATACTATTTTTTATAATGAACTTTTAAAAGTATAAAAAAAAGTAAAATGAGAGTTTTTCGAAATATTTATTTATGTTGGCAATCTTGACAGTTTTGACACTTGTCAGTTTTAATGGTTTTAAATTAGAATGTTTGTCAAATTTGTATAAAATATTCCGAATTTAGCAATAACGCTGATAATGTAGTTAATAATTTACTACAACATACTTCTTGATTTACTACCTGAACTCTTTCGTTGAAAATTAGTGCAGTGCAACCAATTGTGTAAAACAAAAAGTTACCAAAAACAGTGTTACAATGAATCTATTTCGATACTGTTTTTAGTGTCGAAATAGAAACTTTGTGAACGTGAATTATAAAAAAGAATTTTTACTATTATTTAAATTTAGCGCTTTATTGCCAGGAAAATTATTAATATATTTTACAAGAGAATTTTAAAATACCTAAATACTTTCAAGAATTGAATTCGGTGCTTCCTAAAACTCCAAGCGACGATGTTCAAATCTAATGAGCTTAATATAAATTAAGTAAATTACCAAACAAATTTCATTATAACATTTTTAACTAATCTAATTGAACTTTTTTTATCTTTTCAGAAATCTAGCGATTGGTATTGGTATACAAAATTTTCCAGAAGGTTTAGCTGTCAGTTTACCTCTTCAAGCAGCAGGCTTTTCAACATTGAAAAGTTTTTGGTAAGATAATTAATATTGTTATACTGTTAGAGCAAAATTTCTTTTTTCTGCAACTTTGCATATTATAACTTTTTTATTATCTTCTAGAAAACCTCAAATAATTGCAGGTAATGCTTAGTAATCTAACTATAAAATGGTAGTATTGATTTAAATTCAGTTAGTTATATTAAAAAATCTATTTAAAAGGTATGGACAACTAAGTGGTATGGTAGAACCAATATTTGGAGTATTAGGAGCCTTTGCAGTAGGTTTGGCTGAACCAGCACTTCCTTATGCACTTTCATTTGCTGCAGGAGCTATGATCTATGTTGTTATAGATGATATTATTCCTGAAGCCAACACAGAGTAAGTCTTTATAATTAAAATAATTTGCAGATTCCTTCTAAATTCAGTTAAATATAATGAGTGATTCATTTGTAGGTACCTTTTTCAATATTAATATTATTATTCTTCTTTATATTTATTTTTTAATATAACATCTTTAAAATATTAGTATTGCCTATGTTGAGATAGTTCATTCTAAAGTTTCAATTTTTAATGACACATTTGAACATTTCGAGTGGAATTTGGCCAATAATGCTAGTAATTTTGGCTTTCAATTCCTCCCTCGTATTTGGCTTATTCATGTAGACCTCAAAGGAAAAAGTCTAAATATGTGATCTAGGTGTCTAAATCGCGAAATGAACTGTTGGATCGATGATTACAGCCCATAAACTGCACCAAACCATTATTTTCTCTAGATGTAATGAACTTCTTCTGCCCAAATATGGCAATTTTGTTTATTAACAAAGACATTCAGACAAAAATGAATTTCATTACTAAACAAAATTGGGTTTTAAATTTTTTACTGGTAGAGCAAATTTCTGGTTGGTGGGTTAATTACGTAGACCATAAGTCAGTTGCTCTAAATAAACTTACGAAACACACGCCTTATAGAAAGCTGCTTCCGTAGTACAGTTGAATTATTTGTAGACGCTATGTCGGGATAAGCCTTTCTATAATGAAATTTCAAATACCACTACAGTTGATACGACTTACGCGTGATTTGTTTTAAAACTATGTATCATGAATAATTTCACCAGATTATTGTTACCGTGACTATAACTATTACTGTTGAAGAAGTGGCTTCTAAAATAAACAGCCTAAATGTAGCCAAGAATGCAGGTCCGGATGGAATACCACCTTCACTGCTGAAGAATTGTTGTAGTTCGCTCTCTCTTCCGCTGACTATCTTTTAATAGTGGAATATTCCCCACAGTCTGGAAATTCTCCAACTTAATTCCAATTTATAAAAAGGGCGACAAATCTTACATCAAAAACTATAGAGGGATCTCTTTGATTTCCGCTATACCTAAGTTGTTTGAATCCATTCTGACTGACGAATTATTTTCCACGTTTAAAAACTACATTTCTCCTTACCAGCACGGGTTTTTTAATGGTCAGTCAACAACCACTAATCTTGCTATATACCAGGATTACTTAACCTCCTCAATGGAAGCAGGTCATCAAGTGGATGCAATCTATACAGACTTGTCAAAAGCTTTCGATAGAGTCTGTCACAAGTTACTAGTTAGAAAACTGTCCCAAATTGGCATCTGCGGCAACTATCTAAAATTGATTAACTCTTACCTAACAGGCCGTTCTCAGAGTGTTTCGGTTCTTAATTCGGTCTCTTATAACATTTCAGTGACTTCTGGTGTTCCCCAAGGTTCCCACATTGGACCAATTTTATTTTTGTTGTTTATAAACGATATATATATCCTATTGCTTTCAAAACAGCTCCTTTCTTTTATTCGCAGACGACCTTAAGTTCTTCACTATTAAAACCAGTGATAACTTTGCCTTACAATTAGATTTGGACCGTTTCATCAATTGGTGCAAAATTAATCGTTTGTCTCTTAACGTCAGCAAATGTGCGACGATTCATTTCTCAAGATCTCCCAACATTACCAAAAATGTCTATAAAGTCGATGAAACTGCAATAGATAGTGTCTCGTCCATTGTTGATATGGGTGTCATCTTCGATACTGGTCTGACTTTTAATCAACATATTGAGTCGATCGTTTGTAAGGCCTTTAGAATGCTCGAATTCATTAAACGGCACACTCGTCATATTTATGATACTTAGGCCATTATGGCCTTATACACTTATCTGGTTCGAAGCATTCTTGAGTACTGTGCTTCAGTCTGGATGCCTATCTACACATGCCACATCGACAGAATAGAAAGGGTTCAACGTAAGTTCGCCAAGTTTTTGTTATTCAAGCTTCATTTTCCATACCAAAACACGTCATATGAGACCAGATTGTTATTATGTGGTATGCAATCACTAGAAGAAAGAAGAAAACACTCTCTTCTTTTATTTCTTTTTAAACTAATTAATGGTGAAATCTCCTGCGACATTCTGTTGGAAATGATCACTTTTTTGACTCCTACTCGGCGAACACGACATACCTCACTGTTTCACATTCGGCATCATCGAACCAACTATGGTCAAAGGTCATTCTCGGATCGTATTTGCTTCAACTACAATAAGTTTTACTCCGAGTGCGATATATTTAGTGTTAAGCTACCAGCCCTTAAAAGAGCACTCAAATTCGGCTGCGAATGACTTGTTTATTCACTTCCTGTTTTTTTTTTGTGTCAGTGATTTTATAACTTCTTTTAACCTGTCTGTAATGTTATAGTTTTTATTAAGTAATTATTTTAGGATTTTTGTTGTATGTACTAGTTAGGAAACTTATTCCTGTAATGTACCTTCTACCTAAATAAAATAAATAAATAAATAAATAACGGTGAAACTAACTTATTTTAAAATTTGTGGTTGAGTCTTCTGCCACGAGACATGCACAGCTCAGAAACTTCACTCCTAACAACCAACTTGGTAATTCTTGTCCTTTTTCGAGCTACTCCTGATTTTGCCTCTTCGAATACCAAATTTTTTGAAGAGATGCATCAGAAAATTCTATGTTTGTAGAAATTTCGACAATTTTGAAAGGATTTCGTATAGTAAAGGGATTATTTTGAGGAAGAAATCCTAAAGTCCTTCCATCCCATGTTATTGAATGATTGAAATTAAAAGTTTAGGGGAACCTTTAGTAAAATATACCGAACCAATTACGCCATCCCGAATATCCTGATGACTTTCACAAATTATATAAAAAAATACTAACTGGTGTTTGAGTTTAATTTGTTCATTTACATATTTGGGAGAGACTAGCAATACATTTGGGGAGTTTACTCCAATATATAAAGAACTCAACGTAATGAATAGGTTTTTTTAGCCGATCGAGTTGGTGTTTTGCTTTTATCGGATACATAGTTCAATTATTTTTAAATTTTACACAACAAAAATAAATAAAAAAATAGTAAAAAATTAAACATATAATCCTACAGTGCACTGTTTTTTTCTTACCTTTTTGTCAAACTATCACTTTACATTTTTTATATAAATATCTTTTAAACGTTTTATTATTATCTTTTTTTTTAAACAGATTTTTGATATATAATCGTTACTTTTAATTGCAGGTGTGTTTTTATAACCAACATTTTTTTTTTTTTTTAATATAATACATGTATGGTCTTAATATTGCTCATGTAAATATAAGATCATTACGTAGTCACTTTCATAGCTTTTTAGAATATGTAAGAGCTGCTGACCATGACGCAATAGCTATTTCAGAAAGCTGGCTTTCTTCAGATATCTCCGATGAAGTGGTTAATATACCTGGCTACAATTTGTTTCGTTGTGATCGTCAATCACGAGGTGGTGGTGTTGCAATATATGTGAAGGAGTGTCTCAATGTTCAGTTGTTAAATTTTTCACTTTCCCTCCACTTCATTGAGCAACTGTGGATCGTTATTTACGTGGGTGGACGGAGGATAGCTTTTGGTGTGATTTATCGCTCTCCTGGGTCAAACTTTCAATTGTTTTTAGAATGTGTGGAGGAGATTTTTCCCGAAATAATGCTGGACGTTGATGACTTTTTCTGTTTAGGTGATTTTAACATTGATATTTTGTGTAATACCCCTGCTGTACATTTATATAGGTTGCTTTTGAATGGCGTAGGTCTAAAACAACTGATTGAAGAACCGACAAGGATAACTGAGGATTCTTCCACTTTAATTGATCATATTCTAACTAATGATGATTCTTTAATTGTTCGCTCTGGAGTCGTCGATCTTCATGAAATATCAGATCATTGTTTAGTTTTTGCTGTCACCAATATTCTTCCTCCTGCTCGGGGCCCAGATGTTCGTGAATTTCGTGATTTTACAAAATTTAATCCAGTGTCCTTTGATTATGATTTTAACACTGTTCCATGGCATTTCTGCTACAGAATGCAATCTGTTAATGACAAGGTGGATTTTCTCAACTTTATTTTACTGCAGCTGTTTAACTTCCATGCACCTATTAAGAAAAAATCTTTCTCTAGACCGTATGCTCCTTGGATAACGCCTGATATTCGACGCTTACAGCGAAAACGAGAAAGGACTTTCAAAAAATTTAAACGAAATTCTGAGGTAGAAGGTTCCTGGACTCATTACACTGAGATTAGAAACTTTACAACTGCTGCCACTCGTCGAGCAAAAAAATCCTTTTTTGAAAATATTGCATTAAGATATCATGATAATTCTCGTGCGTTGTGGAGTGAGTTGGGCAAATTAAATATCAAAAATAAATCATCTCGTACAAAATTACCCCCTCAACTTAGTGATGTAAACTTGCTTAATAGGTATTTTGTTTCTTCCTCACAAACTTCTGGAAATATTCCGTTTGATATTTTGGATTTTTATTGGAGCAAAACAAAGGTTGGGTATGGTTCTATATTTTCTTTTTCAATTGTCTCTATGGAGGATGTTGAAAGGGTCATCTTCAGCATTAAATCTAATGCAGTAGGTCCGGATGATATTTCTATACAGATGCTACAGTTGTGTTGTCCTACAATTTTGCCAATTCTCACACATATTATTAATACATGTCTTCTTGAAGGTACCTTTCCAAAAAAATGGGGCGAAGCTAATGTCACTCCGATTCCCAAAACTAGAAATTGTACTAATCTTAATGATATACGTCCAATAAGTAAGTATACTTTCTCCGTTGGTAAAAATTTTAGAAAAGATTGTTGACTACCATCTTAGAAAACACCTGTCTAACTTTAATCTTCTACCCGAAACACAGTCAGGCTTCCGTCCAGGATATGGTTGCGCGAGTGCATTAGCTGCAATACTTGATGATGTTATGTCATCCCTTGATGTTCATCGAAACACAGCTCTGATACTGATAGACTACTCGAAGGCATTTGATACCGTTGACCATGATCTACGTTTGGCTATTCTTCACTATTTAGGTCTCTCCGACAATGCTGTATCCTTTTTTGCCAGTTATTTGGATTGTAGGTCACAGAGGGTAAAGATTTCTGAAGAGTTGTCTGATTCACTGATGTTGCATCATGGTGTTCCTCAGGGTTCTGTTCTCGGTCCTCTCTTATTTTCAATTTACACTTGTCATATTTATAACTGTCTCGAGGTTTGTAAGTTTCATTTATATGCTGATGACTCCCAGCTTTATTACTCTTTTGATACCAAGGATGTTGCTACAGCGGAGTTGTTCATTAATAAAGATCTACAGAATCTTTTATGTGTATCGTCCAAACATGGCCTCAAAATAAATCATTCAAAATCGTCTGTGCTGCTATTTTGTAGCAATAAGGATCGCAACTTTCTTCAAGAAAATCTCCGCTTGTCATTGGATGGTAATCTTCTTGAATTTTCTTCTGTATCCAGGGACCTTGGATTGTATATTGACACTGAGCTCAGGTTCAGAGAACATGTTGCTAAAATAACTAATCGTGCTTATAATTCTCTTAGAACTATTTATTCTTTTCGTCATTCTTTGTCACCTCCAGTACGAAAAATGCTCTGTGATTCTCTCGTTTTGAGTCATTTTAATTTTTGTGATATTGTATATGGCCCATGTCTTGATGTTTACACTTCTTCTCGGATACAAAAAGTCCAAAATTCATGTTTAAGGTTTATTTATGGCATACAAAGGAGGCAGCATGTATCTCATGCTTTGGTGTGGTCCGGCTGGCTAAACATGGAAAACAGAAGGAGTCTTCATTTTCTTTCTTTCTCTCATAAGGTAATCATCTTTAAAACACCACCGTACCTGTTTAATCGAATTTCTTTTAGGACGGATGTTCATAATCTTAATTTACGTCATCGTGGTCTTCTCACTATACCCCGACACGGTAGCTCATTATTTCGCCGTTCGTTTTCATTTAATATCGCATCGTCTTATAACAATATCCCTGCTGAATTTAAATTATTGAGTCCGTCCGTATTTCATCGGAAAATGAGAATGATGCTATTGATTTAACTGTGCGTTTGAGTCTGTGTGTTGGTGGCTCAAGCATATATCTAAACTAGCTGACCCGGCGGACTTCGTACCGCAAATCATCGTCATATTTTCTCGTTAGTTATCAGGTTTATACTATTTTTTTTTCGTTATATTTGGTAGTTTATCGATAAAATATATTCGTGGCGTCACAATACTTAAGTAAGGATTGCTCGTTTAAATATATATGTGATATTAACTGCGCCACCTTACGGTGGCGTGATATAAAGTAATCAAATAAGTAATGGAAGCGCCATCTGCTGGTAACTTCCATTAATACGAATATCATATTCATCTTACCCATTAAAAATACATCATCATACTGATTTTCATGACAATTGGTTGAACGGGGCGGAAGTCGATACTTTATTGCGCCGCCTGGTGGCGAGTTACATATAAACCTTCTCCGTGGAAAAATACATGTACATACCAATTTTCGTAACGATCGGTCAAATAGTTTCTGAGTCTATCGATTTCATATATGCAAACATCCATTTTTATATATATAGATAAGGATTGCTCATTTAAATATATGTGATATTAACTGCGCCACCTTACGGTGGCGTGATATAAAGTTATCAAATAAGTAGTGGTTGCTCGTTTATTGGAAGCACCATCTGGTGGTAACTGTCATTAATACGAATATCATATTGATATTACCCATTAAAAATACAGCATCATACTGATTTTCATGACAATCGGTTGAACAGGGCAGAAGTTGATACTCTGCAGCGCCACCTGGTGGCGAATGGCATCAATGAGCATATCATACAAACCTTCTCCGTGAAAAAATACGTATACATACCAATTTTCATGACAATCGGTTGAACAGGGCAAAAGGTGCTACTCTGCAGCGCCACCTGGTGGCGAGTGGCATCAATGAGCATAGCATATTCGTTTTCTCCGTAAAAAAATACATATACATACCAATTTTCATGACAATTGGTTGAACGGGGCAGAAGTCGCTACTTTACAGCTACCACCTGGTAGCGAGTGGCATCAATGAACATAGCATATTCGTTTTCTCCGTGAAAAAATACATATACATACCAATTTTCATGACAATTGGTTGAACGGGGCAGAAGTCGCTACTTTACAGCGCCACCTGGTGGCACGTGGCATCAATGGGCATAGCATATTCGTTTTCTCCGTAAAAAAATACATATACATACCAATTTTCATGACAATTGGTTGAACGGGGCAGAAGTCGCTACTTTACAGCGCCACCTGGTAGCGAGTGGCATCAATGAACATAGCATATTCGTTTTCTCCGTGAAAAAATACATATACATACCAATTTTCATGACAATCGGTTGAACGGGGCAGAAGTTGCTACTTTGCAGCGCCACCTCGTGGTGAGTGGCATCAATGAGCATATCATATAAACCTTCTCCGTGGGAAAATACATATATATACCAATTTTCATAACAATCGGTCCAGTAGTTTTTGAGTTCATCGATTTCGTACATAAAAACACATCCTTTTTTATATATAGATTACATTATAGGGTGTAGAGCGGACAGTGAGCTAAGAATATCCTACTTTTAAGAATTTATTTTTGTTGTGGATTAATTTGGGTTTTGGGTTCTGGGAGTAGAGAGACAGGCATCTTGTTGCAGGTGAATCTATCCAGAACCTATTGTCATGAAAAAGTTTAATACCTTTATTCAATTAAAATCTATGTTTTTATTAGAAACTAAATTATGACTGCCATCATGTCACATAGATTGTTATATTTTTGTATTTTTTATCTTGACAATAAACAGCTATTATTATTATTATTATTATATTATACTCTTAAAAGATGATTGACGACTTTTAAAATATTTATAGTGAGAAAGCAAGGGAAATCAATGCCAGTTAGGAGATTTTGATGAAATAAATTTGAGTTTTTTTTAAAACATTATTCTTTATAGGGGAAATGGCAAACTTGCAACTTGGGGTGCAGTTATAGGATTTTTGGTGATGATGACATTGGATGTAGGACTTGGATAACACATAAATTATTCCATAGATGAAATTGTTAGAATTATTCAATTTTAATTTAAATATTATTTCACGGACATTTTATCTAAAATCATTATTTTTTTATCATTTATACACAACTTTTTTTCTCATTCGTAACTATCCATATACAGGGTGTCCCAGAATTAACTACGGAAACTTCGTATACGTATTCCTTGATGACAAATAAGTAGGGTCTTTCCTATAAAAAAATTTTTGTTAGAGACTCCTCAGAGTTATAACCTACTTTGCAAATGTGCGCTACTTGATCGCGATACACGATACTCAATTGACATGGTCCTACTTTTTATTTTTTTACTCCAAACCGAAACGATTTCGCAAAAAACGACAAGGAACAAAAAAGTTTCTAAATAATCAAAACTTCCTAAAATAATTTTTTGTTATTGCAAATATTAATTGCTAAGAAAGTTACAAAAAAAATATTAAGAGGGGTTCCTTGATTTGCACCCTTAGAATGGGGTAGGGCAGGTAAAAAGTGGCAGGAGAAATGCGTCTTTATAAAAATGATGTTCACCCAAATTTTTAATTTTTTATCTTGGACCAATCAGAAGATATTAAATTAAAACCGTATTTTACCACCCCTCTTTAAAGGGTTATAACTCTGACAGGAGTCTCTAAAAAAATTTTTTTTATAGGAAAGACCCTACTTATTTGTCATCAAGGAATACGTATACGAAGTTTCCGTAGTTAATTCTGGGACACCCTGTATAAGGATAACACACTTTTTATGAAAACACAGTTTAATTACAATCAAAACTATGTCTTTGTAATAAAAGTGTGCTATTGTTATAAAAATAGTCAATATACTGGCCCAGTAATATTTTGTAGTTATATAAAAAATATGCAGCATACAAACGTCAATCTAAGGGCTTTAGAATTATTAAGGCAAAACAGAATTTTATTTCTAATTTCAAAAAAGACGGTAAAGTAGTTGTGTTCAAAAAGCATTTTAAGAATCATTTCAAATTTATTATTATATTATAGGAAACCATTTTTTCATCATTTCTAGTATTTTTTGTATACATGATGAATATATAAAAATGTATCATTTACTACTGAATTTGTTATGCAATCATACATACTTTATTTGTTATACTTTCATAAAAAAATAATTAAAAAATGTAAATAAAGTATAGTTATACTGTATGTACTTATTTTTATACAAGTTATAACAGTACGAGTACTTTTTTCTGTAACTCTAAGGGCCTTATCATACTAGCGGAATATAAGCGTTTTCAAAGCGGAGTGGCCGCGTTATAAACAGCGAATTCGTGGAGAATGCTCAGCAAAATCGTCGCGAAAAGCAACCTAAAAGCTATTATACTCGCTACAAACGCTCGCAATCCGCTAGTATAATAAGGCCCTAATACTTTTATAAAATAAATAAAGAAAATTTACTATGCCATTAAAAGTTACAGACAAAGTACTTCTACAAGTTTTACTTAAACCAACTACTGCTGTGATAGTAGAAATAAAGTATTATACATATATTGTATTTATTTTTCCCACTTTTTTTGGAAAAAAACAGGTTGCAAATACGAACAAAAATACATCTCAGATAAACAGGTAAGAAAAAACGAAAAACAGATACCGAAAAGCAGTAAGTCACAAAGGAATACAGTGACTAAAGGGTAGGTTCAAAGGTCTAAATAATGAAGGTAAAGTGTAGTTTAATTAAAAGAAATCATTTAGTGTGCCATGTAAGCTTGCATTCCTCACTTTACCAAACGCTTGAATGCCAAACAGAAGCCATGGTGTAATAAAGATTACGATGTAGCTCGGAAAGCTAATTATTTTTACAAAATCCATCACAAGAAACAAAACAGGATGATATAAATGCTAGAAACAGATACAACACCACTATTTCCAATTCCAAAAGTCTCTTTGACGCTCGAATGAGAGAGAAGGTAATGTCAAACCCTAAGAAAGTCCTTTTGGACTTTCGCCTAACATATCAATAATAATTTTACAAATAGTTCGTTCCCTCCATTCACAGCAGATGACGACTCAATAGTTACGTCCTCCAGAGAAAAGGCAAAACTCTTTGCTAAAATATTCTCTTCGAACTCGATACTTAACCCACTGGACAACATAGAAATACCTTCTATTCCACACAATAAAAAATATCATATATAGGGTCAAGCTTGTGCAGAGAGTCCTTGCTACTCTAAATACCAACAAAGCAAGCGGACTTGATGAAATACCTGCTTTACTCTTAAAAGCTTGTGCTCCTGAACTAGAGCCAGCTTTCACTAAGCTATTTCAAATATCATACTGGTATTTTTCCAGAATCCTGGAAAACTGCTCGAGTACAACCAGTCCCCAATAAAGGCTGTAAAACTCTGCCTTCTAACTACAGACCCATAGCCCTTCTATCTGTTATTAGTTAAACTATGGAGAAATACGTCAATCACGAGATCCTGAGCTACCTTGAGACACACAACCTTTTAAGTGACAGGCAATATGGTTTTCGTCAACTGCCGATCTGCTAAGCATATGTAACTCATGTCTTGAATAATACCATCCACCGCTATGGGGAAACTCAAATAGTATCACTAGACATCTCAAAAGCATTTGATCAAGTGTGGCATGCAGCTCTTTTAAACAAACTGTGTTCATACGGACACTCGCCAAACCTTTGTAGATGGAAATACAACTTGTTCTCCAACAGGATAATCCAAGTTAACGTACATTCCTCTAACCTCTACATCTACAAGATCAACGCTGGAGTTCCCCAAAGATCGACTCTAGCTCCTACTTTATTCCTATTACACTAATAATCCGATACACGGTTTTGCAGATGATGGCAACTTACACTGTAGCAAAGAGCATAACTGTCCCATCTCTAGATATTCTGGAAGAGGACGGAAGATCCACAATGGCTTCTCTCAATCAAGATTTGAGAATTGTAGACGAGTGGGGAAGAAAGAATCTTGTTAATTTCAACGCTTCCAAGACAAAAGACATGTTGTCTGGATTTTTTACCTTCTGTGACCAATTCTAATCGGTTCTTCGTATCAAATAAGAGAGATAACACAATTTTTCAAAACTGTTTTAATTGCACTCATTTTCTGGAAAATTTAATAGGGTGATTAAAAAAAATAGAGTTTTACCTTTTTTAAATTACTTGTATATAAGTGTAACGAACTGACCTAAATACGTTACAGACAGCTATATACTGTATGAATACGGAACTTTTCCAAAAATAGACCCGACCACCGGAAATGTATGTAAAAATGATATATGTATATATTTAGGTATTAAAGTGGTAGTGTTTTGCGAAGGCCATTATAATTCAGGAGCTAAGAAAGTCTTATAATTAATAATTGTATTTAGATTTTATACTAACAAAACAATCAAATATATTGTTATTGCTTATCATACTTTGATGAAACTAAGTATAGAAAATATTGGGGCGTTCACAACGGACACAAAAAATTTACTTGAATTATATAAAAAAAATAAGATTTAATTTTTTTAAGATCTACTACGTATTTTGGCGAAGCCTGTGTGCATTATTAAATAATGTTTTTTTACAATACGATTAATTCATTTACAAACGATTTCTTACGATTATTTATATGTATGAGTAACAGAAGTCTAACGGATTCGAACCCACAGAAACATCTTCATCAGATGTAAAATAAGTACTAAACTAATATAATGAAGTTCTCACGCACGCCGGTTCTGAGCCCGAGATGAAGAGCATTTTATTCTGGCAACGATTTAGTTGTCTGAATGGCATGCTCTCCTCCTCATTCCACCACCCCCCATTATTTCCGAGGGAGCCTCTGCAATTTCGAGATCTTGAGCGGCTTTGGGGAGAAACTGCGGTCTTTATCTTCTTCTGCTAAGACAGTGCTCTTGCATTATACTCCTGGTGTCTGGCTATTGTTGCGTGCTTTTCTTTTTTTTTATTCTTCTTTATTTTGCGGTCTTCAGTAGCGTTTCTTTAGATGACTCTTTTGTCACTTTGGCTCGATATGTAGTCTTCTGGTTTTTTACTGCTGCCGGAGCTGCATCTTTGGCCTCTTTGGCATCTTTGGCCTTGGTCGTAGTAATAAAGTTCTAGAATTTATAGTTATTTTAAAATTATATTTACCAGATTAGGAACTTCCCACTTAGGTAAAGAGATTAGGTAAGTAAGGGTGAATTTGTTAAATCTAGTTGGTTATTTAAAAGCAATTTAGAAATGAAAAAAAAACAGACAAAATTGTGAAAATTACAAAATACAATGAAAAAAGATTGTGAAAACTTGGAAACAAACAAGAAAATATGATAAAATCAACAAAAACAAAAAAATAAAAAACTGGAAAAGAAAATCATTGATTAATATATGGAGGGTAGAGGTTAATAGAAGGTACGAAGTTCGTTAGGCCAACTAGTTAATTGACTAAAAATCTATGGTTTCGATCCCTAACCGAATAAAAATGACATTACACAAAAAATTGCCTTAGAATTTGATGCACGAAATTTGATGTTTCAATTTTATCAACATGACAAATAGTTTCTTTCTTAATAAAGTCGTACATTTGCTTATGGAAGAATTCGGTAAATATTCTCTAAAACCCTGATTTAATCAAGATATATCATCAAAAACTATTTTTTATACTGTTTTAGTTTTATACATGTCTTTTATTGATCTTACATTTAGGTAAACAGATATAAATATGATTTGATAAGTTTAATAAAACTGAATATATGGCAAATTTTTACAATATACATGAAATATGGGTTATCTTGAAAAGTGAAATGGCAATCATGTTGTTTCTATTGTAGAGGAATTAAGCATTTTTATAAAGACCCAAAAACGAATTACAATTTGGACAGTAATGTTCTTGGTTCATACAAGGGGAGAAGCAAAAAGGTAGCCAAAACAGACATGGCGAACAAATACACAAACAAGTTGCAGTAGATAATGTACAAATATTAGGTATATTTTTAACTTCCGTGGTAATACTTGCTTTGCAGTATGGACAACTTGTTGTAATAGGTTTCGGACTGATCGCAATTGATGCCATTTGTATAAATCACATGAAATTTTGAACTAAGATTTTAACAGAAAAAGTTTTTTGTTTTTTTTTTTATAAAAATATGTTGTAATGAAATGAATATGAAATTAACTGTCAGATTTGATAAATGTAAAAAATTACGTTTAAAGATCTACACCGTGGTTATGTCAATGATAACGTGTATGGATCCGCGCACAACCGTCCCATATCTCTAAGATATTCTGGAAGAGGACAAAAGATCAACAACGGCTTCTCTCAATCAAAATTTGAGATTTGTTGATGGGTGGGGAAGAAAGAATCTTAATAATTTCAACGCTTCCAAGACAAAGACATGTTGTCTATCCAATAAAACGACTCATCCATCATGCACAATGAATGATTAGACACTAGAGGCAAGCGACCCCATTACAATGGTTGGTATAATGATCTTCCAGGACTAACTATGGAATGAACATAGTGCATCCATAGCAACTGCAGCAGGACAGAAATTAGGCTTTCTGTTTAAAGGACGGAAGTATTTCTCTCTATCCAACTTAGCTACTCTTTACAAAGCACAAATACGACGTAATCTTGAATACTGCTCGCATGTATGGGGTTCGGCAGCTCCATCAAGGCTTAGAGTTTTTGATGCAATACAGAGAAGAGCAGTTCGACTAATAAACGACACCAGTATCACCAAAAACCTAGCCCCATTGTTCCACCAAAGAGCAGTGTCTGATCTCTCCTTGTTTTACCGATACATAAACGGATTTTGCTCAGAAGAACTTCGCTTTATAATGCCTTTGCTTGCCAGACAAGCCAGTGCAACGCGAAGTGTCAACTCCATGCACCTTTATACTGTTCAGTGTCAGACATCGAGAACGGATCGATTCGATCGTTCCTTCATCCACAGGCTCTCCAAATTATGGAACTACTTACCTTTCACGTCTTTCCCTCCCGTCTAACTTGCAGGCATTTACATCCCAGATTAATAAATTGTCTTTTCTGCCGCAATAGATGTTCTCGGTACATATCTACGAGGACATCCTTAATAAAAAAAACATGGATTCAAGCTAGAAATTTACATCCTTGATGGGTCCACCTCATACTAGAGCACAATTAAGCGAACCTGATTTCTGTTTTAAAAGATATTGCTTATTTTTTAATTAATAAATCTAGGAGCAAATAAATATTTTAAATACGAATTGTAGAAAGTAAAAGTTTGGTAAACATTTATCACTAATCCGATTATTTTAAATTAATGATAATTTGAAAAAATGATTAATTTTTAATTTTACATAAATGATGACATATATAAAAATATTAAATAATTTAGCACCTGAACTAAAGAGGAAAATTGCTGCGATATTTCTAACAGGCAGTTTATTCATATGAGTTCTCACACTAGTTTATGGTTTGTCAGATGTTAATTACGTTAATAAAATTGGGCTAGTCTTTGAATACTTATATAAACTAGCTGACCCGGCCACGCGTTGCTGTGCCTTAGTGTTATAGGATAAGGGGTAGCTTACTAAAGGCACTCCCGGTTAGGTATCCTGCTGAAGGCAGAAAACTAACCAAGGGGAAGATGAGATAAACAACAGGAAACAAACAACAAATACGTTAATTAATAATTAAGCAATAAGAATGTGTAATAAACATTATGAATAGGGAATAACTGAATACAATAATAATCTTTACTAATCTTACCAAATAAACTACATGGTGGCATGTCACACTTACAAAAATACGTCAAGAGTCACAATGGCCCAGGCCCAAGGGTCTGTTTTAGGAACACCTTAAAGGGTGATCCTTACAGACAACCTCAGACTACAAACTTCTGGTGTCCGATCTCAACAACCTGCTTTTATAGCCAATTCATATTCTACGTGAGAATAAAAATTAAACTATTTAAACACATGCCAAGATCTAACGTAATGCCTTTTACCTGGTAAAATTTAATACATAACAATACAGTAAAATATAAACTAATAAATTAATATGTAGGGCAAAACTACCCTACACCTATGTGACATTACAAAGTAAATAACATGTAACACTTTAACTTATAAATAAGGTAGGTAGGGCAGATAGCATTAAATCTGTAACAATAATATTTATTATTTTTTATTTTCAATTTAAATTAGCACTAATCGGTGCACAATATTTTTGGTTAACCTGTCTTTAGCTAACACAAACAGATTCGACGGTTGCCCTACACTTGAACATGCAACATATAGTTGCCCATGAGAAAAACATGGATTGTCCAAGTCTAAACCACAAATGGACATTGTTTGACCTTGTGACTTATTTATCGACATGGCAAAAGCCAAACGAATTGGAAACTGTAGCCTTCTAAAGGGTATAGTAAAACTGACGGTATCATTGGAATACGTGGCAACAGGACCACTTTTCCTTTAAACTTTCCAGTTAAAATGCTTGCTTCAAGAATATTTCCGGTAATCTTTTTGATGACCAAACGCGTACCGTTGCATAATTGAGGTGGGTTCAAATTACGTAGGAGAATAATAGAGGAACCAATCTTTAATCGAAGATTATGTGGTGGCATTCCAGGTATATGTAGTGAATTTAAAAATTCAATTGGAAAATTTACACTTTGATTTTCATCAACAACAGTATCGATTGATTTAAAAGACATCAGATCGCCTGGTAACAACTGTTGTATTTGGAAATTAATTTCGTCAACATCAACATTTTTGGCTGCCAAAATCGCCCGATGACTGAGCCAGTCATGATTTAAGTAATTATTCTGTAAATCCGGAAAAATACTCTGGATCAGTTCATTTTTTTTTCCTGAAGAACAGTGCAGAAATTGTCTGGCAGTTTAATGAATTGCGTATTTGGTTGCAGTTCTTTTTTACCGTTCGCAATATCTAGTAAGTAATTGTTCGGAAAATATTTGTGCTCATGGATCATTTTGCAATCGTACGCGCATGTTTACAACTGTTTATGTTAAAACTTTTCAATAATTAAAACTGAATTTAAGTGTCATCTCAACAATGCACAGCATCCTTGATATTGCAAATATATTAAGTCATACAACGCTGTGATTGATCATAGAGAGGATTGTAGTTGTATCTAAAAACTTTCTAAAATAGTTTATTTTATTAACAGTTAAAATTAAAATAATAATTACTGTTTTCACATGTAAAAACAAAAAAAAAACAGAAAAAAACTTTCCTCTGGCGTAATCGATCCCATTACGATAACCCAAGCGAAATGTCATAATCAGCCGCTGATCCAAATTAGCTACTAAGACCTTACATAAAGGCTTTCAAAATGATAATATCATATTTAATATAATAACAATTCAATAAACAAATAATTTGCAATAAAATAATATTGCGACTATAAATTAAAATGTAAGCTATCCTATCTTTTAAGTTGGAACAAATAACAAGTATTTACAAAATTTCATTGAAATCGGTTCAGTTGTTTAGGAGTCCATCGCGGACAAACAACGTGACATGTAATTTATATATATTAAGAATAAGAACGAGTATTCATATCATTTTCACAGTACAAATAAAATTCTAAATTATACACTGAAAAAAGAATATTTTTAGAACAAGAAACATCTCGATCCAGGTATTTGCAATTCGAAATTTAAGCTTCTTGAATAATCACTTTTATCCAAAAAAAGTAGGATAATGGATCAATTACAATCAGTAATCCCAAAGTAGAGCAAAACCTCTAAAATCTTTGCAGTAAGATGGATCCCTATAATTTGTTTTTATTCGATTCGTAATCGACTCTACAAACTTTGTGACCTCGTGGGATCGATGCATTCTGAAAATTGCATTGTTGCAAGGGTAAAAATGCATTCCGGATAGACAAATTTACAAAGTAATAATAAATTTTATTACTCTGTAAATATTGATGAAAATGAGTTATATTTTGTTACTCGGTGGTTTTTGGGGTTGCTGAATACGAATACGATGTTGGTTACGACCTCTGAGGTTTCTGGTGCCCAGGATACACTGCATCCACCTCGTCTCCTGGAGTTTTATAGTAGACTGCATCAAAATTGGTCAAAACACGATAGTCGGGGTTTTTTGGAGTTGCATAACACGAAAATCACGATGGCAATGGTGCCCAGGATGACCCTTGTCTCCTGGAGTTCTATAGTAGATTGCATCGAAATTGGTTAAAACACGATACTCGGGGGTTTTTGGTGTCGCAGGCTTGATGGTAGTCAACATGATATCCAATGATCGATAACGTTCATGGAACTAGAAAAACAAGTTTGTACTGTTCTGTACATCTTCTTCTACGTCTGTTTTCCATCTATTTCTGGGTCAAATTCTCCTCTTACGTTCTCTTATCGTACTTTCTATAATTATTTTTGCCGATCTGGTTTTTAGCAGTTTTTGAATACATCCTATTTCAGATGTTACGCCTGGTATGCTGGGTTCCTCGTACAAGTCTTTATTTGTTCGTCTGAGCCATACATCATTTCCCATTCTTCCCCCAAATTCTTATCTTAGGATAAGATTAAGTGATATTTAAAAAAATTAATCAACAAGGGATGTAGGAAGATTACTATCCTGTTTTAAGACTTAATCTTCTCTTCAGAGATGGAGTTTACTGATTTCTTGAAGTTTGTAGCTATAAAAGTAGAACGAGTCGTTGATAATGAATTATAGGGTACTTTTAACCACAGAAATGAACAGATATTAATTCACTGTGTAAGTGCAGCTGACTTTTCGAGCTACATGTAAAAAAGCTATATTTTTTAGCAACATCACAATCAGTGCTCAACTCAGTGTATTATATGAGGTAAAATTATTTACACAGCATTTTCAGAACAAATGGGGTGGAATGGTGTGCATCGAGCCATTTTAATATTGTGCTCGTATTCTATGCAATGAAATTTCCCATTTTTATAAACATAATTGTATGACATTTTTATTAAATCGGCAACAAATAAATTTCCTACATGATATTATTCAAAATTTATAATTTATTCAAATATATAATTTAATTCAACGCATCATGTTAGGCAACTCTTATTACAGAATATAATTTTAATCTGAAACGTAAACATATATAGGTGAAATGAAGGATTACCTATTTATTTAAATTATTTCTAAAAAGAGATGTAAAATATTATATAATTTAAAAAAAAATGATATTGATAACAAGAACGCTGAAAAAGAATACAAATTGATATCAAGGAAAAGGGAAATGATGATGTAGATATATGGAGGAAAATATAAACAATACCTACCACCGCGAAGAAAAAATAAACAAACAATGCAATACTATAAAATAACGATAGCGGTATAAGTTAGAAGAAGAAGTACTGACCAAATTGAAACTAAATAGAAAAAATAAAGAAAAACTTAACATTTTTCTTATATTTATAAAAAAAAATATAAGGTTCAAATTTGAAACAGAACAATTGGTCCAAGAGCTGGCTGCAAAAAACCTGGCCTATCGAGTAACCGGATGAAATATTTTTTAAATAATACTACTCACTGTATCTATTAAAAAAATCATTTACTGCCAGGGCAAATATGGTGCATAAAATTGCTATGATTTTTTTAAGGTACATTTTTTTGGCATGAACTGAACCAATCGAGTAACCGCTTGAAACTAATTTTAAAATGTAGTTTTAAGTAAATAAAAAATAATTATAAACAAGTGCCTCGTTAAATCTGGTGCTAACCCCATGGCACGACACTTTTTTTAATTTTTTTTTTGTTGCGTTACTGTACCCATCGAGTAACCGCTTTAAACTATAATCAAATTAAAATTTAAACCTTTCTTATTAAAAAAATACATTTGTGCCACTTCTATTCCAGTGACAAATGCCTGGCACGATACTTTATATTACTTCAAGTCCCATGCTATTGCTATTCATATAGCAAGGCTAGACAAGCTTTGAATATGTTGGAGTAGAGAGAGAAAGACTCATGTATATTTTCCATAGACTTTATGTTACTCTCTTTCAATCTTAAGGTAAGTAACCTCGGGTGCACTTCCTTGCCATTAACAAATTAACCATTTTTCTTGAAAACGACTATAACAACAATGAGCGTCGCCCAGCCTTGCTGTTTAAGTGCCCTTCTCGGGTATACTTTACTATGCTTCATCTATGCAACCGAGAGAGAGACTTAACATTAGAAATAAAGATACATGGATACGCTGTCCAAACGGGTGCGATGCATGGGTGCATGCTAGTGGGCTCCGGCGGTCACATTTTTATCCCTATTTTTATAAAGGTCTTAGGTTATTTGGCTCCCGTTGCCGATTCTGGGAATTAAGGTAAAGTATCGCTAATCCAGATTAAAGATTACTAGTACGGAAGGCAGGGAAGGGATTAGTTCGACTTCGCCGAAGTGTTACCAAATCATCCTGCACTTCACGAATTTGCTGATTACTTGCTGGAGAATTACATCTCCGAGGACGCTGGTTTTCGACCTCATTCTAATGTTAAGTCTCTCTCTCGGTTGCATAGATGAAGCACAGTAAAGTATACCCGAGAAGGGCACTTAAACAGCAAGGCTGGGCGACGCTCATTGTTGTTATAGTCGTTTTCAAGAAAATTGGTTAATTTGTTAATGGCAAGGAAGTGCACCCGAGGTTACTTACCTTAAGATTGAAAGAGAGTAACATAAAGTCTATGGAAAATATACATGAGTCTTTCTCTCTCTACTCCAACATAGTCAAAGCTTGTCTAGCAATCTATATGAATAGCAATAGCATGAGACTTGAAGTAATATAAAGTATCGTGCCAGGCATTTGTCACTGGAATAGAAGTAGCACTAATGTATTTTTTGTACAACTGTCATTAAAAGTGACACTTTTAATGATAGCAAACAATGTTAAAAACGATTGTTTACATAGCAGCGTGTTAAAAATACTTTTAACACGTTGCCATGTAAACAAGTTTACTTTTAACACGGTTTAGTTTACTTTTAACACGGTTTGGTTCATTGTCATTGAAAATTCGCTCGTTTCATTATCAAAATAGGGAAGTTGTACAAAAAACATTGTATGGTATTTGTGTTAAAAGTGATTTTATTTTGTTCGTGAAATTGTTCAATTCGCTCCGCTCATTTCACAAACGTTTTCACTCACAAAATAAAACCTCACTTTTAACACTCATATCATAAATAACTATTTTTAATAAGAAAGGTTTAAATTTTAATTTGATTATAGTTTAAAGCGGTTACTCGATGGGTACAGTAACGCAACAAAAAAAAATTAAAAAAAGTGTCGTGCCATGGGGTTAGCACCAGATTTAACGAGGCACTTGTTTATAATTATTTTTTATTCACTTAAAACTACATTTTAAAATTAGTTTCAAGCGGTTACTCGATTGGTTCAGTTCATGCCAAAAAAATGTACCTTAAAAAAATCATAGCAATTTTATGCACCATATTTGCCCTGGCAGTAAATGATTTTTTTAATAGATACAGTGAGTAGTATTATTTAAAAAATATTTCATCCGGTTACTCGATAGGCCAGGTTTTTTGCAGTCCGCTCTTGGACTAAATATAAAATAGTCAGTAACATTAGCAAACGGCACTCAGGGGGTAGCAGAATAGCGAGTCGTGTACCTATACTATTTATATCGAAAGATGAAGATTAAGTTTATACCAGAAAAGTTCAATTAGGGGAATTACGAATTAAAAAAGGTGCTAAAATAGAAAAAAAGTTTAAAGAGAAAAATCTAGGGTAGTCGGCCTATTACTTTAGAAGTTGTGGGTTATTTTCGTTCACGATTGTCATTAGTTCCCACGTTTAAACGTCTTTGGAGAGCATATCAAACCTGTTTCTGGGTGGGAAGTACGAAAAAAAGTATATAGGACGTCGTTTCTTATTACTATTGTTAAAAATAAAGTGAAATGGTACGTTACAGTGGGAAAGAAAATCATAAAGGTAAGTGGCGAATGGTCTCTTGTTACTAGGATCTACCAGTTCTTCCCAAAAGAAAGATCTTGTGGTTATAATTTCGATTGATCTAAAGTGGGTTCCTCATATTACATCAATAGCCAAAAGGTTAACCAAATAATGTAGGTACCTACATGTCTCCACAATTCTTAGCCACAATTTACAAAACCTACATCCCATCTTGGAATATACTGCACCAATTTGGAACCCTTACTTTTCAATAGACATTCATGCTCTTGAACAAGCTTAAAAGCGAATCTCCAGACTTTCACCGATAATTTGTAATCTTCACTATGAAAAACGTCTGCAAATCTTGGCAGTATGCATCCTCCAAGAAAGGCGACTTCTTGACGATCTCATCGAGACATACAAAATTTTACCTGCTCATTATTCACTTGATCTTAGTTTATTTGTGCTCAGTGAGGATGTCCAAAATCATGGTCATAGATATAAACTAGTGCGCGAAAAGTTTAAAAAGCTGTGTCGAAAACACTTTCTTATAAACACAATCTTTAGAGATAGGAACGCGCTTCCTGATTATGTAGTCGACGCTACCTTTGTAAATACTACTAATCATTCAACTCATGTCATTCAAAATGTATTAGAACATATACATTACATTTTCTACTTAGTATATATATTTCCTAAATCTCAAAAATTTTTACAAAAATTGTTTATTAAAAATCTATGCTTAAAGATGATTAAAAAGCAGACTATTTACTAAAGCATCTGTGGCTGAAATAAATAGAGGTTTTACAGGCTATCCATAAAGATTGTAGGTTCGAGTCCTGGCGGTGGATGTGATATTTTTCAATTTCTCTGGTTTGTATAATTTATAAATTTAAAAAATAAGTAAGAGGTGTCAAGGGACACCCGGATGGAACGAAGTTCCTTTTGATTAATTAGTGAAGGAATTAGTAATTTGTAAACACAACAGAGTGTTTATACATACATAAGAATTTATTATTGTCTGTATTAAATCTCTGCTTACCTAAATCCATCAGCAATGTCCGGAACTTTTGCAGAACAGAAACATTGTCAAGATTTATTATTGTTATTATTTTGTATTATTTTATTATTTATTATCTCCAAAAAACCTGTATAAACTTAACAAAGTCACGACACTACACTATCAAAGCAAAATAGAAATAAAATTTATAAACTTGTAAACAAAACATAACCTCAATTCCACTAAAATGCATATAAAATTTGAACACTTACACTAACTTTCAATGTTTATTCACTATCACAAATTGGATACAATAGGTCTTATGAAAAGTGTCCGGAAAACGCTGAGATTTTTGATTAGAAACCACTACAAGTAATAGAAAAATCTTTTATGGCTTTTTCAATGCAAATTAATATGTTTTGTTTGGAAAGATTTTTAAGCTCCTCCCATAGCTGACGTCACACTTTTCTATCCATTGTAATATATCTATCTATGAGAGAGAGGGAGAGAGAGTTATTTATTTTTTGGTCTGTGAGAGAGAGAAACATGCGTGTGTCGTGTCATAGTGTCGTGACAACTTTTGGTATGAATTTTTTTTGGCTAGCTCCTAGCGTCAGTCGTAACTGTTCGTAACGCGCGAAAGGGAACTTCGTTCCAAAAATGTAGATATACAATAATTAGAATGTACTTAATTTTCAACCTTTTATAAAAGATACATATGGAACACAGTTGATGTAAATAAATGGAGGGTAATTAATGTAAATAGAAAATAAAGCTCTGTTCTAAAAATGTACCTATGCAAAAAAACTGAACTCGACAAGTGAACACATATAGGTATTTAAGAAAAGTCTATAAAGACGATTGAATTTGGTTTATTTGTGCTACATCCTGTATACATAATTAAAGAAACTAACAAGTGCAGTAGCGGATGTCAGTTGAGTTTGTAGGGGATCGGTTCCTGCTGGTCATTACCTAAAATTAGTTAGCGAGAAATAGATCTGACCTTTTGGTGTCTACATCAGCGACTACCGCTTCGTCTTTTAGTTATTTAAGTGCTTTTATTTTACTTATCTTTTAGTACCGGTTCAAAGTCTGGTAACTGAGTGAGCACAACTAAATTTTCTCAATATATTTTAAAATACATCACTTAAAAGTCTTTAAGAAAAAAAATTCTAGTCAAATTTTACATCCCTATTTCTGATTTTATACTAAAAATATTTTATTTTATTATTTATCGATGTTGGTTAAATTCTATATTGTATACTTAAAAGTTTAGAGAGAGAAAAAGATTTGCAATTAAAGTATTCTTTTTTTGTAACTGACAAATAAAGAAGAATAAATAAAAGAGACATGACACACTCTTTTTTATAGCATTAGATACCATGTTCTGACTTTTATTTTTAACACAAAAGCTATTCAGAATGTCTAAAACAGTTTCAAAATTCGTCGTTGAATTCACGCCAGCAAAATTTTTAACTGTTTGTTACACATCCTTTAATAGAATAAAAATTTGCGGTTAAAAGTAAGCTCTAAAAAAAGTATTGAATTAGTTCTCCATGGGGCGATTTAACCCAAAATATATAAAAAAATGAAAAGAACTATAAAAATAAACTTACGCTGACAAGGAAGAGATATAGTAATGTCGATACCATAGAAGAAGGTTTTTTTTGTACAATCTTGTTTAAAAAGCTTGTTTTACAATAAATCTGGAGAGTATCACACGAGAACACTGGTTAAATATTGTTTAAATTCAGGAATTAAGGAATTAATATACTGGCGCATCCACCAAAATTTTAAATAGATGACTTAAATTATACAATTAATTTTTATTTCTTACTAGCTGACTCCGCGAACTTCGTACCGCCTAAAAATCAATTATATTTATTTAGTTTTAGTTTTTTCCAATTTTTACGGTCTATTTCCCTTTTTTTTTGTCAATTTTTTGTCTTCTTTCGATTCCTCCTTTATTTTTGATGTACTTCATTTTTCAAGTTTTTCAAGACCAGAATCAATTACAAAATCGCAATTAGCTGTTGCTCTTCAACATTGCTAGATGGCGATTCCCCAAGAAATCTGGATAACTTGATCCTCATTATGGAAAGACGCTGTAGAGCCATCATAAATGCACAACAGGGAGGCCACATTACTTATTAGAATATTGTTTTCTTTGTTTCATTGTAATTTTTTTTATAAAAAACTAACAGTACCCGGCGCGCGTTGCTACGCCAATAACTAAAATAAATTTAAGAAAAAAAAAGAGGAGAAGAGATAGAGAAGGAAAGAAAGTGTATAGTTTTGTTTTACTTATCGCACCAAAAATATATTTTTCGAACTTATATTTATACGAATTTGTATAGATATCTATTAATCATTATTAAATTTGATACATGGAAGCGCCATCTAGTGGTAACTACAATTAATACGAATATCATATTTATCTTACCCATTAAAAATACATCATCATACCGATTTACATGACAATCGGTTGAACGAGGCAGAAGTTATTACTCTGCAACGCCACCTGGTGGCTAGTGGCATCAATGAGCATATCATACAAATCTTCTCCGTGGAAAAATACATATACATACCAATTTTCAAGACAATCGGTTGAACGGGACAGAAGTTGCTACTCTGCTGCGCCACCTGGTGGCGAGTGGCATCAATGAGCATATCATACAAACCTTCTACGTGGAAAAGTACATATACATACCAATTTTTATGACAATCGGTTGAACGGGGCAGAAGTTGCTACTCTGCAGCGCCACCTGGTGGCGAGTGGCATCAATGAGCATATCATACAAATCTTCTCCGTGGAAAAATACATGTACATACCAATTTTCATGACAATCGGTTGAACGGGGCAGAAGTTGCTACTCTGCAGCACCACCTGGTGGCGAGTGTCATCAATGTACATATCACACAAACCTTCTCCGTGGAAAATTACATATGTATACCAATTTTCATAATAATCGGTCCAGTAGTTTTTGAGTTCATTGAGTACATACAGACATACATACATACATACAGACATACATACATACAGACATACATACATACAGACATACATACATACATACATACATACAGACAGACATACATACATACAGACAAATATTCATTTTTATATATATAGATTTGGATTAATAAATTTTCGTTTTTTGGATACATTTTAAATTGTATTTATTTTTTATGAAAATGATTCATTTTTATAACACAAGTTATTCCATGAAGTACTTTTGAACCAATTTATAAATAAAGTATCTCTAAATTTTCAGTATGTGTGTGTGTGTATGTCGTATGTCTTTTTGTTGTATTAAAAAAACATTTAAGTATTTAAGACATAAAGACATTCTGTATATGAATAAAAAGTATTAAACTACAAAGTAATCTATTAAACATTCCATCATTATTCTCGCTATCAAAATAACTATACAGCTAACAAGTAGTGGCAATGTATTCCGGTCAATTTGAGTGGTAACCCAATTCTTTTGTTCTTATATTTTACAAATTCGCCACGCCGGTACTGTACAGAAATTCCAGTACGGTTGGCAACCCTGCACTGGAGTGCATTCCTCAATGGGCAAACAATACATACGACCTAACAAACTAGTCGCATGGTGGCATTACTATCGCGGTGGGCTTGAAGGTACTAATACGTTCTAAAAATGATATGTTTTTTGAAACTGAAAAATACAAAAAGTTCACTTCCGTTTTAGTAGGTAGAGTAGTTGTTGTAATTGAGACATTAAAAAGTAATTAAGATTTTTTAATACCTATAAAAGAAATTTTATTGGTAGGTACGAATAACACAAATCAACAACGAACAATGTTTTATTATTTAATTAAAAAATACTTTAGTTGCCTAAATGTAAGAATAATGTCAGGATCGGGGAAATGAAAATAAAAAGTTGTTTCAAAATAATTATATTATTGAAATTTCACTATTTCGACTCAGTATTATCAATTTTTATCTTATCTACAGCTTTTAAATCTATCAAAAAACACTTTAAACTTACAAGAATGTGGTCGGTTATAAATTTTTATCCACTCTAATATAACAAACTTTCAATGCATTTTAGATGTTAAATTTTTAAGTTTAATCTTTCGCCTTTAACTTTCAATTGATTTAAAAATCATGTGGATTGGCATCTGGTAAATTCGAGAGCCATCGCTAGTTTTGTGAGCTTGCGTTTTATCTTGTTACTCCAAGCTGTAATACCGGAATATGTATATGTCTATTGGTTGAAAAGATCTATTAACACAGATTTATTATAAACTAATGTTTTCTAATATATGTTCACCTGAACTTTTAAAGCAAATACAAGAAATAGGAAATTTAAAATTTAATGTTTTTACTTTTTACGATACCTATCTAAAACCACCTTTATAGTTTATATTTATGCCAAACAAGATATTCTATAAATTTTTGTAATGATATTCAATTCTTCGAAATTGTTTAGATTATTAAGGAAGCGGCAAATGAAAAATATTTATTAATTATTGAAGCATAAAATCAGTGTAAAGTTGTAGAATGCAATTCCCAGTAAGCATTAGAAAATTGATCGGTCAAGCTGTGTTACGTGGTGCTTTGCTTACTTACAATGTTGCTAAATTCAGTACAGAATTGCAAACAGTGACGTGCAAAAATAGCACTTTTCTTGTTCTGTTATGAAATGGTTAACTTAGCATAAATAATAAAATTAACGTTTTTTTTCTCCAGACAACGAATGAATATTTAGCTTTAGAAAAGTTTCTATGTTGTTTTAACACTAATAGAGGAAACATAAAACAATTATGTACTACTTGTAGCGGAAAACCAGCGTGTGAAGAGATGTTATAGTAATAAAAGAACTAAACACACCTCCAAAATTCTTGACCCCCCTGGTATATTCTTAAAACGTTAACTATAGAACGAAACAAAAAATGCTAATAAAATCTGTATTGCCTTATCAAGAAGTTAACAAAAAATGATAGCAAAAAATTGTTTTAGTCAGTAAATAAACAGTTATCTTTACAAGAAAGCAGTTTCAAATTTTAGTCGAAAGAGAACGATTCAGTGAATTTTGTATAAAATGCCAGGAAATCCGATTAGTGAGTTTAACAGAGCAAGAATAGTGGCTTTACACCAAGAAGGTTTGTCAGCCAACCGAATTTCTGACCGTGTTAATATCCCCTGGACGGCAGTTAGACGCATAATAACTTTATTTCAAGAAACTGGTGGCGTTGGCAGAAGACGAAGAACTGGTCGTCCTGGAGTAACTACACATAGAGTAGACCGATATGTGACTGGATATGTTCGGAGGAATAGGAGAATAACGGTACCAGCTCTTCGAAGTCACTTTTTACGTACGTACCGTAGACCAATTTCGACAAGCACAATACGAAGGCGATTACATTCTGACAATTTAAGAGCCAGAAGACCCTTGAGAGTGCCCAGGCTTTTACCCCGACATAAAGCTGCACGATTGCAATGGGGCCAGGCTCATAGAAATTGGCTTTTGCCACTATGGAAAAATGTCCTTTTCTCCGATGAGACAAGATTTGTCCTGGAAAGTGATAGCCGCCGGGAAAGGGTATGGAGAGGTCCAGTTAGACTGGAAAGACTTATTTTTGCCAGAGAAATTATTCCCTACCAAGGGGGGACAGTCATGTTTTGGGGGGGTATAATGTACGGATGCCGTACTCCACTTGTTCATATTGAGCGGACCATGACAGGTACCATATACGCCGAAAACATTATTGAACCGATTATTCAACCCTTGCGCACCGAATTTGGTGAAAATGTTATTTTCCAAGATGACAATGCCAGGCCTCACCGTACCCAGAGAGTACGAAACATGCTTCGAGAAGGAAATATCGAACGAATGGACTGGCCTGCGAACTCTCCAGACATGAATCCGATCGAACATGTTTGGGATCATATTGCTACGGCAATACAAGATAGAGAAAACCCTCCTAATTATAGCCGCTGAAGAGGAATGGGCCAACATGGATCAAGATTATATTGATAACCTTATTCGAGGCATGCCAAGACGTGTCGGTCACCTCATGGAGCGAAGGGGTGATCATACCGAATATTAAAAACATGTTATGTTAAAAGCTTTAGTTTTTTTATTTAAAAAATGAAATAAAGTTTTCTATGTTTATGCATATTCTTTAGTTTTATTTTTTTTAACAAAACTTATTCAACAAAATGAGAAAATTTAAGGCTACAAAATGTTAATAGTAAAGCAACGAATTAAATCTACTACATTTTGAAACTTTAGTTATATTAGATTTTTAAATATCCAGGGGGGCCAAGAATTTTGGAGGTGTGTGTATTTATTACCTAGATTTTGACAAAATTTGAAATTCATAAAACTTCAAAAAAAGTAAGATACACTAACTTGAAACTTAAAAATTAAATCGATTTTAAAGAGAAAATAATAACAAAAAATGGTTGAAAATATGCTTATTTTCCGAGATTTTTACCAAATTAACATATAGAAATCTGTCGACGTTAAATTTAAAACTGAAATGGGCTATGAATAGCTTGTCAAGTGTGGTTCAGACCATAGCTCAAAAAGAATTAATCAATAGGAACATCGCAGGCAAGAACGTAAATATTTAATACTAGAATTTCATCAAAATCTAACTATGGTTACAAATATGTTAGCCCTCGCCCATTCACCAAGCTCACAACGTCCGCTGTTAGCAGAAAGGCCCCTATGCAGAGGTTGCGAACAAGAAGAGGAAACACTAGAGCATATAATGTCCGACAACTCTACTTTTTCTAAAATCAGAAGATCCGTGTTGGGCGAGTACTGATTTACACCAGCCGATGTCAGGGAGGTCTCCTTCGGGAGTCTCATCACCTATTTTAAATCTTTAGGCCTGATGACACTCTCAGATGTGGATATCCCTACACACGGCACGGGACGATGCACAATGTGCCATATGTGGACTCAGTGCCGACAGAGCACATGCTCGCCCCTCTCCAAGTGTTCAGATTCAGAACATGTCGCTATCTAAAACTAACTGGAAGATCGATTAGATGAAAGAATAGATAGAAAAAACAAAAATAAAAAAAGATGATAATTGAAAATTTAGACAACCATATCAAAAAAAAGGTAATCTACATAAAATAAATGAAATATCATAAAGAAAAAGACAAAGATGAGAGGCTCATGTACAAAATGCTACGTGATGCACAAAATGGTAATTTGTAAAGTAAGTGAAAAACCCAAATTAACCAATCAGCCTATCGTTATTCTAAAGCATTTGATCGTGTCTGGCACGAGGGGCTCCTAAGTAAACTGCGATCCTACGGTATGCCCGGTCGATTCTGTTCATGGCTTTCTAGCTTTCTTCAGGACCGTTCTCTGCAAGTGGCGATTGACGGGTTTCTCTCGGACACCTTTACCATCAATGCTGGTGTTCCTCAAGGGTCCATATTATCCCCAACCCTCTTCTTACTATACATTAACGACCTTCTAGCGAAGACAGAAAATCCAATTTATAGCTTTGCTGACGACAGCACACTTATCTCATCGTTTACTTTGAATTCTCGAACATCGGCTGCTAACGCACATCTTTCTCAGACAGCATGAAGTATCACGACTCAATAAAGACCTGGAAGAAATTTTGTCTTGGGGTGACAGTAACCAAGTCGAATTTAACGCTAAAAAAACCCAGGCAGCAGTTTTCTCTAAGAAGGTTAACATTGCAGAACCAGATATAGTCATGGCAGGACACGCAATTCCACTGGCTTCCTCTATTAACTTACTGGGTGTCAATCTGGGAAGAGATATGTCTTGGGCATAATCACGTGGTAACAATCGCCAGGACAGCTTCTCAGAAACTCGGTGTACTTTGCCGTACCAAAAAGCTGTATACACCACAACAACTTTTGACACTCTACAAAGCCCAGATTCGACCATCACTGGAATACTGCTCTCATGTCTGGAGTTCTGCACCGAAGCATACCCTTCGGTTGTTGGATTCCATCCAAAGGAGAGCCATTCGCCTGATCGGTGACCACGAGCTAACCAAGAACCTCGACAGCTTAGAACATCGAAGACTGGTTGGTGATTTGACCCTCTTTTACAAATATTTCCATGGCAAGTGTTCTACTGACATTGCCCGCTTGATTCCACCTAGAGCAATTCATAGCAGAAATACACGACAAACCACTTCCGCCCATCCCTATGTGGTTCAACTTAATACTCCTCGAACATCATTGTTTAAGAACTCTTTCTTCTGGAGGACATCCTCTTTGTGGAACGGCCTTTCTGAGGCCGTATTTCCCACCGAATATAACCTTCAACGATTCAAGAACAACGTGAATCACTTTCTTCGCACACGCACCGCTCTCAGAGCGCCTTAAAGGAATTTTCCTGCAGTGCTTGTGCTTGACCATAAAAAAAAAAAACCTGATTTAGGTACTTATATAACAACTGTTTATGTGTTATATTTAAATAATTAAAATAAATCCAGCTCTGTAGATTTATAAAAGTAAATGTAATTCAATAAAAATAAGTGACTTTTACTACATAATAATAATTGTTACTTGCAGCGGAGTGTTTGAAAATATAAATTTATGAATTTTAAAAATTATGACATTGAATACAAGAATGTAGCTAACATTTACATAACACTCGCTTTATGAGTGATTAATTATTTTTTATATATATGATTATAAAAGTGACAATTAAATATCCCTTTAAACAGGGAATGCAATATTATATAGCTATCGAAAGGCTATTAAGTCTCATCAAGAGGGCAGAGCTGGACAAGGTGCTCTAATCCTTTTCCACAGATAATGGGTGTTCACAATAGATCTGCAAAGGTCGCAGTGATATAGGCTAACAGCCAACCCCAAAAATATCTAATCTAATCTAGCTATCGAAATGTAATTATTTGGTTTTTCAAAAAAGTTTAACTGTAGCATTCCCATATACCTACCGTAAACTTTCGTTTCATGTTACATTGTGTCATCGGGCACTTCCGAAAACAACTTTTAAGTTTCGTGATTAGATCGAGTCCTATAAAGTATGTAGTTTCTAATTGGATATTTGAAAACACAAGGCTGTAGAAGTGTTTCGATTTGTTTGGTCTTAAAAGAAAATTTGTTTGGTGAATTTTGGAGATAGAAGTCACGCTACTCTCGTTTTGAACAAACTCATTTGTCTATAAGAGGCAATTTGATCTGTAATTTATTCATATCCATCCATTTAGTGAACAAATTATAACTGATACTGATTAAAAGTTTATACTAATAATTGCTGAAGGAGCGGAGATTTATCCAATACACGAGTGTAGTTTTAAATATCTATAATTTTTATTTATGAATATCTGTATAACGGTATGTTATTGACTTTAGTTGTGTTTTTGTATAGCCACGTACAAGTCTTAGCGGTAATGAAAGATTTGCGATTTCTTTAGATAAACGCACGCCAATAACAGAAGTTGTTACTTAGGTATGTTGAGTTCTCACTTTAAACCGATAATTGTAATCACTTTGTTTCCAGGTAGTTTTCATTTATCTACTTGCCACATTGTAAACACTTTAAGTCACTCAATTTTTTCTCGCTTGTTATCTTTCAGGAAGCGATTTTAGGTACGTTACACATTTATACAATTCGTTCTAGGTAATGCTGATAGAACGAAGTTAATGTACCTACGATTTGGTGGTTTGTTTACCTATTTAATGAGATAGTAATTTTTTCTTGTTGATGTACTGATATTCCTAATTGTTAGCGTAAAGCACACTACTCAGCACTAGTTAAAGACAAATACAAGACTTTTAAAGATAAAAGAGATAGCTGCATAATCCGTTAACACACATATCAAAGACCAGTACAAAAGAAAACTAGTCTATGGAAAATAAGGTTAAGAAAAAAACTATATCTAATGCTTTGGTTTCTTAGCTTTATAATTTACTAGCAGCCCGTCCCGGCTTTGCACGGGGATTAAAGAAAAATAACAAAACCCACTAAATATATTGGGTCAACGCTTCCCTGTAAACAATATTACACGTTGTTTTATTTTCTGGCAGCAAAATAAATTGATTTTCAGGTGCTCGACCCGCCTTAGGCGGTTGGCCATGAGAAAAACCGATTCCTACTAGTTGGAAGGTTTGACCTTGAGGCTAGTATTCTTAGCGCACGCGATGTAAGGGTTTTAAGGTTATTTTTGGTTACATTAATGGCATTTTAGTAAGGATACCTATTTTTTTTCTTTAATAAAACATAGCCTATGTCACTCGGGAATAGTGTAGCTTGCCAGTGGTAAAAGAATTTTTGAAATCGGTCCAGTAGTTTCGGAGCCTATTAATTTCAAACAAACAAACAAACAAACAAACCTTTCCTCTTTATAATATTAGTATAGAGGTCAACGCTTCCCTGTAAACAATATTACATGTTGTTTTATTTTCTGGCAACAAAATAAATTGATTTTCAGGTTCTCGACCCGCCTTAGGCGGTTGGCCATGAGAAAAACCAATCCCTACTAATTGAAAGGTTTGACCTTGAGGCTAGTATTCTCAGCGCACGCGATGTAAGGGTTTTAAGGTCATTTTTGGTTACATTAATGGCATTTTAGCAAGGATCCCTATTTTTTTTTGAAAATAAAACATAGCCTATGTCACTCGGGATTAGTGTAGCTTGCCTACGGTAAAAGAATTTTTGAAATCGGTCCAGTAGTTTCGGAGCCTATTCATTTCAAACAAACAAACAAACAAACCTTTCCTCTTTATAATATTAGTATAGATATATTCAAAATTAATCAAATTAATTATAATATAAGGACTGGGTAACAGTAGTCAAGTTTGGGAAACCAGAAAGATAGAAAAGAGAAAGAAAGGGCGACCTTCAAAAAAGTGGAACGACCAACTTTACCTAATCAAATCAGCCCATACAAGTTATGATGCTGTAAGTAAATAGTATTATACGTTACAAGGTCGGTAGGTGACTTATTACAGTACGAGTTGGTTTACGGACGAGGCGACGTAGGAGACGAGTCTGGAAATAAAAACGAGTATTGTAATAACACCTAACGACCATGTATCGTATTATATTTTATTTTATCCTGTTTTTATAAATTAATAAATTCATAAAAATTTTAAAAATAGTTCGTAACTTGACTAGTTACGTCAAATTACCTTAAATGTCAGTTACTGTCAAATTTTTATTTTATAGTTATTATAGTGTTTTTAAATGTCAAAAATTAAAAGTAATTGTCTCCCTAAAGCAATCAGAGCAGAGTTGCTAGGCAACACATCACATTACAGTACATGATACCGTAATGTTTTACTTACCGGCGCCGAATTGATTATAGGAAAGTTTATTTACTGGACAGGATGATATAATAGTATTATACGTTACAAGGTCGGTAGGTGACTTATTACAGTACGATTTAGTTTACGGACGAAGCGACGTAGGAGCCGAGTCTGGAAATAAATAAGAGTACTGTAATAACACCTAACGACCATGTATCGTATTATATTTTATTTCATCCTGTTTTTATAAATTAATAAATTCATAACAATTTTAACAGTAGTTCGCAACTTGACTAAAAATAGTTCGTAACTTGCTTAGTTAAGTCAAATTACCTTGAAAGCCATCTGTCACTGTCAAATAATTTTTTTATTATTAAGATTTAATTGTTAATATACAATTGAATAACATTGACTTCTTTTTAAATATGAATGTAAAAGTAAGTAATTAATTATTTTATAGTCATTTTAGTATTTTTAAATGTCAAAAATTAAAAGTAATTGTCTTCCCTTAAGCAATTAGAGCAGCGTTGCTAGGCAACACATTACAGTACCTGATACTGTAATGTTTTACTTACCGGCGCCAAATTGATTATAGGGAACTGTATTTACTGGACAGGATGAAATAAAATAATATAAAAAATACCTATCTCGATTTGGCAAACTGCTTTTAACTCTTAAACTGATTATCGGATTTCCATCAAATCAAACATAACTAAGAACTATCGCGATTAAAAAATACGCACTCAAATAGGTGCATTCCTTCAGGCCACAGACAGACAATCCAAACTTCTAACACAATTTTCCGATATTTTTACGAAATTAAAATTAAATTTCTCGTATTTCGACAAACTCGTAGAAAAGTAAAAAATCGGAACCAGTAATGAAGACAGAAGTGAAAACTTAAAAACACAAAATTTTGAATAAACTAAAATATTTTTTGAAATGGCAGTTCAAGTTTTTTTCTCGGGGTTTAAAAATAAGAAACCGACATAGATTTTTCTGAGCATAAAAACATCAATCACCAATCGAGAAAAAGTCAGAAGTCAAATGTACATTTCCATGAGTAAAATAGAAATTGGAACAAGAATAAGTCTTCAGTAAGAAAAGAAACTTTGGTTATTTATAAAGATAGATAATTTTTATGTATTTAACAAGAGAACAATTTACGAGGGCTGCAAAAATAGCCAGATGTTTAAGCAATACAATATTACACAATAGAAGTTAAGGAATTGAAACCAAATCCAGAATATATAAAACAGCAATAAGACCGATCATGACATACACCGCAGAAACCAGACCAGAAACATCAAAAACCAAACGATTAATGGAAAAAACAGAAATAAGGGTTCTACGCAGTATAGCTGGAAAAACACTTTTAGACAGAGAAACAAGCGAAAGCATAGCTAATACATGTCAGGTCGAAAGTATTAACAACTGAGTGCTAAAAAGAAAAAAAAATAGTGGAATGAGCATATTAGTAGGATGGACGATGGAAGAAAATAGTTTGAGAGAACTCACCAATGGGATACAGAAGCGTATAGACTACCCGCGGAAAAGATGGAGCGATAACCTAGACATAGAGGCAGATGGATGAGAATCAAACAGACGATTCACCTAAATTAAAGAAGGGCAGTTCTAATTTTTTTATATTTTTATGTACAAAATCGAACACTTGGGTAAAAAGTGAATTTAGTGTCATACTCAGTATACAGCTAGAAGTACATTTTACCATTCGGTGGTAAGTGGTTAGTCGGCGTTTTTTATTATATCAGGTCGTACATATCACTTTTTTAATTCCTCGTAAAAGAGATATATGTCGTTAATAAAAGTGAGATTATTTTTCAAATGGAAAAGTAAAAAATTAAATTCTTAGTCACTTTTTATGTTCCATGTATATTGTTTGTGTAAAATTTGAAAGGGAAAATATTATCTAAATTCGGTCCTGTTCGAAACAATTCAGCTGTGTGAGAATGAATGGAATTCCATTCATGAAAGTGCACAGTTACTTTTAACGTCGCGTCGCAGCAGTCGCAGTGGAAGAGGAGGTGGCTCTGGCTTTGGCTTTGGCTGCCTGATGCTGATGTGCAGGCACAAAAATGTCGATAGACTATTATTCTATATCGTAAACAATTTCCCAGATATGCTATTTTTTTGAGGTTAATGCCTAACGGTTACCCCTAAATTACCGGCTGTCCGTAAAAGAATGCACGCTCTCTTTTTCTATAAAAACATTTCATCATTTGTGAAAATAATTATAATTTATTTTTTCGGTACAAAAAATGACATTTTTACGATCACGCTTCAAAAATTCCATATAATGCATCATTGCTTAAACGGGGTCTGACAAAGTTCGCATTAAAACAAGCTAAATGGAATTTCAGTACCACACGAATCTAGGACATTTCCGACTAACAAATAATTTAAAAACCAATAATAGGCTATTATATTTTTAACACATTGTCAATAGAAGTAAAATGAGAATTCTTCATTAAATTATCCTATAGATTTAGAGGTATACACAGAGTCTATGTGGAATAAATTGAGAAAGAACACATAGGAAGAATTTTATGTACATAAAGTCGTTCCAAAATGAAGCAGATTTCAATTAAGAAATGTTAAGGGAGTTTGTATGGAAGAAATTAGTTGACAAATAGTTAAAGAGATAATAATAACATGAATTCCTCACTTATCTGAACGAGAACCAAACCTGGAAAGAATTTTATTATAAATTTCAGATTTATATCAAGAGGTGTTAAAAGATTTACTGGGAAATAGCCCATCATCTTTCGAATTTTTGGATTCTACTTCGAACGAACCATCATGTTCTGATTGTTGAAAAAAAAAACAAACACTACTTTAATTTCTCTTAATTCGTTCCCATGCGGGCTCTGCAGTTCACAAAACGACGCGAACAGACGTAGATTTTTACTCCAGAAATTTACAGTGAATGTAAAAAATTGCATTAAAAATCCAAAATAAAGTCTTAGTGGTTTTGAGTGCAGTCAGAAACAAATCCTAAAGTTGTTTTTAAACCGATATACATACTTAAGTCTTATTTTTATTTTAACAGAATTTATTACTCCAGAAAACCATTTTAAATTCCACGTGCCTAGTTGTACCTCGATATATACAGCTGAATCTATACTTATAATAAATCTGTAGAGATGTAAATTCTGTACATGAAATATATTTCCAAAATAACTATCAGGGGGTGATTAGGGAACGATACTGATGCCAAAAATGAAATCAGTAAAATTTTTGTCTGTCTGTCTGTCTGTCTGTCTGTCTGTATAACCGTTATAGAAACAAAAACTACTCGACCGATTTTAACGAAACTTGGTACAATTATTTTTCATACTCCTGAGCAGGTTATAGGATACTTTACATCACGCTACAATCAATAGGAGAAGAGCAGTGATGAGATGTTGGGAAAACCACTTTTACGGTGTGGGGGAGAATTTTTTATACAACAATCTATACCTACGTCACGCGAACGACGTCGCAGGTACATCGATATAGAACCCAACAATTTGGTTAGATTTTTTGCTGTACGTGTGTCTGTCTGTCTGCCTATCTTTATGTTTGTGCGCGCATAACATGAAAATTACTGATCCGATTTGAATGCGGTTTTCACATATATATTTGTCTTCTTTTAACTTAACATCTGGTGTATAAAAATTTCTTCCCCAACTCTTTTACGGTGTGGGGGAAAGAAATCTTAATACAACAATCTATACATCACGCGAACAACGTCACGGGTACATCGATAGAGAACCCAAAAATGTGGTTAGATTTTTTTGTAGGTCTGTCTGTCTGTCTATATGTTTGTGCGCGTATTACATGAAAACTACTGATCCGATTCGAATGCGGTTTTCACAGATGTATTTGTCTTCTTTCAACATAACATTTAAACGGGGTGAGTAAAGAAATTTTTAAACAACAATCAACACGCCACGCGAACGGCGTCGCAGGTACACCTCGTTATTTACTATATTGAAAAAACTTGATAACATAAATACTCAAAAATCAAAAGAATGGCTGATCGTATCTGATTCTTTAAGTGCAATAAAATCTCTCAATATCCCAGACACCCATTTCTAAATAAAATTAAAACTCAGCTCGATATTTCTTAACGAAACAATGGAAAAATGGTCTTCCTTTGGGTACCATCTCACATTGGGATAGAAGGTAACGAGTTAGCCGATAGCCTGGCAAAACAAGCAGCCTCTGATCCAGAATCAGCTACCTGTTTCAATGTAGTCCACAGTGACTTAACTCCAGTTTCAAAAAATGCGATCATATCTAGATGGTAAGCTAAATGGGATACTTTACAATCAAAGTTATCTGTGGTCAAAAAGTCCTTGGAAAAACCTCTCCAGTCACCAAAGAACACAAACCATAATATCTTGCCTGCCATCTTCACGTAGAGGTCGGAAACTTTTAAGACCACCCTCGTTTATGAAAATTTTTAATGGTAATCATTCGTTTAAATAAAACAGAAACTTGTTACATAAAATAGTATTTGATTATTTTATTTCTATACAAAATATGTTAGATTTTGATTAATTGTTTATGATTTGTTTTTTTTAAATTTGATAAGTACCAAAAATTTTTCTCATAAATATATACATCTGCCAGGTGTTCGATTAATATTTTTGATAATAATGAAATGGATGACGCTAGACCCGGTTTTCACTTTTCATTTCTCATTTTGGCCTGCATACCTCTATAGAAACTTTCCAAATTTCTTATCTAGTTACTTTAATTTTTAAGCAAATGCCGTGTCTACGTAAACATTTTTAACAAACGGAACTGGTAATTTTTATCTACGATCTACGATTACATGTCGGTTTAATGCAACACACGATGAGATGTTTCACAAGTAAATATATATCATGGACTCAAAGGTAGATAGCTTTTTGTACATGTGTGAGAAATTGTACTCTCTGTGAAATGTATATTGGATGTACTGAGTTTGACCTAATTTATTCACATAAGAAGAATAAACTTTGAGGTATGTAGGTAGCTTCTAGCGAAATAGTTATTATTGTTCAACAAAAAGTGTTAAAAAGACGAACAAAAAAATTTTTTCTTATTATTTTTTTAATATTTAATATCATTATTCCACTTTTTGTTGTTAATCTTCGACTCTTTGTATCATTGTTATTTTTATTTTGTTTTTAGTTGTTATTTATAGGGTTTCTAGGTCAATGATTTGTCTAATAAAATTTGAAAGATGTGGACAATTATTATCTATTTCTTTTATTCATGATTTTACAACTTCTCTTTCTATCTGTTTATTTTAAATCTTCAATTGACAAATAACCCAAAAACTATCCACTAAAAATAAATTGTGCTTGTGGTCGAAACTTAGCTGCGACCCTGTTACACAATGAAAATATTTTAATTAAAATTTCCACCAAATTGAAAATATAAGTTGTTAAATTTTCTTTATGCTTGCAGTGTATTTAATACAATACCTGTAGAAATTGCTTTTAAGACGTGTATACTAATTATCTGTTTCCATTCGTGATATATCTCGTGGAGGTATTGTTCGTATAAAAACGGAAATGAGAACTAAGTAAAATATATTATTGTTTTATTATAAGTAGAAGGATTTGCAAGAATATTACTTTAGTAAACAGAATGTTTTCTTATTTTGTGATAATTAAGAAAATATCTTTAATCATTGACGAGTAAATAAGATTTTCAAATTGTACACCAACGTACACTCAAATGTGCATAAATCGTGATAACACGGTCTACAAAAAATAAGATGATTGCATTTATTTTGAAAAATCCTTATTTGTTCTTCCAAATCAATTCATCTTCATCAAAGTAATCCTCCTTCGATACAATACACTTATGCCAACGTTTTTTCCAATATACAAAACCTTTTCCGAGATGGCCTTTAATTGTCTTTCCAATGGGCTTTATCGACTCAAAACGGTTTTTCCGCAACGGTTTTTTAAGTTTGCTGAAAAGCCAGTAGTCGTATGGTGCCAAATCGAATAAATTGGTTGCGGAACAATGTTGGTTGTATTTTTGGCGAAAAGGCCATGAAGAAGGCTTAAGGCAAATATCTCCTCACCTTTTGCACGGTATTCACTCATTGATTGGCTGTTTCAGGGTTGTATGTATAGCACCAAGTCTCATCGCACGCAATAATGCATGTCAGGTTTTCCTGATAGTCAGAAAGGATTGTATCACACACTTTAACTTCAAATTGAGTGTTTTTAGTACTAATCGAGACTTTACACGTCTGAAACCCAAAACATCTTTTAAAATTGTATTGACTAATTCATTTGAAAAACCACCAATATCAGTAATATTTATACATGTCAATCGGCGATTTTGAAGCACCAATACTTTGATTTTATTGGCATCTTGTTTAACAGTTAATGTTGATGGTTGTCCGCTACGCTTCTCATCTTCAACACGTTTACGGCCTTTTCAAAACTCTTTATACAACTTGTATGTCTCAAAAAAAGAGTGTGCGTGTAACCTTTACGCCCGATTGAAGTAAAACTTGTTGTTGTACGTATCGGAAAATAAATATTTAATTACAATTCAATCATATTTATTATCTATATACTTTACAAAAAATGAGATGTTATATTTATATTATTCATTAGAAATAGGAATTTGAAAGTTATCATTATTTTTTATATATGAAATAATAGGTTTATGATAAATAAAATGTTAAACATAGATTTTACTCTCTAAATACCATTAATGTATTTGAAACCGTTTGAAAATGTCATAAATAAATTTTGAAAATTTAAGCTCCTCCCATAGCTGAAATTACACAGTTGCTTCCATCAGAATCTTCCGTTAGAATCTAACGTTAGAGTTACCCCTAGTCGCGCCTAAAGAAGTTTTGCTTCAATAATAGGTAAACAATATTAAAAATATACACACATTATGTTTAGAATGTGTGATTTTGTAGCTGTATCTACCTTATTGTAATACAACACAACACAAGAGCCTTCGATAGTTAAATAACCATTTCATTTTGTAGCATTTTAAAGCATATTCCATAAAATTTAAAATCCTGAGTTGAGTTTGTTTTCTTCAGGATCTGTTATTGGTGGTAAAAGATCAGCCATCCTGACTAGTGGTTTTATGGCCTTTATGGCTACCTAACCAAACCTAAAATAAGTATAAGAAAGTGTTAAAACATTTCGAATATTATTATTTTATGAACAAAAACGTGCAACATGCTTCTTTACTTAACGTAAAGCTTCCGTATAAACAATTATTTACTATCATAATATGTATGTATGTATATAAACTTACTTAATCAAATTATAATGAATGTCACTGTCTCGTCTTTTTTTCATTTTAATTTTTCTTAAAATCTTTCTGGCGCTAATAATATGCCCTTTGACGTTCACAATTTCTTTTTCTTAAGTCTATAAAACGTTAATAGGGCGGCGCTATAGACGGTGGCCCATTAAGATATCAATTTGAGACATACCTCGTTTGAAAGCTTATGATGAGTGCTTTTCAAGGTATGTCACAACCATACCACGCATTATGTTAAAACCCATATTAAAAAAAAAAAAAAAAAAAAACCTCAAAAACCCTCCACTCAGGTTAACCTAACCTAATCTAACCTAGGTTAGATTAGGTTGGATTTTGGATAGGTTATGTCAATGTACCCTACTTTAACATTGTAATTTCACGAAATTACTCTACAAAATTTCATCAATATCTGAGGATTAGAATGTGTGGTATGGTTGTGATATACCTTGTTGAAAAGCACTCATCATAAGCTTTCAAACGAGGTATGTCTCAACTTGATATCTAAATGGGCCACCGTCTATAGTTGTGCCGAAAATAGCTAGGTATAAATAATAGGTATAAATAATTAGGTATAAATAGTGTAATTACACACCAAAAATAAAATGTATGCATATAGATTAGGTACTCACTATTTTCATTCAATATTTTTTCATCACTTTCTTCATTAATAAATCCACTTTGTTTATTCATATTTAATACAAACACTTTATACACAAATTTAAAATATTTACCAGCAATGTATTTTGGTTGACAAGATGACAAGCTGTCTATTTATACAATTACAGATTTAATTTTATTTAATATAGTAGGCAGAATCGCATGAGCGCCGCCAGTATTATTTTCAGGGAGGTGCATCTGCATCTACACACTATTATGATCTAATATATATAGAATGTAGAATGATTTGGAAAGCAACCGCGACGCCTTTAGTTTTTATTCAAACAATAATTTTATAAAAAAATTAAAAAAATATATAATTTTCTGGTAAATTCAGGTATTTTCTTTCATAGCAGGGGGGTGCAAGCGCACCCTCTTGCACCCTGCTGCCGGCGCAAATGCAGAATCGTGTTGGGTATTTTGTATTAGGTTTTGTTTCCGGTTTTTGTTATTAGAATGACGTCACGTCCGTTAGAATAACTTTTTTACTCCTAGTCTCGCTAAAAAAGTTTTACTTCAAAAATCAGTTTACTATGGTGTTAATTAATAATTTATTTTATTAGCAACAGTTACGCCACTGTTTTTATCTTTTCAACAACGCAACGACGCGTCGCGTCTGCAGACGAACCGTGGCCGACGACCGACAGACAGACTGACGACGTCCAGTAGGTACTCTAGCTCTACATACATAGTGCTAGTTGGTAATGTGCAATATGATGATGTGCCGTTTTTAATGACCCGTTCTTCTAATTAATTACTAGACTAATTACTGTTGCCGTGCACCACGGTATATAATACCGATGATCCTGATGATTCAGGAAATATAATATTTTAAAGAAGATTGCTAGTTTGGTTTTTCACTTTCCACTCTCTGCTTGTGCTTGTTGGGTGTGTGAAATTATAGAGCTCAATCTTCTGTATAAATTGGAATAATATCAACATACTAACGGTACTTTCAAGTTCTCTGAATTAATGAGACTGTCTACAATATTTACAAATTGCAATTAAAAAAAACTAAAAATAAACAATATTGTTCAACGAGTGGTTAAAAAAACAGTCCAAAATGTCTTAAACCTCATAATGCAACTTAAAAAAAAAATGTGAGCCGTCACGGGACGCCTGGCAGATGTGAAACATCGACATTATTGTGTAAAAGTAATATGCAGAAAAGAACAGATTGTGATAGGAACTAAATATGTCATAATGATAAAATAAAATATTACGATTTTTTCCAGATGACGATTACTATTTATTGAATAAATTTAAAAAGTGATTTCGTTTAGCTTTTTATTTAATTGCCTTAAATTCAATAATCTTAAAAAAGGAAATTATTAAAACACAAATTTATATAGAAGTACGTTACTATATTAATATAATTGTAGTTACTTCATAATTTTAGTACAAACAAAAAGCGATACTAAATAAAAAATAGGAAAATGATGAATTTAACTATGAATACAACTTTATCGTTGAATAACTTTTAAACGGTATTTAAATGAGAAATGTATTATGATTTAGGCACGGGTTAATGTGAATATTAAGGGCTGGTTAAGGTCTGATAATTTTTGTTAGGTCATAATCTAAAAATTTGATGGGTGTTTGGAGAACAAAACCAAATCTGGGAAATAACGGACACCCCAATGTATATAGGTACTCACTCATTTTTATTCATATTTTTTCATCACTTTCTTTATTAACACTTTGTTTATTCATATTTAAAACTAAATACACAAATTTTACGCGGACAACTATATGACAACTATTCACCAACAATCAATTTTGATTGACTAGCTGTCAATTTTACAGGTCAGCAAAATATGTAGGTCAAGAACGTATATAAGAAGGATGCTCCACTCCCTATGTTGTACTATGAGCTGCCGTGTGCAATGAAAACGGAAGCAATGTGGGCAAGGCGAGAGAAGCGACTGGCGCAAACGGCTACTGCGCATTAGTGCTGTCTCTGTTCTTCTCACTGCTCGTTCAAGAGTGAGAAAGTCAGTAGCGTAGCGTGCTGGTGTTTTTCATTTACATTTTTCCATATATTTTTTGATTGCCTTGATCTTTATTTATTTTTTTTTAATAATAATAATAATAAGTTTATTGCCTTTAAAACTTTATTTATTTGTTTTTTGTAATAATTAATTTTTGCTTGTTTAATTATTTTTTATAATTGTTTTTTTTAATTTAAATAATTTTGTCTTAAATCTACGTTATTTTGATTTTTTCTGTATTTGTTGTATAATGATTTTTTTTCATTTATTGAGTTAATTAGAGATCTTGTCATCCATTTTTTCCTTTTTTCTCTTTACTTTTAATTCTAATATTTTTTGAGGAGTTTTGTATACACATCTGCAGGGAACTAAAAAATTCCTTTGTTTCATTTTCTAAACTTGTTTTATTTAAGACATTATCCCATGAAATTTTTTGTATTTCTTGGACAAGTTTTTTATTATTAATAATTTGGTAATACCGAGATTTACCATAATTCTTACTTATTTTTTCAATTAGGACTAATTGTAATAAGATGGTATGATAAACTGTTATTGAAGTTGATATTGTTATAGGAATAAGTGTATCAAAATTATTGTTTTTTGATTTAATAAAGATGTGGTCTAAGCAAGTTTTTGAGTTGTTTTGTACCCTAGTAGGTGTATTAATTGTTGAGAAAAAACCGTGTTCATTCATAATGCTTCGGTACGTGTTCTTATTTACAGTATCAACTAATAAGTCAATATTTATGTCACCTACAAAGAAATTGTAATCGGAGTTTTCATTTTCATTTTGTAAAACTTCATTCAGTTGATCTAAGAAACTCTGAATATCACTAGAAGGAGATCTGTAAAATGAGTATAAAAAACATACTTTATTTTTAAAATTTACCTTCAATTTTAATAACTTTGAACCATTTAGATCAATTATTTCATGATAATTATAAATATCAGTTTTTATAAATACAAGGACACCATCATTCTGATTATATTTGCCTGAATTATATAGGGTCTTAAAGCCTGGCATATTAAAAATAAGGGAGTCCCTAATTTGCCAGGTCTCTGAGAGTACAATACAATCTAACGAAATATCAAGAGTTTCTAAAAAAATTTGAAATTCGTCGAAATGTTTGCCAACACTGGATATATTTTGATGTAATATTTTGAAATTCTTATTTTCTTTATTTATTTTTAAAACTTCAGATGTTTCTGTTGCTGATTGCAAGGGGTATGTTATTTTTTCTAGTTGAAAATCCCTTATATAAGGATCCATTAAAAAATCTTTTAATTACTTTGAATGTTGACAGAAGTGGAATCTCATAAAAAATTGTATTTATTATAAAATTTCAATGCTTTTATACTTACTTGAACAAAAAGTTTCTAATAAACCTTTATTAAATAAAATTAATCACAATGAATAAAGTTAAAAAAGATATAATAAAGTTAAAACAGATAAAATGTAGTATAATATTATAAAAAATGCGAAAAATTATCAAAGTAGAACGGGAAGTGCGAACTCTAAGCTAATAACTAAGAAATGAAATTAAATAAAATTGATTGAAATATAAAGATAAAATAGACACTAATAGTTTACTTTTTTTTAAATCGTTCCACCTTTTTTTTGTTGTTTATCAGTTGATGCAGATGGTTTTCTTGTTCTTGTTAATATTTCTTCTTTCTTTTTTTCTGGCTCGCTTTCTTCTTCCTCCGAATCAGCTCCTAAATCTCCAATTTCCGCCTCTATTTCAGAAATCTCTTCAGCAGTGTAAGGTTTATTATTGATATAAAGTTTTCACTAACTTATTATGCACTTTTAACTATGGTTTTTGTGGAGCAATTTTAGGCCCGTACTTTATGTTACCTTGCCAACGTTATTAACCCGTATATCAGTCAAATAAATGCATGATTCCCCATTTACATATATTTCTACCACAATCAATTGAGTTTACAATTCTCACCGGTGTCATTATTTATAAATTGAGGTATCTTAGTTAAAGATTCGATCCAAAGTTTCGAGAATTTCCTCAACATTCCTGAAAGTTTCCGAGGTATTCCAAGTGATCCATGATAACAATTCACCGCAGTAATACACCTTGGAATCAAAAGAAACTAGCAATGAAGCTTTCAAATTGTCCTCAATCCTTTTTAAATCTTTTAAATCACCACTCCACATATCACGACAAGGCAAATCACTTTTACCTTTGTTTAATTCTCTGTTCATTCAGTATTAAATTTACCCGTAATTGTTATATACTGATCGAAAAAGTTTTATTTCAGCTCATTTTCTATCCACAACGCTTTGACATTTCGATCTGTCTTGACAGTTCACCAAAAAAAAAAACCAAACACCAGCACGCTACTGACTTTCTCACTCTTGAACGAGCAGTGAGAAGAACAGAGACAGCGCTAATGCGCAGTAGCCGTTTGCGCAAGTCGCTTCTCTCGCCTTGCCCACATTGCTTCCATCTAGCAAGCATACCCCCACCAAGCAAGTGGAGCATCCTTCTTATATACGTTCTTGATGTAGGTATATTATGTTGCCTATACAAACAAACATTTTTAGATATATAGAATAGATAGTAGGCGGAATCGAGTTAGGTTTTTATGAAACAATTCATACCCTGTCCCGCCAAATTTTTGAATCGATGAGCTTTTTCCCCCTATTGTTGGCGCGCCACCGTCGCGTCGCTCAAAACATGACACCAATTTCATATAAGATATCAGTACATCTTTTATCGATTATTATCGATGCGTTAGGTTTTTTACGTCATGACGTCACCGTCACCACGCGAGAAATCTGATTTACGTGCCGCTATAGATGTTTCACATCAACAAGCAGGCTCCTGAAAGTAATAATATTCCCGACAAATAGATATAATCTAAAGGAGAAACTTTTTATCGGGTTATTCACAATCTTATAGAGTTTATATGAAACGCAGATTAAATATCAAATGATTGAAGAGAAGCAGTAATCGTCTCATGTAATAAAGAACTTGAGGAGCTAAATTGAGACTATAATTTTCTTCGAAAAGTAAAATTTACGAGACTTGAACTTGCATGAGAGGGGAAGCACTATTTAAAAAAAAGCAACTAGGATACTCAACTTTTCGATGAAAAGAAAACATTGCTAAAAGCCTTTGATTATTGAAGATCCGTTTGATACCATGGCACACAGACAGTAATAGAGAATTATTATATACGATGAGTAATAGTAGTAGAAATTGATGAACATTACTGACTTAAACAAACTGCAACTGAACTATGATTTGAGGAATAAACGATACAGGTTATGTAAAAATATAATGTTAGAGAATGGTATATTGCAAAGAGGAACGCATACAAGAATCTTCTGATGTAATGAAATGAACCAAAACCTCTTTTCTTGCTGCTTATGAAGAATTACTTAGAAGAGGGCATTTTACGAAGGTTTCTGTGTTTCCCTTCGTCCTTGCCAAATGGAAGGGCTTCCCAAACCCACATTGCACAACGTGGGTCACACTACCACACAACACATATACACAGACCAAAGAAAGAATACTGTTTAGGTATATTTAAGCACCATGGATGAAGAGAAGACTCAAGAGCAATTCAACCTGCTGGAAAGGAAATGTAAATGGGAAAATTTGTGAGAGCGGGGCCGACGACAGATACTAACATCTTGCCTTACTTGTGACAAAGGACGGATTTTATAGAAATAATGAGCCATCCCTCGGAAGTTTATTATTTTTTATCTAAAACAGATTATGTTACAAAAAAATAATATAAAACAGTGATACTCATCACTACTATCACTACTAATATTATATAGGCGAAAGTTTGTTTGGATGGATGTATGGATGTATGGATGTATGGATGGATGTTTGTTCCTCTTTCACGCAAAAACTACTAAACGGATTTTAATGAAACTTTACAGTAATGTAGCTTATAGATCAGAATAACATATAGGCTATAATTTATAAAGATATTGTGTGAATTGTCCAAAATATAACGATAAATGTCATTTAAGTCTGAAAAAATTCTGCAATCTGCGAGCTACTCAGGCGTGTGCTGCAAAAACAGTTAGTGCTACATGTATATAATGTATGGTGAAAATATTTATCTTAAATAGTCCTACAAAAAATTCTGCGACACCATATATATCTATCTTTTATGAGTAAGCCATTATTGTCAAAATAGTGAACCATAAATACAATAAAAATTGATAATTTATTTCTAATGCACATTTGGTAGTAATAAATGGATCCTTATCAAAATGAATACTTTTATCGCTTTTGGTATTTAAAGGAGATAAATTTTGTCATTCACAATACATCATTTGAGTAGCTACCTATAGGCCTATGATTAGGGGTTTGCAGTGCTTAATTACTGTATTTCTTATGTTGACAATATTGTTACGTTATTACAGTGCGAATGTAACATCTCAATATTGTCAGACTGTTATATTTTTCAAATACGACCCAAAAATTATGAATGTTATAATTTTAATGTCATAACGTTAGTTCTTTTCACGCTAATATAAGCTACTCGAAATACTAATACTGCGCACACGAAGTCGCGGGCACCAGTTATTGATACATAAAGACCTTGCTTTTATTCGAATTACACGCAGACGAAGTCGCGGGCAAAAGCTAGTTAATAATAATTCAGTTATTAGGTAGGTGCTTATCACTTAACTGAACGTTTTTGTTCAGGTGTATCTTTCCCTTTGTACCTACTTTGTGAATTGATATGCACGTCCATGAAATCAATTAAATATGCATTAAAAATAACGACATGGTATAGATCGCCCAACGAAAGTTTGGGACAGCCACGTGGCCTCTCATTCAATGCGCAGTGGTTTTTTTACGAGCGTTACGATAACAACGACCGTTCTGAAAGCTTGTCAGTGTGGTAGCTAGAATGGTTTTGTAAACTGTATTTAGCTACGAATATACTGAGAGAGTTTCTAAGTTGTTTTTTAAATGTATGTATTTTTTTAGTTTAAAGTGGGCAGTAACAAATTTATATAAAATAAATTCTTCTTAATTATGTTGGCATCATACATTAAAAATTAATTTAAGATGTATAATATATTTTTATTTCCGTCCGCCACTGATAGAAAGACTCCGCCTACCTGCGCCGACTAGCACGTGGCTGTCACAAACTTTCGTTGGGAGACCTATAGCACCCTATGCATCAAAAGAAAATAAGAAAATAACTTGCTGGTACCACATAATAATGGAATTTAAATATATTTTGTTGGTAGATCTTTTTTTATTGCATTTACAAAAATTTAATGATATGGAAGAATATGATTTAAAAAATTACTTAATATTTAAAATATATTTGATAAAATCAAAAATCCATTTGGAAATATTACAGTTAATTATTATATACATAAACAGATAAAACAAAATTAATTTTTTATGACTGTGATAAAAATAATTATACAGAGAAATAACAACATTCTTTTGTTCAAAAATTAGTATGAGAATGTTTGTTCGGTTTCATTTTTTATTATATTTTATATACCAATTATCCACAATTAACAAATATTAACGTACATTTGGTTGTGATTAAATTTATGTATATTAGGTATTTTATGAACATAATAATAATACTTATAACTCACACCTGACATTGTTTTCTATTGAATATGATAGGTAGGACCTGATTAACCAAAAGCATAATTTATTTTTTTGATTATTTTCAAAATTTTATTGTTCCAGTTTGTATGTATGTATGTATGTATGTATGTATGTATGTATGTATGTATGTATGTATGTAGTTAGGGGTAACAGATACACCTGCGACCTATAAGATCTATTGTGTCCCCCTTTTCTTGCTATATTTCTGATGATTCCTCAGACTTATAGCAGCTCTTCTAGTCCTATCTTCCTTAGAAAGTTTAGGATATCATTGGGTTTTAAATTAGGTAGTTCTTTCCTTTCTATTTCGTATGACCCTAGGTATTTAACCCTAGAATTACTTAATGCCATGCATTCTAAAAGTATGTTTGTTCCAGTTTACCAAAGCACAGAATTTTTATTGTTTGTTTATTAAAAATACAGCTTTCATAACTTCAATATTAAAACAAATAAATTACTAATATCGAACAAATTTGCAATTAAATATGGTTTTGAATAAAGGTACTGATAATTTTGGTGTTTAATTTTATTTTAAAGTAGGTATTTATTTTCTGTAAATGCATTCTACAGGGTGTCGATTTTAATTAAAATAATGTTAATAATAGCTCCAGAAATATAATTTTTATAGAATTTAAATTTTTTTTTATTAACCTAAACTATGATTGTAACGTTAGGCCCAATTCACACAGAACGGACGTCGGGCAGAGACGAGGTGCAGAGCTTTGTCCCTTCCGCGTCTCTCCTATGTAAACAAATGGTACAAATTTCACAGAAGCGACATGGCGCATTTTGTCTCTTTAACTGTCTCTCGTAGAATACAAGAAGGAGCGCGTGAGTTCCTTCACCACCAATGTTCCATTAAAATCAATTCAGCCACAATAATTAATGCCTCAGATGCTTTGAAGGCTCTACAATCTACCAGTTTGTGTCAAAAACAGCCTGAAACAATCTCTTAAGCAACTGGGTAACTTTGCTGTTAGTATCCGTATACTTAAAACGAATTCTCGGAAACGAGATTACTGATAGTCTCGCAAAACTACCTGAACCCTTCTGTGGGATTTTGAAATACCGCATCATGGACGAGATGCGAAATTAGAGAAAGTATTTAAATGCAGCCTACTGGTAAAGCATTCCAGGCCAAAGGCAACCAAATAGGTTAATATAGCGTATACTGTGGTACTCTAAATTACTCTTAGAGTTTCAGAAACCTAAGCTCAGAGTAATCGAACTAATTCTTACTGTCCATTGTGATATTATCTCTGTAAAATTGGCAAAGTGGACAGTTGAATATACAGATTCTGTGACTATACAAAGGAAACGATTGAATATATTATTTGTAACTGCGGAGTAATTGTTTGTTAAGAACATAAATATCTGGAATAGATCTTCTTAGAACCTTACTAGTTGTACTCGCAACGTCGTTCGCGTGGCGTGTGATTGTTGTATAAAAATTTCTTACTCCAACCCGTTTAAGGAATGGGAGAAAAAATTTTATACACCAGATGTTAAGTTGAAAGAAGACAAATACATCTGTGAAAACCGCATTCGAATCGGATCATTAGTTTTCATGTGATGCGCACATAAACATACAGACAGACAAAAAAATCTAACCACATTTTTGGGTTCTATTTCGCACCCAGTCTTTTCAACGTCACAGGCAGGAATATAAATATATATACAGACTGCCGACAAGCACTACTGACCTTGAATAGACCACGTTTCACTTCAAGTTTAGTACTAGAATGTCACCAATCTCTAACTGAGGCCAGCCAGAATAACGTGGTCACTCTCAGCTGGATCAAAGGACATGGGAACTCTAAAGGCAACCGCATTGCGAACAATTTAGCAAAGAGGGCTGCGGGCTACAGATATGTTAGCCTTCGCCCATCTACCAAGCTAACATTGTCCGCAGTCGGGGACCTTATCAAACAGCACTCTGACCAAAAATTTATACAGTGCTGGGATGAAACTACGAACTGTAGACTGGCCAGAGAGTTATTACCTCATCCTGGCGAGGAAACAGCAAAAAAATTTAAGGCATTGACCAGACAAAATCTCCGAACAGCTGTGGGAATCCTGACAGGTCACTGCCAATTGCGACAACATCTCTTTAGGATGAAACTAACAGAATCGCCGCTATGCAGAGGCTGCGAACAAGAAGAGGAAACAGTAGAACACATTATGTATGACTGCTCTGCTTTTTCTGAAATCAGAAGAACCGTGTTGGGCGAGTATTGGCTTACACCAGCCGATGTCAGGGAGATCCCCCTCGGGAGCCTCATCACCTATTTTAAATCAATAGGCCTGGTGACATCCTGAGGTGAGGATATCCCTACAAACGGGAGGATGCACAATGGGTCATATGTGGCCTCAGTGCTGGCTGAGCACTAGCTCGCCCCTCCCAAATTTCCAGATCCAGAGATCCAGATTGGGTTCTATTTCGATGTACCCGCGGCGTCGTTCGCGTGGCGTGTTGCTTTTTGTATATAATTTTCTTTCCTCACCCCGTTAAAGGGGTGGGGGGTGGGGTAGAAAGTTTTATACACCGGATGTTAAGTTAAAAGAAGACAAATACGTCTTTGAAAACCGCATTCCAATAGGATCAGTAGTTTTCATGTGATGCGCGCACAAACATATACATTTCTACAGTTTTATTATATGTATAGATATAGATTAGGTTACAAACGTAACTCTGAAACAGATAATAGACTTTCTAAAAGTCTAGACCTTATGGACTCATAAATAGATCTAGGGTATACAGAAAAAGATCTTTTAGATGGTCGTGTAGCAAGGCCACTTGGGCTAATGAACCCCATTCTTAATCTAGAATCTACAATCTACATTCATAGAATTTTCTCACTCACACTTATTACTTTTATTATTTAATATCCTTCTTCGATATTCCATTAAAAAAAAAACAGTAATATTCATAATTTTTATTTTGGTATTGAAAATTTTTAGGGTATCATCCACCGAAATTGTTTGTATGAAGGTTTTACCGTTACGACAGGTGGAGAAAAATCGGTGATAAATCACCCTCTGTAACTTTAATTATGGTTCTTTCTTCGTATTCGATATAATAGAATATATCTGGGTGTAGTAATAGAAAAAGAAAAACTTTAAGAATTGTTACTGAAAAAGTATACAAACAAAATATACAGCGTTTACATTTAGTTATCATAGAAACATAAAAACAATTATTTTTTTATGACTTAAATTATGTAAGGTTGGTTTAGAACTTTTCTGGAATCTGTAAATCTGCTAATTGAATAAAAACCATGGTATTTAGCAAATTTTTTGTCATTAAGTTTCACTAAAAAAGGGAAGTTATACATGAGAATTGTTTAACAGTAAATTTCAGGACTTCCTTGAACACTTTATTATTATAAAAGGTGGATAAATTTGCTAATAAATCATTTTCTGCAACTTTAATTATGGTTCTGTCTTCGTAATTTGTTTATAAGTAATTAGTGTGAAATTGGTTCATCTGCAATATATTTTTTATAATTCACGTTCACAAAGTTTCTATTTCGACACTAAAAACAGTATCAAAATAGATTCATTGTAACACTGTTTTTGGTAACTTTTTGTTTTACACAATTGGTTGCACTGCACTGATTGTCAACGAAAGAGTTCAGATAGTAAATGAAGAAGTATGTTGTAGTTAATTATTTACTACATTATCAGCGTTATTGCTAAATTCGGAATATTTTATACAAATTTGACAAACATTCAAATTTTAAATCATCAAAACTGACAAGTGTCAAAGTGTCAAGATTGCCACCATAAATAAATATTTCGAAAAACTCTCATTTTATTTATTTTTTTATACTTTTAAAAGTTCATTATAAAAAATAGTAACACTCGAATTACAATGACGGTTTGTAGTACTCGTTCTTTGCGAAACTCACCGCTTCGCGGTTCGTTTCACAAACTGAACTCGTACTACGAAACCTCTGTCATTGTAACACTTGTATTACAATATACTATTTTAATCCTATCGCCCAAATAGTTTTTATTTCTTTACTCTATGTATTTTTGACGTGATACGAGGGTTGCCTTTTATATTTCGGGATTTGGCAACCCTGGTGTTGCAATCTGGCAACTGACAGCTCTATCGTAAAGTTGGACATTTTTGAGGTTATACGTACTCAGAACGTTTTGACATACGAGCGCTATTTGTGTTGTTTACAGTAACTTAAAAGATTCATCTCGGCCCAAAAATGGAATTAAATCGTGAACATTTTCGTGCGATTATTTTTTACAACTTTCGACGTGGATTAACTCAGTAACATTGCATGGATGAACTTAATTCAATTTTTGCCGATGAAGCTCCATCAAAGACCAGTGTTTATCGATGGTATGGTGCATTTTATCGTGGTCGTAGTTCACTCCAAGACGAATTTCGAGCAGGTCGTCCAACATCAGTTGTTGTTCCGAAAACCATTGATGCTGTGCGCGAACTGATATTGCAAGATCGTCATGTGACCTATCGTGAGATTGAGACAACCTTAGGCATTAGTGGGACCAGCATACATTCAATATTGCATAAACATTTGACTGCCAAAAAAATTTGTTCGCGTTGGATCCCACACAATTTCTCAATCGCTCAAAAAAAGGCTGGTGTCGATTGGTCGAAGGAAATGCTCAAAAAATACGATCGCGGTGCTTCAAAACACGTCTATGACATCGTAACAGGTGATGAATCGTGGATTTACGCGTATGAGCCCGAAAGTAAACAGCAGTCGACTGTATGGATGTTTCAACATGAGCCCAATCCAACAAAAGTTGTTCGCGCACGAAGCACTTCCAAGCAAATGGTCGCCTGTTTCTTCGGAAAAACTGGACATGTCGCAATTGTACCACTAGAACAACGCAGAACAGTCAATTCTGAGTGATACACAACCATTTGTTTGCCAGTTGTCTTCCAAGAAATCAGGAAAACCAACCGCCGAAGACGGATCACTCTTCACCACGACAATGCGAGCTCCCACACATTGGCTCAAACAACTGCATTTTTGAGCACCCAAAACATCGATTTGATGAGTCATCCACCGTATAGTCCTGACTTGTCAACGAATGACTTCTTTTTATTTCCGTACGTAAAAAACAAACTGAGAGGTCAACGTTTTTTGACACCTGAAGAAGCGGTTGCTGCATTCAGAATGCATGTTTTGGAGATACCTCAATCAGAGTGGCAAAAGTGCTTCGACAATTGGTTCAAACGCATGCAAAAGTGTATAGATCTTCATGGGGAATATTTTGAAAAACAATAAAGTGATTTTCGATGATTATTATTTGTTTTTGTTCTCTAATCCCGAAATATAAAAGGCAACCCTCGTAACGTCTTATAATTCGATGGAGCCGGCTGCATGACCAAAAAATGAGGTCTTACCTTGGTCCTTGCTCCGTTCGAGATTCTTAAAAAGTTTCACTGAATTACTCTGTCAAAGTGATCTGGATATAAATTATTTAAATATTTTACGAACGCAGTTTTCTTGATCTGTAAACGTATTCTGATTGATTGCGTTCCGTCCTTTATTGTAATAAAATTATTTGACATAACTGTCATTTGTGATTAAATTAAATAAAATTGAATTACGGTGACTATTTTATAGAGTTTTTGTGTAAAATATGTATAAATCAAGAGAACTTTTATGAAAAATGTGATTAAGAAGTATCAATAGCAATTCTAGGGTACCCAAAATCATTCGGTAAGTAAAATATATTTCATAATGTATGGAAAATGATATGCATACATAATATCTATTAAACAAATAAAATTAAAATTTTATTTTGAAAAATGCAACCATTCCATCAGAACCTATTTTCTTATGGCGTTGTCACGTTCAACTATCGTCAGTAAACCGACTTTACAGACAACCGATTTTTTTATCAGAACATATTTCTTTGATTCATTCTATCTAATGAGCAATGAGTCTTTGGCCTATATATATTACATACTTCATTGACTATAATCCAACTTATAAGTTATTATAATAGGTCAGTCAAGTCGTTTTATATCTATACAAGGAGCAACTGTTTGACTGTATTAAAGTTTAAATATAATAATTATAATTGTATAACAATAAAACTTCGCATTTTAACACGAAATGAAATAACTGATAATCAACTCGTAAATTTTTTTATAAAGAACCTCATTAAAACTATTAAAAAAGCTTTACCTTGCTTGTATACCTATTTAGATTTACTAAAAAGGGGTGTTATACATGTTTCCTGTTTTCTTATTAAATTTACGATTTCTGTGGTATTATCCACCGAACTTAGGGACTTCCTGTCTTTATCATTTGAACACTTAATCATTTTATAACAGCTGGAGATTAATTGGTAGTAAATCACTTTGCGTACCTTCATACTTTGTTGTCGATAGAAGATAAGAAAGTGACCAAATTTAAAAATTGTTACTATGTAAATATGTAGACAGTTTTTACATATGTTTCACTTTGGTAGGCAACCTTCGATTTCTTTTTGTTTAAACCCCATTTCAACCTGATTACGAACAAACCTGAAAACGAAGTATGTAAGCTCTACCAGGGTAAAAAAGGATATGTTTAAACACGATATAGTTTTAGAATTTTAGTATAAATTGCTTTATAGGTAAGTATATGTTATATTTATATATTATAGCCAAGTACGATATACAATCTCTTCCCGATATGACTATTTTATCCTAGGTTTTCAATTCTTTAGGCACACCCCAAGTTAAATACAATTTTTAGCCTTTCTAGACAAACCTATAGAAGTTCTTAACTTTTCAGTCAAACTTCGAAATAAAAATAATTTATTTCAAACTCTGATTATTCAATTCTTGAAGTCTAAAAGACTCAGTCAAACGTCGATTTGTATTGTATTTAAGTTATTTTTTTCAGTCATTTCATGTTTGTACTTAAAGCGTGCGGGTGTGTAAGATTAAAGATGAATGTTTTAAACAGTGTCGTCACTGAAAACGTAGATAAAGAAGCTTTAAAAGTAAAGTTTGAAGAGAAAATTACTAATTTAAATGAAGATAAGAGTTCATTTCATATAAGAGAGTCGGAGCAGATTATCTGTGAGATAGGATCAATTAAAGTAGAAACAAAGAAAACGTCTTTACATTACCGCCGTTTCAAACGCTATACGACGTATGTTTTGAGTGCGAAAAAAAAATCAGTTACAAAAAATATACAATATTACCACAGCCGTAGTAAAGTACGGCTGTGATATTATCTTTAAGCTTTCACAATGAAAGTGCTTTAATTTTGTATTTACTTAATTATTAATTTCTAAGTATATGTAATTTATTTCGGGTCAAAGATATGAAATGGAAATATCTGGATTGTCGAAGACGATACTTCAAAGGAAGAAAAAAATTAAGGATCACCATACTGATATCATCATCATCATCACTCAACCTTCACGTGTCCACTGCTGGACATAGGTCTCCCGCATCCCGTTCCAAGTGTCCCTATTCTGTGCTGCTTGCATCCAATTCCACTGGCAGCGTTTTAAGTCATCAGACCACCGTGTTGGTGGGCGGCCTCTTTTTCTGTAGGCTTCCTGTCGCGGTCTCCAATCGAGTATTCGTTTTGTCCATCTGTCATCTGTCATCCTAGCAACATGCCCAGCCCAGTTCCACTTGAGCGTTGTTATCTTCTCTATCACATCTACTACACGAGTTCGTCTTCTTATCTCCAGGTTTGGGATTCTATCTCTGAGAGAGATGCCCAACATTGTACGCTCCATTGCTCTTTCGGTCACACATAGCTTGTGTATGGTTTTTCTTGTCAGCGTCAATGTTTCCGCTCCGTACGTTAGCACTGGCAATACACATTGATTAAAAGTTTTTCTCTTAAGACATATGGGGAGATTTGATTTAAAAATGTAGCTTATTTTGCCGAAAGCAATCCAGGCCAATCTTATGCGGCGAACAAGCTCGCTTGTTTGATTATCCCTTCCTATGCGAATCTCATGTCCCAGATATTGGTAAGAGGTGGTTTGGGCTATCTCTATTCCAGCGATAGATATATTCTGGCTAAGCACAAGGTTTGTCATTATTTGTGTTTTTGACATATTTATCTTTAGCCCAACTTCTAGGGAGGAGAGGTAGAGCCTGTCCAATAACTCCCTGGCATCTTCTATCCTATCAGCTATAAGGACAATATCATCCGCAAATCTCAGATTACTGAGCTGTTCTCCATTTATATTTATGCCTCTTTCGTCTAGTTTTGCCTTTTTGCATATATATTCCAACAGTGTAATAAATAATTTTGGTGATATGGGGTCTCCTTGTCTCACACCTCGCTGTATGGGGAATTTGTTTGTGCTGTTATCTCCTAACTTAATACTTGCTGTAGCGTTTTGATATATATGTTTTATTATGTTGGTATACCGATGGTCGATTCTACAGTCTCCCAGAGCTTCGAGCATTTTTTGCTGATATACTGATATATCTGTACTTATATTATAAAGAGGAAAGGTTTGATTTTTTGTTTGTTTGTTTGAAATGAATAGGCTCCGAAACTACTGGACCGATTTCAAAAATTCTTTCACCGTTGGCAAGCTACACTATTCCCGAGTGACATAGGCTATGTTTCATTTTCTAAAAAAATAGAGATCCTTACTAAAATGCCATGAATGTAACCAAAAATGACCTTAAAATCCTGACATCGCGTGCGCTGAGAATACTATTGATTATAGAATAAAATAATGTACTACTATTTTGAAGAATATATAAATATCTACAAAAAATGCCGCGACAGCATATGTCTAACTGTTATAGTTACGTCACAATAACTAATTTTTAATTTTTTAAAAGTTTTTATCTTGGTATTATTCCTTATCAAAATAACTTATTTCATAATCACGACAGATATCACAAATTTAGCATGTGCAATGGGACGAGGCTACTTATAAAGGAATTAAAGGACAATTAGCTCATACACTGAGGATACCGATGATCCCAACTGATCTACCAAATCCATTAAAACCGTTTTAATATCCTATCAAAACATCTTTCGCTTTTACTAATAATAAGTCTCAAGGTCAAACCTTCCAAATAGTAGAGATCAGTTTTCCTCATGGCCAACCCTGAAAATCAATTTATTTTGCTGCCAGAAAATGAAACAACATTTAATATTGTTTACAGGGAAGCGTTGACCCAATAAATTTAATGGCTTTTGTTATTTTTGTTTAATCCCCGTGCAAAGCCGGGGCGGGCTGCTAGTCTATATATATAAAAATGAATGTTTGTCTGTATGTATGTATGCCTGTATGTCTGTATGTCTGTATGTACTCAATGGACTTAAAAACTACTGGACCGATTATTATGAAAATTGGTATGTATATGTATTTTTTGACGGAGAAGGTTTGTATGATATGCTCATTGATGCCACTCGCCACCAGGTGGCGCTGCAGAGTAGCAACTTCTGTCCCGTTCAACCGATTGTCATGAAAATTGGTATATATATGTATTTTTCCACGGAGAAGGTTTGTATGATATGCTCATTGATGCCACTCACCACCAGGTGGCGCTGCAGAGTAGCAACTTCTGTCCCATTCAACCGATTGTCATGAAAATTGGTATGTATATGTATTTTTCCAAAGAGATGTTTTGTATAATATGCTCATTGATGCCACTCGCCACCAGGTAGCGCTGCAGAGTAGCAACTTCTGTCCCGTTCAACCGATTGTCATAAAAATTGGTATGTATATGTATTTTTCCACGGAGAAGGTTTGTATGATATGCTCATTGATGCCGTCCGCCACCAGGTGGCGCTACAGAGTAGCAACTTCTGCCCCGTTTAACCGATTGTCATGAAAATATCAGTATGATGATGTTTTTTAAATAGGTAAGATGAATATGATATTCGTATCAACGGAAGTTACCACCAGATGGCGCTTCCATGTATCAAATTCAATACTGATTAATAGATATCTATACGAATTCGTATAAATATAAGTTCGAAAAATATATTTTTGGTGCGATAAGTATAACAAAACTATAAACTTTCTTTCCTTCTCTATCTCTTCTTCTCTTTTATTTTTCTTAAATTTATTTTAGTTGTTGGTGTAGCAACGCGCGCCGGGTACAGCTAGTATACTATAAAAAGGATGAAAATTCCTCAATAATTGAAATTATTTCTTCAGATGGTTAGTAACAATTGCCAAAATGAGAGCTCAGACGCACATAGGTGCATAATTTTTTGTAATCAGGTTAAATACATTGTGTGTACTGATAGCACACTTGGTGTAGATAGACTATAAAGGCTTAGGAAGTAAAGCTAAGTACATAACTGCATTGTGGACAGATAGACCATAAAAATAAATAAATAAATAAAACGCAATCAAAGGTTTTTATGCTCATGCTAATGTTATAAAACAATTAATTAAACAAAAAATTCTGCCAAATGCGATTGGAAAACCTGTAACCATACCTATTTTCAGCTTTAATAGAGCCCAAATGAAGATACTTGGGTATTATACTAGATAAATAAAACAGTTGATGGTTTATACATCAGAGTAGGAATGAAACACTGAAGAATAAACACACTTTTGTCAAGAAATCGAATAAAAAAATGTATAACGATAGTTTTGTTAATTTCGAAAATTTGCCCAACGTTTAGGTGTCAGTATCAGTCCAGAAGATTCTAAAATGGAGAAAAAGACTTTATAAAATGCCACTTTAACAAAAAATTTCTTCAAAATTGTTTAAATATAAAAGATCTATCGTATTCTGGAATTCTAAATGTCTTAATGCTTCACCACCCTGTGAAAATAAAGACTTTTATTTTAATTTTGAAAATATAAAATCAATAAATATTAAAATAAATGGCGTGTTATTATCCCTAATCTAACAAACAATGAAATTCTAATACCTAAACGAAATACTTGATTGGTTAAATTACAATTCCATAAAACAAAATTTCAAGGTTTGGATGACTAGGTTAGTCTTTTTTTAAGTTTAACGATCATTCTTTAGTGAAAGACTGAAAAACAGTAGATAAGTCAGACCTGCAGATTAATTAGTCAAACCTAAGGGCGTCAGAATTCGAGGTTTGACTATAACATATATTATATACATAACTCTTGTTTTTATAGTGAATATATGATTTGTGGCATATCGAGTCGAAATTTTATTTGCTTAAATCCCTTTTTAACCTGATTAGTCTGAATAAGTAAACAAGTTTTAATACCTTGGATGCTGGATAACGGATAATTTTAAGAGATACGAGCCCGAATAGAGAAGGCAATATAGGCTTTTCAAAAAATAAAAATTCTTCTAGCACACCTCACCTTATCATTGGATGTTCGTTACAGTTTCGTAAAAACTTACATTTATTCTATATTACTATATGGAGACGAAATATGGACCCTTAGAAGTCTTTGAATGCTCCAAAGAATGCTGAGGATCTCTTGGACTGAATGACAAATAAAGGGTACTGCGAATGATGCCAACCGATTGAGAATTATTTTTAAGTACGAAAAACCAATTATCTGGGGCATATTTATAGGGGAGAGAGATATAGTCATCCACAACTAATATTGGAGGGAAAGATTGAAGGAAAAGAGGACTTGAAAGAAGAAAGTGCTTTTGGCTAAGGTTATAGGCATGGGCACATATTATTTAGGACAGGGAACAGTTTTTGCCAGTATTAATAGCTAACTTTCAGTAATGGAGAGGGCAGTTTAAAAAGGAGAAGTCTGAAAACGTATAGAGGCTCTACTAGAGTTTAAAACCATTTCATCCTAATAGATCCTATATTAGTTCGTTGTCAAACTAATTAGCTTCAAACGGGGTTTATGCAATCAAAAATCAACTCGGGATCATCCATCGAAAGGTAGGTACTTCATTTTAATGATATGAAGAAAAATCGGTGATTTCTCAAATTTCAGATAGATATAGGTAGTTATGTCTTTGTATTCGATACCTAAAGTAGGAAAACCTAACAATGAACTTAAGTCATACAGGCCCATCTCCTTGCTACCCGTAATCTCCAAGTTATTTGAGAAAATACTGTTAAGAAGAATGAACAATATAATTGAACGTAAGAACATTATCCCATCACACCAATTTGGATTTCGCGATAAACACTCCACAATAGACCAGATTCATCGCATCATAACTGAAATAGAGAAATCATTGGAAGAAGACAAAATCTGCTCAGCTATTTTCCTAGACATCGCTAAGGCGTTTGACAAGGTGTGGCATCGTGGTCTAATAATTAAACTAAAAAAAATATTACCCTTGCAACTGGTTGAAATCTTACAATCATACCTATATCAGCGAACATTTAGGGTTAAAATGGATAATGAATATTCGGAACTAAAATCAATACACGCAGGCGTCCCACAAGGCAGTGTTCTCGGACCGATACTGTATCTTCTGTATACATTTGACATTCCTGAGCATGGAAATATTAAATTAGCCACATTTGCTGATGACACAGCAGTTTTAACCGTAGGAACAACCATAGAAGACACAACGGCTAATCTACAGAATGCAGTTCATGATATTGAACACTGGTCTAAACAGTGGCGTATAAAATTTAATGAAGAAAAATCCGTGCATATTAATTTCACCAATAAAAGAATAAACCACTTACCAATAACCTTAAATAACAGTATTGTCCCAAATAAGAAAACAGCTAAATATCTTGGCTTAAATCTGGACATTAAACTCAAATGGAAAGAGCATGTGAAAAAGAAAACAGAACAGTTGAAAATCAAGTATAAAAACATGTATTGGTTGATAGGTAGACACTCGCAGCTCTCGATTCAGAATAAAGTACTGGTTTACAAACAAGTGTTAAAACCTATCTGGACATATGGCCTACAATTATGGGGTTGTACCAAAAAAAGTAACTATAAATGCTTAGAAACTACTCAAAACAGAATACTAAGAAATATTTTAAGCGCTCCTTGGTATATTCGAAACAGAGACTTGTATAGAGACCTTCAAGTTGAATCTATCCCAGAAGAAATCAAGAAAGTCGCCTGGAGACACGAAGAGAGGCTCCATAAACATCCAAACCTTGAGGTACTGCAACTTCTGGATAATCAACCCCAGATCCGAAGGCTCAAACGAACCAAACCTTTTGAGCTTGTGTAAGTGACAAGTGCATGAGTGCAAAGCAGAGTTAGTGCCGTGTAGCCACAACAAAGAAGTGGACAGATTACACCAAAAACTAAGATGAATCACAGGTGACATCTAGACTACAAACACTTAACAACTTAGGTTAAAGTAAAAATGCTGATTAATCTCTTAGATTAGGTGCATTCCTATTGTAAAAAAAAAAGTATTCGATAAAAGATATCTCTTTTTATTTATAAAAAGAAAAGTCAATATTTTCCTGTTAGGTATAACAGTTTAAGTAAACTTACCTTTTGTAGTAAAGTATTATCAAAAATATTGTTTTTTTTTAAATTTTTTAAACTCCTTAAAAATGCTGATTACCATTAAGCTTACTTTTCGTATAGTAATATAGTTGTTATTTAATAAAATTTGTTGTTTAGTTTTCTTAGAAAGGGTTATTACAAACCTACAACGTTTGCCTTGTTGTGTTAACATCCATCAAAATTTGAGATTCATTTTTATAATTATTATATAGAATTATTGTTAATAAATCATAATTTCTCATAAAAGAGCACAAACAAGCAGGAATTTTGGGGGGATTTGTAATCCTAAGTGGTAGGTACTTACAATACTCATGTAAGCATAAATTCTTGGATAATACGAAATATCTAAAAAAATAATGAATGTTTAGTAGTAATTATATTTTATATAGATTTAATAAGATGTCTAATACTAAAAGAGTCAACTTTTGATCATTATATATTATCACAGGGGGTAAAAAATCGAGATTGATAGATATAAGATTAAAGATCCAATATGGGAGTATCAAATCAATCAAACTTAACGTATTTTAGTCTAAATTTTACATAATTTTTATTAATTTTAATATGGTTTTAATAAAATATTATTAAGTAATAATTTGCAATAACAAATTATAACTGCGACATTAGATAGCGGCCATTTTGCGAAATTCTTTACTTCTGCGATTTACGTACTTTGCGTCGCGAATTTCGGTCATTCCCACAAAAAATTCACGTATTTTTTGGTATTGAAATAATGACAATAGTTCCGCAGAACCCTAAAAACAACTTTTTCAAGGGTTTGAATATCTATTTGCCGCAAAGAGGGTACAAAATTGAAATTCGTCATTTGGAGAGGTGGAGTATAAAAGATCTGCGCTTGTCCGGTGACGTTGCGATAACGAATGTTCTGTCCTTGTTTAACACACAGCAATGCGTATTATTAGGAATCTGGTCGGTTTCGGTTGGTTACTATGCAATATAAGTTGAACGAAGAAAACAGTCGCTACTTAGCAGTCTTGTATGTAGTGATGTTCGTTTTAGTGTCATGGAATTCCTACCCTAGAGGACGAACAACGACGCAGTTCGCAATTGGATAAATACAATAAAACAGGTGCGTATTAGTTAATCTATTGCGATTCAAATTTGAATTTCAAATAATCGCGCCATTTTTTTAAATAAATTTTAATGTCTCAAAAAAAATTTTTTGAAATTCAAGCAAATTCTTAACAGGTATTTTATTAGTACCTAGTGCGTGACAGTCTGTTTGTGGATAAAAAATTATTTTATGGATATTCTAATTGGGATATGTATTGTTTTATAAGTATATTTATTAGAAAAATCTTTATATAAATTAAATTTATAGACGGAACATTTAAATTTTCCAAGACGTGTTTTGCTGTCGGGGATAGAAGAAGGTCTATAAAAGTAACCCAAAATGTGAATTGGTAATGTAATAGACGTGGGGGACCGACGAACGTCTAGCTTGGCTGAGGCTCCCTTTAGGAGAAATCGCCGAATTACATATCATATACTTAGTCATTGGCGAATTTTTTTGTAGTTCAGACAGTTCATTAAACTATTTGATTTCGGTTCGCTTCATTCATTATTTTTATTAGACGATTCTTGACTAACGGATTTCTCGGTTTGCGAAACTTCTGCGAATGATTATTTGCATAAATTATTATCCAACAGTTTGAATGGACCTGCCAAATAAAATTAAAAAAATGTCAGTTTAACAATTCTTTAGATCTTGCCTATCTAATTCTACGAAAATTTTTTACTTTTGTTGGGATACCATCGACTGGATCCACTGCGAAATTCGGACCTAACATCCATTAAAAATAAATTGGTAAGTCTAGAATAATATATCAGTCCTATCCGCTATTTATTTTTTCTTATTTTTTTAAATTAACAAAAATTAGGAAATATCCATTTCGTCATTAGTTGCGAAATAAATGTTAAATTATAAAACGCAATGAAGACAATTTCTTTTTTAATAATTTTTTAAAAGCTAGCTTGTTAAAAAACTTATTTTCGGTTAGACACACTATTTATTTATTCCTAGTTTTGCACTACATAAATCACGAATTAAATATGAACAAAAATCTTTAAATTAAAAAATGTTTTAAAAAATTAGAGTACTGAAAAAATAAAAATAAATTTCCTATCAATAGTTACATATTCTAATAACTTTTTGGATTTATACCAAATTTCAGCTTGAATAACACATAAATTTTTGAATACAAAATTCCTTCCTCTTCATAACAAGATAGAATGATTTTAAAATATGGTGGAGGCGCCGCACAATTCTCTTATTTTAAAATCTTATATCTCGCGCAAAAATTCAAATATCAAGTCCTTTTTTGAAATTCCTTTAGATTAACAAATAGTATCGAGTATCTCATTATTTCCTACGGTGGGGTGAAATTTAGGGGTAAATTCGATGAAATTTGAAAAAAAAACGGCTATTTTCTTTTTTTTTTTTTTTATTAAGGATGTCCTCGTAGGTATAAAGACCTAAATACAAATGTACCTACCGAGAACATCTATTAGGACAGAAGAGACAATTTATTAATTTGGGATTTAAAGGCCTGCAAGTTAGGACGAGTGGGGAAGACGTGGGAAGGTAAGGAGTTCCACAATCTGGAGACTATGAGGATAAAGGAACGATCAAATCGATCCGTTCTCGACATCTGGCACTGAACAGTATAAAGGTGCATGGAGTTGGCACGTCGCGTTGCTCTGGCTGGTCAGGCAAGTGGTGGCATTATAGAGCGGAGTTCTTCTGAGCAAAATCCGTTTATGTATCGGTAAAACAAGGAAAGATCAGCCACTGCTCTTCGGTGGGATAATGGGGCTAGGTTTTTGGTGATAGTGGTGTCGTTTATTAGTCGAACTACTCTTCTCTGTATTGGACGGAGCCGCCGAACCTCATACATCCGAGCAGTATTCAAGATTAGGCCGTATTTGGGCTTTGTAAAGAGTAGCTAAGTTGGATGGTGAAAAATATTTCCGTGCTCTAAACTTACTTGGCACGATAGGAAGAAACATAGATATTGATGTTTTATGTTATAAAGAATAGATTATAATGTCGTCAACCCTTTAAATATATGTATAAATGGTGGTTAATACGAAAAGACAAGACAATTGAAAAAAGTTCTGTAAAAGATTTCTCTGTGTACTAAAGAAGTTTAGAATTTAAATTTTTACTATAAACATTTTGAAATACGTTTATTGAAATCAACCTGAGCCAATAAGGGGATAAAAATTGGAAAAACCGTATCTAAAACTACGGAAAAACGATCTAATACTTGCTGGAAATTGTTTCAAGAAGACTTTAGGCATCTTGTGCAATTGATCTTATCGTTTAATAGAATCGCATTATTTTTTGGGTTTAAATTAGGTTTGAGGGGGATGCAAATGATAAGTGACTAAGAAAGAGAATCTTAAGAATGTTGTTAATTATATCCAGAACCATTGTGTTATTACTTATGATTTCTCTGACTTTATCGTATCTTAGTGTAGGTGTGAACATGAGGGTAAAAATTAAAAATGCGAAAAACTAAATTCCTCTCCTACAGTAAAGCGTGATGAGATACTCACTAATTTCCTTTTAATATACAAATCCTGAACTTCAATTTGAAAAAAATAGGTTGAAAGCTTCTTTTTTTTCTCAAGATATTATCAGTTGACCTTAACTGCGCAGCTTATTCAACTTGACATAAACGTTTAAAAAATTAAAATAATTAGAATATGAATAAGCACAATTTATAAAAAGAACTTTTTATAATAGAAAGTTTTTTACTGATTTATAGGTCATATTACTAGTGTCATCTCAACAATGCACAGCATCCCTGATATTGCAAAAATATTAAGTCATACAACGCTGTGATTGATCATAGAGAAGATTGTTTCCTTGTTAACAAAATCAAGGGTAGTTGTATCTAAAAACTTTCTAAAACAGTTTATTTTATTATCAGTTAAAATAATAATTACTGTTTTCACATGTAAGAACAAAAAAAAAAGAAAAAAAAAAAACTTCTCTCTCGCGAGATCGATCCTATTACGATAACCCAACAGAATTGTCACAATCAACCGCTTCAACTGCTTATCCAAATAGGCCACCGCAAGCTTATATGAAGTCTTTCAAAATGATAATATGTATACATATTTAATTTAATAACAATTCAGTATAAATTTCGACATCTATGTAAACACACTTGAAACATGTATTGTCATCCAGTTCTTAGCTATCCTGAAAATTTCAGAGCTCTAGGTAGTCGGGAAATAGGTTTAAATTCGATTACAAAATTCCACGGAATGACACAGAGACAAAGAATACGGCGAAAATATAAAAACTTTCTAAAAACATATATATTCATATACTCCGATAAATCTTTTAATTTCGTTTTTTTTGCCTAACAACTACTTATTTTGGGACATAAAGATTAGACTTTATACATTGAACATATACAAATTTATACATATATACGATTTTTAATATAGTATATAAATCAGAAAAATACTAAGTTACTTTTAAATCTTGCTAGATATGTAAAATGCAAAACCGTTCATTATTCATAATTTCATGGAAACTGTCATAAAAATAATTATGTAAGAAAAATTATCCAATTACAATAGATAAATAAAACAAATGGTAATTGTGGGGAAGTCATCAAAATAATTAACAAGGACAATATTAAACTATAAAATTACAAGAAAAAATTTTCAAAACGTATAACATTTAGCAGCCTAACCACGCCCTTTAACCCCAACAAAGGAACCGACTTTCGAATCTAGGTTGTCAGATATATTTGCGAATATTCCTAAGTTTATATATTTTGAAAATTTTCTCTCTACTTTACTATTCAATTGTTCGTCAATGACTCTTAGAAAGATAATATAAAAATATTCTTACAAAATATATACTTAAATTAATTAACTAGGTTCTTCATATTTAAACAGTTTTCACTTCTAATGATATCAATTTTGTATATATTACTTATACTTAAAGAAATTTTTAAATACCGGCAACATTGTGTATTTACTGTCCGGTTCGTAACGCATTGATCTTAACGCAAACAAATGCCGACAGTGCGCTGTTTATCAAACGAAACTTCAAAGAGGAAAATTGCAAAATGCGACAACAGTCAAATACCGCCAATAGTCTTCTTCCCCATTACAGTACACAGTAGCGTGATTGATTTTTATTGATTTTTTATATTAGATATATTATATATTACGGTGGCTTGATAGTACTTAATATAGTAAGAATTTCTCGTTTAAATATATAAGATAATAACTACGCCACCTTACGGTGGCGTTATATTATTTCATTTAGAAAGGTATTTTTTTAGACTTTATTTTTTTCGCATTTTTTCTGTTTTTAATTTTCCACTTTCTCTTAGTTTTTCGTTTATTTATTTATTTATTTATTTATGAATCGAAATTCAACACTATCTATTGGGTTTTCTTACAATTCAGTAATTGTTATGGAAAATGTGTCGTATCATTTCCGCATATTAAACAAAATACCTAATAACACAAAAAAAGAATGAAATTTTAAGACTTATGGCAATCAAAAATATCGATGTTCCTAAAAAGGTTCCAGTAAAGAAGGAATTAATAAGAATGATCAAAAGTCAGAATTTTAAAAATGAATACGTCATTGACACCATTTGCAGCAGACATGGTCATACCCTTTTGCGTTTACCTCCTTACTACTGTATTTTTAATCCAATCGAAATGGTTTGGAGTACTGTAAAGAAACGTTTACGAAAATATAATCAGTCACCAACCTTAAGCGCAGTTGTTCTTGATAATATTCGAGAGGTAATTAGTGGCTTTAATAGCGATGTATGGAAAAATTGCGAAACACATGTTATAAAAATAGAAAAGGAATATCCTGTTTTACCGCCAATAGCACCATTAGTAATTCAACCTGGAAACGATTCTACTTCAGAGGACTCTGACAATTCTTGTTAGTCATTCCAACCAATTTCCTTTACAGCTATCGTGATGTATCTTGAAAACTTGTTTTGATATTAACAGGCAATATTGTGCGTAGGCAAGATAATGTCAAGATTTAGCAACTGCTGCTATATTTTTTGTAGCTTGTAGCTAAACTTAAAGAAACAGGTTGGTGGTCTAAACATTGGTACAAGAAGAGGCAGAAATATACTTGAGAAAGTATTTTAATTGATTTGATGTTAACTGATGAAGCAGAATTTTGTAAGATTGAACTTGGAACAATATCAAGAGTTACTAGAGTTGGTCATACCAATGATTAAGAAAAAAAAAAATACATCCACTAGGAAGGCAATATCTCCCTTTCAATGGTTTTTAGTAATATTATGGGTGTCTAAGTACTACAAAATAAGTTGGTATATTTATGTCGTCTGTATTAGAAACGGATTTTACCGATTTATCGTGTTTCTTGAGCCCCTTTCGATGGTTGATTCTCATATAATTGAATTTTTTCTTCACTTCAGCTTCACTTGTCTATGAAAACATCTCTTTGGAATTAGACACCAATGTTTCGTAAGCAACATTTTTTATTGCTGTCATGATATTCTGTACTATTGACATTCCACAGAGACAGTAATTCTTTGCACAGATGAATACATTCGATGACAAAACTCTCTTTTTGTAAGTTTTTGATTATTTTTCGCCATTTTTGTACGTCAAGACTAAAAAATATCGCGCAACATTAACGTACACAATGCAATATTATATGAGGCAATAAAAATTCAACTTGCTCGAACTTTTGTTTAATGACTGCACAATCTTCAATATTAACCCTCAACGGTTATTATTTTTGCACAATTCGTAATATTGCGAAATATAATTGATTGCCTTATTCTAGATATAGGTTACATTTACATAGCACGCAAGCTATGACAATGATAATCATTTTGAAATTTAATTTATTTAAAAAATGTGTTTTTGCTTATAATTCACCTAATAGTTAAGAAACTTTTATATGTAAAGCTTTGTATATTACGATTTTTGTTTATATGATATGTGTTTTGTCTTAATACAATGTTTTGCTACTTGTAATATATATTATAATTTAATATAAAAGTTTCTATACTGAACTTCAGGATCCGACATTTAATCATTTATGTAATAAAATTTCAGTTGTTATCGCTGTGGAATATTTAAAGTGAGATCCTTATTTGCAGATTTAGAAGGTCAAATTTTACATTGAGATCAGGTTAAGCAAACCGTAGAGTACAGTACACATTTATTATTGATCGTGCTAAATAGAATCTTTATATAACTATACTATTTGTTTGAGATAATACCTCATGATTCATTAAAAGTTGCTTCTTACAATTTTATTCTTCTTGCTGAATATTTATCTAAGATCCGCAACTATAGGCATTACCTTGAGACATTACGACGTAATGAAATGTAGTGCTTTGCTATTATGCGCAGTAAATACTTGTAATCATCGTCCATTATTGCTGTTACTGAAATAAATAAAAGCTAAGGATGTAATAGAGGGAAAAATGTCTTGGAAATCAGTTAATACTCTATTGAAACTTTAATAATTGTTTTAATAATTATTAATGGGAAAGGTGAATTAACAAATATTTTAAATTGTTTCCGGAAATTATTCACACCATATTAATTTAATAATTTGTAAACTTACATTACATATTTTATTGAATCACGAAAAAACGAACGAAAATCCGATACTATGAAATTAGTTTGTCAACATATTAAGTTTTTTTTTTCATAAACTTCAAAATAAATACAAAAACAAGAAAAATTGAGAACAACTGAAAAGTTAAATAAAAACAAACAAAATTTCTATTTAAACTCACAGATTTCTACATTTGATGTATTGAGATTTATATCAAAATATTCTTCGCAATAAAACTGCTTGTAGTAAACTTTCCACTGTAGTCCTTGGGCACACTTTCTAATCTAAATAAACCTGGCATGGTCTCTCCTGTGGAGCTCCATGTTTTAAGCACTGCTTCCTATGGGAATATTGTGACCAGGTTCGGCACCAAGAGTCCTTGCATGCACCCGATGCGATGCGTGCAGGACTCTAGTTTGTTCAGCTGAAGATAATCACCACCGCTAATCTTCAGGTAGGCATAAATCCAGGTGTCCCAAGTTCTTATTTGGATGACTATCCTTGAGTTACTGTTGCCACAGGGTAGTTCCCTTTATAAGAGAACTGAATCCTGTGACTAGCGCCTCAAGGTGGTGGTAGGATTCAGGGTTCGTGTCATCGAAGATGAGAAACCTTTTTGGTCCAAGGCCTCACATTCGAATAGAATGTGAGTTGGCGTCTTATCTTCCATGGCACACAGTCGGCACGAGGTGGGTTTCTGTGTCAGAATCCCCATCCTTCGAAGGTGTAGTATGAATGGTCCATGCCCAGTGAGCAGGCCCACCAGTACTCTTATCTGACTCCTGCCAAGATTCAGTATGTCAGACGTCAGTTTTTTGTAGTAGCCTTTTAGCGTCAGCTTCGAATGCCTCAGCCCTACAGTATTACTCCAGTGTTTGATCGACTCTTCCCAGACCCAGTTCCTGACTTTGGTCCTTACCCAGGCTCTAGGCAGTTTGGGCACACTTTACTGAACCATGATTTTTGAATTGGTTTAAGGTACATGCGCCCTGTAAGGCCCACTTTTTGCTAAATTTTAATAGCTGGAAAAGATATATAAATTTGTGAAAACTGCCTTTATCACAACATAGTTCATTTATTTGTGAATAAAGTAATCATACAAATCAACATGTTTGGAAACAATTCGTTAAGATAATAATTGTTTTTTAAAACCTTCAAAGTGGGCTTTTTTAGGAACATAGGCACCTATCATAGCCCGATATTAATTATGTAATCAATAAACCCTATCAAAACAAAAAATAAGTATTTATGTAATACTTGACCTAATATTATACGATATTCTTAGGTAATCAGTCTGATACAAAAGTTTTTTTTGGTCACAAATTGGACGGTGAGCCATCTTCGACTTAGCAAAATTTAATTTACCTAATAAACAAAAACCTCTACATAGACTCAACAAATAACAATGTTGTGGCGTTATTCTAATAATCACTTTTGGAAAAAAACATGTTTATTTAAAGACCAAATATTTTTTTCAAAAACATCTGAATTGTCTCATATCTTCGATTGGCCCGAGCCATCATAGGATGTGATGGGCCTTTATAGGGTAATTTACCCCGCCACAAGAACTATTTTTTATAAATGAAAATTAACAAATAATATAAACAACTCTTACGTTGAGTCAAGTGCCCATAAACCCAAGTAACGCTATATTTAAAAAAAAACACGAAAACTTCTTGTTTTCTTAAGAAAATACTAAAAAAGTTTAAATTAGAAGATTATAAATCGTCAGCCCTTTGCAACGACACTAAAAAACTGGCAACCACTGCAAAAATGACGACTGTCTTCCTTATTTATGAAGTTGCAATTTTGTCTATGGCACTAACCGAACATGGGCGCAAAATTTAAATTCATTTGAACTTTTAGACGTACAAAATATTGAAAGTGGGCCATCTTAAGAACTGGGCCTTATTAGGCGTAAGTACCTTACTTGTTTTTTTTTTTGAGGCATTGCAGGTTGTAGTCTTGCCGAATGTGACATTTTTTCATCCCTTCTTAATTTGATCTTCTTGGTTGTATAATTTTTAAATTTCAAAAATCCGATGGGTGATATCTCAAACATAACTATTATATTAAACTATAGGTATATCTAAATAAATATTACTTCATTGACTAACTCTTCACAGCATGGTTGTTTTATACAAATGAGATTTTTCATTAAAAATTCTTTCGCTATGATTTAATCTCCATTCCCAGGTAATAAATACCATTCATTTATTTAAATTGTCTTTGTCATGATGTCATGTTAAAAATATCTTGCTACATTATATATTAAGTGAATTTAAATTTTCTTTGAATTTCCTAATGAGACGAAATTATCCATATGATTCATATCAAGTTTTATTACTTACCTGTTTGCTCTTTCTGAAATTTCAAACGTTTTTTTACAGTTCATAGAAATGCTATTTTTTTCAAATAGATTTTCTCTGAAATCGCTGCATGATTATCCCAAAACAAAATTTGCAATACAATAGTATCTATATATACATTTTTTAGTTTTAAAAAATATAGCTTATTCATCAACTTTCCGAGATTTATGAATGAATATTTACTCACTCATTCAGTCACCTACACTCATTAGCTTTAAAAATATTTTTATTGTAAAACGAGATTTTCGTAAATCAACCAAACGGAAACCAATTTATAAAGTTAAAAAAGAGTAGCAAACCGGATCACAATAAACCTATACGATACAGGAATAAACTTGTTGTACCCTCTATGTATTTATAAAAGTTTATATGAGGGGAGAAAAATGTGAACCAAAAAACATTCAGGACGTGTGAAAAGAATTCTAACCGAAACGAAAGTATTGTTCATCTAGGGAATGTAACAAGTCTGTATATCCCACAAATTTATAGTTAAGTAAGCATATAGTTTGTTTGTTAGTATGGAAATTAAGTAAGTTTAATGATGGTACCAATTAATTTCTTTTAAAGTTGTAGGTACATAAGAAGTAAACAACAGTTCATTGTAGTAATAAAATTAGTTTTAGCATAATAAGAGTAATAAAAAGTTTAGCTTAACTTTCTAATACTGTAAAAATTATGATATTGTTTATTTCTTATGACGCTGGGCATTCTACTTTATGAGTGGTGTTGAAACCAAATACTATTCAAGTGAATTGAATATTTTTTCTTACTAGTAAACTAAAGAAACAAAAGTTAGCTCTAGAGAAAAAAGATCAATACACAAACAATGTCATCATCAAATCTAGCACAGTTAAAAGATTTGCTTGCTTGGTATAACTGGAGCTCTGAAAGGCACTTCATCAGTAACAATAAAACCCTGTTGGACCTTCACATAATCTTGAAGGGAAACGCAAGCATGAGCAACATTTTTGTTAGTTCTGAAGGAAATTCAAGAAGATGTCTATAAGATAATCAGATCACATGGTTCCCAAATACCTGCCTATGAAAACATTCCCTGTAAAAATACATCAACCTGTGGAATGGCAAAATACGAGTACTCAACTTTAGGCTCGTACCCAAACGGGTCCAAAACTGAAGAGGGTTCAGGAGCAGGCATTTACAGCAGTGACGAAAGTGTAAAAATTTCTATCAATCTTTGAACATATTTTATTTTAAGCAAAAGCAATGCACAAGAGAAAATATTTTGAGGGTCTATAAATCCAAGTGTAGCAACATGTGTACAGATAGTCAGACGGCTATTGTGGCTTTAAAAATCCTTAAAGTGGTCTCCGGGTTAGGAAATGATTACCGAGTAAAACTCGATATCCTCGTGGAATATAACACTGTGAAACTTGTTTGGATACAAGGACATCGAGGAGTGTCTGTTGTCAGAAGAGATGCATCACTGCAAAACTAGAAATCATCTAAGAGTCATTAAGGGTTTCTTAAGGACCGTGTACCTGTAAACCATGGGACTGTTAAATAAAGACCCAACCTGCAGAGTATGCGACAGGAAACCTAAAACAGTTAATCACGTACTGTACCTTTGCGAGGCACTGAATCTCAGAAGATGGTCAAGTTTTGTATCTCCACAAATATATTACACTAATCCATTAGAGCAGTGGTGGGGAAACTTTTTTAATGGAGGGCCACAAAATTACAGAAAAAATGCATTACAAGGAAATATTACAACTTACATTTTACAATAAATAATAATTTATTTACCTTTTATTCAAAGGCTCTGCCGTGGTAGGCGTGTGAGACATATAGAATTGTTTTTGATCATCCATAATATTCTCGGATGAGGTTCCAGCTGTTACGAAGCAACTTTCAGCAGTGCGAAAAAGTGTACATCAGTAAATCGATTTCTGATGGAGATTTTTCACAATTTCATGGTTAAAAAAACCTGTTCGCAAACAACGCAAACTCGCCCCCGCCGCTCATTTCACCACGCTTTGCACCCCGTATTACGCAACACATGAACTAAACGGGTGGTTTAGCTTCACCCATAAGTTATGCATCTATTAGTCTTCTTAGTAGAATTTAATTTATTCTTCTCGACTGGCAAAAATTGTAGCAGGTCATATACTATCCATGTCGATGGACCTTCGGCGGGCCAGATTAAATACTTTCGCATGCCGGAGTTGGCTCGTGTGACGTAGTTTCCCATCATTTCTTTAGATCTTTAGAAACTAGTAGACCGTACGAATATCCTGGAGTGGGTAATATAAACCAAGTCTTACTAGGTTGCAGTACGACTGTTGACTATATGTCTAACGGGTTTCATCTCTAAAAAAACTAGGTATAGACAATGTTGATTCTATTTGAGGGAAAGTTGACTCTAGAAAAAGAAGATTTATAAAATTTTTGAGGAATATTCTAGAATGTTATTAACTTTTTGGTTATATATGCCATAAATTGCTTTCTTGTTTCTGTTTTAAGGAACTATCCTATTGATTCTTATAATTTGGAAGAATTTTGAGTTGAGTTCTTTAATTATTGAATGTGCAAATGACTTTTTAGGGAAAGAAGGTATATTTATTTTAATTTGATTTTCCAATTACCTAAGTTCTGTCTCAATAGACCATAAACTAGTGTTAATATTTGCTGACTTTTGTTTTATAACTAGAATGGAATAGACTTGATTAACCTTTGAACCTAAATAGTTTAAAATTAGCATCAAACAAAGTAAGTCAAGTTAAACAAATCTTAACTGCGGTTATTAACATTTATATCACAAAGTTCTTGAATGAAAATAAATCTCAAATGGAATAAAGACAATCGTTTATTAAACCAAATTTCGTTAGATTAACAATTGTTTTATCTATGATAAAAATTTTGATAAGAAAAGTCATAAGACTAATCTTTGAGAAGCCAAATCCGTTATTTTATTATTTTTTATTAAAAAAAGAGTTTGTCATGACATTTTAACCGCTTGTTAGTATTCTTTATGGGATCGTCCTATAAGTAACACATCTTCAATTTCAAAGTGGTTCCCAAGAAATATAAGAGAAATAATAAGCTTATTTATTTATGACATATCTAGACTTAGAACGTAACTAGTAAGTCAGGTCGGTGACCTGTTCTGTTCGTATATGAACATTCTTGCTATTTAAATTGTCAGACAGTCTAGTCTGGTACAGCAAAACCTGCCTTATGTTATCTAATTAATTAATATGAATGGCTTTTAAGGGTGTATGCGTTATATCTTTAAAAAAAAAACTTCAAGTTTCTATCAACATTCAAATAAGAAGAATTTTTTTCACGCCACTGGTTACTGAAGCGATACAAGATTCTACTAACTTTTGGGTATCAAAGTTTTTCTTATATCAACCGGAACTAATTTAAATGGAAGTTGAATTAATACAACAAACACATTTAAAAGGTTGCCCCCACAGATTATTTTAAGCGGAACTGGACACCACTTAACAAATTAACATATTTAGTTTTAAAGAATTGTTCCCTACAGGTACCTACACAATATAAAAACTTTACGGTTCTAAGCTTATGTCTTAAATGTACTAAATAGTAGGTATATTGTCAACTTAGAAAATTGTCATCACAGAAAATGACTTTATAAACAATGCTTTTGTATTAATTAACAGAAAGTGTTTCTATTATCTACTTAAGTTGAATCTACCAAAAACTTGCATTCACTAATTGGACTAATTTAGTTTTGACAAGCGTTCGCATTATTTGGTTTCATGGTGTGTAGAATAAACTCTTCACCATTTATGTCTTGTGTTAGTAAAGATATATAAACTAACTAAAAACCTAATTTTCATAATATTCGAAATAGATGGAAATTAAATAAATTACGTTTAAAGCAGATGGGATAAGAATAATTGGTACGCTCAGATTTGATGGAACAAAACAAACCATACAATATGTCATCACAATTTGGGAATGATTGATAGTATATAATTTAACGATGGAGATTAATCTAGAGCAGTTATGATGATTATAGCTAAGCAACTGAGTATCATATATTATTGGTGTTAAATAAAATCTTAATTCTTTAACCATCTAAGAATTGGTCAAAAAAAAGTGTTTTTTTTTTTAGTAGTGTAGGAGTCTTTACAAGTAGAAGACAGTTTCACTGAGTTTTGTTAAAGTATAGATCAAGTTTACGGAAAATCAATAAGAAAACTAAAGGCTTTCATGAAAAAGATAAAAGCATTTCTTATGTAACCTGTTTGCGCTCAATAGATGATTTATTTGTTGGATAGTCAACGTCAGAATAAACGCGGATGTGATAATAATATTGGTAAACTCTTGTTTTATAGAGAAGTGAAAGATCCATCTGGAAAGTTAGGATGACTAAGATGTACTCTACTAGCACTTAAAGTAACCTCTGAAGAGCAATAAGCTGATAACTGGCAGTATTACAGAAAGGATTTTCTTAAAGTCAGCTAGAGTGAGTGAATATTTAATCAAGATTCTTTTGTGGGTTTCAAAAAAGACACAGTGGTACCTACAATTATATGAAAATTTGGTTAGTGCCTTTGTTAATATGCCCTTATTATTATAATGTAACAAATCCTTAGAAAGTTTGTTTTATCCTTGTTATGTACCTACTTGATCAAATTCTCGTCAGCAGAATGAATGGTTCATTGAAGACCAGTAGTGATTGTCGGTAAATAAGTCATCTATATCTGTAATGTTCCTTTTGTTGTTTTTGTGGGTATGGTTCTGCTTGTTAGTTTACGTTGAAGTACCTACGTTAGTTAAGCTGTTTATAGTCTAAGCTAAGGTATATATGACATCTTACACTTTGGTTTTGGATTAATCTATATGGATGCTTTAGTATCCATATTAGCGAGAAGTGATATATCATTTTGCGATTCCTTCCACAAACGATCTCTATCAACCTACCAAAGTTGCGAAAGAACAACTAGGTCATCCGTCGCCTGCTGTTATGGTTCTCAATATTACCATTACAAAGAGGGATCCTGATTTTTGAATTTGATTACTCTAGGTTGATAAACTGGTTCATATTTTAGTGAATAATACAAAAATATTGCGCCTGGAAAAGTTAAGTGACTTTACTGTTTTCACCCCAAACTACTTTTGAACCAGAGCTGATAATATTTTTTTTTTAGCAGTAACGATGTCTTCAGACAAAGAGCTTTAATTTGATATATTATTTGTGTGTGTAGTCCTTCTAATAAGTAACGAAGGAGATGTTTTTAGAGGCAAACAAAACTATTTCTACGTTTTCAGTATTTGATGTTGGGGTGAAAACAATAATTATCAATCTGTTTTACTGATGTGATATTTCTTACAAATGAAAATAAAATACAGAAATAGGTATTTTAAGAAATCGTATAATAAACTGTGAAAGGCTTTCGCGGCCATTGTCTATTGTATCAATGGTTTTTGGGCTATTAGGCCGGCGTCGATAGTCTTGCTGACTTGACGTTTCGCCAACACGAGCGGTTGGCATCTTCAGAAGTTGCTTCCTGGTTGACAGTCTGCGACTTACTAAGCTTTGCGTGATCGCAGCTCGTATTTATACGTCGAGAAGAAAGTGGGCGGGGCCACAGTTGCTTTCGATTCCAATCGGTTCTGGTCGGTGTTGTTCGTTAAGGGTAGAGTTTTCGCACTCTTTATTATCCGGACCCATGTTTTGTTAATCTTGACTGCTTCCTCTTTTTTATTAAAGTTGTTGGGGTGCTTCTCTATCTCTATGGCTTCTCTATAGAGTCTGGAATGGTATGCTTATGTAGTAGCGAGGACTTGGGTCTCCTCAAACTTAATCCGATGGTCCATAGTGAGGGAATGTTCCGCTACGGCGGATTTGTCTGTCTGCCCCAGACGAGAATTGGCCTTGTGCTCTTTAATCCTGGTGTTGATCGAGCGTTTGGTGGTTCCTATGTACACGCTTCCACATGTGCACGGAATGCGGTAAATTCCCGAAGCCGACAGTGGATCTCTTCTGTCTTTTGCCGATCGAAGACATTCTTTGATTTTTCTCGTTGGTTTAAAAATCAAAAGATCGATTGGACCAACAAATCGTAGACCCAAGGAAAATGAGCAAATCCAACCAGTGGCAAAAGCATTTCTGCCTTTTATTCCGGGAGTGACAGACAGAATTGGTCGATTGCTAAGAAAGAAAAATGTGAAGACTATTTTCAAACCAACGAGAAAAATCAAAGAATGTCTTCGATCGGCAAAAGACAGAAGAGATCCACTGTCGGCTTCGGGAATTTACCGCATTTCGTGCACATGTGGAAGCGTGTACATAGGAACCACCAAACGCTCGATCAACACCAGGATTAAAGAGCACAAGGCCAATTGTCGTCTGGGGCAGACAGACAAATCCGCCGTAGCGGAACATTCCCTCACTATAGACCATCGGATTAAGTTTGAGGAGACCCAAGTCCTCGCTACTACATCTGCATACCATTCCAGACTCTATAGAGAAGACATAGAGATAGAGAAGCACCTCAACAACTTTAATAAAAAAGAGGAAGCAGTCAAGATTAACAAAACATGGGTCCCGATAATAAAGAGTGCGAAAACTCTGCCCTTAACGAACAACACCGACCAGAACCGATTGGAATCGAAAGCAACTGTGGCCCCGCCCACTTCCTTCTGGACGTATAAATACGAGCTGCGATCACGCAAAGCTTAGTAAGTCGCAGACTGTCAACCAGGAAGCAACTTCTGAAGATGCCAACCGCTCGTGTTGGCGAAACGTCAAGTCAGCAAGACAATCGACGCCGGCCTAATAGCCCAAAAACCATTGATACAAAATCGTATAATATTTACGACCATTTATTTTCTAGTAGTAATTATGAATATAAATAAAAAACTAACATTAACAGTAATATACAATTAACTAAGCATTTTTAATACAAATATTATTATTATTTTTTTTATTTTGCAGATTTCGTCCATGTGAGCACTATATAAAATGGTGAGTTGTATAAAATCTTTCTTACTATACAAAACATTAAATATAAATGTTGATAGTTGAAGTTATCTGCGCGAATGTTTTCATGCTTATGTTTTTTTCTAACATGCCATTGATAATTTTTGTTATGATCTTAATTCAGAATGGAGTAACGTGATAAAGTTGTTAACTATAAACGAAGCAAATAAACAGTCAAACAAAATGATATAAAAATTAAATTTTGTCTAACTTAATTTCTTTTAATGAATAAATAAACATTGTTTACCTTTATGAAGTAATGATTTTGATCTAAGTGGTTTTAAACATGTCAAAATAGTAATATTAACTTTAATCGTACTATACAGTAAAACCTTGTGTATCAGCCAGGGAGAAATGGATATTGGAAAAAGACAGTAAATAGAAAAAAATAGGAATTAATTAAAGCAAACTATCGAAAACCTTCTTAAAATGAAGGTAAATTATTTCAACAGGATTTCCTTTATCTATTTCGGACGCCGAGTCTAAGAAAAATGTCAGTAAACTCTTCAGTAATGATCCTTTTCATGCATTTGCATGGCTAATTGAACGAGTTCTGCTTTCTCTTAATTTTCATACCATTTTTTAATTTTTGTTAACTGATCCTCAGCTTCCCTATGGATAACGCTATCTTTCGTGTTATCCGGAAAGTCATTTTTACCATTTTCATGAACATTGGCTTCTAAAAACGTGATCTATTATATCTGGTCGTCTGAAAAAATATCATTTTCTACATCCTGTTTGTACATATCTAACCAATGCCATTTTCTAAAATTTTCTTCAAATCCTGGGAGAACTGAAAATATTTGCTTTATGAATAAAATATTTGCTGTTGTTTTTTTTCTAATCCTCAGCTGTTTTCGGCTGGCAAAAATTGGTTCCAAATTTTATTAAAGTTTTCCAATACTGTTTGACGTCCGCATCTGTTTCGGAAATATTTTTTTCTACAAGCATGCGTAAAACAACACTTTCCCGCACGCATTTTATTTCAGAAAATATCTCTTTCCCGCATGGCGTGCGGGAAAGATTTTTTCCCGCACGCATTTTTTTTTATTAATTAGAGATGTTGTTCGATAACTTTTTTGACAAATTATTGTATTATTATCTTTATCTTGTTGGACTACATACAAATAGTAAAAAAAATTAAGATTATTTTACATGAAAATAGGGATTTTTAAAATGTTTGTTTTTAAAAAAATCATAATTTATTAAATCACCCCTGTAAACCTTATTCAAAGCAACAACAAATTCACCTGTTTAAGTAGGGTTGCTATAGCTGCAGTCGTGTATTTATTGACACTGTGAAAGATTTAATTGTCAGAATTGCATCTTTTCAAGTATCTGAATAGTAATCCAGGTGATTTTTAAAGTTTTGATTCAAAAAAATTAAATGGATAATTGCGATGAAGACCTTCCGCACAGTATTTTGGAGGCTGCTGCTGAGGCCAACCTAGAACTCCTTCCTGCGATTTCCAAACAAAGGTATGAAAGGCAGTATGATCATTTTGTTCAGTGGGCTCGTCAAAAGGGAACCAACAATCTAAAAAAAGAGGAAGTTTTACTGGCTTATTTTTTAGAACTAAGTAAAGTTATAAGACCCAATACTCTTTGGTCCCGATTCTCAATGATAAAGGCTGTTATGAAACTAAGAGAAAATTTCGATATTGGCAACTTCTACAAATTAATTACATTTTTAAAAAAACAATCTGTAGGCTTTTCCCCAAAAAAAGCCAAGGTTTTCAATAAAGAAGATATTGCCAAATTTATGGTCGAAGCTCCAGATGATGTTTATTTATTAATTAAAGTGGCCACTATCTTCGGTTTAGCAGGAGCTTGCAGAAGAGTAGAACTCACAAATATAACCTTAGAAAACATCGAGGTTAAAGAAAACTACATCACAATAAAAATAACTGATTCGAAAAATCACACATCCAGAGCTTTTGTAATCTCGGAAGAAGTAAACAACGGTAGATATTTTAAGCTTATTAAAAAATATGCATCATTGAGACCTTTAAACACACCTCATCGTCGTTTTTTTGTACAATTTAAACAAGGCAAATGCACTAATCAATGTGTAGGAATCAACTCATTTGGAAAAATGCCTTCTGAAATTGCGGCCTACCTAAAGCTTCCGGATCCTCAGTGCTATACAGGTCATAGCTTCAGACGCTCTTCTGCGACATTTTTGGTTGATTCTGGAGAAGAAATTACAAATATTAAGAGACTGGGCGGCTGGAAATCTACCACCGTTGCGGAGGGATACGTAGAAGATTCCGAAATAAAGAAAAAGAACCTATGCAACAAAATTTTAACACTAAATGAACCACAACCAGAAGCGCAGGAAGCGTGCCAATTAAACATGACTCCAGCTATATCCTTCAGTGAAAGCAGTAGACCAACTGTGGAGCAACAACTTAATTCGGCAATTAGCCTACAAAAAGCTATAAATTGTACTTTTAATATTAATATTAATAATAAATAATTTCAAATTTTGTTACGTTGTTAGAAGTTAAAATAAAATTTAAAAAATGTATAAAGTATCTTTTTTATGCTTGTATAAAAAATATTGATCCTAACTCTTGCGGAAATTAACTTTCCCGCACTTAACTGCTTGCCCGAACTCCGCTTCGCGTCGTTCGGGCATCGGCAGTTCGCGTGCGGGAAAGTATAACTTTCCGCACTTGTTAGGATAATAACTATTTATTTTGCAAACGTCAAAAAAAGTAGACATTATTAACGTCAATTCATGAAGTTGAAGTATGATTTCACAGACGCCACTTTTTTGTACGGCCGTGAGCGGACAAAAAAGTACTTTTTTGTACGCTGACGGCCGTACAAAAAAGTAGAATTTTTAACAGGGAAAATAATTATTAGTTGAACTTTTAAACTTTATTATCGATAATAATTATTAATAGTAAAATTACAGATATTTAAGGTTGCACCGCACATATTTAATGCACTACCTGATTTATTCACTTCCAATTCAAGCGAATTTTGTGCAGAGTTGAAAGAGTTCATCGACAAAATTTCCTGTGACTCCTTACTTGTTGTTGCTTCTGTTACATCAACGTCGACATAATTTCGCTCATGAGAAGCTGCATCCAGGTACAGTGAAGAAGAATTCGACATCAAGATTTTTTCTGCAGTTTGTTTTTTATTAGACAAAGAGTCTTCAATGTATCCTTTAGCGACAGTGCTCGACCTCCAACCTCCACGCCGTTTCAAACAAGTAATATCAGCTCCTCCATCCACAAGCAAAGTAGCTGAAGTTCTTCTTAACGCATGGCCGGTGTAATCTTTTGAATTCGGTAGTTTTAAATAAGTTGCTCCTTTTTTGGGTACGTTACTAATTGTATGAATTCTTATGACCATGCGATAACATTTTCCCTTTTGAAATTTCAAAAAAAATCGTCGGCTTTCCATAGCTTGTGGACGTAAAGAAGTATATTTTCTGTAAAGATTTATATATTTTTCTCCAATAATTGTGAACGATCGTGGCTTTTTAGATTTACTATCAGGAATCTTTATATGAATAACAGATCCTAAATCTTTTATATCGTCTATTGTCATGTTCACCATTTCATCGCATCTACATGCCCCAGATACGCCCATTATTAGAACAACCTAAAAGTAGTATGTATTTAAAAACTTGATTGTATTTATGCAGGTTAGAATATTATAACTAACCTTAATTCCTAGATATTGCTCATCAGGTGCATTATTTAAAAAATCTTCAAACTGGTCTTTTGTGAATACCTTTGACTTTTTGGGAGTATACCCTTCATTCTGCTTCTTCAGATAAGCACGTAGTTTCATATATTTCCTAATATCTAATCCATGTTTAATATTCAGTAATGATTTTATCATGGAATACTGAGACCACATTGTTGAACTTTTCATTTTTAATTTAGTTGTCATTTCAAAAAAACAAGCTAGTAGCACATTTTCCGAATAGTTTGAAATGTTTTTATCATTGCACCATGTGAGAAATCTTTCGTAAGCATGATTATAAACTCTACTTGACTTAGTTGGAATTAAATCATTCGTAGCTGCCTTAGCAATGTCAACAACGTCGGGCGGTGTACAGTTGGGTTCTGAATCCGACATAATATAATCTAAAAGAAAATTTCAGTACACCTTACTACAACAAACGAAATTTTGATGCTAAAGTACTTACCAAAAATGCACAGTCCAATTGTTGCTTTAAATCACTTACAATATTTCTGACATTATAAAATATTATTGAACTGTCAAATTTGTTTTTGACTTGGCAATCACAAAACCAGTAACCACGGAAATGTAGTGCGCAGTTTTATAATTATTATTATTCTCTGAATTTATCAACTTCGTTGCAATCGTTTTGAATTTTTATTTAAATATTAATTAGTTCTATAGTCTGGATGCCGTTTGCGGAAAAAATAGCATGTTTCATTCGGAGCAAAAGCACTTTTTGTGGCTCGTCTGAAATTGTCGGCCTCACTAACGTTCGGCCATCAAACATTCAGACTCGCCACAAAAAGTTATACTTTTACTCCTAATAAAACAATATACTATTGTTCTATTGGCTGAATCAAGAATGTCGTATTTGCAGTCAAAAAATGACAGGTTATATTACAATCTTTGGACTTCAAGTCTTCAATAGGATGAGTCGACGCATAGATTTTGGGGGAGATTATTTTCAGGAAATACTTTTTAATTGTTTAAATCAATCAATAGATATTTCTTGACTCATTCATACCTTTTTTTGCGTTCTCTATCTTACAGACAATAATCCCAAATCTAGTATTTTTTTGTTTCTCCAATAACCAAAAACTTCTCACAAGATAAATTTATTATCGTTTTAGGAAGTGCCTTTTAATTTAAGCCAGTTTCATCACAGATGTAACTCTGATTTGTTTGTAAACTACGCTTTATATTTTCTTCCCTTTTTTAATAGTATATTGTAATACAAGTGTTACAATGACAGGTTTCGTAGTACGAGTCCAGTTTGTGAAACGAACCGCGAAGCGGTGAGTTTCGCAAAGAACGAATACTACAAACCGTCATTGTAATTCGAGTATTACATACTATTTTTTATAATGAACTTTTAAAAGTATAAAAAATAAATAAAATGAGAGTTTTTCGAAATATTTATTTATGTTGGCAATCTTGACACTTTTGACACTTGTCAGTTTTAATGATTTTAAATTTGAATGTTTGTCAAATTTGTATAAAATATTCCGAATTTAGCAATAACACTGATAATGTAGTTAATAATTTACTACAACATACTTCTTCATTTACTATCTGAACTCTTTCGTTGACAATCAGTGCAGTGCAACCAATTGTGTAAAACAAAAAGTTACCAAAAACAGTGTTACCATGAATCTATTTCGATACTGTTTTTAGTGTCGAAATAGAAACTTTGTGATCGTGAATTATAAAAAAAATATTTTAACACACTAACACTATTAGTACTAAATCTACACTTTTAATAGATAACTGCCTATGTTGAATTTTAAATTTATCCAATGGGTGACGAATGACAAAAGTTGACGAATAATAATCGAATGCCGGATAATCAAGGTTCCACTGTATGTGCGTAACATTTTTTAACGTCATATATTTTATAATTATTTTTATTTAATAAAATGTAAATTTTTGTTTAACTATTCAGTAAGGTTATATATAGTGCTAGATTCTAAGTAATAGTAATTTTTGTTATATTTCTCTTAAAATAATTATATAAAAGTAAATACAATAGTTTCTGAGGTAACTAAAATTGGTTTGTGATCTAAAAAAATAGGGTGATTATTTTTTATAATAACCAAACAAACAGGTATATAAACATCCCACTTGGCGATAAAATTGCGTATTACTTTTCCTTTGCAGTGTAGATACGCATAAAAATTTTTAGTATATTTATACAGCGCTTAGTGTTTGCTAAATCAACTGTATATAGGTAATTAATAGTTTTAAACAGAGATTTGTTTTCCTAAAAATTCAACCTTGAGGTTCGATGAACCCGCGCTACCTTTTTCCTACGCCTATGTGTCAGAATGTTTGCTGATACGATGATATTTGGGTTAGCAACGCCTCCTCCACATTACGTCACTTTTCGGGCATTTAAAATTTAAACTCCTATTTGAAAATTATTTCCTCTATTAAAACTCCATACGAATAATTGTTGCTTTAAATAACTAAAAAAATATTATTCGAAAAAGTTTACATTTTTGTTAGGGGAAACGGACTAATGAAACACTGATTTCTAAAGATAGCTATCCACATTCTTGAGTTAAATAATATTACGTTAACTAGTAGTTAATTCCTCATAAATAAAATGCGGTATATTGGAAATATTTCTTTTATCATTATTGATCATAAACCATCGTTTCTATACACGTATACAATTTCTATGTTAATTTTGAACTTTGAGATCGGCCCCTTGCATGCTGGTATGTAGAAGGCTTTAGAGTAATAATCGAGAATTTTTTAAATAGCAATGCTTAAAGAAGACCATTGTTAAAACATTTAAATAAAAGTATTCAATAGGTAATAGAATAAATTTTCTGTAATCAGCTATCGACCACCTCTAGGAGCCCCTCCACAGACAAGGGGGACGAACATATAATTGATCCATCTTTTAGTTATCTTAACTATGTCAAGAAGTTTGTAAACAATAGAAAAAATATTATTAATTATTTCTTTTCTTGCATTTAGTAACACAAATTAAATTTCTGTTCTTTTTGTCCTTTATACAATATTGCATTGTGCAGTAATATCAATATATACAGTTTTTGAAGCTATAGAAGATTTTGGTGAACAAAGCAAATGTAGATAGAGCGACAAAAAATCGGGATAAGGAAAACACACGCATAGTTTACTGAGATACTCGAAAAATGGAATGGTATTTGTTGAAGTTGATATTTTGAGTTTTACAGCAATAAACTTGAAATTTATTCATAAAAAAATTATGAGAAATTAAAAAATTCATGCAAAAATAAAAACTTGGAAATGACTAAACTGAGCTCCCTCCCAACTGCGAAGTTTTTTTTTTGTAATTTTCACATATTCTCGATATCTATTTAACGAGTTTTATTAAATATTTTTAATAAGTAGACACAAAGTCTAATGACGTGAAAAGTAGATAAAAAATTGCAATTCACATTACTATAATTAATTACACCCCTTGTATTACATTTATCCAAATACCTACGTCAATATGTGTATGAAAACTAATCCATACACAACCGGACAGAATTGCGTCACTACACGACATATTTTTAATAGTTTCAAAGAAATAGATATTCTAATCAAATAAAAAAAAATAATTTACTGTTTAATTACCATTAAAATAAATACATGGAAATATAATTAATTATATTAACTAACTGTTAAGCTTAAAGGGAAGTTGTTGATTTAAAGAATTTAAATTTAAAGTTTTTGAGAAAATTTCGGTCCCAATAAATTGGCTTTTACAATTTTATTTGACACAAGTATACAGCAACTTTTAAAGCTGTTTGTTATGGGGGCATTTGGTGGACATAATGGACGTTGATAGAACGACAGAAAAAAAGCGTTGTATACCAGATATTCCACTTACAGGGTAAAAGAAAGTTCTTCGCATATAGACCAACGTATCATCATTATCATCGATAACCCATATTTGTCCACTCTTGGACATAAGTTTCCTTCAGCTCCTATCTCTGTTTTGCGCAGATTGTATCCAGTTTCCGCTAACTCGCTTTAGATTATCTCGTTGGTGGACGGCTTCTACTTCGGTGTGTTTCTTGTCTTGGCCTTTGTCTACTCCTGTAGTTTCTAACTCTGGCTTCGTCTTCTAGTTGCTCTTGTTTTTTGTATTATTTTTTGTTATTTCTATACAATTTTGTTTTTTTCCTGTGGCTGGTCTTCTTTCTGCTACTCTACTTTCTAGCTCCTTCTTTCTGCTGCTCTACTGACTATTACATTCTCTCTGCTCCTCTCCTTTCTAGCTCTGGCTTCGTCTTCTAGTTGCTTTTGTTTCTTGTGTTTTTTTTGTTATTTCTTTTCATTAATTTTGGTTAATGAACAAAAATTAATAAAAAAACAACTCGCGAACAGAAAATCAAAATAATCTTAACAACTAGTTGACCACACTTATAACCTACAATCTACTTTCTAACTCTTGTTTCTCTCTGCTTCTCTACTTTCTACCTCTGGCTTCGTCTATAGCAAGGCTGGCCAATAAATTTTCAAAGTGAGCAAAATTTCTTAGACTATGGCGGCACCGGGCCACAAATTTTAAAGGCAAAACTACTACCATATTCTTAGGGTAATCTATACACAAAATATGCTTTAATTTACTTTATTTGTAAACAAAATGAATTAAAATGTTGTTTAGATTTAATGTGATCGGTGAAGAGGTTTTTCAGGTACAATTTTTTCGATATTTGGTTTTAAATCTGATGTTGATAGTACAATCAAATCAGAAATGTGTTTTGCATTGAGAGATGTTCGATATTTATTTTTATTATAGGATAAAGTAGAAAACGTTTTTTCACTCATATAGGTGAAACCAAACCTGCTTAAAATTTGCATAGCAAGGTCACGCAATGTTGGGAAATCTTCAGTAGAAACTACTTTCCAGAAATTTGCGAAGCTTTCTGTTAGCTGCAATGAAGATACATTTTCGTGGAAAATTTGTTTCAGGGCAGTGTGATTTTGTAGATCTGTTAGTTCGAGCTGAATGTTTGCTGGATACCCAAGCAGGTCAGTAGAACTGATCGCAAAAGGATTAATAAACAGCTGAATATTTTTCTTGTCAGATTCAAAATTCTGGAACCTGTTTTCAAAAGACTCTTTCAAACATTTTATTTTTGATTTGTACTTTGAGATATCAAGAGCAGTGATCTTTAATTTTTCTTTTACACTTGCGAGTGTTGAAAAATGGTCAATATTATTTCCCTCTAAGTTTGCTGCAAACAAGTTCAATTTCACAATTTCCCTTTGAAACCATTGATTAGGTTCAGCATTGTCGGAAGAGAACAATCTTTTCCTTGAAATTTAAGGTTCAGGACATTAAGGTACTTCATTATGTCTACTAAAAATGCAAGATCGCATAACCATAATAAATTTTTAAGAACAGCTCTTTCTGATGGCAATGCTTGTTTTTCTTCCAGAAAATCCAGAACCTGTTCCCTCAAATCATAAAAATGTTTTAACATTTCACCTTTGGATAACCAGCAGACAGCGCAATAGAGATGTAATTCGCCGTACTCTTTTATTTCTTCTTCAAACAACACTCCGAACTGTCTGCGGTTCAGTGCTCTGGCACGTATGAAATTAATGCATCGTACCACTGGGTCAATCACATCCTCGAACGTCATATCTTTAGCGCACAAAGCTTCCAGGTGTATCATGCAATGATAAGAAAACAATTGTCGACCATCATTGTAGGTGCTCCATCAGTACAAACTGAATTGCATTTATCCCAGTTTAGGCTCTTACCCTCAATGCAATCTTTGAGTTTCATGAATATATCCTTTCCTGTGGTAGTAGTTTCAAGTTGACAGAGGTCCAGTAAATCTGGCTGGTGGCGGGCCACTTCGTGGCCCGCGTGCCTGCGTTTGGCCGGCCTTGGTCTATAGCAACCAATTGACCCCACATATTATCGACAATCTACTTTCTACCTCCTAGTTTCCGCTGGTCCACTGGCTACGTCTTTCTCTCTGTTCCTCTACTTTCTAGCTCTGGCATCGTCTTATAGCAACCAACTGAACCCACATATTATCCACAATCTACTTTTTAACTTCTTTCCGCTGCTCTACTGGCTATATCCTTCTCTCTGTTCTTCTACTTTCTAGCTCTGGTTTCGTCTTTTAGTTGCTTTTGTGTTTTGTATCTTTTTTTGTTATTTGTTTTGATTAATTTTGATTAACTTTTGATTAACCAATGAACCAATTGACTCCAGTTATAATCTATAATCTATCCTCTGATACACCTGCTTTTATTTTTAAATTTTCTTATTAATATTTCTGTCTAAATAATTTACTCTAGTCAACATCTTCAAAAACGTGAAAAATTAAAATAAAGGTCCTAAAAATATAAGCGATAGCTCATTGGATTCGGAATCACCTGTAGAAAAATGTTTTTAAAGGAAAAGTGTGCAGGCAAAAAATTGCCATTGTTATTAACAAAATAAGATGAAAAAAAACAGATGTTTATGTTTTTGTTAATAACTCGAAAAATATTAATATATAAGCAATTTTGAAAAAAGCTCGTTAAAGAGGAGGAAATTTCCGAAAAAAAAGTCCGTCCTCCCGGAACTCTATCTCCATTATTTATAATTTTAATTTGACGTTGAAAATGGGGCTTTGAGCGGCTTTTACGGCATGCGCGCGCTACCGCTAAACGGTGTTTATCAGATAAAATATTTTTTTTATGACATAAAATGTAATTTTAAAAATTTGAAAAAATTCCAGTATTTTCCTAATACTTAAAAGAATCTAAATCAGTTGGAAAAAACATTTTATCACTGTTTCTCAAAAAGTTATTCAATTGTTAACTAACAAATTTTTTCCTAATCTCTGTTGACATAAACATGGGATAAAAGCTATAAATAATTGGCCTAAAAATTTAAAACTTCGTGGAGCCCTTTTCATATGTATACTTTACAAGATCCTGCGATAAATCTTTATAAAAGTTTATTAATTTGTTAATAATACTTCCTAATATCATACGTCATGTTAACTGTAGCGCCAAATAACTGGCCAATTAAAAAAATTATATATCTTTTAAACTATTGGAGATATGATAAAGGATATTCAGGAGTTTTTTATAGAAAATAAGTTTTTCTTTCAAATAATTCTAAGACCAAGTTCGTATTTATTGTTAATTAGATACTACATGCATTTATTTGGAAAAATTCTATATTTTTCTTTACTTTTTCGCAATATTTTTCAATAGTTATGAAATATCATAATTAACAAATTAATAAACTTTTATAAACATTTCTCACAGAATCTTGTAAAGTATACATATGAAAAGGGCTCCACAAAGTTTCAAATTTTTAGGCCAATTATGTATACCATTTATCCCATTGTTTATGTCAACAGATATTAGGAAAAAATTTGTTAGTTAACAATTGAATAACTTTTTGAAAAACAGTGATAAAATGTTTTTTCCAACTGATTTAGATTCTTTCAAGTGTTAGGAAAGTACTGAAATTTTTTCAAATTTTTAAAATAACATTTTATGTCATAAAAAAAATATTTTATCTGATAAACACCGTTTAGCGGTAGCGCGCGTATGCCGTAAAAGCCGCTCAAAGCCCCATTTTCAACGTCAAATTAAAGTTATAAATAATGGAGGGAATTTTTTTCGGAAATTTCCTTCTCTTTAACGAGTTTTTTTCAAAATTGCTTAAATATTAATATTTTTCGAGTTATTAACAAAAACATAAACATCTGTTTTTTTTCATCTTATTTTGTTAATAACAATGGCAATTTTTTGCCTGCACACTTTTCCTTCAAAAACATTTTTCTAGAGGTGATTCCGAATCCAATGAGCTATCGCATATATTTTTAGGACCGTTATTTTAATTTTTCACGTTTTTGAAGATGTTGACTAGAGTAATTGACCTGTTAAATGCTTGTTGTGATGTTCTTGTATTTGATACCTACTAATTCTTTATATATATATATAAGTATCTATTTTTATGAAAGGAATTACTGCATAAATATATTTTTTGTAATCACAATAATGATGCAATGTAGGTGTAAACTTCTGATTCATTTGTTGATATAAATCTTTAAAAGAATTTATATAAAAGAAAAACTATAAATAGCTTGAAGTTACCACATTGTTGACAAATCATATAATAATATGTAGTAATTATATTTTTGTAAGAATTGTTTATGATAACATAAATTATTATTAAGAATGTTAATGAGTTTTAGTTATAAATTTTACAAACAATTTTTTAGCTAAAAATCAAATGAAGTTATCGTTTAAAGTAAATCGAACAGTGCAAAGTACTTACTAATTTATATAAGGTTGAAGCCTATAATAGTACGAAGTTCATTTTTTCTTTGCACTTTAGACATGCATTGACACATAAAAGAGTATAAAACGATTTTAATAACCCATCGTAAGTAATTAGAATCCAAGTGTACGTAACTACCTAGATATTAATTATTGTAGCATAATGTACTTTGTTGATTTTTAAATCGGGAAGGACAAATACATAAAAAACATTACATGAATTTGCAATAAAAGTGGTTTCATTAAGTGTGCTTTAAAGATTGTTATTAATATTTGTGTGCCAGTGTGTTGAAAATTTTCTACCAACAACTATTATTGCTATAAATTTACAATATATACATATTCAGTGGCTTAGTGTTGTGAATTTTCGATTAAGGTATAAAATAAATTTTAATTTACTTTTTTATTCATACACACACACATATATTATTAATTTTTTTCTAGTGCATTAGTGACTGGTTTTTTCAATCGAAATATGTTATTTGCGTAATATTTTTTCGCGGAAATTTAGACTGGTTATAAATGACAAATTGTTTAGTAATGCTATTAAATTTAATGTTGCTATTATTTGTTTAATGCATTTCCATACGCAATTAATTTTGATAAGTTTCTAAGGAAATAAACTGCTTGTATTGTTAATATACTTCATATGATATGATTTTATCAAACTTTAAAATGATATCCATGTAATAAAATTTGATATTTAATCTGTTACAAGAAAATAATATTAACGTCTATAACAAAAATCCTAAATAAAATAAGAAATTTTAATACATTACAGAGCTACAACATTCCTTATTATACTACGTAACAAAACTTGGCAAACATATTAATTAACAAACATTCAAAAATTCATTAAATGTAGAATTTTACAGTATGTTTTTAAAATAAGGACTCCTACCAATTGATAAGGAATCAGAGTCAATTTTTTGAAGTGATTTTTTAATCCAGTTTTAGCCTGACTAATCTGAAAACGAATGTAAATGTAGGCTTTATCAATGGAAAACAGGGATTAGTTTAAACCCATTTCAGCTCGGTGGAAACTAAGAATGTTAAAACCAGGTTTAAGCAAACAAAAATTTCTGTTGGGAAAGAAATATAAGTAGGAATATAAGTAAGAGACACAAAAAAACCGTCAGACATGGGCCCTTGGCGAAGGTTTCTGTGGTTTCCTTCGTCCTTGCCAAATGGAAGGGCTCCACGACGGAGGAGACACGCCACAGCGTCAATCTCCCAACCCCACATTGCACCACGTGGGTTACACATCTACACACACCTACACTGACACCAAAGGGAAAATCTCTTTTTAGGCACGTTCAAGAAACATGGATAGATGAAGAAAAACTAGAAGACTCAATCAACTCCACAGGAATATCAAATGGAAAAACTTTGTAGGAGCAGGGCCGACGACAGACAGATACTAACTCCTTCCCAACATTCCATCCATCCCCTGAAAAGGACGCAAGTCCTACAACAGGGTCCTCATACACATATTTCTCCCTATGAACTTACTCTTGAACTTGAACCATCAGATGGTAAAAATCAAATAGATTCGGTCATCCTTGGTAAATTTTCAAAATTTTAAAAAACAATAGTAAAAAAGTTAACTTCTAACAGAAACCGTAGGACAAAGAGGTGACTTAGTTCAAAAAAAAAAAAAAAAAAAATACAGAAAGTGAAAAAAAGTAAATTAACATAAAGAAATCATGAACGATGGAAGAGATCTTAGAAATGATTGCAGAAAAAAAGATTGCTCAAAAATAAAGCAAGAAAATACTGCAGGAAAACTCAGGAAAAAATAAGAAGAGTTATCAATCCAGAAGTGCCGAGAGGGATGGAAAAGGAAAGAGGTCCTCAGTACAATTAATGTTGGAAAACTACAATATGTTAGACATGTGAAGCACAATGAGACCCAATACGATCTTTTGCAAAAGATTCTGCAAGGCAAGGTAAATGGAGCTAGTGAAGCGGACACAAAACGAATATAATAGTTGAAAAACTTGGTTCAACCAATCAACAATGTTAATAAAATATGATAGCAAGCATCCGGAACAGATGAGCACCAAAAGAAGAAAAATTGATTGATAGATTTATTAAAAGTATAGAAAAGAACAAAACTACGTTGAAGAGTATATATTTGAGGATAACGCCGACAAATAGAAACAGAATTAGATAGTTATTATTATTCTGAAAACTAATTTGAAGATTAGATATCTATTTTCAATGCAAACAAAAATGAATGCACACAATCTATGATCATATTTCTTAGTATAAAAATTATATGACTCTAAAAGAACCATTTGATCATTTCATCACGGACATATAATATATTTAATACCTGGAATACTATCTATAGAATGAAAATAACATGACTTTTTGCTATTTCTGTCGTACAACACAGCGATAATTATGATATTCTGTGCATTCCTTTAACATTACCAACGGATAAGTATGAAATATATTTGTAATGTTAATTTAATGCAGTGAATTCCATTCCCACTATAGATTAATAGAAATCGTTTTTTTGCATAATTTCATTTCGATTCAAACCACACCACATCTTTTTTTTAAATCTTTCAGTATTTAAACCCAATTTTAATGTGTTACGTAGTATCTCACGGTTTCTATGAACGATTAGTATTATGAATAGATTACTTTGAAATTGAATAACATTTCAGTCCAAGCAAAATATTCTGTTTTTTTTATAAGACTTTAATTCGAGAACGTATTAAAATTACTTTCTATAAAACCTAATTTCGATTCCTTTTTGTGTCGATGTTATATCTAAGAAAGGAACTTAGGAGACATTCTTATAATAAAAATCAACAATAACGTCTATCAATATTATTTTTGTATTAAAAAACGATGATTTGATACTTTTAAAGTTGACAATTCACAATCCTTCCAGACTCGTTTTTTTGCAGATGAGAATCATTAAAACTAATCCCTGTTTCGTTTTCACACGTGTTTTAAAATGAAAAAAAAAATGACTTTGATTAAGAAGCAGCTTTGTTAAAGAATAAAAGGAGTTCACATAAAGTTTATTTAATGATCACTCAACCAATAAGAGAAAGCCTGTTTTACTGAAACTTTTAAGTCATAGACTGTGAGTTGAGCTTAAAAATCTGTAGAAAAGGAAACTATTTGTTCCTTCAAACAATAGATAAATGCTTTTCGGCATTAATAAAGTGCTGTTCTGTGACGAAAAAGTCTACTATCCCCATGTAAAAGGGTTGTCGTTTTGGGCATATGCTTATTGGGTCCCAAGTAGCAGGTAGTTCAAAAATAACGTGCTTATTGGGTCCCGAACTTTTGTCCTACCTGAATAATAATGTATGAATTCGGTCCCAGCCACCTGTTGGTAAACCAAATGAAAAACAGGTAATAAAACTAATTTTGATATATTTATTACATTGAAATATTATTGTAAAGGTTTCATCGATGTTTTTTGGCAATGCCGGCTGCATTTTCCTACGGGAGCAGTACATAATATACCTTCTAATATTTGCTACGTAATTTGTTGTAATGGTTGATGGCAGATTCTCTTAAAGTACACGACGAATAATTTTTGCAGGCTTTTCGGACAAGAATTCAACTGCCTTGCGTTTGCAAGAAGAGCTTACAATTTGGCGATTCAATTTTTCTATATTTGCGCTATGACAATGCTCTTCAATATGTTTTGTCAAAGTTATATCTTTCGATTCACCCAAACTAAGTATATATGATTTACACTTTTTATTTGTACATATCCAACGCCTTTCTCCACTTTTTAAGCACTTTTGAAAACTATATTTAAAGTTATTTATCACTAACATTTGTTTTCCTTTTTCACTTAAAATAATCTGGATCTGGAAATTTGGGAGGGGCGAGCTAGTGCTCAGCCAGCACTGCGGCCACATATGACCCATTGTGCATCCTCCCGTGTGTAGGGATATCCTCACCTCAGGATGTCACCAGGCCTATTGATTTAAAATAGGTGATGAGGCTCCCGAGGGGGATCTCCCTGACATCGGCTGGTGTAAGCCAATACTCGCCCAACACGGATCTTCTGATTTCAGAAAAAGCAGAGCAGTCATACATAATGTGTTCTACTGTTTCCTCTTCTTGTTCGCAGCCTCTGCATAGCGGCGATTCTGTTAGTTTCATCCTAAAGAGATGTTGTCGCAATTGGCAGTGACCTGTCAGGATTCCCACAGCTGTTCGGAGATTTTGTCTGATCAATGCCTTAAATTTTTTTGCTGTTTCCTCGCCAGGATGAGGTAATAACTCTCTGGCCAGTCTACAGTTCGTAGTTTCATCCCAGCACTGTATAAATTTTTGGTGAGAGTGCTGTTTAATAAGGTCCACGACTGCGGACAATGTTAGCTTGGTAGACGGGCGAGGGCTAACATATCTGTAGCCCGCAGCCCTCTTTGCTAAATTGTTCGAAATGCGGTTGCCTTTAGAGTTCCCATGTCCTTTGATCCAGCGTTTGCAAGAAGAGCTTACAATTTGGCGATTCAATTTTTCTATATTTGCGCTATGACAATGCTCTTCAATATGTTTTGTCAAAGTTATATCTTTCGATTCACCCAAACTAAGTATATATGATTTACACTTTTTATTTGTACATAACCAACGCCTTTCTTTACTTTTTAAGCACTTTTGAAAACTATATTTAAAGTTATTTATCACTAACATTTGTTTTCCTTTTTCACTTAAAATAATATTTATATTCATTTTTAAAATGTTTAAACAACAGACAAATTGATCTGAAATATGAAATGCACTCGATGAAATATAAACAATGAATGAAATAGTATTTAATTTAAACATTCAGATACAATGAAAAGAGGGAGGATTGGATTTCCCCGAAGAAAATCTTCAGGTAGTTAAGTACCATTGGGACCCAATACGCCTATAGATAAAGGGATTAAAATTTACACATTTTAATCTATGACCTGCCGGGACCGAATCCATCAACACCGGTCGTTTTGGTTTTGCATACAGCCATAAAGACAAAAAATATATGGACTTTATTGCTTTTCAAAATACGTCCCTCCGATGTTCGCGAAGTGCTCGACTGGTTCTGGAACTTTAACAGTAAAAAAGCAGTTGCTCTGGAATAAAAAATATTTTGAAAAAAGTTGGCCAAACGGCAAAACAACATCGAGTAAATACAAGACTATTTCTGCTTATGTAGATTTCAATTCACATGCATAAATAATTCCTTCTCTTACATTGTTTTTTAAATTTTCTTTTGGTTATATAGTTTTTCTCAATGAAATATTAGAAGATAAACTTACTATTGCTTTGATGAAAATAAAACATACGTATTTTTATTTAGCACTAAATTGTAAATTTGGATTCTGGCCATGGCTCTTCTGTTAGCACGTGTCGCAAATGCATATTATGCGTAATCGTTTTTATTTTCATTCATTAATAACGTGTCCTTCACCTGAACCGAAAGGCATTTCTTTACTATTTTTTAATTGGAGCCAAAGAATGTGAACAAAGAATACAACTACGAAGTCGGAAATTTAAGATACCCATTTATATATATACCTACCAAAGTTTCCTTGTATGGATACGTACAAAACTATGAAGTATAAAAAAATCTATAATAAGTCCATCTGTCATTAAATATATAAAATATGATAATAAAAATAGCTCATTAACACTAATATGCAATATTTTGAAAGCTACGAACATGTACAAAATAGGGATACAAATATAAACTTAAGAAGAAACCAAAGGATGTATTATCATTTGGTACTAGAAAAAATTAACCCGTGTCAAAAAAACCTACAAATTTTATTTTTCTTTAAAAAACTTGAGTTTCTTGTGTTCTTATATCAAAGTCTAATTGTATTATTCGTAGTTGTAACGATATTCAACAATGTTGTTTCTTGGTCTTCGGTCGGCCAGGTAAAGGTAAGAGAACTACGGCCAGAGGCGCCCTGTTACCTTTTAAGAACACCTACTGTTTTGAATATCTAACCTTAAATTCTTCGAAAACGTTTTGGTAAAGTGTGAAACCAAAACCGGCATGGCGTCAAGAGACTGGGAACATAAATACCTTTTTGTTGCCGACCTTTATTGCATTAAAAAAAAATTGCTGTTGGAGATTTGGACACTACCCAGAAAAAATAGAGCGGGATAATTCTACGAAACGATATATTTTGTTGCCCTCAGCAAAGTATTTTGCATAAAATTTAACTAAAAACAAAATTGAATGCATTCCACACGACGATAAAAATACCTACACACATTCAAGAAACATATCAGAAATAAATAGTTTAGACTACTAAATTAAAATCGTTTACGGCATTTGATATATCAGTTTCCATTTTGATAACATCTCAAAGCAGCTCCGCTGGCGACGCGGATCGTAACATGAAACCAACTTTTTATTTGAACTGATCAGAAGAGAGTTATCGCTTTATCAACCGATTTATCTTGAAGCCATTAAAACATTATCTAATAAATATATTTATACAGAAAAGCTGAGGGTGATTTAGTGTTCACACAGGAAACGAAGAACTTTCAATAAATAACCGAAATATTCCTCGAAAAAATTCCTCGAACAGAACCGCTTTTTGACTCTTGAAAGCGAGGTCAAAATTATTATTTCGAAGAAGATCTAAGAATAATATTTTTGTAAAGAAATACTGAATCAATCTAAATTATTCATTTTTCTATATATTTACTGGAATTAAGAACAGAGTTTCAATTTAACTGTTTCATTTTTCTATGATTGCTAAACTTTATACACAGTTGACTGTATAGAAAGTATAAACATTACTTTTGCCCTTACTTACGCCTCTGTAAACCAAAAAAATCTTCTCCGAAGACTTACCGGTTCTCAGAACAGGGCAATTTCTCATTTCTTAAGGGCCACCCAAGGCTGAGAGTATCTCCATAAAAATATCAATTTATTACCAAGTTCTACAAGATTCCTAATTAAAAAAGTTTGTTTTTAATAAACACAATAATATTGATAATTTTTATTAAAGGCGTCATAAATGAGGGCATTTATCTACACAACAGTGGCGTGACTTTATTAAACATATTCATTAAAATAAAGTAATAATTAAATACCTATTGTAAAAGTTAAATTTTATTAACAAGATTATAGAACTAATCAAAAGAAAGAATACATTTACAAATATGGAGATCAGATAAGTTGAAAATTAGAATGAGAATATAGATAATATGGCGTCGTAGATGTCTGGCAATTTGAGATATGAAAAAGGCAGTTAAAGGGTAGTTTTAACAACTGCATCGAAAATTTTTTCATTAATCAATTCCCTTTACATAAAAATGTCCTAAAGTGTCTGTATACGAAGGTTGTCTTTTCAGTTTTGCATATAGCCATCAAGATAAAAAATATATAGACTTACAGTATTTAATGCTTTTCTGAATATGTCCCATCAAGATCGATACACTTTTGCATACGTTCAAACCATAAATAACTGTTCAACTCATAAAAGTGAGTACTCTAGTGGAAAGAATAAATATTATTCTACATAATTGCCAAATTTTATCAAAATCGCTATAGAATATATATTGAAAATTTACGGGAGAGACTCACGATGTTCTTATAAAAATCATTTAACTTCTTGACAAGCACTCGTATAGTTATAATATTGAAAAAATCACAAAATTGGCACGCTACTGGAAATAATACACATTTTTCTACATTTTAACCAAATTTTATCAAAATCGCTACAGAATTAATATTGAAAATTTACGGGAGAGACTCACTATGTTCTTATCAAAATCAACAAACTTCTTGACAAACACTCGTATAGCTATATTATTGGAAAAAAAAATCATAAAATTGGGCACGCTACTTGAAAGAATTCACATTCTTCTACATTGTCACCAAATTTTATCAAAATCGCTACAGAATTAATATTGAAAATTTACGGGAGAGACTCACTATGTTCTTATCAAAATCAACAAACTTCTTAACAAACGATCGTACAGTTATAATATAGGAAAAATATCATAAAAGTGAATACGCTACTGGAAAGAATATAGATTTTTCTAAATTGTCACCAAATTTTATCAAAATCGCTACAGAATAAACATTGAAAATTTACGGGAGAGACTCAGTATATTCTTATAAATATCAACAAACTTCTTGACACTCGTATACCTATGTAGTTATAATATAGGAAAAAAATCATAAAAGTGAGTACGCTTCTGGGAAGAATATTCCAGTCTTCAGTTGACATCTGCAAAATTGCTGTTTTAAAGACTTTGATGACATTTTCATTGACACACTTCGAGAACGGATCACTTTTGTTGGTTTTTTCTCATCGTGAAACACCCACACAGCGGATTGTAGTTTAATTTTTTGAGGTTCGTTTGTTAAATCGTTCCAATCTTTTTCGACACCAATTGAAGCGAACCACCTTTTGCTCTTCTCTGAGCAAATAAGAAATCCAACTTCGCAACACTTAGTTCTTTACTATCAATGCTTTACTCCATTTTTGGATCTAGCCTGTATTCGTCGCTGAGACTGGAGCGATCACGTTAAAATTCTCATTACCAGCGAGAAATAGGTGATCAAACTTCAGATTGGTAAACTAGATATAAAAAAAGATGCAAAAAATGTGTAATCAAGTCTAAGTAAGAAATTCTATTTAACAAATAACTGATTTATTTTATTTTCCTGGTACATGCATAGGTAAATATGATAGTATTTACATACTTTATGAACTTTTTCCGGTTGCCTTCGTGGTTCGCTTGTTTAGGTCTTATTAAAGTCCTGTTAATAAATAAGACTCTAATAATAACGTTACCTAATTAAACCCTATAAAAGTGGCTGATTATAACTAACGGTTATACTTGCACGCGATTAGAACACAAGAAGACAGAATGAGGTAGAAATTTTTTAAAAGAACTCTTGCAACAAGTATTCCACCAATGAGTTTTAAATTTAATTATTGAGTTAAACTATTTAAAAATCAATCCTACTAAGCATTACTATTGTTCCTATTCTTCTTCTTCTTCTTGTTAAAAAGAATAAGATAATACTAAATCAAAATTGTTTTGCATAAATTGGTAATTAAATTCGCTAGACCGTATCACTGACGATTTCATTTAATTTAATGATGAGCAGTTCAGAATCAAAGAGGTTGTTAATGGCAGCTCATTACGAGATGCTCTCAGGTATTGTTTTCCTTTGAGATAATCCTCGAAAATTAAATTTAAAAACGGTCTGACTACCATGGAAGTTATACAATAAATGCTACTTATTTATAATTATTAAGAGGCTTTTCTTAACTACTATGTATTTTAAATTTTAAAGGCGGTGCACTTAATGTGTGAATTGCAATTACCCAGGTTTCATTCAGCAGATGGTTTGTTGTGTTAAAATGAAAAACGCTGTACTCTGCTAGATCTTTTTCGATTTTACGCTTAACAATAAATTTCCTGCGTACCTCCAACAGCGAATTAAAAATTGAATACATAATCAATTGTGAATAACTAGTTTCATTATTTCAAGATAATTAATGGATAAAGATAATTTAAACACAATATAAATCGTATACCTCTTTAAATCTCTTTGTTGTAGATTTGAATAAGAAAAATTATCAAAGATTATCATAATTCTTTGATTCTTGTTTACAAAGGAAATGTAGTGTGCCCTAACAATGAGAAATATCTTACTACATAAAAGTATTGAATTTTTCTGTCTTTACTCTTTTGGGTAATATTCACGTGTGCCCGATCTCTCATTTCCAGACCGAGTGATCTCTCATTTTGGAGTTTTCAATTGACCTTTTAAATCGCCAGATCTCATGGCAGTTGACTTTTTCCATTTGGGGATTTTGGTGTAGAATATTTTTTTCCAGATCACCCCAAACTAACGTAAATAGAACAAAAAATGTTTACCACACATACAGTTTTTGGTCTAACCTTATTTTATAACATCTGTTGAGTTGAATTAATTCTTCTGGAGTGTTTTTAGTATACCTACTTTATTCTTGAAACTAATTGATTGGTTTTATCACCATTTTCCTCTGTTATTATTGGTTTGTTAATAAGTTATTAAAAATTGAGTCATTACCAAATATTAGTATTGGCAAGTATCCACTTATAATCGTGTGAATTTGTTTTATATTTGATATATTTTTTGTATGATCTCACCTATGTCAAAATCGATATTTGTAGATCAATCAAAATTAAAAAAACCAACCAATAGTTTTTAAGAAACTACGTTTCTAATTGGAATGGGAGGGGCAACGGTCAAATTCAGGGCCGCCCAGAGAATTCGCGTGCCCCGGGGCTCTAATATTGTGGGGCCCCCTGTAGGTCATATTATATTTACTTACTTAGAGAAAAGGTTAATGTCTTATTATCAAATTATACGTTCCTCCATATAATTAATATTAAAATTTTAAGTCAATTAATGTCGATTATATTTCTGTTTATTTACATGATTTGTTTCATAAAGAATGATTTACATTAATGACTTAAACTTAAAATTAAACACTATTTTAAACTACGTTGAACAATAGTAAAATTAAGAACACATTCCGAATCTATTATTAAAAAAAACTGTATTCTTTTTTATGTATAAATCAAGTTTTATGGTCATCCATTATTTAATAATCCTTTATGGAAAAATTATAATTTATTTTTATAATTAAAGTCATAAAATAAAATAGCTACCCAAGATGAATTCGTGAGGTATCATTTTAGGGGGCCTTCAAGGTATAAAGAACTGAACAGAGGTTTTATTAACAATATTATAATTTTAAAAGAAGCAGTAAGTAAAGGGTAATAATTTGGAAATACATTTTTTACTCCACAAAAGTTTATAGTTTATAAAAAAAAATACAAATTTATCGATGCATATTAAAAAATGACACAGTGCACCCTTATTATAGTTGTGGTTTTATGAATAGAACCCATAAATATGTCTTATAATAGTAAGGTGGCTCAAGACACAAAATCTTTATTTTAATAAAATTGGTTAGAACCTATGTAAAGAAAAAGAAAAAATAATTAAATAGTCTGAAGGCCCGATATAATCCCATTCCCGTACCTGAAAATTTAATCCCTCACAGGTAAACTCCTTCAAGGGTTTTTTTAATCCGGTATGTAAGGTTATTCCTGTGGAGCAGGTAGATATATTTTTTAATTCTTCAACCATTTAGCGTAACCCAGAAGCCCCAAGTATAGGTAGGTTGAGTCGCGATTTTTTTTTTTGTTTAATTAATGGAAATTAAAACTAGTTACTCATTCCATTATTCCAAAAATTTGGAAGAAATAGTAAAGTAGATAAATGACCGCTTCTGTATTGAGTTATAACGAAAAATGATGACCGTTAAAAGACTTCTTCTTCTTCCTACTTCATTTTTAAGCAGTTTTTGCCTATTTTTTTGTTTTTCATCATTCAACCTCGCCTGGATTTAAATTCTCCACTTCATTTTTTCTGGTACGTCCAACGCTTCTGTGGTCTGAGGGAGATTTGTCGCTAGCAATTCTAACTATTCGTGTGTTGTCCATTCTATTTAGTACCCAATTGTTTACATCTTCCATCATACATGTTCTTCTAATATCATCGCTCCTGGATTTTTTCAGCAGTGTTTTTCCAAAGTACCTTCATTTCCGTTGTTTCTAAGAGCCGACTAGTTTTTGATGTGTCAGGTCGTGTTTGGGCTGTGTAGGTCATTATTGGCCTGATTGTTGTCTTGAAGATTCCTTTGTTTCTGTTTTTATTCTGCCAGATCGAGTTATTGAGGCACGCTGCTACTCTGGCTGTTTTATTAGTTTGACTTTGCACTTCTGCTTCAATATCTTAAACTTCATCTCCTGATGGATGATCTTTTCGTCCACAACTAACTTGCATCCTAATAGTATTTTTAAAGTTAATACCAAAGAAAACACGAAGTCTAGTACCACACAAAATTATTTTATTAAGTAGTGTTGTAATGACAACTAGTTTCGACCTCTATGGGTCATCATCGGGTCTAAAAACAATATGAAAAGGATAGTAAGTAATACAAATGGTTGAAAAGCTTAATAACTTACCAATACAAAAAGTAAAAATCAAAAATTCATACAATTAAAATCCATGGAAATCAGCTTAGGTAGTAAAAAGGTTCCAGTCTCTTCCACATAAATACCACAAAATAATTTTGTCTGGTACTAGACTTCGTGTTTTCTTTGGTTTTCCCATTTGACCACATTTGAGCAATGGATGATATCCTCCGTTTATTTTTGAAGTTGTTGCCCTTCTTCATCATAAGGACTGTGACACTTGTGCGTCATTCGTCTAGAATCTTATGAGCGAGGAAGTATCTGCTGATAAGGCTAGTCAATTGTTTCAGAAGGCTGTGCCCACGATATTTTAATAGCTCATTTTTAATAAAATCAGGACCTGAGCTTTTCCTAGTTTTTAACTTCTTGAGATCGTTTTCCACGTTAGATTCTTGTTATAATCTCGTTAGTTATTATCTCTGGTGTGTTCATTTCTACAGTTGGATCGTCTGTTTTATATAGTGCGGTGAGATATTGTATCCAGGTTTTCTTTTTTATGTGATTTGGTTTCTAAAAGACTTGAAAGCTAATCTTAAAAAGACGCCAATTTGGATCTAGATGTTTTGCGAGCTTCTCGTAAAAAAATATTCTTTTTCAATTTTTGTTAATTTTGTGCTACTGATATGAACAGACGTGTCATTTGACAATTTTTGTAAAACATTATCAAATGACCCTTTAACATGTAAAAAAATGATTTGAAAGTTGAATAATATTATTTAAAATATACAAATTCACACATTCTCCAATAGCATTAACATACTATTACTTAAAACTTGACACCGCAGCTTGTTCTAAAAACCAGTCGTTTAATCAATGAAATCCGTACAACATTTTTTATAATCAACTATGCGGATGTATTAACAGATATTTTGTCCGCGATCTTGTACGACCTTTCTCTTTTGTAAAGATCTTTCACAGACACGGCGTCTCCTCAATAATTAATTGGACTAAGCCCCTCCCCATTTGTCACCTCCAGCGAATGAATATTTCCGATTTCATTCAGATTACCTACACTATCCTAAATACCTTTTCAGCTTTCCTTAAACTTAGCTAATTTTACCATTTAAGTAGGTTTAATCTCATTATTTGTTTTTCATTATTTGAAGGTTCCTCGGGGCATGTTCCAACTAAGGCAAATAGTTAAATACCAACATCACTTTAGTACAAAAAACAATTATCTTTAAGTCAGAATGTGACTCCTTATATGCTGATGTTCGTTTTCTTATCACAATGAAAATTTAGTATTTAGATCATTTTCAATTAGTTTTAATATTAATTAATATAATTTGGTTTTCTAATCTATTTTTTTTTATTAAGTAAATGGTCTTGATGGAATGATACTGGAGCAGTTTATTACAGATATTGTTTTGCGATTTTTTTATTAGTATATAAATTTTTAAATGGTTTGAATCTGGTGTCCACCCTGTAACATCCTGAATTGAGATGAGAACGGTTCGTAATAATGAATGAACCGTAAGATCTGGACAATCGAGGTCGTTCCTAAGGGAACCTCCGACTTGTGAGAAAATACCGTGGGAAGCGACTAGTCTGCGAAATCGCCTTCGCAAATAAAATCCGTCGTGTACAGAATTAGTAAGGTTGATGTAGACATTATTGTTGTTGTTGTTGTGTCATTCCTTTAAAATTGTTTGAATTAGAATTTCTGTGTCACAGAATTGTGCAATTTGGTATTGTGATAAATTATTTTTTATATGGAATCGATTTAAGGTGTTTGGTAAAACAATTTAATCGCATAAAAATCTGTAAGAATATATTCTTTCGTTAACAAATTTTAGAAAGTAAAATGATCAAAATATATTGGTGGAAGTAGCTCTACAAACCAACTTTATTGTATGTTTTGCAATAAAATCTTGTTTTTTTTGTGATTTTAGGATAAAATGTGTTTATAGGCACATCAAAATGGTCTAGGGGACAAAAAATAATTTATGAAACTTTCTTAACTAAAATTTAAAAATTAAGTCATCGGTTCTTCTCAATAGGGTGTCTGACGACGTTTGTTATTAAAGACTGTCTGACACCCATCTAAAGGATTTTTTATCAAATTATGAAAGTCGTCTTGCTCAATTTGTTGCCATTGCTCTTGCATACAATGAACCAGCTCTTCCCTTATCTGAAACACTATTTCTTGGTGTAGTACACGTCTTTTTAGCATATCCCAAACGTGTTGTATGGAATTCAAGTCAGGGGTTTGAGCAGGCTACTGCAAATACCTGAATATTGTTCTGCTTTAAAAAATTTTTTGTACGATTATTGTAAGATACAGTTGTGGATGCTCGTGTAGCACGTGGACGTGGAAGTCCAAGAATTTGATTTTGAAATTAATTTACCGTTAGAAACACATCAATATGAACAAGATTAAAACTCTCCAGCCCAAACCATCAAAAGTTCTTCCTTGAACAGTTTGCTAGGAGGCCGTTCATCACATCCTCGGTCTTCTTAAATCGTATTGTAAACCAGACCTGGATTCATCGTTGAATAGAATGCCTTTCCATTCTCTTTTGTACCAAATTTGATGGTATTCTGCCCAGTCTGTCCATGTAAGATTCCCATTTTAGCTCTAATCGGACGCCCTCATGCAATCTATTCCTGATAGTTTAAGTTTAAACAGAGACATTATTGTGATGAAAGTTTTAAAGTTCACTTCTTAACTGAGTAGCAGTAACATTTGGGTTCCTTAATTCATAAAGGTGAACAAAGCTATCATTTAACGCAAACGAAATAATACACAAAGCTACAAAAGCCTTTATGGTGTGCAAAAACATTACAGGAAACAAAGACTCAAAGACATTGCAATGGATGTACACAACAATAGTGAGACCAATCATCTCTTATAGGGATGGCACCAAGAGAGATAAAGAAATAGGAGCTGGAGTTTTCGGACATAGAGCAAAATACTCAGAAAACCTGGGTGCATACCCAAGCATCTATCTAATTTTGAGCCCAACAATATCCTAAACTTTCTAAAAAAGATAGGACTAGAAGTCTGAGGAAATATCAGAATTATAGCAAGAAAATGTGGAAACAATAGATCTTATAGGTCGCAGGTGAATCTGTTATCCCTTAGTTTGCTCATACATATTGCTCTGGTTGGACCAATGTATCCCATAGACTATTTTGATGTGTTTATTAAAATCTCACATAATCAGTTTCCTCTTGATAATATAGAACATTCCAATATTTGGGTAATATTGCTAATCTGTTTAACATTTGTGAATATATTTTGTTGTCAAACATTATTGGTTTAACTGTTAAATTTATGTTATATATAACGATTCATAAAGAATTGTTATATCGTTGCGCCTATGGTTTAAGAACTAACACGACTGCATAAACACACATTCCTGTGCGATACTAGTCGATAATTTCACGTGCAAACAAAACGAGTGTTCTTTCTTTTAACCGAGGAACGGTACCGCATAACTCATAAAAAATGAATGAACATTTCGAAGAAAACATCTCGTATGTATGTATGTATGACAAAAGATTGTAGAATAACATTCCAAAAGTTAATTTGTAAAGTGGCTATCTTCGTTTCTAGTAAAGAGTTCCGTTCCAATAGAAAATTTGTACCCCAAGTAATTATTATTGAAAATAATTCATACCTTAGCTTTGAAATGTAGTCTATAAAAATTTCGTTATGTTATTTTATACTCAATTGACATTTAGCTGATTTGTTGAATGGTATTAGTTATGAATTTTAAAATGTATAAAAATATATCGGCGAACGGTTAAATGTCGTAGATCTTCGGGGTGTGGTCCAATCGGGTCCACATCTTTGTAGAGTAAGCTTCCAGAAATGGTGAGGATTGAAGAGGTCAAAAGTCTTCGTAGGAGGTCTGGTGTTGGTGCAACGTGCAACAGACACTATACACTAAGCGCACTTCCTGGTTGTCCGTGGAAGTAGTGTCTTCGTGGAGGAGTTCTTCTAAAGAATTGGCCGAGGATTAAGGTTTTTGACGTTCGTGTTATGAGAGCTTGTAATTCGAGACTGCCTTTTAATACCGCCGCTCAATTTCTTCCGAAGGTAAAAAGACCACCATTTTAAATTCTCGTGAGAAGGATGGATGAGAACGTTTATACCTGGTGTGTGTTAAGCACTGCTTATTGATTCTCGTAAAGGACGCAATCGATTAAGGCGCGGAAGCGATGTCATCCCGGGTGTTAATTTAAAACCACTCTAGCGATGCCCTCTTGTGTGTTGATTTAAAACCGCGTTGCCATAGATACAAAAAAATTGAAATAAGTGGAGTTCTGTTTAGTGTTAACAGAAGTATTTGCACTAAATTTTAATTAGTTGTATACATTATACCCGTAATTGGAGAAATTGAACAGTTGTTCACTTCATTCTGGTATAAGCTGTAAATATTAAAAAAAAGACTAAAAAAATAAGTTTTACAGGTATCTATAGATTTTGCGAAACTAGATATACTTTAGTCGACTAAAGCATAAAAGTACATAAAATACTGTAAAAATCCGGTATAAAAAAAAGTAATTTTTACTTGATTTGATGTAGATTATTACAAAATAATTGATTACTATGGATAGCAGCATTTTTATAGATACGCCTGTGTCTGAAATCAACAATGGAACGCCCTTGGTTAAACACTAGATATGAATGAAACACACACGTGTCTGGGTACTTCTATCAGGTCATTCAACTTCTCAAGTTCCAGCAAGACCTTAACTTTTGTAGAATATTATACCTAGACTTGGACAATATATACGCCTTACTTGGTTTGACCTAAAAATTTAACTAACCTAAAGTCGATAGTTTTATCAATGAAATTCTGGCTTTCTGTTTGTGTTTGTATGAGGATGTCTGTGTGTGTGTGTGTGTGTGGTGTGTAAAGTTGGTGAGAAATTTTGATTAGCCAATAACTGATACAGAGTCGTCTTTGATTTTTTTTTATACTTTTCATTATACTTTTTTATAGTTGTATACCAAAAATTAGACAACAAAAAGTACTCAAAAAATAAGGGAGAGACTCTATATGTTTTATTAAAAATTTATACTAGCAAATTCTTTGTTGTCACTTCATAAATCGTCAAATTTCAATGATAATAAAAAATTTTTACTTTATATATGGATTGAATTTGTAGTACACATTTTGCCAGCTAGCTTTCCAGAAGTGTATGGCATTATTCGCTCATATCCCCACTTCTTTTTCCATCTTACAATGGGTCAAAGTGTCTGAATTACGTTATTGGGCATCTTTTCAAATCCAAGTGCTCTTATGGTTACTATTTTTAACATCATTTGCATAAAAAGCCTTTTAACAATAACAAGATAGTAATTAGTGACCGAAATAAGTCCTTTGCACATTGCAGAAAGGGGAGGTTTGGAAGACACATACCTGCAACCGAAGTTAACTGTTCTTCTATAAAGGGCTCATGACAATTTCTCTCTGTTGCAAGTAAATACTTTATACAGGGTGTCCCAGAATTAACTACGGAAACTTCGTATACGTATTCCTTGATGACAAATAAGTAGGGTCTTTCCTATAAAAAAAATTTTTTTAGAGACTCCTGTCAGAGTTATAACCTACTTTGCAAATGTGCGCTACTTGATCGCGATACACGATACTCAATTGACATGGTCCTACTTTTTATTTTTTTACTCCAAACCGAAACGATTTCGCAAAAAATGACAAGGAACAAAAAAGTTTCTAAATAATCAAAACTTCCTAAAATAATTTTTTGTTATTGCAAATATTAATTGCTAAGAAAGTTACAAAAAAATATTAAGAGGGGTTCCTTGATTTGCACCCTTAGAATGGGGTAGGGCAGGTGAAAAGTGGCAGGAGAAATGCGTCTTTATAAAAATGATGTTCACCCAAATTTTTAATTTTTTATCTTGGACCAATCAGAAGATATTAAATTAAAACCGTATTTTACCACCCCTCTTTAAAGGGTTATAACTCTGACAGGAGTCTCTAAAAAAATTTTTTTTATAGAAAAAACCCTACTTATTTGTCATCAAGGAATACGTATACGAAGTTTCCGTAGTTAATTCTGGGACACCCTGTATATCAGAGTTATCGGATGTAAAGACTTAGCGATATTTTGCCATGTGAAAAAGTTAACTTGCATTTTATATTTTAATCCCGTCTCAGATGTTTCTCAGCCAAAACGTCTGTTTTAAGCCTACACCTCTCCTGAAGACATATTTTCATTTTTTTACATTAAGGAATTGATATCCTTATCGTTCACCTAAAAAGAATATTCATCTTGGGTTTACGGTTATGATCCTAAAACAAGAGTTCGCCGTGGAAGCATGCTTCTTCGCCCCAGTCAAAAAAAGCACGTCAAAGTCGGAACAAAATCAAGTCAATAACCACAATTTTGGCAAACCAGTGACTGCCTTCTTCACCACGATAATGCTCTAGACTCTAGCGCATGCATCAAACCTTTTATTTATCAAAACACAGTGCTGTATAGCTTCAGCAGCCTCCATATAGTCCCGACATAGTTCTTTGAGACTTTTGCTTTTTCCTCGATTGAAAATGCCGCCTAACGGATAGATATGAGTGTGTTGTGCAATCAAATGGGGACTACATCGAAGGATGCCACCAAACAGATGACGAAGAATAAACCAATCGCCGAAAAATAGGGACAGGTTGGATACTTTTGGGCCAGACCTTGTATTGTGGTACCTAAGAAAAAGACTAGCAAACTATAAAACAAGTATCTATTAAATTCTTATTCAAAAATTGAAGAAAAAGAAGCTCATTGAATATAGATAAAACAATATTTAAAAGTATACAAATATCAAAATAAAGACACAATAAGATTTTTATTATTATAACTGTTCTATAAACTGTTATTTTCGTGAATGTTTATGATTATTGATTATTTATATTTATTGTTATTTTTTGACCACAACTTATATAATTATTATAAATGTATTTTAAAAAAATAAATAGATTTAGTATCTGTAAAACCGACAAAAAATGTAATTTGTTTAAGTTTGCGAAACCTGAAATCCGAGAATAAGCGAGTCTTATGAAACTAATCCTATTATTATAATATAAAATATAATAAATATGAAAAATAGATTGCAGACTAAACTTGCGTGATACGTGTAGTTGATAATGTTTTTGGATCTTCTACCCACATAGTGTGTCGGTGGAATGCTTAGTAAAGTTATTAGAAATTGTTGTCGCAGAACGTGATTCATTTTGACACGGCCAAAATACTAAATTACTGTGTCATTGCATTGCAAAACAGCGTTCTGTTCGTCGCCGAGGGATTGCCAGACTACATTAACGTGTGTTTTTATTTCGACTATGCTCCAAAATATTTTTTGTTACCATTGTGTTACACAAGACTGTTATAAATTTGTCAGTTTTAACTAAACAAAATCGTTATGTAGTCTTTTCAAGAGCTGTTTCGGTTAGTCATTCACACAGACTCGTTTTATTTAAACAATTTTCAATATATAAATCAATGAATGGGACAAAGTTAATTCATATAAATTTTGTTAAACATTGTCTTACAATCTTAAGAGTATGCTATTGTTGTTGGCATTATGCAATATTGAAAAAGGAGCTCGCAGACAAAAATTGTTAGAAATATTGGTCTTTTTTATAACCCTTCGGTATCAGCACTACTCTTGTACTTTTCTATTGCCTAATGTAGATTTGGGATTCGATGATTTTATTAAACACTTCCAACATATTATCGGGCATTACTTCCACTGCAATATTTACCACCTGCGCGCTAAAGCTATCCAAGCCAGATGCCCTGCAAGTTTGGAGCGATGTCGCTGCTTCTATGAATTTGCTCAAAGAGAAGAACTGGTATTTCCTTCTAGTATTCCATTTTTACTCTTTCTCCTTCTGCCAATGTAAAAAAAGCTTCGTAATTATTGTAATTTTTTTCTCTAGAGATAGTTTTATAGGGTTCCACAAATGTGTTTCATAGCTATCTGGTACTTCTTGCCTCATATGTGTTTTTCCAATTTTTCGTAGAGCTCTTTCCCATTTTTTCCTTTTGGATCTGTTGATTTCCCTTTTATAGGCCTCTATATTCCCCCTCCAGTTACGTCAAGTCTACAGAGATCGCTAGCAAGTCCTACTTCGAGCCCTTGTGAATCTAGTTCTCTTGGCATTGCAAAACACTCTTTGAGTTTCGGTTATCCGGTTCCTCCAGTAAGGTATATCATTTTTTTTAAATTGTTTAATTTTTCCTGAATTCGTTTCAATTTTTCGAAGATAATCTTTTTCTCTTCTTAACCTATTTCCTTCTATTGCATTATAACGCTATTTACGTATTGTTTTATTATTATCTAATACTATTTCCCACGGTATTTAATGAAATCTATTATATTTGATTTTTGTTTATGCTTACTCATATTTTTATTATGATTGAACGAATGTTTTTAAAGAGTACCAGTTTTTGTCTTAAAAGGAATGTTTTTATCGGTAGTTGATTTAATTTGTAACAGTATACCTAAACCGTCGCAAAAGAATATGAAGGCGATTGAATTCCTACGCGCAGAAATCTATGATAGGCAAGAAAGAATTTCATCGAGTAAGAAGTAGGTAATGTTTAAGTAGGTTGAATGAGGGTGGGAAAAAATTCCAACTGTCGTTCCGCGACAAATTTAGCCATTTCCTAAACACTAAAAAGTTAAAAATAATTTCAAACAGCTGGTAATTACACTCCGTATATTTCTATAATTATGAAGGAATATGCGAACGTGGGAATGAAGATTGGCATTGTGTCTAAATATAAAACTTCATTGATGGATGAGTCATGCAAATAAAAATAAAGACCTTTAATGAAAGTATATTATGTTGTTACTAACTGTGAATATATAATGTTAATAATGGCTTTTCTAGTATCAGTAAACAAGACATCTTAACTATTTAACTCAAGATGTTTTCTTTGAATCTACATATGCATAAAATTTACTAAACTTTTATTTATGTTATTAAATATTGGTTTTTGTTTCAGAATACATCTAAACTATCATAAATTGGTAAGTAACTTTTTTCACATTGCTTTTCACAATCACAAAATAACATAAATGTTAATAATTAAAAAATACTTTAAGAGCTTTACCAAATTTTTAATAAGTTAAATTAAATTATATAAGTTTTTTTGGAGTTAGAAATACTGCTCATTATGCTTTTTTATACTACCTCCACAACTCCACACTCTTGGCGAATGTCTGCGAGACCAAGCGAGAGTATCGTATGTGTCGGTCATCCTCGTGTCGTCTCGCATGTTTCCACTTTTTGTGTAATAAGATTTTCCGATAAGAAAAATAATCTAGAAGTTTTCACTTCAAAAAACAATTTTTGGAGCTACATATAAGAATCTAAATTTTTTTTAACAATAGCGAATTACTCTCAGCTCTACACTTTTATGAAAATCCGTCCCTGTAGCGAAGATAATTTCCTACCTCCCACACAGATTCTGGTATATTTCATAACTTAGAAATCCCATTTTTACATCCCTAAATATGTTAAAAACTAGTAATATAGTTATTCTATTGAAAATGTTTCTTTTACCGTAACGCCCACCGGTTGAAACGAAAACACATGAGACGTTCATTCATGAATCGAGTCGAAAAATTTGTCAGAAGGCTAGTTACGACAAATAAAGACAAATAGACCGGATGCCAGACAGTTCAGTTGTACGATGATTCTGTTGAAATATCCTTTTCGTGCCACTGCCTTCGGTATATTTTACCATATCGATAGAACAAATGCTTAAAGGCTTTCTTATGTGGGACGAATATCTAGGTAATAAATAAAAATTAAAAAAAGTTTGTCACTAATTACTATTAAATTGAAAATGATAAAAAAAAGTTATAAGTTTATTAACAGGGCCTTCGAGTCGGATTAGTAAATTTTTGGAAATAAAAGTGTCAGAAACTAAGGGCTTTGAGTAAATTTAAATTTTTAAACCGATACACAATTACTTTAAAGGTAAAAAAACAAGCGAGTTACTAAAATCCCGAAAAACTTGATAATGGTTATCTCGAGAAAAAATCAAAATAGAAACGGTCCCTTTGTTACTTAATTAATACCTATCAAAAAATGGAAAATTCATCATTTAATCCAATTTTAAATTTGCTATCAATCCTTTTATAAGGCCTTTAGTCTAAAAGAAAGTTTTTTTTTCAGAATTTGTCAGTTACCTTTATCTGTACTTACCAAGCAATATAAATGTAAATAAACCCCATCAGTTTCACAGGAAATGTCACTTTTTATTTATTTACATTTTACATCGTAATAATTCTAGTAATGTATATTATCTAATCTGGGTATAACATTTTTTGTATAACTTCGTACATATCGTTCACTGCTTCTATTATATCATTTTTAAATTTACATAGATATTCATGTAAAATCTTGCTATTTATATAATTGGAGCCCTTATGTTTTCATTTTACAAGTTTTTTTCGTTAAATGCAAGGATTATATTATCACGCTTGTTTTCATTTACAGATAAATTATCAACAAACATGTATTATACAAATTCCCGCTACTATTGACGGGTGTTTTTTTACAAAAGCCCATTTAACCAAATTATAATGTACATCCGGGAAGCGTTTTAGGATGTATTGAAAAACAATTAAAAAAAGGTAGCACGGTGACTTCTTAAGATGAGTAGATTAGAATTCAATAAATAAGAAAATAAATAGAATGTGATTATCTAATTGAATCATTAGGTAAACTTTAATTTGCCATTTGGTAATAATATTACTTCTTTGGTGTTATTCCTCTTCTTACACAAGTATTATTAATCTTACCACTCATCCAAAGTAGTAGTTTGAACCTGAAAATAGTGCTAATAAATTGTTGCAATCGATGTATTCAGATTCTGCAATTCATCATTTTTTAAGATGTAAACCGTCTGACACGGTCGTTCTGCAGCATAAATAGGCTTTTTATATTTCTTCCAATGCTCTATGTCACCCAGATCATAATCTTGCTACCTTAGTTTGTATTGGTCTAAAGGACGAGTGACATATGTTTGTGGGTGCCCTCTAAAGTCTCGAAAAATTGACTTTCTTCTGCGATCTAGTGCTTTGCAACGGTACAGTGTTTTAGTTCTTTTGACACATGTCTATTCAATTTACTTTCTGCTGTCTATTTAGCCAGGGATGTGTTTCCAGTATTGGTTGTGGTGTCTACGGATTTAGACTTTCAGTTAGCTCCGGATCGTGCTTTTTGGTACTCCTGAAGCTGGCTTTGGACCGTAGAATATTGTGGTTGATCCTTTTCTTGCAAGTTTATCAGCCTGTTAGTTACCTTTTATATCTCGAGTTCTATTTGGCATCCGTTTACTAGTCTGGAGACCACTTTAAGGATCTTTAAAGCATCAAGATCCGCCTGCCTATCTATGCATGTGTTGATTCGCTTAGATTTATGAGCCATCAAATTATTTTTGTTTGAAGTTATACTTCTATTCGTATACCCTGTAGAAAAAGATTGTGTAGAGTTAAATGGGAAAAATCATTACATATGTAATGGTGTGAGTAAGAGAGAGGCAGAAACACTTATAAGGTATATTGGTCGGTAAAAACAAAGATAAAATATATACCACATGTTATTAGTCATAACTATAAGTTCTTTGAAAACCGTTTAAACATTCAGTACATTGAAAAGGGATAGATATACAAAAAACAGTCTGAACTAATGTATGAATATCATAGTGACGGACCACATGATTATTTGACAGATTATTTTATAATTCTGTCACGTAAGTATACATATACAGTTTAGCATTTTATATTATTAATAATATTCAGTAATTGAGTATTGTATTGTAGTCTAAAATACCGTCACATGATTGCAGTATATTTTTCTCCATGCTTTTAAGGTTGTTGAATACATAAACGGAGTTTTTACAAATAGTGGAGGAAATAAAGCACCAAAACCTCCGAATTTTGTAACGTAAGATGGATCGGAATGCGTTTTTTTGCATTGGATTCGTTAAAGTATCAGGAAATTTGTCGCTATATTTTATAATGTAAAAATGGGAAATTGCATTTTTGCATTCGAAAAGTGCATTCCGAACAGACAATAGAGAGAAAACTTACAATGCGGTAAGTATTGCTGAAAATGGGTTCAATTTATAAACTCGGGGTTTTTGGAGTCGCTGAACACTAATATCACGATTCCAAAAGTCTCCGCGGCACTTGGTGTCTATGGTATTTACCTCTTCTCCTGGGGTTTTATGTAAATTCTGTACGAAATCAGTGCATACTTGGTATTCGGTGGTTTTTTTGAGTCTCTAAATACGATTATAATAATAGCGATGGTGTTCGAGACACTATAACTTCTGCCGGCAGTCCCACTGACTGCCACACTAGTTTTTTTTTGTGCATTGGGAGATTTTACAGGCTTCTGCTTGAAATGCAAATGTATGTTCATAAAAGGGCAGAAAATTTTACGTTAACAACATTGCTGTAAATTGCTCCTCATGAATTCTTTTTAGTTTCAGACCTGTCTGTGTACCAAGTGAAACCCTAAAGCTTGGTTTGAGTGAGTACTCACATTTTGCCATTCCTTACGATGATTTATTACTAGCTTAGACCGGCATTTGGGTAACATATGGTCTGATGTCTTCTCTAATTTCTTGTTTTATTTTCTTTTAGCCTGTAAAATCTTATCCTTACCCTAACTTTTCATGGGATGTTTTATGACGTTTTGGTTTTCCATTATTTTCCGGCATTTTCCAGTTTTATTTTTACAATTTTTTTTTAATTTTTTTAAATTCCTATTTTCTGTTTTTTTCCTATACTTTTTTAAACCTTTTGAAAGGGAAACAATTTCGTAATACATAATTGAGTTTGCGCAACTTTCGTCATTTTTCATCGCTTCTGAGCGCCTATTATTCGTAACGCATTGTTAGGATATTAAATTGATAATGTAACGAGCGAGACCTCCCTTAGTACGCCTCTGTCGCCCTGATAGCGCTAGGTAAACAACTGATTCCCGGAAGTCTGGTGACTACGCGTACGATCGAGAATAATTCCTTTCCTTCTACGCGCGACGAGAAACTCTTACCGAAGCACGTTCTGGAAACAGTGGACAGGTATATAAGCGGAGAGCCACGACCCACGGGAAGTTTAAAAGTTCACAGCTACAGTCTAAATATTTGAGCGATCCACGCAGTGCAAATAAATATAGTGAATATAAATCGAAGTTAATTGTTGTACATAAATTAGTGTGTTATAGTTAGTTTAGTTATTTAGTTATAATTCGTTTAGTTTGTAGTGTGTAGACATTTTCGTTCAGCAGTGATTTTATTTTGAACCCCTAGAACGTAACAATAATAATGTTTTTACCAGACACGAATTTATTGATAAAATTTTGCGGTAATATAAAATAAATTCAATTTTATATAGAGGTACTTAAATGAACACAGACAGGTTTTACACAAAAAGGTTAAAAACCTAATTAAGGAGCATGAAGGATCCGGACGTGCGTCAATAAATACACGTCTGTTTAAGCTTCAGATTTATTTAACCATTGGTAATATTATTTAAATAATGAAGCAGTAAGTTCCAAAATTATTACCATTTTTTTAAAGAAAGCCGTTATTAACATCTCTAAATTACAATTTATATGTTAAGTAATTGTTAAACAAAAATTTTAAAGAATATAAATATGATTTTTTTAATTAATTATTAACACGCTTTTATTAACTTCACCTGTATGTATGTATGTTTGTTTGTAACTCTCCACTCCGTTATATCTCGAAAAGTTATCGTTTTTTTGAAAAAACACAAGAATACTTTTTTGTTTAGAATTAATTTTTACATCAACTGTCAAATTATGACAGCTGTCATATTGACAGTTATCGAAATAAACACTATTTTGTGAATATCTCGAAAAGTTATCGTTTTTTAGAAAAAACACAAGAATACTTTTTTGTTTAGAATTAATTTTTACATCAACTGTCAAATTATGACAGCTGTCATATTGACAATTTTCGAAATAAACACTATTTTGTGAATATCTCGAAAAGTAATCGTTTTTTTTTGAAAAAACACAAGAATACTTTTTCGTTTGGAATTAAATTCTACATCAACTGTCAAGTTATGACAGCTGTCACATTGACAGTTTTCGAAATAAACACTATTTTGTGAATATCTTGAAAAGTTATCGTTTTTTTGAAAAAACACAAAAAACTTTTTCGTTTGGAATTAAATTTTACATCAACTGTCAAATTATGACAGCTGTCATATTGACAGTTTTCAAAATAAACACTATTTTGTGAATATCTCGAAAAGTAATCGTTTTTTTGAAAAAACACAAGAATACTTTTTCGTTTGGAATTAAATTCTACATCAACTGTCAAATTATGACAGCTGTCACATTGACAGTTTTCGAAATAAACACTATTTTGTGAATATCTCGAAAAGTAATCGTTTTTTTGAAAAAACACAAGAATACTTTTTCGTTTGGAATTAAATTCTACATCAACTGTCAAATTATGACAGCTGTCACATTGACAGTTTTCGAAATAAACACTATTTTGTGAATATCTTGAAAAGTTATCGTTTTTTTGAAAAAACACAAAAAACTTTTTCGTTTGGAATTAAATTTTACATCAACTGTCAAATTATGACAGCTGTCATATTGACAGTTTTCGAAATAAACACTATTTTGTGAATATCTCGAAAAGTAATCGTTTTTTTGAAAAAACACAAGAATACTTTTTCGTTTGGAATTAAATTCTACATCAACTGTCAAATTATGACAGCTATCACATTGACAGTTTTCGAAATAAACACTATTTTGTGAATATCTCGAAAAGTTATCGTTTTTAACACGCTTTTTATTATTTATTAATTAACTTCACCTGTATGTATGTATGTATGTATGTATGTATGTATGTATGTATGTATGTATGTATGGTTGTTTGTTTGTAACTCTCCAATCCGCGGCTGCTGCCTCGGGTGAGTCCCATATCGTTATTTTTAGTCACTACCCCCCCGTGCCGGGAGTGGGTAATAAACAATACGTTTAATTATAAACGATATGAATGAAATTGTCTTAGAATTAATCTAACAATTCTTTAGATTTCACAATAGTAATTTTTTTTTCCAGGTTCTGAAAACAATACCTTTAATTATAAACAATATGAATGAAATTGTCTTAGAATTAATCTAACAATTTTTTAGATTTCACAATATTATTTTTTTTTCCAAGTGATTGAAACAATATGTTTAATCATCAACAATATGAATACAATAATTATAATTTGAGAAATCAAAAAACACGCTTTCATGGCATTTCCAACTAAATAAACGAATAATGATTGAGTGAGGGTCTTGTAATCGTCACAGCAAATTAACGAATCTATTGAAATAAAATAATTTGGACTAAAAAGTAAAAAATAAATATAGTTTAAAAAAACTAAAAAACACGCTTTTATAAAGCATGTTTCTGAAAAACATCGAACTAAAAAGTTAAAAATAATTTTCAAAATAAAATTAAAACAAAAATAAATGAAAAATACTAGTATTATTGTGAAAAAAGCGTGGGCGCTGCATACCATATTTTTCGAATCTCAAGCGCCCACGCTTTTTTCACAAAAATACTAGTATTTTTAATTTATTTTTGTTTTAATTTTATTTTGAAAATTATTTTTAACTTTTTAGTTCGATGTTTTTCAGAAACATGCTTTATAAAAGCGTGTTTTTTAGTTTTTTTAAACTATATTTATTAATAAATTAGTAGTTACAGAATATGAAGTAATATTATTTCTAATATTTACAAATTGTTTGATTATTATTTACGAAATTGTATTTCGTAAATATTTCAAGAACCCTTCTAAAAATATAGGTAATATTTTAACTAAATTAAAAATTTATTCGTGAATTATAAACGGACCGGACGGAAGTATTTTGATTAACGTAACTGATAATAAATATTATGTAGAGATAGTATCACTTTTACATTCATCACATATATTATTATTATATGAATTAATAAAATAAATCGGAGTAGAGTAAATTCCCGCATATCAAGGACCATTACGAATAAAAACACATAATTAGAGCAGTTAAATTTGCATCTTCAATATCACATACTAAGCGCAATTTACATTTGTAGTCCTTCTGAGTCGAAATTTTATTTTGCTTTAACACCATTTCAACATGATTAGTCTGAAAATGAACGTATGTAGGCTCAACCAGGCTGACATGGGTTTAAAAAAAATCGTATTTTACCCTGGTAGACCCTATAATATGTCTTTTTCAGACTAGTCAGGTTGTGGGTTCTTCGATAATGTTGGGGTACTCGGACTGGATCTGGGTTAACAAACACAGACAATTGCATTTGCCGACGATCTAGCTGTTCTTGTTAGAGCCCCACAGACCGCTGGAAGACGGAAGCTGCCATCTTACAAAGCCATGCGTGAAGAACAGATGGCAAAGGTTTTTCATTTGCTTTGGAGAGGTGGAGAGCATTAAAAACATTGCGGTAAAAGCCGAGAAGCGATTCTACAACATCTAATGCTGAATATAAACAGTCCAAATAACCGTAGAAGAGAAGTTATGTTAGGAGTAGTAAATTCTGTCTTACTATATATGGCCCACCAATATGGAGCGAAGTCATAAAATGCCATTATAAAAAAGTAGAGCGTAAATTGGTAATATGTGTTGGTAGTACATACCAAACGGTTCCAACAAACGGTATATACGTCATTATTGGCATAATTTCCATTTATCTACTAGTGGATAAAAGAAAAAAAAGAAGTTATTGTGAAAAGAAGAACCAGATAAAGCACATAAGAAAAGCCAAAAGGGAAAAATTGCAACCAGTTGTGGTGTAACGATACCATACAAACACTCTGTACCAAAAACCTCATTTCCAAATGATTGGGTTATCTGCCTAAGACCAAATTACTTCATTATCCAAAATCTCATGGGCCAAAGATGTTTTCTGTCCTTTTTAAAAAGAATAGGAAAGATAAATGAAAATGTATGCACACAATGCAAAGAGCGAGATGACCCTCATCATGTAATTTTTCAATGTTTAATGTGGCTTAGGTTGTGAAATAAGTTGGAAATAAAGCTCCAAACAAGGATAAATAAAGGGAATCTCCTACCGTTGAAAATTAAAGAACAGTGGGATGTAGCTGAAAAACTTATAGCCACAGTTTTAAAAAAGAAGAAAGCACAAAAAGGAGTAGTCTAGGATTATGTTCGAAGTATACCATCAAATTGGTCTAACGGGTATATAATCTGGGGTTTTAGTATTTACACAGATCATAGAAGCAAAATCTTGTTCCATATTATGTTCATAAGAATTTTCGTTTCGGACTACCTAAGAAAAAAGAAAAAATCGACTCTGGGAACTACGTGAAAAAATCTAAGGTAAAAATGATTTCGTGATATAATAATTTTTACCCATTTTAAAAATTTTTAAACTAATTATCTCATCATTGTTACTTTCTCATACACGTCATATTCAATCTACGATTTTTTCAGCGTAACGTCATTACATATTCCTTTATAAAACCATTTTCGCTTATTACAGTTTCATTATAATTAATTAATTTTTAAATATTAATATCCATATATGTATTTTCTTGTGTGTAAATGTATATTACTGGAAGACGCATCCATGTAAAGAAAATAACATTGCAGCAAACTGTTTAATTTGCATTAAATATTAGACGAACCTACACAAAATAACATCAACATAGTTTACTAATTTGAATTATGAATATAATTAACTACCTACTTTTCATATTTGTGACGTTGAAAAACGGAAATGAAGTAAAAATTTACCGTTAGATACATTATAGGGTATTTCCGTTCGGTTATGCATTTTATTGGTCGAAAAAATGGTAAAGTGTATTTTGATTGGACAATTTTATTATAAACGGTTTTAATTTATATAATAATGTAATTAACTTGTTGTATCGCAGTGAAACTGTGGATTTATGTTAACAATAGGATACATTTGTATCTGGAGGTTCCATTGGTGGCGCCTTCTAAGCGGCTATATGCAAAATTTAAAAGACAACCCTCGTATCTAATTTTATTGATGGTTTCCTTCTGTGTCTGATGAGTAAACACAGACGTTCGTTTGATAAGTTAATTTTTTGTATTGCTACAAGAAAGATAAACAAATAAACGAACAACTTTCAGTGTAATAGAGAATTTTCAAAAATTTACTCGGGAGCGGATAATTCAAAATGTGCAATTAGTATAAGATGGATCAATAAAGTAAAAAGTGAGCGATTTGATCCTATTGAAATTCTTTTCATTTTTTTTTATTTAATTTCTTGATAAAACTGGTTTTATCCGTTGTAAAGAAATATTATATTCCTCCTTGTTAACAATTACATTAAGATTTGTATAAAAATGAATAAAATATCTTAAGTGAAATATATACGATTGCTCGGTATGCCTGTCGTTTTCGTGACATCCTGGTGAAACGTCACTTCCTAAGTTATTCTGCCATACGCGTTGGCCAATTAACATCCGCAAACATATCCTTTATTACTATAATGGGTTGAATTAGAATTTATTTCTGGCGTGGGTCGTGGTAGGAAGACCGAAAAAGAACCCGGAAAGGACTATATTAGATTATGCAAGTTAAAATCATCTTGGCACAAGAATCCATTACATAGAAATGTTTAATTGCTTTTTTTTATGAAATCCCATAAACACCAGCCGGAAGTTTCCAGTAAACTAGTTTTAATTACTATGTTTCCTTTAATTTTTCACAAAGACATAATCGGTTTTGTCTTTTGAATGTCGTGAATTTTCCTTTAACGTCGTCTCGTTAGGCGCCGCTATGCGCCGGGACGAATGCCACGAAAAAGGGGTCAACAACAGAAGTTGTTCCTCTATATATGAGAGCTTCGTAGTCTAAGCTAACTAGAAATAGATCGTCGCGCCGTTACGTCATCGCATTCGAACAGATTCGGACTGAAATTGAAAATTTCTTCATAGATAATGTTTTGGTAAGTAAAATATATAAGCTGTACAAAATATTTGAATAGGTACAAACACAACGTCTTTGTGTAAAGTGAGGCATTTTATGTGAATAAGTAATCCATCTGTAGGTTCTTGGTTTTGTCAAAATGTTGTTCAAATACCTATTTGTTGGAAGTAATCACTAGGATAGGGAGTGCAGCATATTTGGAATGCCGTTCTGTTCTTTAGGAACCAGCAAAAAGTAAAACAAGTGAGCCTTTTAAAGTGGCAGAAAATTATCTAAAAGACTAAACACAACAAATATTATGAATATTATGAAAATTCCGAAAAACAAAAAACTCTCAAACTGTAATTTAACTTATAGAATTATAATAAAGGATTGGAAAGAATTTTATTCTTACCAAAAATCTTTTTTAAAATGACAATTTGTTCCCGTGAGCCTTGCAGCAGGCAGAAGGAATATCAAGATGGTGGGCTGTTTTTGGGAGTCATTAAGTCCATTCCAACAGACCAAAAAACCCGTTTTAGAACATAATAACATTTTCCTTGTACCCTGTTGTAGGCCCTACGGTCATTTTCAAGGTAGTGCCACAATTTTATGCGTATTTTTATCAACTTTATCCTGTTTAAAACAGACGATTTGCCAATTTTTTTTTCTGAAAGGCTGTCTCCAAGCTGAAACGAGGAAAACCATTTATTGGCCAGTTAATTTTACAGTTCGTCTAGCTATTATTTAATTTTTTCCGTCATATAAAGTTTGAGGCTTATTAATTATCATTGCGAAATTAGAGTTTAAGTAATCTATAAACAAAAGGGGCAAATGAACGAACATATACGCAAAAAGGATCATAAGGTTACGAGTAGGAATGGTAACCGCAGACATGCATGTTTCTGGCTCGTTAGCCGTCATCAGTGCGGCATAACCAAGTAAGGTATTGCACTTGGCTAGCAAAAGTGTTGGGTAGGTACTTGGGAACAAAGGATGGTGGGGAAACATGTGTTTAAAAAACACAAACAACAAACGCTCACACAGGAGTCCTATCGCCATTTGTGTTTCACATCCTGGGCTTGGAACGACTCAAACACAATGTGTCCGTTTCGCCAACGTGGCGACGCTGGTCGTAGCCCTGAAATGTGGGCACAGCTGGCCGAAGGCACAAATGACGATAGGACTCCTGTGTGAGCGTTCGTTGTTTTTGTTTTTTAGACTTAAGACACATGTTTCCCTAACATCCTTTGCTCCCAAGTACCCAACACTTTTGCTAGCCAAGTGCAATACCTTACTTGGTTATGCCGCACTGATGACGGCTAACGAGCCAGAAACATGCATGTCTGCGGTTACCATTCCTACTCGTAACCCTATGATCCTTTTTGCGTACCTACATGCCCGTTAATTTGCCCCTTTTGTTTGTCATAAGTACGCATACTTGGCACCCTTTGTGTAATCTATAAATTAAAAATGTGTAACAAATTTCAATTTTTTCTAATCCTGCTCTGTAATAAATTGCTGTTTTATAGCTTCCTAACGAAACAACAATGCAAAACAACACAAAACCGCTAAATCTAAATTTATGTCACAAAAATATTTTTACTCACCGCTAATTTTAGCCAGTCGAAGCCGCCTTCCTTATTTCTGTCATTACTCTCGAACTATGAAAATAGGAAAAAGAAATTAATTCCGTTTAAAATTAGTGTTTCGGCTAAAAATAGTCCCCGGAATATTTTAAAAATATTTAGCACAACACTTCCGTTTCGCTTTTATTACGCTTAAATTCAATACAAAATATTTGGATTGTTTATACTTATTTGTTGATATTGCGATGAGTCTTTTTTAACACATGTTTTACCTAAAGTAAGATATTTTTGTAAATGATTAATAGGTTATATATATATTGAGATGATATGAGTTACTATGCTATATTAAATAAGTACATATAAAGAAAATTAATGGAAATAGAGAAAGGAAAATATTCTTATTCCAAGGCAGAGTGCAAATGCAGTAAATTTGGTATAATTTATCATCATCTTCTTCACAATTCCTAAAAAAGAAAAATAAAACAAAATAAGAAATTAAAATATACAAGTACATCTAAGAGATATTTATTTTAAAGATTCAATATAGTTTAATCTATAATATATAAAATTTTAATGATCATATATTAAATAGATAATAAGAGTAAATATTTAAAAGTTTATAAATTTTACGATACATTGGTAATTAAAAACAATTTTAAATAAATTAAGATAAAATAAAATAAGAAAATTAAATGTTAAAACATAAATGTAAAACATTAGGTACATAAATTTTATTATAAAATATTAGAAATCATAGAAGAAATATAAAAAATTTTACTTACTTTCAAAATATACAATGTTTGTTTTCAAGCCATATTGTAATTTGTTATTAGTTTAATTCCCAAATGAAAAGTTCTGAAAATAGAAAGATATTAGATTATATTATAGATAAGATATTATAAAATTAACAATTCATCAAAAATATAGCAAATTTTAAAAGAATGATTATTGTATTAAATGTAAATAAGGAATTAAGTATTAGATTTTTAGTAATTTTATTTGACAAATAATTAGTAGGCGAATAGGGAATAATAATGTATAGTGTAAATTTGTTTGGAGATTCAGTTGTTAAGTTGTTTATTTCTGAATTGCTCTCTTGTTTTCGACCTTCTGAAGGGATAAGATGTAATAAAGTTTGCTCCGTTAAAATTTAGATTTTTTTTTCAAAATACTTATAAAAGAAAGTTTAAAAGTAGTCAAAAGTGTTAACCAAACTACAAGGAAGTTACTGATAGTATCTGGTAAGAAGTAAAGTTTATTTTTATGAAGAAATAAATGTTAGAAATTGTATGCTGAGCAGTTCATTGATATAAATGCTTCCTGAATTAATTTAAAGAAAGTAAAACCAGTTTCTAACAAGAAAGAAAATTATTAGTTTACTTACCATTTGATGTAAGAGCTGAGTGTATCCTGATTAGAAGAAATTTTATTAGTCAAAATCTCTAAAGTGTCCGTATATCATTGCTGTCCTGGGAAATGGTGAATTCTTATTGTAAAGGAGATCCTGAGCCTTAGCTGTCCAAAGAGAATACAAGATCTTCATAACACGGTATCAATTTCCAATTTTTAACAATAAAGAACTTTTCTGTGTTTAATTTTTACGTATTTAATGAACACTTAATTTCACTATACACTGTTTCACTGTTTAAATAAGTTATTTTTCATTATTGGATAAGTTTAATTTGATTTCTTAGTTACAAAATTCAGAATTTTTCATATCATTTGATATTAACTACATTTGGTTTTTTGAAAATAGTGTGTAAAAGCTCACAACACTATAAGAAAAAGTAAGGTTAAGGTTAAGATAGAATCATCGTTCAGAAAACATAATTTGGTATATGATTGTTGAATTTTATAATCGTTTTGTTGAAATTTTCAACATTAGTTGAATTTGAATCTATTTATTATTTGAAATTTTTGAACTCTGACCCTAAGAAAGAGAATAGCCAGGAGCATATTTTAAAATAATAATATTTAAAAGTAAAGAAATTAATTTGATTCCTACCTTCTTAACATTTATATTAAAATTTAAAAAAATTCAAGGTAAGGATTACTTTATAGCATGGTGACTTATAGAATACTTTAGTCAAGAGTTACCATATATATATATATATATATATATATATATATATATATATATATATATATATATATATATATAAATATATAAATGATATATCTTGACTGATCAAATATTATAAACAATTTTTAATTTATTGGGGATTGCAGTCAATTATTAAGAAAAACTCTTATATAATTTCCAAGCTTTCGAAATTTATTTAATTTCTTTTTCAAGGAATCTACAAATATGGGTAATCTTAGCGTGTTTTTGGTTGATTTATTGATATTTTGTTAAAATAACTCACTTTTTATTTGCTTTGATATAAATCTATCGTCCGGATTGTTTACTAATTTCGCTTTAAATTTCCTGGTTTTTTCTTTGCTATCATCTTTCTCTTCTTGTTACGCATTGTTTAAACTGCTCATGTACTTGTTTTTGATTTTAACATTTTATTATAGTGAGTTCTTTTTTTCTACCCTTCTTTTCTTTGCCTGGAAATAAGCTTAGCGAATAATGTTCCTTCGCAAAGAAGGCCTATCACATCTACAAAAAGGTGATAGATTACGCTGTGATCACCATACAAAGACGCATTGAAGCTACTTCTGAGGAAATTAGACCTCGAAGTAGCCGTCCAAGAATTACAAACAAATGGTTCAAGTGGCTCGAAGAAATAATTTTTTAACGATCAGCAGTCTTCGAAGGTAATTCAAGATCACATCATAACAAAAAGTCGTTTCTAATGGTGTACCACATCGCCTTGGGATTGCTTTTTAGAGACCTCTGAGTCGCGTTTAGAATGGATTTATGGTCACCGAAACTGGATTTTGCATAAGTGGTCAAATGTTATATATGTTCTTGGTCAGTGACGATCGTATATATCGAGTTTCGAAAAAACAGGGAGGAAACCAGCGAAAACAGAAGCACCATGAGCGGTCAAGTTTATTTTGACCACATTCTTCGGCTTATTGTGCAACAAATTCAAAATAAGAAAATTCCCACTTTCATCTTTATGGACGATAACGCTTTCCCATATCGAACCCGAGCAATCCAGAATTTTCTTTATGAGGGTGAAATAAGCAAATTGAAATGGCCACTTTTTTGTCCAGACATTAATATCGAGCATATCTAGGTTTACATGTCTAGTTCGATTCGTTATATATATTCTCATATATTTTTTTAGTTCCTGTTGATCTAAATTGCTATGGCATTCCATATTTATTTGACTTATATCTATTGTGAAGGTTTATAATAGCCTGTACTATTTTTAAATTCGTTTCTTTTATTTATAGAATATATTATAGGTGCTAAATGTCACTGAATGATGAGTTGAACTATTTTAGAGTCTTTTTGGCATTCGACCCAGACGGATGAACTGATTTCGATGGTGTTAAAAGATAGATTAAGTCTGTTTTCGTAGCTTAGAACATTATTTTTGTGTTGTTTTATTATCAAAATATTGATATTTATATATAATTGGTGTTATTTATGGTTAAAAATTTAAAATATTTAAAATACGAATAAGATCAGATACTAGAGCTTTATTTATAAACGCTATAGTTTCTTGAAAATTATAGTATTTAAATGTGTGAATAAAAAACATCTGTAATTAGCAAAACATCTGGTTGGTTCATAAACGCTTGACAGATTCATTTATTAAACTTTTCTTTCTATTCTCTAGATGATCGAACTAATTACTTGTTAAGCCTGATGATATATACTTACTTAGAACTGATTGCTATACCAAGAAAATTCTTATTCAAATATAACCTGCAATAAGATTGCTGAACCTCGGTAATAATCAAAATCTGATCACCTGCTCATTTATTTAAAACATCTGCCTTTGGTCGGCGATGGGTTCAACCACGTGGCAATTTTGCACTTTATCGTCTTGATAAATCCAAGAAAAAAATTACTAATTTATAGCTCTATAAAAGATTTGGTCGATTTTATATCAAAACATTTATTTTATAGATAAGTGAGATCTTATTTAATTACTGTATTTTACAACAACTGTTTTTTTGATGGGATCGTTAAGTATGTTTTATAGTTTTATAAAAATCATCTGTTTATTATAATAGTTTTATAAAAAAAGAGTAATAAAATTGAAAAATATGCGGGTTATTTCGTTAATAATGCACTGTGTAATAGCGAGGGATTTTTATGTCAGTTTGGAATAGGTATGTTAATAATAAAAAAAGAGTAAATAGACAGGAATCGTGTAAGTGTTGTGCGAGCTGGGCAACTATGACCTTTTTAATTTTGAAGGGTCTTCCCAATATTTTTTTTTGACTTCTGTTTAAAAAAATCTTGTACAGACACTATTCAAATGTTGGAAAAAGCCTTTGGAGACGATTGTATGGACAAAACTCAAGTAAAAGAGTTCTGGCCGATCTTCGACGGGTAAAACATCAGATAATATTGAGCGCGAGCGAGTGACAATTGAACAAGATCGTTGTTTGACTGTTAGGGATGTAGAAGATAACCATGCAATACAAAAAAGTGCAGTTTACCGATAATTTAGGCATAACTCGTGTGTGTACTAAATTTATCCCAAAACTGCTCTCAGAACAGCAAAGAAGCCTTCGATTAGAAATCGCTCAGGACAATCTAGAAATGATCAATAGCTATGAAAATTTGCTCAAAAAGGTTATTACTGGTAATGAATCGTGGGTTTACGGTTATGATCCTGAAACAAAACAACAGTAACCGCAGTGGAAGAATGCTTCACTGCCTTCTTCACCACAATAATGCTCCAGCGCATGCATCAAACCTTGTACAACAGTATTTCTTAAAACACATTGTTGTACAACTTTGACAGCCTCCATACAGTTGCGACATAGCTTTTTAAGACATTTGGCTGTTTCCATGATTAAAAATGTACGCTTAAAGAACACTGATTCAACGACAAGAAGACTGTTGAAACCAACGCGACAATTGCACTAAAGGTGATTCCGATAACTGACTTTTAAGACTACTTTCATAAGTGGAAGAGTCTATATGAGTGTGTTGTTTAATCAAATGTGGACTACTTCGAAGGATGCTACCAACCAATTGACGAAGAATAAGGCAAGCGACGAAAAATAGGGACAGGTCAGATACTTTTGGGACAGACCTTGTATAATTAGAATTGTGTTACACTGTTCAACATTAGTATATCTTTTGGCTTATATTATTAACGACTTAAAAAATCCAGCAAACCCAGTGTAGGAAACATAGGTTTTAGTTAATGGATAAAAAAAAATTGTCAGATAACTAATCGAGTCAAAGTCACTAACAGGACACTTTGTTAGCTTATTTTTTCTGAACTAATAATAGAAAACGTTAATCTACATTAAAAAATACGATACCAATATATCAGATTTCTTTAATATTCTACTTCCTGTGGATATAATATGTTCCTAATTTATACATTGAACACCTGTTCTGCCAAGAAAAAAATATTACATACCTTGATTATATTGATTTGTCCTAAATTACTTATTAGTTTAAATGTATCATATCGCTAGTAAATAGTAAAATTTATTGATAAAAGATGGCCAACAAGTATAAGTTGTTTTTTCAAACGATTATGTAGTTATTAAAATAATTATTAATGATACTTTCACTAAATATAAACTTGTTAATTAGGATACTAAATAATTGTAATTGAATGTGTCATATTACTTAAAAAGAAGATAAATTATATTGGTTGTGTAAAATTTTACAAATTTCATTAAATAGTTAATTTAATTTATTAAACTTAGTAGCTAATCAAAGCATTCTGCTTTATCACTCTAATCGCACACTACACACACGTATGTTCAATATATGTACAAGAGCTATTCATGTATGTAAACATTAAATTAATTAATTTATCATTCCCTTAACATGTATCAATCAGAGTCTGTAACAGTACTCTTATTAACACGCTTTTATTAACTTCACCTGTATGTATGTATGTATGTATGTATGTATGTTTGTTTGTAACTCTCCACTCCGTTATATAATTATATCTCGAAAAGTTATTGTTTTTTTGAAAAAACACAAGAATACTTTTTTGTTTAGAATTAATTTTTACATCAATTGTCAAATTATGACAGCTGTCATATTGACAGTTTTCGAAATAAACACTATTTTGTGAATATCTCGAAAAGTTATCGTTTTTTTGAAAAAATACAAGAATACTTTTTCGTTTGGAATTAAATTTTACATCAACTGTCAAATTATGACAGCTGTCATATTAACAGTTTTCGAAATAAACACTATTTTGTGAATATCTCGAAAAGTTATTGTTTTTAACACGCTTTTTATTATTAATTAACTTCACCTGTATGTATGTATGTATGTTTGTTTGTTTTTAACTCTCCACTCCGCGGCTGCTGCCTCGGGTGAGTCCCATATCGTTATTTTTAGTCACTACCTCCCCGTGTCGGGAGTGGGTAATAAACAATACGTTTAATTATAAACGATATGAATGAAATTGTCTTAGAATTAATCTAACAATTCTTTAGATTTCACAATAGTAATTTTTTTTCCAAGTTCTGAAAACAATACGTTTAATTATAAACAATATGAATGAAATTGTCTTAGAATTAATCTAACAATTTTTTAGATTTCACAATAATAATTTTTTTTTCCAAGTGATTGAAACAATATGTTTAATCATCAACAATATGAATACAATAAATATAATTTGAGAAATCAAAAAAACACGCTTTCAAAGCATTTCCACCTAAATAAACGAATAATGATTGAGTGAGGGTATTGTAATCGTCACAGCAAATTAAAGAATCTATTGAAATAAAATAAATTGGACTAAAAAGTAAAAAATAAATATAGTTTAAAAAAACTAAAAAACACGCTTTTATAAAGCATGTTTCTGAAAAACATCGAACTAAAAAGTTAAAAATAATTTTCAAAATAAAATTAAAACAAAAATAAATGAAAAATACTAGTATTATTGTGAAAAAAGCGTGGGCGCTTGACATTCGATAAATATGGTATGCAGCGCCCACGCTTTTTTCACAATAATACTAGTATTTTTCATTTATTTTTGTTTTAATTTTATTACCTTTAGCTTCGAAATTACAACTAAATTGGTAATTTAACAATGTCTACATAGCTTATAAACCAGTGATTGTTGTATTTAAATTTCTTGGTTTTGGAATTTATCTTTGTTATGTTTGATCTTTTTGTGTTTGGAATTATCGCCTGATCCAATTTTATTTAACTTCAAAAAATGTTTTTTGCTGAAGATTATTTCATTTTGGTGCACATACGCAGTAACTGTTCCATAGATAATTCAGTACGAGGTGTGGTATTTAATAACAAGACTGCGCGTCTAGAAGTCTTTTCTATGGACGTACCAAACCACGTTTTCGTCATTATTATAGTATTTGTGCAGTAGCGATTTGAAACTAAAGTGATAAAAAACAGGAGCAACGTATCAATCTCAAATTTTTTGTTAAATTAAAAAAATTCCGACTGAGTGCTGTAAATTGTTGCTAGAGACCTATGGGGACAATTCTCTATCTCGCGGGCGTGTTTTTAAATTGTACAAGCGGGTCAGTGAGGGCCGAAAGAGCATTGAAGATGACCAGGTCACTCTGTCATTCCGGAGACAGTGACCAAAATCAACCAAATTGTGTAAAGGCAGAAACGGTTAGAAAAACTTTACACAAGGAATTACACATGATAAATGTTTATACAAAGTTGGTTGACTTTCAGATTTGCTTAACAGTATAAAAGATCTGCTGCTAAAATTTTAAATATAGAATATCTTTGGCAAATTAAATTAATTGCAAGGCTTTGACCAACAAAGAGAGTAAGTAGTTCTAATATTTGATTTTTTGTCTGTCAATTTAACTTTACTGATAACAATCGATAAATTCCTTGCTATCTTATAAAAAATTATATTTAAATCAATTAGATCAAATTGTTTGGTCGTTAGCGGTACCTCTTTGCGGCTACATAAAACGATGTGCATAAATATGTCGAGTGTTTTGCAGATAAATTGACCACACAAAGTATTTCTTGCTACTCTATGTTATTGCTCTAATCGATTTATAATTTTAATAAAATATCACTTCTTGACACTACTTATGGTTGTATATTAAAATCAGTCGCAATTCACATAAAAAAAGGGTAAACAAAAGTTTTTTTGAGACCGGATTTTGCACCAGTTTCCCATCTGTTAGTTGTGGCACGAGTCAACTTAAAGAAAAATGAACAATGACGGTTTTTCGAATGCAGGTGAGGAACAGCTGAAAAACCAGAAAGGTATTAAAGGGTCGTCAGATAGACATTATTATTCGAAACATTCTTGTGATTTAATCAGTGTAAAAATGGGGATAAAAGAAGGAATTAATATCCGCTTCTTTGATATTAGATTCGATACTTTAAAATAAAATTTGTTAGATATGAAATCTGTCAATCAAGTGGGTAACAATAGCAGGTTAGTTTAATAGAAATTTATACTCTTATATAAAAGTTTTACTTATATTTAAATGATGAGAATGGCCTATATAATAAGCTGATTTATTATAATTTAAATTACTTTTAATTACATTTGTATAAAGGTAGGTACTTTAATGTGTTAAATTACGATGTATGTCTTAAATAATCCATATATGCTATCACAGGAAAATTAACGTGTGACATCATGTATAATTATTTGCAAATGTTCTATTTACTAAACATTAATGCATTTCTCTAATTAACACTAATTTGATTTTATGTCTAACTAATTTTCTTCAGTGAACTTTTTTATGGTCATTAATGTAATTGCTGTAGCACCAAACATGTTATGTGATTATGATTACTTTGAGTATAGAAGTAGAAGAGTCGGTAGCTTTCAATGTAATTTTTCTCTTGTATGTTAAATATGTTGATAAATAGTGTAACTTTTGTCTTTGGCCATTAAAACAAACTTGGTAATTAAAGAGTGAATCAACACACTATGTCGAAGAAGAATTAATGAAATTCTACAAAGAAAGCTTGTTGTGTTGTAGAGTATTTTCCGAGTCAAAACTTTAAACCTCATGTCAACCTGATTGGTCTGAAAACGAACCTATATGTAGGCTTTATCACAATGAAACAAGATCTCTTGTATATTGTAGATTATAAGTGGCATTTAATACATTGCGACCTAAGAGATCCTTTGTGTAACCTTTACATTGGATCCATAAGGTCTAAACTTTTTATAAATTCTAAAATGTAGGTTTCTAGCGTAAGGCTCTAAGAAGACATATCCCAGATATGCATTTACAGATAATATATTCAAACATTTCATTTGTATATTCACAGAATCAGCAAGTTCCACTGGCCCTTTCATAGAGATGTTACCTCAGTAGACAGTGTCCTGTCCCGTGAGACTTCCTGTGATTACTTTGTTTGGGTTTCTAAGGCTCTATGAGTAATCTAAAGTAGCGCAGTGAAGGACGTATTAACTTTTTTTGCTTTTTTTGAACCTGGAGTGTTGTTCCAGTAAGATGTACTGAGTTCCTTTTCTTAATTACAAACATCATTCAGAATGCGAAATTTTGAGATACCACAAAAAGGTTCAGGTCCGATAAAAGGTGTACTCGCTTATTTTTTACGAGACTCTCATTTTCCAAGATATTTGCAATTTAGACAAAAAAAATGAGGTAGCGACTTGACAATTGGCTATATTAATGTTGTGACTTCTCAACCAAAAACAGCTATTCGTTTCTTCAATCAACTCTTCGTTTAAGTAATGCTTCCCGTCAATAATTACTTCAAATTGTGGAACAGATAGTAGTCTGAGGAAATGAGCTTTTTATGAGACAATCAGGACGTTTTCAACCAATCCAATGCATTTTTTTTTCAAATAGTCTATGACTGTTATTCCTTGCATATCCTAAAAGATAATCGCCCTAATGTTTTTGGCAAAAGAAATGGTCTTCGCCTTTTTTGGCACTGCTTCTTCCTGGTTTACTCATTATTTAGATTGTTGTTTAGTCTCAGGAGTGTAGTGATGTATCCATGTTTCATACATAGTGACAAAACGACGCTTGAAGTCCTGTGAACTCTTATGGACAACTGCAAACCGTCTTTGCAAAACCTCTTACGATTGGTTTTTAGTAAAGCGTAAGCAATCCTGCAGATAATTTATCATATTCAAATGCTGATAAATATTTTGTACCTGTTTATGCCAGATACTTACGGAACTAGAAATTTCACGGATCTTTACTCTTCTATCATCCAACATCATATCAATGATTTTATCAATAAGGATAAGGCCACTCCAAAAATTTTGAAACCACTGATAAACTGTTTTAATGAAGGTGCGGAGATCCCATAATGTTTATTAAGCTTTTCTTCCATTGCCAATTATAAATAACTGTCAAAAATATTATGTACTGTAAAAAAATGATAATTGTAAAAAAATAAAATATATATCTAAAAAAAAAATATAACTTTTAGGGCAATAATTATTCCTATTAGTAAGTTACAGCAATCAGATAACTGAACACCAGTTTAACATTAAACAAAGGTAATTTTAGCATCAATTAATACATAATTTAACATAACAAGTTTTGTCTTTTGCAACACTGTCAGACGGTTACTGTGTTGCACCATTTGGACGTGATGGGTTATTAAAAAAAAACATGAAACGTAATTAGTTTTAGATGCTACAGGATGTAGTTGTATGCTACACTTTTGAGCAGGTCTATTCATAAATCAGTGGTGCCTACAGGTGGATAAGTAACAATTTAGCAATTTATTTTTCATATATATCCTATATATTTACAACTGAAACTACCTTTTTTCTGTTCTAATTAGTTAGTTAGTTGCTTTATTAGATAGTGAAGAAACGGATTCGTTTAATTCTTATTTGCTGTTCCTTCACCAACTTTTATTCAGATGGAATAAATTTTAAGGGTTAGATTTTAAAAGAGATTGTGGAAAATCGGAATTCAAGAATATAAAAATTGTGTATTAATTTGTCTCCTTTTTGTTTATGAGCTTTTACTCATATTGTTGGTAATTTCAGATTTTCTTGCTTTCTTTGAAACATATTTTTGGTGAATTCAAATATTTTTTCATATTCCACCATATCGTTATTGTATTCATTTACTATTATTGTAATTTTATTATCTCAATTAGAGAAGGAACAATCAATCAAAAGTTCCATGACATGCCAAACAAATTTAACTTTGTGAGAAAATTCACCACAAAACTAAATGAAATATGACAAAATAAAAAAGAGCTGAAACCCTATACTTGTGACCATAACTATTTTGTAGAATCCTCAGTAGAACAGTAAGGAAAGAAATAAATAGAGAAAATACAAGTACGGGAGCGATCTACAGGGTGTCCCAGAATTAACTACGGAAACTTCGTATACATATTCCTTGATGACAAATAAGTAGGGTCTTTCCTATAAAAAAAATTTTTTTAGAGACTCCTGTCAGAGTTATAACCCTTTAAAGGGGGGTGGTAAAATACGGTTTTAATTTAATATCTTCTGATTGGTCCAAGATAAAAAATTAAAAATTTGGGTGAACATCATTTTTATAAAGACGCATTTCTCCTGCCACTTTTCACCTGCCCTACCCCATTCTAAGGGTGCAAATCAAGGAACCACTCTTAATATTTTTTTTGTAACTTTCTTAGCAATTAATATTTGCAATAACAAAAAATTATTTTAGGAAGTTTTGATTATTTAGAAACTTTTTTGTTCCTTGTCGTTTTTTGCGAAATCGTTTCGGTTTGGAGTAAAAAAATAAAAAGTAGGACCATGTCAATTGAGTATCGTGTATCGCGATCAAGTAGCGCACATTTGCAAAGTAGGTTATAACTCTGACAGGAGTCTCTAAAAAAATTTTTTTTATAGGAAAGACCCTACTTATTTGTCATCAAGGAATACCTACGTATACGAAGTTTCCGTAGTTAATTCTGGGACACCCTGTAGAAGGACTAAGGTATAAACATGGTCTACCAGGGTGAAACAGAAAATAGTTTCAATGACTTTTCATCTGTTTAAAGTCATTAAAGCCTGATAGAGTCTACTTACGTTCGTTTTCAGACTAATAAGCTTGAAACGAGGTTTAAGCAAAAAAAATGATCCTGGTAAATGCTCTACCGCTTATAGATAAAGATTCCTACCGGATGTGACATTTCTTCAATTTTTTTTAATGTCTATACTCTTCCACTGACAATCCTACCAAACATATTTTCTATTTCGATACAAGCATACTCTATTATTGTTTATTTTTCCAGCACCTAGTTTCATTTTTTAAAGGATTTTCCATTGATTTTCCGTCGTTCTACTAGTTTTATGTATTTCTTTATCCTATTTCCTGTAGTGGATTTTAAAACCTATTTGTCTGGTATAAATTTAAATGGTTTATAAAGATTTATTTTTTTCTTTAATTATGGTAGACTATTTCTAGAATCTTAAATATAACGTTACTAGTTTAAAATGGCTATTAAACATTGGAGTCTAATTCTAACGGAACGTTTCATATGTCGGAACTGATGTCTTGCCAACCGGAAATACAGGAAGCAAGTAATCGTATAGAATAATTGGATAAGTTTTATAGCTCTTACATATTCCTTACACGCATTTAATTTAAACCAGACTCAAAGTGATCGTTTATGTGTATTTTATGCATATTTCTTGTTATACATATATTTAACAATAACCGATTGGCGCCGTAGTTTCCGGCATTAAGGATACTCGTTTCAGTCTTATCATATTTGATAATATTTACGTTGTAGGTACTTACCCTTTATTCTTTAATAAATGATAAGAAATTGAGTGTCTTTATAAGATGATCGTTGTAGTATTAAATATAATTTAATTAAAATTTTAATGATTTATTTAATCAAGTTAAGTTTCCACGAAAAAAATAAACTTATTAGGTCACGCGGTCCTTTTCTATAAACATTAGAAGGTCGTCAGTTTTGCATATGACTCACTCAATTAGACTTTATATATACACTTGTCTTGTTTATAAGAATTCCCGACCGGATTCCTGTATAATTGAATTAAATAAGTAGGTGGGGAACAGTGGCGGTACTAAAAGAAATATGTTAATGTTGAAAAAAATCACTATATTTTAAAGGTAATTTGAGTTTCTAACAAAATTATGATGTTTATATAAGCTGTATAAAAATTGAATGTTAAAAGTGATAAGAAAGTTGGATAATCTCATATTTTAAAGAATTAATTTATGTGAAATGTCTTTGTAACATTTCGCATTTAAGTTGCTCAGTAAAGGCTTGTATTAACCTTTTTTACTTGTTTTTGGTCTGGTGTGTATTTCCAGTAATCAGCATTGAGTTCTGTTTCCCAATTACATACTTCATCCATAACGTGGCATTTTGAGATACCACAGAAAGCTTCAGGTAAAACAAATGGATCCTTCTCCTTGAGAGAATACCAGCAATCTAGGTTCCAAAAATTCCTTTATGCCTTGGTAGGTACCCGCAGCAAACTTACTTTTTTGTTAACCAGTTGTTTAAGGGACCGTTTGTAGCTGCAGGTTATTTTAGAGTCGAACGTAGTATATAGAAAACCCTTCAAAGCAGCTTGGCTATCAGAGGCAATAAACTTTCTAGATAGTCGTAAATTGAGCTTTCCTTGAATGATGCGGGAATGTTTCCTAGAGCTATTGAGAGCTTAACATTAGGATTTTTAAACCCTATTCCTGCTCCTTCTGGTGTTTTAGAGCCATCAGTATTATAAGTGTGACGGCTCTTTTGTAAGTTGAGCCTCTTACAATTTGTCTTTTCTCCAACAAGTAAGTTTTGTAAAAAATCATAGTTCAGATAAACTCCATAAAATCCTATGATTTGCCTTTAAAACTCCTTCACCCAAGAGCTTAATACATTCAAAACTTCTGATCCAGGTGCCTCTTCTACTTCATTTATTCAGTTTAGCGAGTAGGCCTTCAGACAAGCTTGTGGGCAACTTTTCTTTTCCGACGAACCGGAAATTGAAATTAAAAGTGTTGATTTTCTTTTGTGAAATTAACTATTTTTTTTTAATTCCTAATAAACAATCGCATACTGAGTTAGGAGTTTCATTTGGGCAGTTTGTACTTACCGCCCTTTCCCTAAAGAATCAGACAAGCTGTTACACTCGATTAAATTTGAATACACGACGCTTGTCTAGAGTGGTTAATTTTTTTTTGGATAATTTAATTATAAAAGTATAATTTTATAGGGAAATATATTAACCCTGAATAAATTTATGAAAAAATTTATGAACAAGCATTATAAACAGTTTTTTTTTTAACTTATTTAACATATATCATGCTTTAGTGACAGTTATATAACCTGATAGTAAAAAAATATATCACAGTATTTGATTTTTTTTTCATTCCGTTATACAGAGGTAAACATATAATATGCATGCTTTAGATTTAGTCGCATGAGTGACCGTTATGATTATATTTGATTTTCTTTTATAAAATACGCCAAGGGCCCAAAATAATTACTTTCATGCTTCAGTTTATTTATTGATAATGTGGTATTCGTTTCCTTATAATTTTTTTTGTCAGTATTTTACGTGATCCAGGGGGCAACGGCAAGCTAATGTATAATAAAATAGTAAACTTTATTATTATGTTTAAAAATATAGAGAGATGTGATGCAAAATTGAATAAATAAATATAAATTATTTTAATAAATTATCATTTACTATAAGTTTGGTTTGAAATATAATTTTAAAGATATCTTTAAAAATTTTCTGGGTATAGCAGATTTTGTGAAACTGTGTATTCACGATTTACTCGAAATTTAAAAAAGTCAAAATAAATAACAGAATTTTTACTGGCCAATCTATCGATTGAAAAATTCTTGGGAATGTACCCAGGCTTTCTGAGTATATGGCTGTTGGTCCAAAAACCTCTGCTCCTGTTCCTTTACCTGTCTTGGAGCCATCTGTATAGCAGTTTATGGCATTTTGGCTTTGCCCCAATTAGTTTGTTCCTTTCAGATTTACTATCCAGTTTTGTCGTGAATTTTCATACAAAGTTAACTTTTTGGTATATCATCTTGAGGCATTTTCCAAGTTTGATCCAATTGAAGTGATAGAGGTCTTTCCTTGACTGTTCTATATATTGTTTTCTTCCTTACACTTTCTACTTGAATGTGTAGTGGCTAGTCTCTAAATTTTTTGAGAGGTTTATTCTGGTAGTAGTCAGATTAGCTCTAGTGCCCCAAGCTACTGCCCCATAAGTGATGATTGGTCTCACTATTGCTGTGTACATCCATGTTACAACCCCAATTCTTTACTGCAACGTTTCTGCGCACCATAAGGGATTTTGTAGCTTTGTATATTATTTCGTTTTCGTGTTAGTTCCAGTGTAACCAGTTGTCTAGAGTTAGCCCTAGATCTTTAACCTCTATTTTTTACTCAACGATATTTGAGGTTATATAAAGAAATTCTACAACACATTTTGCTCTAAACTAACAAAACCATAGTTAGTCTCTCACGTTTTTATTTATTCGTCTTGGATTTTTAAAACATTATTCTTTTTATTACTTTTGTTAGTTTAAAAGATATATGAGACCGATGAAAGGACGACGTTTTGCCACAATAGGGGAGATAAAGGCCACGACGAAGAAAGAGCTGATGGTCATATCCAAAATCGAATTCCAGAAGTGCTTCGAAGATTGGAAGAAGCGCTTGCTCAAGTGTGTTACATTTGAGGGGTATTTCTTTGAATGGGACAAAATAGATGTTGATGAATAAGTAAACAGTTTATGAGTTATTCAAATAAATCTCGATTTCTTTTTCTGAACACACCTCGTATATTGAAAAAAGTATATAATTTCTTATAGGAGCCTCATTTTTAATAATTTAAATTCTATACGAGGAGTTGCCTAAAAGATCTTTGAAAAAAAACTCTTACAATTTAACATGACAAAGTTTCAACTTGTCTTAAGAGCACCTTGAGGAAAATCGTCATCAAACATAAACAGACTAGATTTAAATAACATAGTATTTATTATAATAATTTGTCACATTTGTCCTTATAGCTTGTTTTAAGTTCTATATAATGCAAATTCCTTATTTCTTATACCAATTACAATTCGTCTCTTAGATACAAATATTAATGTATGACGCATGAAATAATTTAGAAATAAATTCATAGCATTTCATATTTGATGTTCAAACCCCGTTTCAGAATGTGTAATAATAATATAGAGTTTAAATTAACAAACATAATGTGCATAGACTCGAAGGAATGTTATTATTTAACCTTTGCTAGCTAGTTCTAGTGAAGTACGAGGAAGTATTTTAATGATTTAATAGCTTTGGCATTTGGGTTTAATATTGAATTGCTTTACATTTTAATCTGAATACTGATATTTTATATCAAATATTTAAACGAATAATTTGTACGATATATACGTGAGTTGCTTAAATATTTTCAATATTGATGATATACATGACTCTCCTAGTCGATAAGTGTTGTTCATAAAATTTATAGTGTTTCCTAAAAATAGTAATTTAATATCAAACATGTCATGTTGTGGGTTGTAAATTACTGTAAGGTTAATAGATGAAACAGAAATATGTCTTAGGGTGAAGATTAAAAATAGAACTCTGATATTAAAAATAGTCTAATCTTATCAGTGCTACTCAGGGCCGGACTGCCTAAAAAAAGTTTCAATGGAAGGCACTAGATCCATTTCCATAAACCAAGAACAGCACTTTTCAAAAATATCGCCAGAAAAAGTGATAATTAACTATGTATTTCTCGTGCAGCGATGAAAGGAGAGACAATAAGCTAGATCAGAAAATTGATACATTAGAACTCGAAAGATTATTTTAACATTTCAGTGCCATTTATTGTGCTATACGAAAATTTTAACCATTGACAATATATAATTATATAAATAACAAATTAAGAGAACTCGTATAATGCAAAGTACGAAGTATTATTTTATCCGGTAAAAGATATCGAAAAACTGATTTTTTTATTGGAAAGAGTGACGTTTTTTCTATATTTAAACAAATTTTCATGAAAATTGAAAAAGTGAAAATATTGAAAACTTAAGGGAGAGACAGAGAAGGTTTTTTTTGTTGAGTTTTAAAGAGTGGTAAAAAAAACTTTCTTACATTTCCTCGTCTAACTTTTATACTATAAAAGATATCGAAAAAGTGTTTTTTTCATTGGAAAAAGTGATGTTTTTTCTACATTTATACAAATTTTCATGAAAATTGGAAAAGTGGAAATATTGAAAATTTAAGGGAGAGACAGAGAAGATTTTTTGTTGAGTTTTAAAGAGTGGTAAAAAAACTCTCTTATATTTCCTCGTATAACTTTTATACGGTAAAAGATTTTAAAAAACTCATTTATTCATTGGAAAAGTAAAGTTTTTTCTATATTTACACAAATTTTCATGAAAATTGGAATACTGGAAATATTGAAAATTTAAGGGAGAGACAGAGAAGGTTTTTTTGTTTAGTTTTAAAGAGTGGTAAAAAAAACTTTCTTACATTTCCTCGTCTAACTTTTATACGATAAAAGATATCGAAAAAGTGTTTTTTTCATTGGAAAAAGTGATGTTTTTTTCTACATTTATACAAATTTTCATGAAAATTGGAATACTGGAAATATTGAAAATTTAAGGGAGAGACAGAGAAGGTTTTTTTGTTGAGTTTTAAAGAGTGGTAAAAAAAACTTTCTTACATTTCCTCGTCTAACTTTTATACGATAAAAGATATCGAAAAAGTGTTTTTTTCATTGGAAAAAGTGATGTTTTTTTCTACATTTATACAAATTTTCATGAAAATTGGAAAAGTGGAAATGTTGAAAATTTAAGCGATAGACAGAGAAGATTTTTTGTTGAGTTTTAAAGAGTGGTAAAAAAACTCTCTTACATTTCCTCGTATAACTTTTATACGGTAAAAGATTTTAAAAAACTCATTTATTCATTGGAAAAGTAAAGTTTTTTCTATATTTACACAAATTTTCATGAAAATTGGAATAGTGGAAATATTGAAAATTTAAGGGAGAGACAGAGAAGGTTTTTTTGTTGAGTTTTAAAAAGTGGTAAAAAAACTTTCTTACATTTCCTCGTCTAACTTTTATACGATAAAAGATATCGAAAAAGTGTTTTTTTCATTGGAAAAAGTGATGTTTTTTCTACATTTATACAAATTTTCATAAAAATTGGAAAAGTGGAAATATTGAAAATTTAAGGGAGAGACAGAGAAGATTTTTTGTTCAGTTTTAAAGAGTGGTAAAAAAACTCTCTTACATTTCCTCGTATAACTTTTATACGGTAAAAGATTTTAAAAAACTCATTTATTCATTGGAAAAGTAAAGTTTTTTCTATATTTAAACAGATTTTCATGAAAATTGGAATAGTGGAAATATTGAAAATTTAAGGGAGAGACAGAGAAGGTTTTTTTGTTGAGTTTTAAAGAGTGGTAAAAAAAACTTTCTTACATTTCCTCGTCCAACTTTTATACGATAAAAGATATCGAAAAAGTGTTTTTTTCATTGGAAAATTGATGTTTTTTTCTACATTTATACAAATTTTCATGAAAATTGGAAAAGTGGAAATATTGAAAATTTAAGGGAGAGACAGAGAAGATTTTTTGTTGAGTTTTAAAGAGTGGTAAAAAAACTCTCTTACATTTCCTCGTATAACTTTTATACGGTAAAGGATTTTAAAAAACTCATTTATTCATTGGAAAAGTAAAGTTTTTTCTATATTTACACAAATTTTCATGAAAATTGGAATAGTGGAAATATTGAAAATTTAAGGGAGAGACAGAGAAGGTTTTTTTGTTGAGTTTTAAAGAGTGGTAAGAAAAACTTTCTTACATTTCCTCGTCTAACTTTTATACGATAAAAGATATCGAAAAAGTGTTTTTTTCATTGGAAAAAGTGATGTTTTTTCTACATTTATACAAATTTTCATGAAAATTGGAAAAGTGGAAATATTGAAAATTTAAGGGAGAGACAGAGAAGATTTTTTGTTGAGTTTTAAAGAGTGGTAAAACACTCTCTTACATTTCCTCGTATAACTTTTATACGGTAAAAGATTTTAAAAAACTCATTTATTCATTGGAAAAGTAAAGTTTTTTCTATATTTAAACAAATTTTCATGAAAATTTGAAAAGTGGAAATATTGAAAATTTAAGGGAGAGACAGAGAAGGTTTTTTTGTTGAGTTTTAAAGAGTGGTAAAAAAACTTTCTCACATTTCCTCGTCTAACTTTTATACGATAAAAGAGATCGAAAAAGTGTTTTTTTCATTGGAAAAAGTGATGTTTTTTCTACATTTATACAAATTTTTATGAAAATTGGAAAAGTGGAAATATTGAAAATTTAAGGGAGAGACAGAGAAGATTTTTTGTTGAGTTTTAAAGAGTGGTAAAAAACTCTCTTACATTTCCTCGTATAACTTTTATACGGTAAAAGATTTTAAAAAACTCATTTATTCATTGGAAAAGTAAAGTTTTTCCTATATTTAAACAAATTTTCATGAAAATTTGAAAAGTGGAAATATTGAAAATTTAAGGGAGAGACAGAGAAGGTTTTTTTGTTGAGTTTTAAAGAGTGGTAAGAAAAACTTTCTTACATTTCCTCGTCTAACTTTTATACGATAAAAGATATCGAAAAAGTGTTTTTTTCATTGGAAAAAGTGATGTTTTTTCTACATTTATACAAATTTTCATGAAAATTGGAAAAGTGGAAATATTAAAAATTTAAGGGAGAGACAGAGAAGATTTTTTGTTGAGTTTTAAAGAGTGGTAAAAAACTCTCTTACATTTCCTCGTATAACTTTTATACGGTAAAAGATTTTAAAAAACTCATTTATTCATTGGAAAAGTAAAGTTTTTTCTATATTTAAACAAATTTTCATGAAAATTGGAATAGTGGAAATATTGAAAATTTAAGGGAGAGACAGAGAAGGTTTTTTTGTTGAGTTTTAAAAAGTGGTAAAAAAAACTTTCTTACATTTCCTCGTCTAACTTTTATACGATAAAAGATATCGAAAAAGTGTTTTTTTCATTGGAAAAAGTGATGTTTTTTTCTACATTTATACAAATTTTCATGAAAATTGGAAAAGTGGAAATATTGAAAATTTAAGGGAGAGACAGAGAAGATTTTTTGTTGAGTTTTAAAGAGAGGTAAAAAAACTCTCTTACATTTCCTCGTATAACTTTTATACGGTAAAAGATTTTAAAAAACTCATTTATTCATTGGAAAAGTAAAGTTTTTTCTATATTTAAACAAATTTTCATGAAAATTGGAATAGTGGAAATATTGAAAATTTAAGGGAGAGACAGAGAAGGTTTTTTTGTTGAGTTTTAAAGAGTGGTAAAAAAACTTTCTCACATTTCCTCGTCTAACTTTTATACGATAAAAGATATCGAAAAAGTGTTTTTTTCATTGGAAAAAGTGATGTTTTTTCTACATTTATACAAATTTTCATGAAAATTGGAAAAGTGGAAATATTGAAAATTTAAGGGAGAGACAGAGAAGATTTTTTGTTGAGTTTTAAAGAGTGGTAAAAAACTCTCTTACATTTCCTCGTATAACTTTTATACGGTAAAAGATTTTAAAAAACTCATTTATTCATTGGAAAAGTAAAGTTTTTTCTATATTTAAACAAATTTTCATGAAAATTTGAAAAGTGGAAATATTGAAAATTTAAGGGAGAGACAGAGAAGGTTTTTTTGTTGAGTTTTAAAGAGTGGTAAGAAAAACTTTCTTACATTTCCTCGTCTAACTTTTATACGATAAAAGATATCGAAAAAGTGTTTTTTTCATTGGAAAAAGTGATGTTTTTTCTACATTTATACAAATTTTCATGAAAATTGGAAAAGTGGAAATATTGAAAATTTAAGGGAGAGACAGAGAAGATTTTTTGTTGAGTTTTAAAGAGTGGTAAAAAACTCTCTTACATTTCCTCGTATAACTTTTATACGGTAAAAGATTTTAAAAAACTCATTTATTCATTGGAAAAGTAAAGTTTTTTCTATATTTAAACAAATTTTCATGAAAATTTGAAAAGTGGAAATATTGAAAATTTAAGGGAGAGACAGAGAAGGTTTTTTTGTTGAGTTTTAAAGAGTGGTAAAAAAAACTTTCTTACATTTCCTCGTCTAACTTTTATACGATAAAAGATATCGAAAAACTTATTTTTTCGTTAAAAAAAGTGAAATTTTTTCTATATTTATACAAATTTTCATGAAAATTGGAAAAGTTGAAATATTGAAAATTTAAGGGAGAGACAGAGAAGATTTTTTGTTGAGTTTTAAAGAGTGGTAAAAAAACTCTCTTACATTTCCTCGTATAACTTTTATACGGTAAAAGATTTTAAAAAACTCATTTATTCATTGGAAAAGTAAAGTTTTTTCTATATTTAAACAAATTTTCATGAAAATTTGAAAAGTGGAAATATTGAAAATTTAAGGGAGAGACAGAGAAGGTTTTTTTGTTGAGTTTTAAAGAGTGGTAAAAAAAACTTTCTTACATTTCCGCGTCTAACTTTTATACGATAAAAGATATCGAAAAACTTATCTTTTCGTTAAAAAAAGTGAAATTTTTTCTATATTTATACAAATTTTCATGAAAATTGGAAAAGTGGAAATATTGAAAATTTAAGAGAGAGACAGAGAAGATTTTTTTGTTGAGTTTTAAAGAGTGGTAAAAAAAACTTTCTTACATTTCGTCGTATAACTTTTATACGATAAAAGATATCGAAAAACTAAATGATTTTTTCATTGGCAAAAGTGAAGTTTTTTCTATATTTATACATATTTTCATGAAAATTGGAAAAATAGAAATATTAAAAATTTCAGGGAGAGACAGAGAAGGTTTTTTGTTAAGTCGGTTCTTGTGGTTTTGCCCTAAAACCTAAAGGCCATGGGTGTTGTTTGTTTTATTCGCTGGATTTGCAGACAGGACTTTGGAATGCAACAATGTGCAACCACTTCTGATTGCAGAAAACTTGATCTGTACACTTTAAGCTTATTTATACTCGTCATTCAATTGATACAAATTGCAATTTGCAAAAAAATCTATCTTAGATTAATCTTTTCAATTTCAAATTTTTTTTCAGAGGAGCGTCATTTCTGAATAAAAGATCAAAAAAAATTTCATGCATTAATTTTCATTTCCAAAGTTTATAAAAAGTGTACTTTAAAATGTCGCGGCCTTTTTTTAAAACTTTTTAAAAGGAACAATTTCGTAATTCATGATTTTTGCGTAATTGCGTAACTTTTGCACAGCGTACGCAAAGAAAAGTTCTCAAAAAAAAAAGTTTTTCGTTTTTACAACAGTTTTATTTGTATGGTACATAGTTCTACATCTTTCTTCAAAAGATGGACTATTCAACACAAAAAGAATTTTTCACAGAACCATTTGTTCCTAAGATTAGCACGTTAAAACAAACTCTTCAGATTTATAATTTCATTATACAAAAAAATAAGTTACGCAATAAAATTGAATGATTTTTTTTACTGAGCAAGTGTTGTTCAGAATACTGAAAAGGATTGAAGAAGTGACCTGAAATCGACTATTATTGGCAAGATGCGGCACCGTTTGGTAACCACCAACACCAACAACAAGGAAAAGGAACCAAATAGCAAACGGCAGCTGACCGTGGGACAGGCGCCCGTGAAAAAGTCGCACGGTCTCTGCGCATGCACGCGCATTTTACAATCGCCAAATATTAGAGACAGATACCGAGGGCCACACAATAATATATCTACTTACAGTGTTGCCAATTAAACAAAAATTAAATACATACTAAGAAATTCCATACAGATTGCAAGTTATCTTCAATATAGAAGTAAGTTAACAGTATACACAAAATGAACAATTTACGCATACAACAAGATTGGGTAATAAAAAATAAGAGTTGGAACAACAAATGGGATTCAAGTATGGCTTAAAATTAAACCATTCTTTTAGTAGAATAAGATTTAATCAGTAATTTTACTAGAAAGCTGGTTGTGCAGAACTTTTTTTAGTTTATCTGTTTGCAACCTGGTACCATTTTCTAAAGAAGGATTTTTACTCAAATAAGATATTTTCAAAGAAATTTGATGTTTGTTTCAAATGTTTTCAGACATCTTATAAATAGAATTCAGTAATTTCACCACGTTAAGATGAGGTAACATATAACAGATGGTCCCTTCAAGCGATGTTGCTATGGATGAAGCAAAAGTGTATGTATAGATATTTTACAATAAAATATAGGCAATGCTTTCTCATCTAAGTATTTGGTGAAAAAACAGTTAGGTATTCCTACGTCATGAGCATCAAATAAATTAACTTAACAACCAGGGCGGTTAAAAGGGCAAAGAAACTTACTGCTAGATATTTTTCTATTCTGAATTTATGATATTATGCTACCTCTATTTATTTCCAGAACAGCGGTAAATATAAGAAACCAAAGAACCAATGATAAACAAAAATTTAAACATTCTCGTGTGCCTCCCTGAAAAATTCTTAGGATTCCCATGACTTTTTTATTGGCAACACTGTGCAGTGTAGGCAAGACCTGCATCGTCGTTTGATAGAGATGGGTGGAACTGTTACAATATAATACAGAAAACTTACTTTTTTTTATCTAATATGATAATTAATAATGCTAAATTTGCTCTAACAGCCAATTATGATTCTTCTATCATAAAAAAGTTAAAACTCTCTAATAAATGATATCTTCACTTTTGACCATCGTATTTTTTTAAAGATAAAAATACCGTTACTGAGAATCTTGGCCAGTAAGAAAAAACAATGTGGATTACATTAATTGTGACAACGTTAACAAATTTTCTTAGTTATTGTACCGACAATAAATCGTCCCATATTTGGATGGAATTCTGTCTGAATCCGACTCTAATAAAACAGCTTTTAACGCAAACACACGTTTCACATTCCTGACCGTTTATTAAATGTTGACTTCCAAAGTCGTAGCTCGTGAATTAGTTCAGTAGATTACAGAATTTTTCATTTATAACAAAATATTTTTATGTAGGTATAACTTCTTTCTGTATGGATAAATTTCTAACATTATTTTCTATAACTGAGTTTTCGTGTTATTTACAATAGGAGAAAAGCGAGCTTTAACTGATCTAATCGTAGTTTAAAGAACGATGGCAAAAAAAAACAACAAATTAAATTTAAAAAAATTGAAAAAGTGTCTTTTGATATATTTTTGGAACGAAGTTCCCTTTCGCGCGTTACGAACAGTTACGACTGACGCTAGGAGCTAGCCAAAAAAAATTCATACCAAAAATTGTCACGACACTATGACACGACACACGCATGTTTCTCTCTTTCACAGACCAAAAAATAAATAACTCTCTCTCATAGATAGATATATTACAATTAAAAAGACACTATTTTAAATTAAAAGAAAATGTACATTAAAAAGAAAATACTGTAGAAAAAATAATAATTAACTATAATAGTATTACATTTTATTTCATCCTGTTTTTATAAATTAATAAATTCATAAACATTTTAAAAATAGTTCGTAACTTGACTATTTAGGTACCTACGTCAAATTACCTTAACTGTCAGTTACTGTCAAATATTTTAATTTTAAAATTTTGTATTGAATTGTTAATTCCTGTTTTAAATTATAAAAAGTAATTCTAAAAAGATGTGTTATCTAAAGCTCTGGTATTGTATAAATGGACACTTTTGTTAAAAGAAACGAACTGTTAGGTAAGTAGAGATTTTATACAGACAATAATAAATGCTTATGTATGTATAAACACTCTGTTGTGTTAACAAATTACTAATTCCTTCACTAATTAATCGAAAGGAACTTCGTTCCATGCGGGTGTCCCTTGACACCCCACACTTTTTTTTTTAATATTCCGGTAGGTACGTAACAAACATTCCTGTTTTTTTTAATGTTTCAAATTCTTCGTTTCTCAAAATATATGTCCGCGTTGGGACAATGCATTTTTTGAGAATTATTGAAAAAACGCTTAATTTACAATTTTTAAAAAACTTAAATATCTATATTATCTTAAAACCCATAGAAGATACAAAACCAAAATATTCGCATTTCATGGAAAATTTAATTGCAAAGAAAAAAGTATTTTTGTAAATTTTCGAACTGGTTTTTAAGATATTTACTTTTTTACCATTTTTCCTTGTTTATAGGGGACATTCTTTAATAAAATGCCATTTGATCTTTTTGTATCCAATTTTTTGTTTCTAAGAGTATTTTTGAGTCACCAACTTCAACGCTCCTAACAAAGAATAAAAAAAATATCTTCGAAATTGATGAAAGTACCTTAACAAATTTGAAATTAATATATAATAAAGGGGTTTAGAAAAAAAAATATATTAAAAATTATGGAGTTTTTTTGCAATCTAACCGGTACTACCCCCTTAATAAATTCTGTTTGAAAGTTTCCGAAAAAAAATCACTATAATATGACGATTCCATGCATTTCTAGAGTTGTAACAATGTTATGGTGTTTAAGATAATAAAAATTTTATAAGAAAATAACTCCCCTCCTAATACGAGCACCGCCACTGATTTAAACGGGTCTTAGTTATCTTTCTGTTGATTTTGCATTCTTCAGGTGACTGCATTCTTTACAGGACGTTCTTCGGATCATTGCACTTGCTGGCGAATAGTTTTTAACACGAAATCTACTCGGGTCCCTGATTATACAATATGTTTTCAGAGATAAGACGGTTCTGAGAATAGTTAAAAGTGTAAACGACTCGTTGATGCGATAAGGGTGCTTGTAAAGTAGGTCTTTATTTTCGTATTCGTGTCAATGGGATTTTTTTGCAATCTACAATAAAATTATTTGAAAAAAAATCTGTATCTTGTAATTTCTACAAATATTAAGTGGCCATGTACAGTAGAGATCAGAAATATTGCAAGGATATCAGGGCCGTCGAGAGTCCTAGAGACATGCGGGACTAAATTATTTTCGGGCCCATCTTCTGTAGGTTTAATAAAATAGGAAAAGAACATGCATTATTAAAACCTATCAAAGGAACGCTTTCAATTGAAATCTTTTGCCATTAATATGGAGTTTAAATAATTGTATACCTTGCTCTAACGGGCCCTTTCTTACTCACCTAGTGAGTTTTGTAAAAAAAACTTCTCGATACAAAGGTCAGTCTAGATCAGTTCAGACGTAAAACACACCATAAACAAAATGAGAAGACGAGCATACCTCCTAAGAGCTCTGGGTGGTAAATTTAGAAGATGTCACACCAAAACTCTACTCTACACTTATAAAACTATTATTTGACTTCCGGTCGATTATAAGGCCGTGCCATACTCTGCTCTTCCTCAGAGACTACTCCATTCTCTTCTTGCTACAGAGAGATCAATCATACGCAAAGTCTTCTCGCAGAACTAGAAGACCTCCTAGATGTAATCCCTATCTCCTGTAGGTAGATGTTGTACCTGGTGAAATGGATACAAAAAATGAGCCCTTGACGAAGGTTTTTGTGGTTCCTTTCATCCTTGCCAAATGGGAGGCCTCACGAAGGATGAGAGACGCCACAGCGTCAATTTCCATTGTACCAAAAATTTAGCAGTATAGTCTAGAATTCCATTTTTTGTTATCGAAAATTCAGCTTCTCGAATACGATCCGGTCAGTCAGAAAAAAAAACCTCGTTATTAGACCCTTCTATACTACTAGAGCATACGTTGGTTGTAGTATTTCATCATCTGCAATAAGTTTGTCAAATAAAGTCAAGGTTTTCTTCAAGACAGCATTCGTTAGTACACTTGTTTTAAAGTTCACTAAATTTTATGATGTCAACGCAAGTTTAAAACCCATTATTGGTTTTTAGAATTTTTTGGTAAATTAGATAATTTAGGTTGCTAATATCATATTTTTGGTTGCAATGTCTTTTACCAATTTCGAAAGTTTTGATTGTTAACAGTAACGTCAAAAAATATTCACTAATTTTAATCATTAAAAGAACTATTTCAATTTTGTATTAAATCTTATTTTTTCTTGTTTCAGATTGGGAGCAGATTCTAAAATGAAAACGTGGTGCAGTATTTGCTAAATGATATAAAGGTAACAATTTTACACTGATTTTGTATTTTACTATATTTTTATTATAAAAAATCTAAAACAAATTACACACGTGTGGTTACATATACGTATGGTAAAAAATTCATTTAAACGCCGGACATAAATAATAAGACAATGGGTCAAAAATCGTTTTCTTGAAATTATATGAGTTCAAAGGTGAAGTATGTCATTCTGTGGTGGAAAGGCGACAAAGACAATTGTATCATTTTTGCTGTTATATCCCAAAAGAATATAAATAAATGTAGACTAAAAACTAACAATACTATTTACTTCATTTAAAATCAAAAAGAAAATAGATAATTTTATCAAGAAAATATCAACCATGAGAATTCAGTTGTATTTATTTTAATACAAATAATGTTGTTTTAAATCAAATAAAATATGTATGATCTAGTATTTCATATATTAAAATGTCACTGTTAACGTATTAAAACAAGTATCTGGGTGACCAAACTTTGCTTTAACACATCTAAATCATATAAAATTACTGCAAGTGTAAGTCTAGTTTTGCAGGCATCTTTAGAAGCACGTGTGGGACGAGCTGAAGATTTTCTGAAATGATTCTTGACTGTTTGTTTGTTTGTATTTGATGACGATTTTCTTTAAGGTGTTCTTAGGTGAAGTTAGATAATTTATTAGCGGTTTTTTCAAATATCTTTTTTTCTTAGTGTGCCATCTTCATTACTGAAGATCGGCAACAATGTGAATTTTATCCATGAGCACTTTCTTTTCTTAGGGCATCTTTTTCCTTCCATTATTAATCTTAAAAACTGATAGTTTTCTCCTCTGAACATATGGTCTAGGTAGCTACTCTTACGCTTTTTGATGTTGGTTAAAAGTTTCATTTCTCGCCTTCGATACATCCAAATTTGAAATGCCTCTAGTCGCCTCAAAGTTTTTATTCGCAGAGTCTATGTTTAAATTCTATTTAGAATGTCTGAAAGTATATATGTTTCTATAAAACCATATTGGACTTGGAGTGACAAGAGATGTGTTTGTAAGAAAATTTCACGTTTTTAGAAACGTAAATCTTGCATGTTCGATGTGAGTTTGAAACGAGCTGTTTACAGGCTAAGACAGGTAAACATTGGTTTACTTTTTGTACATTAAGATAAGTAATTTTAATTATATGCTGTCTGTCTAAGGTTAAGTGGTGCCACTTCGAGTTGATTCTTGAGCTCCTCTGGAAAGATCTGTCCTGCTGCTTAGACTATCTTCAGATGAGAAAGCGGGAGCTTCCTTCGAGATTTTCTCTATATGACTCTACGACCTCTGTTCCAAGGGGTCCTGGCTATATATCATATCTATCCTTTATTGCAATTCAAACTAAAAAAAGTAACAGAATAAAACTAAAACCAATACGAGTTGTCAAATCGAAACAAGCGTATTTGCGAAAAAAATCCAAATGCTAAACAGTAAAAGATAGAACTGTTGAAAATCTCAATAAGAAAGAAAACTACGAACTATGTAAAGCAACTATAGGAACCAAATTATTAATAATTAAACTGGATTAATGAAGGTAGGTAATTGGTTATGATATAAGCAAATTAATTCCATCAATAAACATCTAAACACCTGTAATGAAAATAAAGTAAATTATATAGAAATTTGCTATTGATTCAAGAAATACAAGTACTTAATGGAAATCTAATAGTTCTGACTACCTTTTGACGTGAGTTACTCATAATATGTCCATTATATCGAAATTCTGTCTGGTGATGATTACCTAAAGATGAATGAACCAAATGATATTGTAAGTCCATCCGGCTCACCAGTGTAGGGCAAGAATGCAGTGCAGGCGAGCAGTAGGTGGCATCCCCGAGTCGGCCGGCAGACCACTCGGACCAGGCCACCGTTCATTGGCATCGCGGCAGCTTGTGATGTTACCGCACACCTTTACGCATCGTACCACTCATAAAACAAAACAACTGGGTAGCATCGAACTACACAGAACCGAATTTGGGTATGCGGGCACGATGCTTTCACAAAAAAAAGAAACAAAATATAATGGAAGTTGATGTCGAGAAAAACCAGATCAGTTGCACCACCTCAAATTTTGCCTAGTAACACATTCTAGCGACCACTAAATCATGATAGCTTCAAAGTATCTTTAAAGATTTAACTTTGTTAGCCGCAAGTATAACATAATAATGATCTTTACGTATACATCAGTTGTACCAAATTAACACTCTTCTACAGTATTAAAAAGACTTCAAGTATCTATTTTAATTTTTTGCAAATTTTAATGTCGCTAAGGTCGAGTTACATCATATCTCTTCAACAATGTATTGATAGGTAGTTTTATAGGTAATTGGTATGGGTACCTACTCATAAAAACATCTGCATACAGTTTAGATACATAATAAAAATTAATACAGGAATGATTTTTTTAGTAAAAAACCCGATCAGTTATAAATGAGTTTATCGATGAAACTGTGTAACATTATGCTCTTCAAATATCGTATAGTTATTATATTTTAATAAATATCCAACATTTGAAAATTTGTCAACAGCAATATTTTCCATTTTAGCCAGGAATGCTGCTTTCTTCTTGGACCGCGATGTCCCTCTTTGCAAAATAAGTTTGGGAATGTGATATTTACATCTTCTAAGAATACGGTCCCTTACAAATCTTGAAAGTACCTATCTGTGATTAGATCTCTATTGATACTTATCTACGCTGTCTGATTCCAAGATAATTCCTGAATAATTGGAACGAAGTTCCCTTTCGCGCGTTACGAACAGTTACGACTGACGCTAGGAGCTAGCCAAAAAAAATTCATACCAAAAGTTGTCACGACACTATGACACGACACACGCATGTTTCTCTCTCTCACAGACCAAAAAATAAATAACTCTCTCTCCCTCTCTCTCATAGATAGATATATTACAATTAAAAAGACACTATTTTAAATTAAAAGAAAATGTACATTAAAAAGAAAATACTGTAGAAAAAAAAAATAATTAACTATAATAGTATTACATTTTATTTAATCCTGTTTTTATAAATTAATAAATTCATAAACATTTTAAAAATAGTTCGTAACTTGATTATTTAGGTACCTACGTCAAATTACCTTAACTGTCAGTTACTGTCAAATATTTTAATTTTAAAATTTTGTATTGAATTGTTAATTTCTGTTTTAAATTATAAAAAGTAATTCTAAAAAGATGTGTTATCTAAAGCTCTGGTATTGTATAAATGGACACTTTTGTTTAAAGAAACGAACTGTTAGGTAAGTAGAGATTTTATACAGACAATAATAAATGCTTATGTATGTATAAACACTCTGTTGTGTTTACAAATTACTAATTCCTTCACTAATTAATCGAAAGGAACTTCGTTCCATCCGGGTGTTCCTTGACACCTCACACTTTTTTTCTTATGTCTTTGGTGTCTATTCCTATTTCGAGTAGTCTATTTATTAACACGTACTTAATTAAGTTTGTGAGATTTTGTATTTTTCACGTGACTAAGTTATAGCTCAAGATCTGGCACTAATTTTCGGGGTAAAAAGGACAAGTATATGATATATGCGATAAGTAAGTAAGTGTCACATTTTACATGAGTTGAATTTAATGACCGAAAAATGAATTGATTGCTAAGCATTCATAGCTTAGGTGTTAGAGCTTTGACGCGTAGAACCAAAGGTTGCGGGTTCGGTTCTGCTTTCATATAATATATTTTTGTTCGTATACTTTTTAAAAAATTTCAAAAATCTACAAATTATAGTGAATAAAAACTAGTTTGGAGACGAAACAAATAAACCTCAATAAACTCCATAAAATAGTATTCTCTCTAAAGAACAAATGTACTGGGGATGAAGGATTTAATATAAAACTTTTAAAAGATCTTTTTTATGTCATAGGATATCCATTATTAAACTTAGTAAACTTAGTGTTAGTTAAAGGCCGCTTTCCGCTAGACCTTAAAATTAGTACAATTATACCAATTGCTAAAGTAAAGTCACCAACTCGTCCGGAAGAATGCAGACCCATTAATTTATTACCGGTAGTGGACAAAGTTATTGAAATTGTAATAAAAGACCAACTACAAGAATATTTTGAAAATCAAAACCTACTCTACAGGGGTCAGTCTGGTTTTCGTGTTAAGCATTCGTGCGAAACTGCTGTTCAATATGTGTGTTCAAAGTGGAGAAAAGAAATTAATAGTGGAAAGATTGTTGTAAATGTTTTTGTGGATTTAAAAAGGGCGTTTGAAACTATAAACCGTAAACTTCTTATTACTAAACTAAAAAAATATGGTTTGAAAGATAAAGCGTTAGATTTAATTAGTGATTACTTAAGTGATAGATATCATAGAACTAAAATCGAAAATGTGTCATCTAGTAAAATTGAGAGTTTATTTGGAGTGCCACAGGGTAGTGTTTTAGGGCCACTTCTGTTTATTATATATATTAATGACTTGCAAAATTATTTACTTAACTCATTTATAAATTTATTTGCTGATGACACCGTAATATCTGTCTCAGGAAATGATGGTAATGAAATTACAAATATTTTAAACAAAGAATTACTGATATTATATAAGTGGCTATGTTTAAATAAGTTAAAATTAAATGCATCAAAAACTAAATACCTTGTAGTGGGAACTAAAACTAATTGTATAAAATATGTCCAAGAAGACCATATTATTCATATAAATAATGAAAAAATTGAAAAGGTCAATGAAATTAAATATCTAGGGGTTATAATTGACCCACAGCTATCTTTTAAGAATTTTGCAGATTATCTCTGCAAGAAAATAGGTAAAAAGATTGGTTTTTTCAAAAGGTTTTCATATAATTTAAGCCAATGGTCTAGAATATTAATTTATAATTGTATGATTAAGCCGCATTTTGAATATTGTATGTCACTTTTGATATCTTGCTCAAAGGAACAGATACAAAGGCTCCAAGTTTTGCAAAACAAATGTATGCGGGTGGTATTAGGTTGTAATATATACACATCAATAGACTCTATGCTAAGTACATTAAATTGGCTAACAATTGAAGAGGGAATTAAAAAAGCGAACTTAACAATTATTTATAAAATGGTTCATGAAGATATTCCAAAGTACCTTAGTGAACAGCTGACTACTAGACATGGCTTACATTCTCGTGCCCTAAGATCTAAGGATACTTTTAATATAGACTTCACGAACAAAACTTTTTTAATGAGATCCCTGTTTCATGAAGGCGTTCGTCTTTTTAATGAACTGCCAAACGAAATAAAACAATCACCTTCATTGAGTATTTTCATAAAAAAAGTGTCCACTCTCATTTTACAAAATAGACTTAATTGTAATCTTTAAAATTTGTTAAATATTGTTTTTTCTTTTTTTTTTGTACTATGTAATAGCTGTAATATGCTAAATAAATAAAAAAAAAAAAATAAATTAAATAAATTAGAGTAATCTATTTAAAAAAACATTAAAAATGTCTATAAATCAAATATAAGGTATCAAAGGATATTAAAATTATTATCTCATTTGTAATAGATGTTAAAAAAATCCCCGTTTACTAAATAATTTACTATTGTAAATAGTTTTGCGTGTACATACATCAACTAGATAATTTAGTATTTAACTACGTAATAGAATTTATAATAGTAATTTGAAAAATAAACAAATATTATCAGCATTTTTTTAACAATTTATATTTTTAATCAGTTTAATTTAGCTTTTCCGGAAAAATGAAGGTATTAAAAATAGTCGCAATGGTAAAACCAAATAATATCCAAACTCCAAATAAATTAAATGAATAAGATATAGTAAAGAAGAAGAAGAAGAAGAAGAGGAGACTGATCGTGTCCCGCATTCTCTGAGCAGCATTCTTGAGTTGGCGGTGCTCTGCTTGTAATCACAATCAGCTGCTCCGTGCACCACCAACCAATCTTCCGTCTTTAAAACAGAGCTGGTTTTAGAACAAAAATTCTTTAATATTAATAAAACTGAAACCAAAAGTAACAGGATATTATTATACATATAAGCAAATGGCTGCATAAAAAATATGCTTAGATTTCGAAGTATTATTTAAACTATTTTAAGAAAATTGACGGAAAAAACTTAGAAAATAGTTTTTTTTGTAGAATTTAATTCTACGTCAAGAATTTAATTCTACGTCAATTGTCAAAATTTGAAGTTTATAACACTTCTGAAACAAGAAAATTAGAGAGGGTCTAAAGATTTAAAATAGGGGATGAAACTTCCAAGGAGGGTCTTTCTGACATCGGCTGGTGTAAGCCAGTATTCGCCCAACAAAGATTTTCTGATTTTAGAAAAAGCAAAGCAGTCAAACATTATATGCTATCATTTGTATCTATTTCGATTAACCAAATATTTCTCTTTAACTGATATTTAAAAATTTAAAATATCTCTTAAACTAATCGTTTTTCTGAAAAAAATATATTACCAGTACTTTTTTGTGTGTTAACAAATTTTCAGTCAAAATTTGTATCATTTAATGCTGTTTCTTTTATGTCTACTACGATCTTCTCTTCAACTGTTATAAATCCAATACAAATTTTTCTATTTCGAGTTGATTAAGTGTTAATTCGAAAAAATATACAATATCCAATTGGTGTTTCTTTGTTACATTCATTAATTACAGTGAAAATAAAAGGGTGAAGAAATCGTAACCAGCAACAGGCTAGGCGGCAGCTACAATCGCCGGTGATATGGACCTGTTTCTGTTCTCATTGAGCGTTCCATTCATCAGCATCAATTTTGGGCGCAGACGGCGCTTTGGAAGACAATTTGCACCGTTTACGTTTAAAGTTAATGAAGCACCAGGTCAGGGATGGCATTAGGAGGTTATAATTTAAAAATGTCAAATTGTAGTTGTACACATAAATTCAAATTTAAAGCAATAGGTGGTAAATCCTTCGTTCTAATACATTATATGTTGCAACGTTTATTGTTTTCAAAAAATACTATATTTAATTGTTATAAAATGTACAATATTTAAATTACTAGGTTGCAAATAATGATCACTCTATATAGCTCAAGGTTTGGAATGATACTATAACAGGGCTATGATCTTTAAGTTTTCTGAAATCAAGGGTATTGCAGCAAAATAAAAGCTGTACAAATAAAATTTAAACCTCAGTTTGCGGTCGTTTATTTTTTCCAACTATAACGAAAATCTTTAGTCGAATTAAAGTTATTTTTCACAAACAAATACCTACCCTCAACTTTTCGGTAGTCAGATTCATCACGCATTCGGTGTGATTTTTCGGCGTTTTCTCCAAGATTTGAAAGTCGAAGATATATAAGCAAAACATTGGAAGATTAAGTCTAAAATGCCGTAAAGAAAATTATTGTGCAATGCCAATACGTTAAACCGACAAAAAAAAGAATTTAAAAGTCTATTTTGGAAGAACTAAACATAAGACAAAATCCATCTTTTCCTAATTTTCTTAGTGAAAATCAAGCTAGAGAGTTTGTTCAGAGTTTTGATTTCTGGGTGACCGACTTGGTACTATTTCATATTGAAAAAATAAAAAAAGTGTGAGGTGTCAAGGGACACCCGGATGGAACGAAGTTCCTTTTGATTAATTAGTGAAGGAATTAGTAATTTGTAAACACAACAGAGTGTTTATACATACATAAGCATTTATTATTGTCTGTATAAAATCTGTACTTACCTAACAGTTCGTTTCTTTTAACAAAAGTGTCTATTTATACAATACCAGAGCTTTAGATAAAACATCTTTTTAGAATTACTTTTTATAATTTAAAACAGGAATTAACAATTCAATACAAAATTTTAAAATTAAAATATTTGACAGTAACTGACAGTTAAGGTAATTTGACGTAGGTACCTAAATAGTCAAGTTACGAACTATTTTTAAAATGTTTATGAATTCATTAATTTATAAAAACAGGATGAAATAAAATGTAATACTATTATAGTTAATTATTATTTTTTCTACAGTATTTTCTTTTAATTTAAAATAGTGTCTTTTTAATTGTAATATATCTATCTATGAGAGAGAGGGAGAGAGAGTTAATTATTTTTTGGTCTGTGAGAGAGAGAAACATGCGTGTGTCGTGTCATAGTGTCGTGACAACTTTTGGTATGAATTTTTTTTGGCTAGCTCCTAGCGTCAGTCGTAACTGTTCGTAACGCGCGAAAGGGAACTTCGTTCCAAAAAGAATTTCCCAGATGTGGTACCCAGTTGGATCAATTTTTTTACTTTCATGTGCACCTATATTTCAAATTTCAACGAAATCGTTTAGATCCGTTTTCGAGTACCAATACGAGGTTTGTTCAGAAAGAAACGAGTACATACCTCGTACGTGCGGACAGATGCACGCTTAATTTTATAAGATAAGAAAAAACATAAGTCGCATTTTCCGAGGTTTTTTCGATCCTTCGAAGCCGGAAAAGCTATTTTTGAACAGGGATTAGTTTCAATGTCCATTTTAGCATACATTCGTTTTCAGATTAATCTGGTTAAACAAAAAAAAATCGATTTGAGAAAATGTTTGTGTCCTTTAGAATAAAGGACATTAACGCAAATCTGTGTTGCTTATTTCTATTTCCAACTTTAAAATACGTTTTCAATAATCGTTTTTTATATGAAACAATTACACCTAGTAATGGTGTTTACAAAGTGATTAAAAGCTCAATATATATGTTCTTTATTCATATATGACACCGTAAGGAATTTAAATATGTACGTATCTATCTACTTCCTTCTTATTTTTTACATATATAACCTCTGTGGGGTCTATTTAACGTGTAACTAAATGAAAATTACATATTTACGTTCAAGGTATGCTATTAGCGAAAATTTTTCTAAATAATAAGTTAATTCTCATTACGCTTGACATAAATTTTTTAGCCGCAGTCTATAAAAACAATTTAGTCACATGCAATCACACATACCTACATACATAGATAAATAGTTTTAGGCTTCGTCACGAATTCTAAATAAGAATTTATAAACAATTTCCTGTTCAGTACCTAAAGTTGAAGTTATTTGATTATTGCTTAAGGTAAATATTTGTAAGAAGCTGTTTGGAGGCATTCCATGAATTCTTCGACTTATCTTCATACGAAACGAGTTCTCCCGCTGAACAATCTTAAACGAAGATATCTTATATAATTTTGGTCAGAGTCGTTTCAAGAAGTTTGGTATATAAAAGTAATGTTGACCTACTTCAATTACTCCTTCATAAAATATATTTAATGGAAAAAAAATTATCTAAAAACAGTAAATTTGTATAAGTATAGTAAACATATTAGACTTAAAAAAATCGAGGCACCTAAAAACCTTTTCGTGGTCTAAATAATCGAAATATCGTATTAAAAAATATCGGTTGATGGATTATAATAAAAAAAGTTCATTTTCCTACAAAACGTGGGGAATACGGCAAATTCCAATGGAAACGAAATTTACTAATGATATCTTTGGCGCAAAAGGTGCACTGAAAAAAATCGCTTTGAATCATTTTGTTTATAATCTTTTTAAATAAAAATACATCGCTAACTGTGTTGGTACGTGCAAAACTAGAGAAGGGCTCGATTAAGAATTTGTAAAATCTAGTTTACAAGTCAAGGCAGAATGATTCGTTTATGAAAACATTTTATTTTATCAACAAGTTGATGTATCAAGTTCTCTTCTTTAAACCAGGAAATGTTTCGCATCAGAAAACAATCTCGCATTTCATAAAAAAGAAGATTCCAAGAAATTTAAACTTGGCCACAGGCTTTGGAATTTATTGTTGAAATAATAATCGTTTTTTGAAAAAAAAAAAACATAATTGAACATTAAGAACTTCTTATAAAATTATAAATAGTATTTGTTTCAGATACAATTCCATTAAGAAAGCTGTGGCTATGCCTACAAGTATGAATTGTTATCTGCAAGGAATTAAAAAAAAAAACGGTAAGTGAATGTCAAAAAAAACGACGGGTTGCACTCCGGGAGTGCCAGCAGAAGTGAAAACTTGATTATTAACGTTGTGCATGTTTGATATTTTTCCTCCTTCGAATCTTTTTTCTTCAAATCTTTTTTACGCTGACGCCATGCCCTTTGGTATTCTCGATTCCGTTCTTTTTTTTCTCTGAAAAACGAAGATTATTTATTTAACATCATATTTCATTTAATTTCATTCGAAATTATTTTTTTAATAAACCTACACCGCACATGTGCTTATTGTGATGTTATGAAAATATATGTTAATGCTATAAAGTATAAACAGTAAACATATTACAAATATTACATCTATAATATGTAAGTACATACATATTATGTATCTATATTAATAATTTCGTTAAGCAGTACGATAGACTAGATCGAAACCTAAGCTTAATAATAAAATTATATTAATTAAAAATTAAAACTTATTAAATTTTCATCTAGTATATTTATAAAATACTCACTCATTTTCTTTCGCTATTTCTTCGTCACTTTTATCATTAATTTGTTTAATATCCATATTTTAAATACTTAAAGAACACTAAACACAGACGTTTGAATTTTGAATTATTAGCTGTCACCTGTCACTATTTATAGGTGCGCGTGGCATAGGGATATTCACACATCGATATATCGAATTTATTCGATGTTTTCCATACGATATGTCGGATTAATTCGATGTTTTGACTTTTGACAAATATTTATTGTATCCGATATATCGATATTTTTATTCATAGTAACATCGAATATTCGCTTTTTTGTCGAATCTATTTAAAACCTATATAATTTTTTCACAACTTGATAATTTCATAATTTTATTTATAAATAAGTTTATTAAGACTAAGGCACTATAAACATAGGTATTATCGAAAGCCATGTTTTGACTAATGTCAACTACAAAACCAGAGATAATAATAGAACAGATGTGTTGATGCATAATATAAAGTTGGCAACAAGTTCGGACATCAGTGCACCATGTTTAAAACTATTCACTATACTTCTACACACTTTTTATGCTTAAAGTACCTTAAAAAATTATATTAAAATAACACTACCAGTACTTACTAAGGCACTATACGGTTATAACTACTTTTCCGCTTTTCGCGCTACCAGCTGGTTTAGTTCCTATCTTCACCACTACAAAATATGATTGCACGTCTCTTTGATTTGTTTATTTGTCATCTTACGTTTTTTCGATCAGGGTCACGTGTCCTGACGCGAATTTAAGATTTTTTACCCATTACAGAAAAAATGCTCAACGCGGCTAAAGAAGTTTTCACTTCAAAAATATCGATAGTGTTTGGTCATTTTCTTATCATTATCGATGCCGTCTTTGGGCATGGGCTGAGTGGGCCCGGGCCCAGGGCCCCCTTGACGGGGGGGGGGGGCCCAAAACTTAAAGAAGTTTGAAATTCTAGCTTATAGAAATAATTAATACCCTGGTATTTATAAATTATAAATACAGTTGCTCATATGTTCATAAAATTATAAATTTCAAAATATAAGTCCTCTTAATATTTTAAAATTAAGTTACTTTTTATGAACAATTGATAATATTTTAAGTGTACGCACTCAGCACTTAGATTATCAAAACATATAATATCTTTATCGCAAGACAAAGCTAAATTTAAGTACATTAATTTTTAAAAGATCTTTGGGGTTGAACACAGTTTCTTCAGTGGCCCCTTCATGGCGTGTTAATCTAACGCTTCTTTTTCTTTTCCTTAGACAATATCTACATTTTCAAAAGAATCGGCTAAAGTTTTTGTTTTTCATAATAATTTTCAAACATATCTCTTGTATTTGCAATGTAGTATTCTAATGATTTCAGAAGAGAAAAAGCTACATATAAATTCATTTTTTCTTTTTACAATTTTAAGTTTGTATCATTAATACGGGTCAACATATCATTCCAAAATACTAACAAAAAAATATTAGTAACTTTTGTCATTTGCTTGCACAAAGATTGAGCTTCAATTTTTGTATTATTAGACTCTGATTTATCTGTTCCCAATGGATCTAAAGCTCTAAAAATGTGAACATAACTTTTATAAAATAGCATCGGCTCTTGCAGACCTTCGAGTTGCAGAAATTTTTTGAAACTTTGCATCCTCGTTCTAAAATTTTTAATAACTTTGCATCCTTATTCAAGAATTTTTAATAACTTTGCCATCTGAACGTAGAGGCCGAAAAAAAGGTAAAAATTTTTTGAACCAATCCGAAGAATATGATCACTTCCCAAACGCACTCTGCAGACGCTTCTCCAACAAAATTTAATGAAAGTCCAGCACAAGGAACATAAATAGCGTATTTATTTAACGCTCTTTTTCTTGTTTGCAAACCTGAGTATTTTCCACTCATATTCGATGCGTTGTCATAAGACTGACCTCTGTAATTATCATGACCCTTAGAAAATTTGATGAGAATATTAGCCAGATATTCGGAGACATGACTTTCTATAGGGATAAACATTAAAAATCTTTCGACAGAACCTGTATCTGTAACGTATCGAACTGTAAAAGTCAATGGATCTACGTGACTAATATCTGGAGTGGAATATACACATTTTGAATAATATCTCGAGTTTTTTAATTGATTGACAATATATAAAAAAACTTCTCTACCCATTATTGCGATGAATTCTTGCGATTATTATGACGTTATACCACTGCCTTTATTGCCAAAAGTTTGTATGTGTTGCTTTAGTAGGGGATCATATTCACTAAGCAATTCTAAAATCCCTAAATAATTTCAATTTTTATTTCAGTGAATGCGTTCACTTTTTCCTCGAAAAGGTAAGCCTCTACCAGAAAGAAATTGTATAACGCAACATATTGTTTGCAGTATCTGCATCCACTAATCCCTCTTGATTTCGTGTTGTATAATAATTTGATTATCTACACAATTTTTTGACTACTTTAATAAGGTTTAAAAAAAATTGAGTTAACCTGATAGAAGTGTAGAAAAAATTGTGCAGGTTAAAGATTAACAGTTGACTTTAAAAAAACACTTTAAAATTTCAATTCACATAAAAGCTAATATTAAAAAAATATATTTCAATTTAAGTCTAAATATCAAATTTTGGAAAGCCAAAAAATAATTTGATTTTTGATTATAAATTCTATTGTAAAAATTTTTTTTTCTAAAAAAAGCTATTAATTCTTAAAAAATGACGCTCTTAAAGGGCCCCATAAGCCTTCGGGCCCCAGGCCTTACGATACTTAAAGACGGCACTGATCATTATGATTAAGTACTCACGATTTTTTCAAAATTTTTCTTATTTTTTAACTTTTCTTGATTTGTAATGATTTTCTTTAATTTTTCAATCTTAAATGAATTCTAGTGCCTTAATCCTGTCCTGTTTAATTGATAAAATATTTTTACTCATAATCAAAGTTAGATTGCATTTATAGAATGCATACAGTAATCCGGATTCGATTTATAAACAGGAAGTCATTGTTGTTAAACAAAGGTTGACTTAACACATTATAGAATGCTTTGATAAAGAAAAAGGGTCGACTATACGTTTGGAATGCCAATAAAATTCTTATATATATGTAACGACTTATATTTCTAGGTAATTTATTTTAATTCATAGTAAACCATCACCTTTTACCCTTTTTTCCCTTTTAAGGTAACTTTTCTACCTGTACGTATAGATTAGATATGTTTCATTAAATAGTGGTTACTTCATAAAATAACGATCTAAGGTTTCTTAAACTTTATAGTATAGTTTTTTATGTCACACTTTAACTAGGTTTGGTTTTTTGCCGTGGAAGAAGCCTTGGACTCTGACAGATCGTCTCTTAGAGTCTTATCACTGTTGTGACATTCACAATACCTTTTCCTGTGATTCATTTTCATGAGGGGACATGTAAGTAGGTGCTTTCGCAAAGATTGAATTCTTAACTATTGGTCATCTTTTGGCGTTGTACATTTTGTCCTTCACCAAACCGTCATTTGTATTCTTCTATCATTGGTTAATGGGTGAAAACAACTTTTCCCTATTGATATCTATTTCAGGTGGCATGAGGTGTTTTAAATTGAAACCACAGACTTTTATCCCATGGGAAAAGTCTTGGAACTCTAGCAAGCTATTTTGAATATACACCAACCTCTTGAAATCTTCTTATCACTGTTTTGGCACCTGTCTTGTGATCAGTAATCGATTTTTGACGTAGGGACCTGTAAGTATGCTATTTCGCAAAAAATGAATTTTCAAATGTTATCTTTTGGCATTGTACACCTTTTAAGTCCTTTTCCAAACACTTTATTAATGGATACGTAGTCTTCGAGTGATATTTTCTAGTCTTCAATCTTCATTGGCTAAAGTAACAATTTAAACACACACTAAAGCTGGGTTCATGTAAATGCGAATTGCGAATGGCGAAGACAGCTCCTATTGGTTAATATCAAAATTACGTCAGCCGAGAAATTTTGACATATGTCAATTTCAATTTCTTGCGAATTCGCATTATTTAAAATCTGAAGGGCGGGAATCTTGAAACTGTTTTAATATTTTAGCGAATTTCGCAGTTTTTCTTGTTAACGCATGTGCAGTTCCTATCAATGTTTTGTTTTGAATTTTGTTTGTTAGGTTAGGTCTCCAAAACAAGTGTAGATTTAGATTTATGAAAGTGAAATGGTAAAAAATACATAACTATATTACTTTACTCAGTAGAAAACTAATATAACAGACTATTATATGGATATATTATTTTTCTATAAAATATGGGTGGATTCATGCAGCTTGTTTTATTCATTATTAACATAATGTAAGGCTTTATCGAACTTAAAAATACTAATGTTTATGTAGTTCTATATGTTCAACTACATTGATATATCGCCAATAAAACAAATCAGTTTCTATATCGTATTTGTAGTTCATACTTATAATCGTATTAACTTTGATATTAAATTTAATGATCATACATTTGTATCATTATTTAGGACGTTCAGTATAAAAATCCCCAGAATACTGTCAAAACATTCGCTGATACATGAATTGAGATAAAAACGCGATATTTTTTTTTGCGAAGATCGCATTCGCAAATCGCAATTCGCATTTACATGAACCCGCCTTAATCCGATTAAATCCAAACAAAACAGGAACCATTGACATTATTGCTTCTTCGTCTATCAGACTATGTCTCAGCATAAGAGACAAAAATCAATTTACCTGGAATTTAGACGGTGGAAATGACCATTTTTCACTCCAGTTAACAATTTCAATTTTTGTAATATGCTAGAAAATCGTTTAATTTGAAATTTGAAAGTATTTATCTTCTGTTACACTGCAAATTTCCAACATTCATCTCTTAAGGATATAAAAAAAATCCTTAAAGCAATATATGTTAGTTTCTAAAATATTTATTTTATTTTGTACTAATTACTTTCTATGGTACTATTACCGATAGTAACACTTAAAAGTAGTACCGCCACACTTACGACATCTACATTTCAACGGTAACATTAAACATTTCGGTTCTCGAGGTTGATGATTCAATGAAATATTCATAAAACGTCGTACAGATGGCAGCAACTGGATGTGAATTCAATTTTATCTACTCATTTAAAAAGTTATCATAAATTATCCTTAATATTAATAATAATACCACTTTATCGTTTTTGAATTCCCTGGATTCTCTGCCTACTTATTCACCTCAATTTGATAAAAAAAATTTTAACATGGGAATTTTTTCTAAACCGCCACTTCCATCCTGTTTGCTGATATAGCAGTCTTATAATTGGCTGATAAAATTTTTCACATGTGAAATATTTTTGAAATGAACCAAAATAATATTTCATATGTCCACTTTTTTTCTATATTTTGTAGTTCTTTTTACTTCGTTTACATTGTTAACCACTTTTCCATTGATTACAATTTGTGCGAAGTCTAGGCTACTTGACATTGCATTTATAATAAAAATACGAAAATCTTAAGTTTTTTCTGATTTCAATTGTGTTGTTAGTAATATTTATCCATAGATTTCTTTTTTTTTTTTTAATTCAATCATTTAAACCATAAATGATATGTATACGAAAGTTAGCTTTTCCGGCTTTGTAGAGTCGGAAAAACCTCGGAAAATATGAGTTTGGATATTAACGAAAAATATGAAAGTGAGAATAAATACAGTAGAAACTAGTTATTAAAGTAGAGAAGACCTGTATAAAAATATTGAAACCAAGCAATTAAGCTGGTATGGAAAGGAAGAAAACAGAATGACCAAGAATGTATTTCAGTGGATCCCATATAGAAGAAGAAATTTTGCATAATAAATAGCTTTCAGAGAGGTGTAAAGAGATGAAATCTAGAAATCTAGGATATCAATTCTTTTATAGATTTTATTATTCTGCCTCTTTCGCCTTGTAAGAACAACACTGTAAGTTTTTATAAAACAAGATACGAATCTTAAACGCCAAAAAAAGCGTATATCTGCTACCTGATTTATAGATATTATATAAAACGTATATATAGATTATTACGGTATTTATTTGAATTTAGAACAGGATGCTTTATCTATATACGTGTTATTCTTATACATTTAGGTTATCAAAAGTCTTAATCTCCTACATTAGTAAATATTTACAGTACCATCCCGTCAAGTAACGCACCAATAGGTATTACGTAAATTATTTCATTCATCATTTGTGGCTTTCAGCTGCAAATTTTTTAGTGTGTATTTTTAAATTCATTCATATTTTCAAATCTCGTTCACACAACAATAATCTCGACGACAGGAAGTTTAGATAAAGCGGGTCGACCTTTGATCAAAACATAAGAATAAGATTAATTTCTGTTGAAATGCTGTATTTGTTCGTATTTTGTTGAAAATAGCACAAAGTTGGTCAAGTGTGGAGAATGACATTTTGATGATTTATGACACGCAGTGGCGAGTTAAAAAAATTCTTAATAACAAATATAATTCAATAATATTCCATACAGATAATAAAATTGTAAAAGAACCTCTATCTTGTTTGGCTATTACGCAAAAATTACAGGATGGATTTTTATAAAACCTTTTTGTTATATATGTGGTCTATCGCAAACTAAACAGGACAAGAAAAGTTAACAAAGTTAATACAGCGATTTGCACGGTCCACAAGTTTTTCGAATGAGGATTTCAACTCGTTAACCGGGATGTTCTTCAAAATGCTCGTCGACGCCTTTTGGATGGCCTCTACGTCGGCATACCGATGTCCCTTCATGGGCAAATGTAGTCCACCGAACAAAAAAAGTCGCTCGGTGCCATATCCGGAGAATGTAGGGGCAATATGGTTGATGGATAAAATGCTATTTTTTGTCAAAACATCGGACAGACATAAGTGTCGGTTAATGTGCATTATCGTACAAGCACCAGCTTCCTTCTTCGTGATATTCTGGCCGAATTCAACAAATACGCGAAGGCAAACACCTCATAAGAACAAGATAATACGCACGGTTTCTGAATCGTATTGAAAACACCACGTTTCGTCACCAATCATAATGTTGCAAAGAAAGTTTTTATCTTTCTTGGCTTCTTTAAGTGATGCCTCTGGAATATTGAATTCGAAGCATTTGTTGACCATCCGTGAACTTGTGCGAAACATGGAGACACCTTTCTTTCTCATTCTCAAGTTTTCTGTCAAAACTCGATAGATCTTTGGAGATTTTGGCTCATTTTTAATAAACAGATGTACTTTTTAGACAGTTTCTGGCGCAATTACAGATTTCGGATGACCAACATGTTCGTTGTCTTCCAGCGACAAATTACGACCCTCTTCGAACCGTGGAAACTACAAGTTAAAAATTCACCATAAACTTGTTTCAACAACCGATTCGTTTCGGTAAATGCTTGACCAAGTTTATATCGATACTCATTTTTCGATCGATATTAAAAAGGTACTCTCACTTTTAGCGCGATAAATTAGCATGAAGTGATTTGATTATCATGAAATTTTGACAGATCATCAATGAAAGAACACCAATAACAGATGGCGCTACTAGTATCGGATATTTCTTAAAAGTCCTGTTTATTTTGCAACAGACCTCGTCTATGTAGCTGTTAGTCCTTGGTATAATAAAGGCTATAATTTATATAATTTTTAAAATTGAAATATTTTGCTTCAATTCCTAATAGATGGCGGTTACAATTAACATCTAGATGGCGAAGACAAGCCATATTGTGACGTTGTATTTCGACTCAGTTAAAAGATTATTTGGATTTGTCTTCGTTTAGAAATATTTATGAAAGTTCAGGAAAGGTTTAAACAATGTGTTAGATCGTGGGATCATCTAGTATATTAATGAAAATTGTATTTTAAACTTCCGATATTCAATTTTGTAAACATTTTCATTTAAAATTGTTATTTGCGGCGCCAGTGATCTCAACTCGTTGATAATAATTATATTATTACAAAAATCGGTTGCTGAAATAAATTTTTAGACGATAATTATAAAAACATAGATATTATTAAGAAATTTGTTACCAATTAATATTTGAACTTTAAATATTTATTGATAAAAATATCATTTCTTTGTTGAATATTAAAAATAAAGCTATTAAATGGTATTTTCAACAAAAATATTTAAAATTCCTGGCCATGAGGAAAAATATCGTATTCAGTGTATTGCATATTTATTAAATCAGTTCATAAGTCAACAAAATCGTATTAGGTCGAAGCAGAGGTTTGATTTCTGTTCTAAAGTAGTTTACTTTTCCGCGGGTAAAACATGTTATTAAATGAGGCAGTAAATGTTGTGTTGTGCTTTGTGTTAATCAAATCAGTACCCAGTTTTTAGGTATTTTTTATTTAGTAAGTTTCTTCTTATATGTATACAAAACGTAAAAAGTTATACTTCTTTGACCTAAATATACCAATCATAATGTTTAATCTCATGCCTAGATAGTGAAAGGCCGCTTCTTTTATTTCGCAAGTTTGACAAGATTCTAAAAGAAGGATAACTTCAAAAACAAAAATTTTGACTAGCTAATTTCATGGTGTCGGTTTTTCGTGACGGCGTGCGCGAGCGTCAGAAATTTACCTTCCTCATTTTTCTTAACACGCCAAAAGAAGTGTAAAGCTAAAAACGCTTAGTACAATTTAAAGTTTTAATGAACTAATGAATTCGAAACTCTTAATGATATCTAGTATAGAGGACAGTTTGAACTTGGAGACTAAAAACTTATACCCCGGCCGCTGAAAAGATGGAATTCAAGGATTCTTGATCAGTGAATACGGGCATCTGAACGGCTTAATCTTACGATGTAACGCCTTCTAAACTGCAGTAAACGAAGAACAGTTTAGACTGTACTCATACCAAAGATGATATAAACTGTGGGCTGAAATAAGGAGTACATTTGTCTCGTGATCATTCCATCTTTTCGACGGCCAGACTATAGTAGGAGTTGGATTACTCGACAGTTTTATGTTTTTAATACTTTAGATTTTTGACATGTGATTAGGGGGCGTCCACAAATTACGTGAGGCATTTTTCTGGATTTTTCGACCCCCCCCGCCCCCTCTGGTGAGATTTCATATGATTTTCCCTAACTGACTCCCCCCCTCCCCAAATCTCACGTGAGATTTTTAAAAAAATGGTATTTTAACTGTAATCACGTTGGATTAAAAAAAAAATACAAGAACATAATTTGTTCCATTACTTTTACTTTAAAAACTAGCAATGACTAGTATTTGATACTAAAAATCAATAATATTTATTCTAATTCAGTCCATGGGCAGTAGCCACAGTGGTGCTGCTCTGCGGGGTTTGGACAAATACGACCAACATTATTGTGTGAAATTTCGCCGTATTTTCATTCTAGAAGCATTTTTGTACTTTAATTTAATTTTACTTTTACGTCACTTTACACAGTTTTCTACTTGAAAAAAAAAGTTACGTGATATTTGGTAAAACCCCCCCTCTCCCCCAAGTGAGATTTAGAAAGATTAAGCTTGACCCCCACCCCCCTCTGAATACCTAGCGTAATTTATGGACGCCCCCTTATTTGTGACAGACGACATTTTCGGTATTTAACATTTTTGAATTTTGACATTTATTTGTTTTTAAAGGATTGTTGGTAAGTATGAAAAATAAAATGTATCCAAGTTTGCTTTTTCGGCTTCGTAGAGTCGGAAAAATCTCGAAAAATGTGCCGTTTTATTTTAGAGAGAAAATTATTTTTGACACTTCTGATATTTGACATTCGACATTTGATATTTTTGATATTCGTCATTTGATATTTTTCTTCTTTGTATAGTAGGACCTAGTCCTATTTGAATCCGATATGCTTAGCCTCCTGTGATATTAAGCACCAACTTTCGTACCATCTTTTGGGTGGCATACCGATCTTGACGTATTTGGTTTTTGCGACTTTGTCCACTTTCCATCTTTCTTCTGGCATCCTTTCTACATATTCCTCCCTGATGACCTAGCTTCTTATTTGTTCCCCGAGGTTTACACTCTTGATGGTTCTTAATAAGTATTTTCATTTCGGTGGTCCTCATTATTCTTTTCGTTTTTGATGTTTCAACTCTGATTTCTGTAGCGTATGTTAGTATAAGTTTTACGCATGTTTTGTATATTTACATCTTGCTTATGAAAAATTAAAATGTATCCAAAAACTTGCTTTGTCATCGTAAAATCGGAAAAAACCTCGGAAAATGTACCTTTTTGTATTTTAGAGAGAATAGTTATTTGTTACACAAGGACGGAAAATGGAATTTTGCAAGAGCACTTGCAAAACATTTTCCGGACGTGTAACACACACTATTTTTTGGTCCGACTAATTTTGAATATTTTCAAAAGTTCTGTTATGTTCAAGACTTGACTGCTTGTGCTACCTGAACTAAGGCCACTGACTAGAAGAGAGCCGACAGATATAAGCGCCACATTGGATGTTTATATTATAGTTGTGTTGTTGTGTATTCTGTAATAACTTGTTTAATACTTAATATACGTGTTTAGATTCAGCAGTTATTAGTGTTTTAATTAACATATGTTGCAAACACAACAAGTTCAAAAACTTTTTACTTTGTGACATACAAGATTAGATGTTTATATAAAGATGTTCATAAATTGACATAAATGTCAAATTTTAAAATACAAGTTGTAAGAGTAATTAAATGTAAATTAGAATCCTGCTTATCTTTAGAAAAAGTTATAGGTAAGTTTAGTATATTATACGCAGTTTTTAAATAAATTTACTTAAAATTTGTAATATTCATTATGTATTTTTGATGACTTAAAATTTAAACTCATAGCGCCATCTCTTTAGATAATCTAAAAGCTACTTTGCCGGCCTAGGCCGGAAAATGCCATTTTCCGGACGATTTTGAAGTAATTAATAGTATTGTTTCTGGACGGAGGACCAAAAAAGTATTTTTTTTTTGAACTCTGGCATTTTTGATATTCGATATTTGATATTTTCGACATTCATCTTTTGACATATTATATTTGACAGCTGACATTTTTGATATTTGACATATTTGTTCTAATATTATTCAGAGTAAAATTTAATAAAACATTTATTTAACTGCACACATATAACAAATATTATTTAGATATCCACCTACATTTTTCATACCAAGTGTATTGAACTGTTAAAAATATAATATAATCAAAATTTTATTATTTGTAATAATTTCACAATCACTAACCAATTTCGTGATACTGATTTAGTTCAATGTGCCAAAAATAACATTGTGACTTCAATTCCTGATATGGTCATTATGAAAATCAGTCAGAGCTGATAATATATATTTTTTTTTTACTCAACATTCATTCATTCATAGCTCGGTTTTCTAATCAATGAAATGTGTGTGTGTGTAATATATGTGTAATCGGTAACTTTAACAATATGTGTAGGTATGCGTCATTTTTCTTTCCGTTTTCGTATTGTTATTAATTACAGTTTGATGGTAATATTCATTCAGTTAATAAACAATCACAGGTAAAATTTTAATTTATATACTTTGATTAAAGTATTTATATGTGTGTATTTATAGATTTATATAAATCGAGAATGATTTAACTGTGTTTACCAGTAGTAAAAGTAACATTTTTCCTATAAGATTAATTATGATCCTGATCAAATATCGAGTCTAGAAGGCTCCTGGCTTGATTAACCATTCTCTTTTATTGTTTCTTGTTCGTCGATTTGAGTTTTCAGTTTGTTGAGTTGGTCTTCTTCTAAGTCTGTTCCTCTTATCCTCCTACAGTACTTGTTAGCAATATTATTGTCTCTTAAAGCCTTTGAATAGGTCCTAATGAATTTAGTCGTTCTACCTTTATTACTCCATACAAATCTTCTTTATTTGTTCTCCGAGTTATACATAGTTTTCCCAGCACCTTTGATTTCCATACTTTGATCATTTCTTGTTTTTTGTTTAATGTCCATGTAGTGTAGAGTAGCTTTAGGTCTTCACGTTGGTTTTCTATCTTATTCTGTGTATAACTTTCCTTTTACTTGTTCCTATAGTACTTGCTAGCGATTCTCTGGAAGCCTTTGAATATGTCTTCTTACCCATTTCAGTCGTTGTGTCTTTATCACTCCCAATATGCTGGGCTTTCTAAACAAGTATTCTAATTTATTATTGGTCTACTGAGCCCATACATCATTTTCGATTTCATCTTTTATTTCCTATTTGGATTAGTGACCACTTTCCACCCTGGTTAACAATTATCTACTTTTCAACTGTTTTATAGGGTGGAAAATGGTTTATTTTTAAACGATTGTGAATAAACAAATTAACAACGTGGTAACTATCAAATAAATGATTATTACTAATACTTAATAATTAAAAAATGTACGTATGACTCAGTAAATGTTGTGAAATTTAAATAGATATAAAAACTTTTTACTTAAAACCCAATCATCTTATTTTGATTTTGTTGTAATTATAATTAATTTCACAATTTTTTGCAGGAATTTCATATGATATATGTAACTACAACGATACGAATCTGGCCCTATCATTATATATTAAATATTTGGATCAACATTACTGACGTATTTGGAAGAAGCGATAAACTTAGCAACGTCATACTGACAATTTTATTACATTTGTTAATTATTACATATTGGAAGAAGGTATTGTTATATTTTTATCTTTATTAATTACTGACGTAAAACATATCTAGTTTCCGATAAGAAATTTAAAGTTTAATGTTAACTTTTTTTTGTATTATAAAACGAGAAATTCAAACACGCCTATTAAAGTGATAATTTTTGGAATTACCGATTAAATTGGAATGTTTTAAGTCAAAATTTAAAAATCACATATCGCGCCGAGAAACTTTTCACACCAAACGACGTTTTTAAACAGAAAGGTATAAAAGAGTTATAACATCTTCAGACAAAGACAATTTGACATCTGATTCGTGTCTCTAGCTCTTGTAATAACGGAGATGTATTTACAGACAGACAGACAGACAGACGAGGCGATTTCTACGTTTTCACTATTTGATGTTGGTGTGAAAGATTTCTACGTTTTCACTATTTGATGTTGGTGTGAAAACAATATTGTTATCTTATAGAGAATTAGAGTATTTTTTTATAAAAAAGCGTAATGGTCCGCTCAGATGATAATCAGGTACGTCTTAAAAATTTTGGCACAAAATTTATTGGCTTTAATGTTAATAAAAATTCAGTTTCCTTTTGGAAACTCAGATTTGTTTACTGTCAGTTGAGATTTATTTCGCTTTAAAATATCGGATAAATTAGAATTAAGAAATCTGTAGAATATTCCAGAATGCAAGCATTTTACGCAGAACCATTTCTAGAGCAATAGGAGGAAATACCATGTCTGAATCTCCAAAAAAGTGGAACACCACTGGCATTTACTGCTTAGAGGTAAAAGAGATTGGTGAAACGAACAAAAAACAATGTTGGAATATTAATACAGATCTTCTAAAAGTATGGTATCGTTGGAATTGAGGAGGAATGATCTTAAATATCAAAAGATTTGTAACTGCCTTAAATACTCTCAAGTGCAACTTTACCAATAAAAAAATCATTATTTTAGATGATAACAAATATTTCTGAAATGACGTCAAACGATGGATTTCATACCGACAAAGTAAATATTCTGACAATGTTAGATACAAATATAAAATCTTTGTCTGCTGCTAAATTTTTTTATCCCGGTATATCCCGAATTTTTGTGAACAGACTGAGAGATGAATTTTTGAATTATTGATAACTGCCTTTCCAAATTGCTTTATTGTGTCTATAAACATCATGCTATTGACAATATCAATGTTTTAGTCTGACCTAGCATTATTTTTGTCTTCTAAACTTGCCGTAGGTTTGCCAATAGAGAATTTTTGGCTTTACTTTAGAGCAATGTTTATCATGGAGGCTGGGAAACCTAAGATGAAAGAGTGTTAAGATGGCGACTTTATGAAAAACTGAGAGAAGTTGATCTGAATTCCGTCCAGAATCTCATGAAAGACATTCCTAGAAATTTGTGCCTGGTAAAGCAGAATAGATCACTTCACATAATTCCATAGGTAATATAGTTATTTTTTACTTTTTAGTCCAATTTATTTTATTTCAATAGATTCGTTAATTTGCTGTGACGATTACAAGACCCTCACTTAATCATTATTCGTTTATTTAGTTGGAAATGCTTTGAAAGTGTGTTTTTTTGATTTCTCAAATTATATTTATTGTATTCATATTGTTGATGATTAAACATATTGTTTCAATTACTTGGAAAAAAAATTATTATTGTGAAATCTAAAGAATTGTTAGATTAATTCTAAGACAATTTCATTCATATCGTTTATAATTAAACGTATTGTTTATTACCCACTCCCGGCACGGGGAGGTAGTGACTAAAAATAACGATATGGGACTCACCCGAGGCAGCAGCCGCGGAGTGGAGAGTTACAAAGAAACAAACAAACATACATACATACATACAGGTGAAGTTAATTAATAATAAGTGTTTAAACAATTTTTTTGTGTTAAAATTTTTTGGTACATATGTTTTATTTTTCTAAACATTCGCAGTCTTTACATCCGTAGTCTTTCATCATTTTTCGTGGTGCTAAATAGGATATACCGAAACAGTTTTTCAACAAAAAACTTTGATCCTGATTTTCTTTAGTAAGCACAACAATCTGAATCCTTCGAAAGATGATTGATGAAAATGAAATTTACATCTCAACACTTAAAGCGCCCATTACACTTTTCGATGGAAGTTCCTCAATGAAGTGTTGAAGTGAAGTTAGCCAAGGCGAAAAGAGTGCAATTGAGTTTATTCCAGTACCACAAACTTATCTTTCCAAGGACATTTATTTAAACTAAAGTGTGACACTTTCGTATTCGGGCGTATTCGACCTATAACGTAAGTTACCCGAGGTGAAAGAAAGTTACTAAGCCTTTCTACACTTTCGTGCTCGTTTAACTTGGATCAACTTCGTGAGTAGTGTAATGGGAGCTTTAGTATTCGACCAAACTGCGGATACTGGACATTTTAGGCATGTTGATGTTGCCATACAGAAAATTTTCACCCTGGCTAGTATTTATCTTAAATGTCTATAGACTACAATGCACTTTATGGAGTTTTCTACAAAAAAGTTCGTCTGTGATAAAGATTTTTCTTATATTTAATATTCATGTTTCAGGAAAGTTTGAAATTCCGAAAAGTGCATAATTTTTGTAAATATTTCTGCAAAAGTATGGAATAAATTCATTATTTCAGAAACAGACGACTTTTAAAAAAAATCTTAAAACACGTCAATTTTAATTTTTGAATGGCCATCAACTGCTATAGATGTGTTGGACATTACGTCATTAGTGATGGCGTAATGACGTCATCGACGATTTTTTTAAATACAAACCGAGGTCACGTGACAGCTCATTTGAAAGGTCTCCTTATCGCCTTTGCAGATTACATTGTTGCAAATAAATAATGAATTTATTCCATACTTTTGCATCATACTGTATAACCGTTTTTATTATACAAATATTTTAGGCATATTTACATTCTTTATTTATTTACATTCAGTTGTTATTCTAAAGTCTACTTTCGACACAATTTATCAAAAAATTACGTAACAATTTTACGTGACAAATTTTAACTGTTTGAAAATGATGAAAGATTTCTTCAAACAAATTTAATACCTATATAACGTGCTACAAATTCTTATCTTATAATTTTCATTGATAAAATTGTGGAATTAAAAATTTAAAGGTTTCTTTAATGTAGACAATTATACGTAACACTTTGATTTAAAAAGCATGGTGTATATATTGTAAAGTTTGCTTGAAGATTTTGTATTATTAGTTATATGGTTGTGTCAAAGTGGGATTCAAATATTTTTTAAATTTAATTCATCATTAAAAATGAATAAGTTGGTAAGTTTAAATTAAATATATTAATATATTTTGAATACTTAGTTTTTCTTTAGAAATATAATGAAAAGATATTTGAGCATTATTACAAAACGTATTTGCGTTCAACGCAACGAGAAGGTCAATACAGCTTTTTGTAGATATTTCTGAAGACAAAAGTCATTAAAAAGAGCAAAATTGGTCGGTTGTTTTTAGAAGATAAATCCCGCAGTGAAATTATAAATTGCTTGGATGATGTATACTGAAACCCTTCTCTTTGGATGGAGACTGTGATTTTTAAAGAGAAACGCTAAGGTGCTCTATAAACAACTACCATAGAGAATAATGTGAAAAAAATACGCAATCTCGTATTAGAAGACCGCTGATCAAAGGTGCGCGAGATAATTAAGACAGCAAACCGCTTGGATCATATCCTGCATGGAATATTGAACATAAAAAACCTGGCGGCGCGATGGATTCCGCATTTCCTCACTCTGGACAACAAGCCAAACCGTGAGACCACTTTAAAGATGTTTAAGCGCAATCCGAAAGAATTTTCTGTTATTATGTGACCACCGATGAAACATGGATCCATTGTTACACACCAGAGACCAAGAAGCAATCAAAAAGTGCTAAAAATAAAGCAAAGACCTTACTAATCGGTTGGAAAGGTGATGTGTGATGTCCGCCGTTTTCTGGGATTAACGAAGTGTGCTACAAGGAATGTAGGCACGGAAACAATATGCAAGAGAATTGAGGATATCGTGGATGAACAGAGTAACAAATCAAGCGGAAGTGCATCGGCTAAACAAAGAAAGAGAAGTACTGAATGAAGAATTTTAGTGTACGTGATGAGAAATCCGAAATATCAAATGGCTACATGTAAAAAAACATCCTGGCTATGGACAAAATACAAAGGCACTTAAAGAAGAAGAAGAATCGAATTAAGAGGTCATCGCCACCATGAAAACCTTTTTTCGCAGATCTAGAGAAAACTTATTTTTCAGACGGGGATGAGTTTGAGAATCGCTGTATTAGCTCAAAAGAAACTGTATTGGGTTAACAAATCGCAACTTTTAAAAACTTTACGCTTTTCTTTAGTCTAGTTACTTAAAAATTACAAGTAGAGCTTTCCAAAGAGTATAAAAATTGTAAAACTGATCGAAAATAACGCATAAAGGCGGAAACATACTATTAAAAAGTGACACGACGCCACGCATGTTAGTCCATATATTTATATTGCGGCGTGTGGTCACATAGCGTGTTGTATATGTGCTTCTAACTGTATTAAATATATGGAATTGAGAGGTACTAACATGCGTCGGGTGGCGTGGCGTCGTGTCACGTTTTGATAGTATGTTTCCGCCTTAACAGTTATAATCTGGGAATAAAAAAAAGTCCACTTAGTACACAGATTTATAATAAATAAATTTTAACAGGGGCATTAATAATAGTTATTTATGTATCAAGGGAGTTATGAGGATGTTAATTACCGAGGGCAACAGGTTGCAATCCCGAGGGACGCTAGTCCCGAGGGATTGTTAAGTTGCACGAGGTTATTAACATCCAATAACTCACGTGATAGATAAATGTTTTTATTTCATACTAATTAAATGTGAAAACCAAAATGTGCTGGTTTTCAAAATTAAAACAACGTTGTTTAATAATTTTACCATGGATATATCAACTGACAAATTTGTAAATAAAAATTTATCAAATTTATTAATTTGTGAAAATGAATGAAAGTATGAAATAAATAAATTTTACTAAACTAAAATGAAATGACGTCTGTTTTTATCATATAAGGATTAATACAAATATAGAACGTTGATAAAAATATACCTGTTGTTATTGATTCACCCTGTAAATATCAGGCTATTTTTATTACTAAATGAGAACTATCCTTGCTTCGGGCAGATAATTTTTTATATCTTTCTTATCATTTTTTTTTATTTAACTAAGATATATTTGAATTTAGTCTACTTCTAAAATGTCTCCGAGAATGTCGCTAAATAGCTAACTAACAGTAAAATAAAATGTAATTCAAACAACAGGTTTTTGTTTGTTATAAAAGTACAATTGTAGAAAATTGCTACATAAAAATTTATCGAGTTCCGGGTTCTCCCAAAACCGCTTTTGTCCTAATTGTATCTAACTGTTAATCTTTAAATGTTAATTGTGATTTCTTTTTTTTTACGTTTCAGGCCACCTACAAGAAGTATTTGCCGATGGAGTTTCGACAAGTCATAGGTCTTGTTGAGTAGAGTGGAGACGAAACTGGTTTTCACAGTGATTTGACAGATGTATTTGATTCTGAGATCATTGTGAAAGCTGATTTTGTTAATTGATCTTCGAACTGCAACGATGACGATGTGCCGACAAATCCGAAGACAAGCAATTAATTTTATTAAAATCTCTGTCTAATATAAATAGAAAATGTTTCAATAAAATATTTTTAAAACAGATTAAGCTTTTTGAAATTTAGAAATTAGGGAATCAAAATCTTCAAAAACTCGAATCTTTGATAATCTCATGAATTTCATTGTAAAGTTATGATTATGATAAAACTGTGTACACAACTTTAAAAAATGGCATCTAAACAATTGGGAATTACTGTCTGATATATTTTATATAAATTTTAAAGTCTTTTGGTGTGTCTAAGAGACGATTTTTGAGAAATCATTGGTTCATTTATTTTTTAATTCTGGAAAAGGCAGATTTGGAAATTTCAAATTTTGATTCATCGCGAAATATAAGTAATAAGATTAGTCGCCACAAAGCCACAAAATGAGGGGAAAAAGCGAAATTAGTGATAACGATAAAAGAATTATTGAAAAAGTCCTTAAGCGTTCAATAGAGTGATGTTTTGGAAAATAAATTTCCAGGCCCACGGCCACATGTCACAAATAGGTACAATTTATAAAAAGTTAGAGCTCTAGGTGGTCGGGAAATAGGTTTAAATTCGATTACAAAATTTAATTCGGAATAACAAAGAGACAAAGAACACGACCAAAATAAAAAACTATCTAAAAAATGAGAAAAATATCTGTTAGATGGCGTTGTATGTGGAAAAAACAAAAAATAAAATAAATAAAAAAAAGTGTGAGGTTTCAAGGGACACCCGGATGGAACGAAGTTCCTTTCGATTAATTAGTGAAGGAATTAGTAATTTGTAAACACAACAGAGTGTTTATACATACATAAGCATTTATTATTGTCTGTATAAAATCTCTACTTACCTAAGAGTTCGTTTCTTTTAACAAAAGTGTCCATTTATACAATACCAGAGCTTTAAATAACACATCTTTTTAGAATTACTGTTTATAATTTAAAACAGGAATTAACAATTCAATACAAAATTTTAAAATTAAAATATTTGACAGTAACTGACAGTTAAGGTAATTTGACGTAGGTACCTAAATAGTCAAGTTACGAACTATTTTTAAAATGTTTATGAATTTATTAATTTATAAAAACAGGATGAAATAAAATGTAATACTATTATAGTTAATTATTATTTTTTCTACAGTATTTTCTTTTTAATGTACATTTTCTTTTAATTTAAAATAGTGTCTTTTTAATTGTAATATATCTATCTATGAGAGAGAGGGAGAGAGAGTTATTTATTTTTTGGTCTGTGAGAGAGAAAAACATGCGTGTCGTGTCATAGTGTCGTGACAATTTTTGGTATGAATTTTTTTGGCTAGCTCCTAGCGTCTCGCGCGAAAGGGAACTTTGTTCCAATAACAGGAAAAACCAGCACAATTAAAAGGAAAGGAAAAGCTAAGGTAAAAATCGAAAAAAAAAGCTGAAAAAACAATGGAAAAAAAAAGAAAATTCGGCATTGGTCATTGTCTATCAGTTTATAGAATTTCAAATTTTACAATTTTCAAAAATAAAGAAAATCAGTTTTGAAAATTCGCTGTATTCAAGAAAATTTAATCCTAACGATAAAAATATAGTAAAAAGACACACAAAAAAATGAGAAAATTGGTTATATTGTAGGAAATTGGATTCAAATTTTTGGACCCTTTCTAAAGAGAAAACAATATTGGAAATTTTCCGCGATTTTCAATAAATTAAAAATTTATCTTTTTAGTTTTTTGAATTTAAAAATCCATTGATTCAGTATAAAAAGAAAGCTACCCTTGAAAATTTTTAAAAATGCATATTTTGCGAAATTTTCACGATATCTAAATTCAATTTTTTTAAGTATTTTGTTGAATTTCAAGATGGAAAATAAACTGTTTTCTTCTTTTTCTTATTCTCTGGAGCCTGGAGCTCTTCATCATTTACCGTTTGTAGACGACAGAATTGTAGCAAAAGTCTTTTAATTGATCAAAATGTATCGATATGACGATAGAAGAACTATGGAACTTAAAAGAAACAATGATCAAAACAGCAAAAGAAACACCCGAAAAATCAAACAAGTTGGTGAAATGACGAAATAAAACTAAAGAAATAAAAATGGAAATCATATCTCCGAAACACCTATACATAAAAAAGGACCCAAAGAAGAAGTTAATAACTACAGAGGAATAGCACTTTTGGATGTTACATACAAAGTTTTAGCAAAGTTAATAAAGAACCGACTAGACGAATTTCATACAGGTAGGTGAATACCAAGCAGGATTCAGGGCAGGAAGATCAACAATCGACCAAATTTTCATAACGAAATTGATACAACAAAATACGTACGAACAAAATCTAAGTCTACACCTAGTATTTATTGATTTCCGCCAAGCATATGACTTGATCAACAGGAAAAAACTAATGGAAGCTCTGAAAAAATTAAACATCCCGAAAAAACTAAGAAAACTAGTAGAAATGACATTGAAACAAACAGCAAATAAGGTAACAATAGAGGGAGGAGTTTCAGAAGAATTCGAAGGAAAAAAGGGTCTACGTCAAGGTGACCCAATGTCTACAGTTCTCTTCAACTTGGTCCTAGAAGTGATTTTGAGAGAAAGTGGAATAAGAACAAATGGGTTAATATATGGTAACAGGCACCAATGTCTCGCATATGCGGACGATATAGTGATAATGGCAAGAAACAAAAAGGAAATAAAGAATGTTTTCAAACTATTAGAAAGTAAAGCAAGTGAGTACGGGTTAACAATAAATGAGACGAAAACAAAGTATATGGTAATGAAAGACAGTAACAAGGAAGAAACACCCACCCTGGCAATCGATTGTTCAAGAAACAGACAATACATTATAGAAAAGGTGGAGGAAATGGAGTATCTAGGGGTAACGGTAACATGCAAGGGAGAGGAAGAGAAGGAAATAGACAAAAGGTTGTAAAAGGAAGCAAAGCGGCTGGAATGTTAAACAAGATACTAAGGTCAAAAACGATGTCACGAAGACTAAAGATAAGAGCTTACCAATCTAAAATAAGACCAACAGTGACCTATGCTTGTGAGACGTGGACAATGAATAAAAAATTAATAACCAAACTACAGATATGGGAAAGGAAGATGTTAAGGAAAATATATGGAGGAATCAAAACAGAGGAGGGAGAATATAGAAGAAGAACAAATAAAAATTTGGAAGAACTATACAACCAACCTAATATTGTTCAGGTAGCAAAAGCACAAAAAGCTAGATGGCTGGGACACATAGCTAGGATGCAGGATAACAGATGGGTTAAAAGAATATTAATGGAAGGAGAAGGAGGGAAAAGGAGAAGAGGAAGACCCAGAAAGAAATGGCTAGCAGAACTTAAAGAAGATTTAAGAAGTGTGGGAGTTCGGGACTGGCAAATGGAAGCGAGAGATAGAGCAAAATCGAAAAGAAGAGTGAAAGATCTCGAAGCCAAAGGCCACTAGGCCTGTAGAGCTGATAAAAAGTTAAAGAGTTAATAAAAAAGGCCAAACAACAACAATGGGACAAAGATGGAGAATTACTGTAAAGGAAACCAAAAACTATTTTATCGAGTACTGTAAACTTTAAAAACTGGAAGACTAAATAGGACTAACAATATAAAATCTGAGAATGACACATTACTGACAGAGAACTAAGATACAATGAACAAATGGAAAAACTATTTATATTAAACACAAATGAACCATAAGTAGAACAACTTATAGAAATAGAAGACTTAAAAGAACAAAATGAAATACAAAAGGCTAAAGCGAGGAAAAGCGGCATGACACGATGGAATAACATCAGAAATGGCTAAAAATCTAAGTAGACTAAGTAGACTTATTCAATAAAATATGGAATGTAAGAAGGATACTAGAAGACTGGTAAATACGAATATTGCTACCAATATACAAAAAAGTTGACAAGAGAGTATTGCAAAAACTACAGGGAATAACGATACTTAGCACAATAGCAAAGATATACGAAAGAGTTTTTGAAGAAGTTGAAAATCAGCTAAAAGAATCACAGAATGGATTTAGGAAAGGCAAAGGTATACAAGACCACATATTTACACTCAAACAACTAACAAAAAAGAATATCAACAGCATAATATATTGTCTTTATCGATATAGAAAAGGCATTCCATAGCATTATGGGACAGTTTGGAAAAAAGAGAAATAAGTAGGAAATTACAGAAGTTTCTACAATCAAACAAGCAATTACCTAAGAACAAGAAACCTACAATCAGAGGAGTTTATAACCAAAGACAGATTAAGACAGGGAGGAGTGTTAAGCCCAGTGATAAAAGAAACAAAAGAACAAACTAAGTAGCATACAGAAACTAACAACATGTATATTTAGGTACTGACGATTTAGTTATATACTTCAAAAATGAGAAACATATACAAACCAATCTAGATATATGAAAAGAATCCCTACAACAAAGAAAGTTAAGAATAAATATAAATAAATCAAAAGTATTGGTTATAGAAAGGAATAATGGAATAATGTCTCAATAAAAACCAAATTAACCGTATACACAGGGCCCGATTTGTAGGTCTAGAGGCCCTGGGGCAACGATAAAGTGGAGGCCCCTATTTTTTTCCGAATGAAAACAAAATTTTTTTTAACAAAAGTCCTTCAAAAATTTATTTGCAACAAATAAATTATTTAAACAAAGAATTTATTAAAAACTAAATTACTGCGTTAAGGAATGGAACTTTGCGAGATTTTTTTAACGAAAAGTCGTTAATGATTTCGCTGAAATTTAGTTCCCGGAGTAAATCACTTTCAATACTAAGTAGGCTCAACTTCGATAACTGGTTTTGTCCCATCGTCGTTCGGAGCCTATTCTTTATAATTTTCATTTTTGAAAACGAGCGCTCTCCAGTACAATTTGAGACCATCAACACTAAATACATTCTTAGTGTAATTTCAATGTTCGGAGGTAGCCCTGAAATTTTGATTTTCCAGAATGCGTTAATAAAACAGCTCCTTAGATTGGTCTTTTTCATAGTCCTTTTTGTATAAGTCTATCAAAGATACAAATTGAACCAGCTCATTACCAAGGCTAGGTTCTAAATCATCTTTGTAAATTTTTACCAGTTCCTCTGCAGCAGCATACAAATGTACAGCGTTCATCTCCTCTAGATGATTGAGAAATCCAAATCTCGAACTAACAGCTTCGTATGAATGCAATCTTTCAGTGAGAGACACACAAAGTTGATCAATCACTGGGATAAAATCAGACACTTTAAATTTTTCTCTTGGTGACAGATTTACGATTTGTGTTTTCATATAATCAAGTGGATTCAACTTAACACTTTTGTTTCTGGTACGTGACTGAATGAATTCGATAGTAGGTACCTATTTGACATTTTTTTAGCTGCTTCTTCGTATTTATCAAAATCGTCTCTTTTGGATTCCACGAATGATCTCAATGGCTCCAATGCACGCATAGCTGATTCAAGAACCATTTTTGGGTCCTGCAAAATTTTGTTTGTTGCGTTGAATCGCTCCAAAATGTCATCCACTCATCTTATCTAAAAGATGTGCTGCTTCATTTCTCACGATATCTTTCTGCTCCTTATCAGAAGATATGCTGATTAGAGTTTCTTCGATTTCAGAATATCCCATGACAATGGCATTTGTGGCTTCAGCTTTACATGACCAGCGAGTATCACTAAGAGTTTTTAAATTATACGACTGTCCACTTTTTTTTCGCTAATTTTTCATACAGGATTCGGTATCGTTGTGTACTTGCTGTAAAAACGTATATAAATTCTGAATGAAATCAAAGAATTGCACTGCTAATGTACAAGAGTTAGCAACTGCCTTTCCAACTAAATTGAGGGAGTGACCACAGCATGGTACAAATGCTGATAAATGATTTTTCTGTAAAATAAGAGCTTGCATCCCTCTGTATTTGCCACTCATATTTGCAGCATTCTCGTACGATTGACCGCGGCAATTAAGGATATTAATTTGATGGTCATCCAAAAATTGTAGTAAAGCTTCTGCTATTGCTTCACCAGTATGACTGCAATTTGGTAAGAAAGCAAGAAATCGTTCCTTTGGTATCATCGATCCTTCAATATATCGAACGACTATTGTAAGTTGATCGATATGAGATTCGTCCGGAGTAGAGTCCACTGAAACCGAATAGTATTTTGATTTTTTAATCCTTGTTACGATTTCATTGAGCACTTGATCACCCATAGAACTTATGAATTCTTCGCAAATTATGGAGGAAAGGTAATTGACGTGACCACTTTCTTTGTTTGTATGTTGTGTTAAATGAGTTGCCAAGGTTGGTTCGTACTCGGCTAGTAATTCCAAAATACCCAGAAAATTGCCATTTCTCGGGGATCCAATAATTTCATCGTCTCCTCGGAAGGCTAATCCACGTTCAGCAATAAATTTAATCGTACTGACGACAATTCTAAGAATTTTTCGCCAATACTCAATTTGTTTTGCCTCTTGTATTGCTAGCTCTTGATCAATACGTCCTGTAACTTCTACTCGTTGCACTAAACTCATTACTGACTCCAAATGAGTCTTCGAAATCTCATGCTCGCGTAGGCGTTCAGATGCATGCTTCCAGTCACTGAAGCCTTCTCCACTGAGCTTTGTTATTTGGGTAGACATTAATTTACATGCATAGCAATAAATTTTCCCCGTAGTTGGAGAAAAACAGCCAGAATCGATTTACAGTCTCTTGATTTTGATTGCGACGGGTAAATATATTCTTTGAACATTTCCGACAGATAGATTTCATCACAATTTTGCAGTATTGTAGAACTTTTTTTCTTCCAATAATTGACCATTCTTTATGTTATAATGTCAGACCAAAGACAAATGTCATTTTTGAAACCAAAAAAAATCTACTTCCTCCCGATTGAGAATTTCTATGACACATTGGAATTGAAGTTAAATTGTGGTGGCCCCTCTCTTGTGGAGGCCCTGGGGCAGTAGCCCCGCCTGCCCTCCCCCAAATCCGGGCCTGCGTATACACAACTTTAAACTTTGGTAGTCTGGATACTTAATAGAGAAACGAAGAGCAAGATTCAAGCATTGTAAATGAGATATATGAGAGCAGTAAAAGGATGTCCAAGATGAGACAAAATTAGAAATGATTTAATAAGAGAAAAATTAAAAATGAAACTGATTCTAAAAAGCATTGGAAGAAAGTGGTTTTGACATAATATTGTGTGAATGAAGGATGGAAGAAAAACAAAAAAAAGTATGGTAAGCAAAATTGATACAGAAAAGAACGAGAGAGGAAAACTTGGAACGACGTAGTGGCAACATGTTTAAGAGATAGAAAGAAGCACAGAAGAAAGCAAGAAATAAGAAAGAATAGGCAAAATTTGTATACTCGTGAAATATGTTTATAGCTAAAACTATTTATTTGAATGTTTTGTAAACCTAAACACCTTCGGGTAAAAATAAGACTTCAGATTATATATACAGGGTGGCTAAAATCAAGTGTTACCAAATGAAAACGCTGTAATTTTTTTAATTTTAATTATTTTTTATTAAAATTTAGTGGAATATGTTAAAAACAAATTACATTTAATGAAAAACATGTTACTGCTCGATATGACCTACTTTAGCTCTGATTATTTGATTCAGTTTTTAATAGAAAGCATTGCATGCTGATCGAACGTAGGCTTGTGGAATTTTATTTCATTCTCGAACAAGAGCTGACTTCAATGCATCAACACTTTTGCATTTTTTAGTGGACACCTTACTCTCCAAAATAGACCACATGGTGAACTCCATGAGATTCAAGTCCTGTGAATATGGTGGCTATTCTTTTGGCGAAATCAGCTGGGAGACGCAATTTTGTAAAAATTGCTGTGTCGCTTGAGCTTTGTACTATTGGAATGTCCAATGGTTCGTACCAAAGTGGCCCAAGGTAGCAAATCATCGTTAAAGATCTTTTGGCGGTACACCTCTTGGTTTACCTTGACTCCCTGTTGATGAAAACCAGAGGAGTGTGTCACTGCAGCCCAAACCATAGCAGAAGCTGGTGATTGTTTGCGCATGTCAACTGTTGCGTCCAAATTATCGTAGGACTTGTGCTCTAACCGAAAACGATCATTTTATTTATTCACATACTGTTGAATAGTGAAAATTTTCTCATCACATAAACACAATTTCTGGTATCTCATCACGTTCGACCAAGGCCTTCAATGCTCGTGTTCTTTCAAGCTTAACTTTTTTTTGTGCTTTCGTAAGATCTTGAACTTTTTGTATCTTGTAGGGTTTCAAGTGTAGTTCATTTTTCAATATGGTTTGAATGCTGTATCATGAAACATGCAGACGTGCTGCTAATTGATTGGCACTTTGTCGAGGATTTAGTTTCTTCACCTTTCGAATCATGTCTTTTCAGGACCGCCTTTGTTGCGTTTAACAATGCTACCAGTTTCGTTGTATCGAGTTATGGTTCGATACACAAACATTTTATTCACATTCAAATGCTGGAGCTGACGAACTATTACTGTTTGTGAATTTTCAGCCAAATACACTATTACGTTTGAAGTCTCAACCACCCTTGTATATATATGTATTTAAAAAATAAATCATAATTATAAAAATTACGTTATTATGTAAAATGATTTAAAGCTTAAACGCGAACCGAACTTTTGCTACAATCCGCTAAATAAATCAAATTCGAAATTTCATTTCGAATTTGCCAACATGCAATAATTTTTGTGCAAAAAAACTCACCAAAAAAAAGCTATCCTGCGCCTTCTGAACCTACCTGAAACAAAAAAAGAAAAAATATTAGAATCTCTTTTCTCTTTTATAATTTCGCGTCCAATTTGAATATTGAGCATTTGACAGGCCACTTAACCAACAAGCGGAAATAAACCAGCATTAAAAGAGATATGTAAAACTTGTCAACAAGCAGATGAAATAATTAAAAGAAAATGTGAAGACATTAAACGAGTAGACAGTTGGTAAAGAAAAAACTTTAGACTTTTCTAGAAGTCTTACAGCAGGGAAGTCATAGAAAGATACTCTAGAACCTAAAGACACTTCTAGAAGTAATTCTCACAAAACAGTGAGTAGTAGAAAGGTACTAAAATGTTAAAGAAGCAAGTGTAGAAGTTGAAAACTTAGCAAGAAGCAGATAAATAAGTTGAAAATACCTCCAAAAACACTGAAGAAAAAAATAAATTTTAACGAAGACTCCAAACACACTTCTAAAAGTCTAATAACAATGTGAGTGATAAAACAGAATTAAAGAAGATTTGTAAAACTCGCCAAAAAGCAGATGAATTAGCTAAAAGAAACTATGAAGACATTATACGACTATAGACAGTTGATGAAGATTCAACTACATACTCTCCTAGAAGTCTCGTCAACAACTGGATGAATGCCAGAAAGATAGTGAAAAGTTAAAAGAGCAAATGCATATAGGCATTGAAAACGATTTTGGACACTTTACATAAAGTTGATAAAGAAGTTAAGAATACATTTGAAGACACTGAAAGTCATGAAACTTAAGAATGTCCCCAGTAACACTAATATTCCCATCAACCTAAAAACCAAGGTTTTTAATTCTTGCATCCTCTCAGTGATGACTTTGGTCTGGGAAAACTACGATGACTATAAAAGCCGCCAACAAACTTGGAATCACAAACCGCGCAATAGAAAAGAATAACCATGAAAGATTACTTCCGCAAGCATGAAATACGCAGACGAATCAAAGTTAAAGACAGAAGACAATGCACCGCACACTTAAAATAGAACTGGATAGGACATTTTGCCAGACCAGAGGATGCAAGATGGACCAAATACATTTTGAAGTGGAGAACTAGATAGCATGAAAGAAGTGTGGATTGACCTCCCAAGAGATGGTTGGATAATATCAAGGAAATATTATCAGATAGCAAAAGACGCGATAGAATGACAACATCAAGGAGATGCTCACGTCCAGAAATGGACAATTAAGGCCTGCTGAAAAAAAGAAGAAAAATAATTTTAATAAATTACCTATTTTCTCCTTCCCTAATGCTGGCTCCTCCATAACTAGAATTTCTAGTTTTCTTCATAGTTTCCATTCGCGTACACTTTCCGAATTTTCCCGGTTTACGTCCACTCCCGTTACGAACGAATTTACTTCTAGAATAATTTCCCAAATTACCCCTACACAGTTACACCATTTTAAAAAAATCGTATAACAAATAGATAACGTATAGATTTCAAAAAAATCGTATAACAGTGTATCCCACAGCCTTGTCCAGATATACCCAATAAATATATGAATTCCAAATAACTTATTGGTTTCATATAAATATCAAATATACCTGTCTTTATTGTATCCTGAGGAAATTGGAAAAATTATCCCCGCGATTTTCCGGTTTTTGTACGAATTTTCTTCTAGAATAATTACCCAAATTTCCCTTACGCAAAGTTATACGATTTAAGAAAACATCATATAACAACGTATCCAACAGCCTTGTCCAGATATAACCAATAAATCTATAAATCCAAATAACTTATTGAATTCATATAAATATCGACTATACCTGTCTTTATTGTATTCTGAGGAAATTGGTATAATTATCCCCACGATTTTCCGAATTCGAAAAATTACAAATTTCACGAATTTTCCCGGTTTACTTTCACTCTCGTTTTGTACGAATTTTCTTGTAAAATAATTACCCAAATTTCCCCTACAGATATACCCAATAAATATATAAATCCAAATAATTAATTTGACTCATATAAATATCAACTATACCTGTCTGGAAGATATGAGGAAATTGGTATAAGTATTATTTTATTATTATCATAATTTTAATTATCGCACGATTTAATTCGATTTATTAAACGCACTGAATTTACTTCCCGGTTTTTATTTTGATTAACTTTTACCGGATTGCAAGTTGTATTGCAATATATTTTCGAAACACGCTTTAAAAAACACTTTTCACTTCTACGTAGAAACCTGGAAATAAAATTCAATTTTAATATAACAAAATCAAACTTATATAAACAAATAAACATATTTACCAAAAAAAAAACTCTTACTTGGTATTGGATTTCTTGTAGAGATATTTTAAATATCGAATCATCCCTCGCTCATCTCGTTCTAAGACCTACAAACAAAAAACAAAATAAATAAACATTAAATTAATTGTACTGGCCCTTACTATTTGATACATAGAGCATTTTCAATTCCAATGGACAAAATTAACTTTGATAAAGAAATTAATATTATAAAACAAATAGCTACATCTAATGGCTATCCAATTCATTTGATAAATAAATTAATTAATAAGAAAGGACAAAAAATGTCACTACAACTAATATTTCCTAAACAAACTAAAGAAATTAAAAGTTATAAAAATATTAGATATTGTGAAAGTATTTCCAATATAATTTCAAAAATAATATCTTCGGCAACATCAACATTAATGTCATTTAAAACACTAAATAATGTTGGTACAAAATTATTAAATGTGAAAACAAAATTACCCAATTTAAAAAAATCTGGTGTTTACAAAATTAATTGTCCAAAATGAAATATAGGTCAAACACAAAGAAAATTTGAAATAAGATTCAATGAACACTGATTGAGTCTTCATTTTATACATAGATAATTGTAATACAAATATATTAAGTTATTGTAAAGATCAGCAGATATATTTTTTTCCTGGTTTTTCTATATCATTGCACAGTTATACTGATCTTAGAGGAAGGTACATCCAGGATAATCCCTTAGGGCTAATAACATCTAGGCTTTAATATTGTTATATCTTATTACTTCCATACTTAATCTAGCCTTAATATTACCTAATCAACATCAGATAGTTAGCTACAAATAAACAAAATGTAACTTTATATGTCAATCTGACGATGCTTATTGAAGCGAAACATGTCATAATTAAAAACAAAAAAAAATTAATTAAAGTGAAAGTTTTATAAACAACAAAGAGTTTTTTATTATTTTTATTATTCCTAATAAATAAACATTGATTTTTTAAAACTAAATTCAACTTAAAAATTCACAATCTATAAAAAGAACTTTTTATAGTAAAAAAAAGTGTGAGGTGTCAAGGGACACCCGGATGGAACGAAGTTCCTTTCGATTAATTAGTGAAGGAATTAGTAATTTGTAAACACAACAGAGTGTTTATACATACATAAGCATTTATTATTGTCTGTATAAAATCTCTACTTACCTAACAGTTCGTTTCTTTTAACAAAAGTGTCCATTTATACAATACCAGAGCTTTAGATAACACATCTTTTTAGAATTACTTTTTATAATTTAAAACAGGAATTAACAATTCAATACAAAATTTTAAAATTAAAATATTTGACAGTAACTGACAGTTAAGGTAATTTGACGTAGGTACCTAAATAGTCAAGTTACGAACTATTTTTAAAATGTTTATGAATTTATTAATTTATAAAAACAGGATGAAATAAAATGTAATACTATTATAGTTAATTATTATTTTTTCTACAGTATTTTCTTTTTAATGTACATTTTCTTTTAATTTAAAATAGTGTCTTTTTAATTGTAATATATCTATCTATGAGAGAGAGGGAGAAGAGTTATTTATTTTTTGGTCTGTGAGAGAGAGAAACATGCGTGTGTCGTGTCATAGTGTCGTGACAACTTTTGGTATGAATTTTTTTTGGCTAGCTCCTAGCGTCAGTCGTAACTGTTCGTAACGCGCGAAAGGGACCTTCGTTCCAAAAGTTTTTAAGTTATACTTCTATTCGTGCACTCGGCGGAAAAGATTTGTGTAGAGTTAAATGGAAAAATCATTACATACGTAATGGTGTGAGTACGAGAGAGACAGAAACACACATATGGTATATTGGTCGGTACAAACAAAGATGAAACATTGACTAAATGTTATTAGTTATAACTATAAGTCCTTTGAATACCGTTTAAACATTCATTACATTGAAAAGAGATGGATATACAAAAAACAGTCTGAGCTAATGTTTTGAATATCATAGTGACGTATTACATTGTTTTGGCAGATTATTTTATAATTCTGTCACGTAAGTAAACATATAAAGTTTAGTATTTTATATTAATAATATTAATAATAATATTCAGTAATGAGTATTGTATTGTAGTCCATAATACCGTCACATGGTTGCATTATATCCTGCACTATGCTTTTGAGGTTGTTGGCTACACAAACAGAGTTATTAAGAATAGTCGAAAAGTGCATTCCGAACAGACAATAGATAGAAAAATTACAACTCGATAAGTATTCCAAATGGGTTCAATTTATGTACTCGGGGTTTTTGGGGCCGCTGAACACGAATATCATGATGTCGAAAGTCTCCGCGGCACTTAGTGCCTAGGGTATTCACCTCTTCTCTTGGGGTTTTATGTTAATTCTGTACAAAATCAGTGCACACTTGGAACTCGGCAGTTTTTGGGTCGCTGAATACGAATATGATAATGGCGATGGTATCCGAAACACCTGGTGCTTAAGACGGACCTCGTCTCCAGGAATTTTATGCAAATTCGATACAAAATGAGTGTGCACTCGGTACTAGGAGGTTTTTGAGGTCGCTGAACACAAATATCAGATAATGATTTTGCTAAATTATTCGCATACAAATTTATGAATTCGGGCGCGTGCATAGAAGTATAACTTCTGCCAGCAGTCCCACTGACTGCCACACCCTTTTTTTTTAATCTAACGTTGGGCGAATTGGGTTGAGAAGGCGCTCGTAGTTTGATCCTTTCTGGAATAAAGTTATTAACCGGTTAACTTTTTAATTTTGCTTTTATTAACACCAATCAATATTATCATTTCTAAAATTTGCGTTGCAAAAATATTTACCTTTTTTGATAAAAAAAACACTCGTTTTGGATAAAGTTTTTTATATAATGAAAATCGTACATAAATTTCACCAAAGCTGTTTTGGCTGTAGTTAAAAATCAACTTTTGCGCCAATATGTTTATAAATATATTAACTTACCAAAGTAAGATTTGGTATAGTTAAATTACCTATAGGAGTAAAATTAAGCATCTATTATAACAATAATTGATAACTTTTTGTTTAAAAAAAATGTTCAGAGAAATAGATACGTATATAAAGATTTTAAATTTTGGTGAATGCGCTGGGATATTGTATTGTTGGTTGCCGACAGATAAGACATAAAATTTAACGTAATTGTACACTAATGGGATATTTCAAATTAAAAATCATTTTTGAAATACTCGTTCAAAAAAACTCCTTTTTATTCTTTTGTATGCCGTGTATGCGTCGCTATTTATATGTAACAAACATCTTAACGCGCATTCTTTATTATTTATTTAATATATCATCAAGAACTATTTTTTACAATAATATTAAACCTGAAAAATAAAGAAAAGATTCAAATCTTCACTTTATTGTCATTTTTGGCCAAAAATTCCTGGTTTATTAAGTACCCACTTTATAAGATCGGTTTGTGTGTCCCTTCGTTCGTATGCGCTATAAATCTTGAAGGAAAGATCACAGGTTCATGAAATCTGGTATATAGAATCCTCATTGGAAAGAACCCTATTGATTTTGGTTCAGAACGGTTAACCCTAACGGTAAAATTTTAACGGATTTTCGAATCTCGTGTATATAATGCATATGTATTGTTACGAACCAGTCCGGACCTATCGCCCAGGAATTAAACAAGACAGACGGGCAGTTCTTGGAACCCGAGAATTTTCGATTGGCTGCTGGAACCTTCGATGCTAAAAATGTACGTTAGTGTCGTTCTAGAAGGAATTAATTGGTATATAAGCACCGCGTTGGACGAAGAGAACAGAGTTGTTATGGTGATAGTTGGCGATAAATAATAGTGGTGATTGTATTAGTTGGCGATAGAACTATTTGTAATTTCAATAGCCGGCGATAAAGTACGATTGTTGTACGAGATATTTTAAAGGCGTTATTTATAAATTGTGACTGTATTAAAGTTGTGTAAATTAGTTTAAGAAATTGTTATCTATTTGTGTTTACCAATAAATTGTGAAGTTTGTCTGCTGTTTATCACTTATCCCAAATCCACGAAGGAAAAATTATAACAATTGGTGTCAGAAGTGGGATAAGTGGAAGAAGACGTCAAAGACTATGGTAAACACAAGAACTAGTAATTACGATGGAAGAAGTTGGGAAATTGTTGGCAGCTATGGAACTGTGTCTAGAACAAAGCAGAAAAGAAGAACGTGAAGCTATGGAACTGCGTCAAGAACAGTTCAGAAAGAAAGAACAAGAAGAGAGAATAAAAGAACTTGAAGCTGAGGAACAGCGCAGAAATGAAGAAGGTGAGGCTGAAGAACAACGCAGAAAGGAAGAACGAGAGGTTGAAGAACAGCGCAGAAAAGAAGAACGAGAAGAGAGAATAAAAGAACGTGAAGCAGAAGAACAGCGAAGGAAGGATCAAAAAGAAATGTTTATGAAGATATTTCTTGATCTGAAAGAAAATAAAGTGAATAAACAAGAATTCCAAAAACGAATTGAAGCAACAGAAGAAAAGCTTCAAGAGCACGCTAAGGAAACTAAGAAAACGCTTCAAGAGCACGTTAACGAAACCAAGGAAGAGCGCTTCTACAGCAAATTCAAGAAACTCAACAGCAAGTTTAAGAAACTAAACAAGCTATTCTTCGACTCTAGGAACAGAATGTAAGAAACTCTGCTCCATCTACGATTAGAGTTTAAGAAATTGTTATCTATTTGTGTTTACCAATAAATTGTGAAGTTTGTCTGCTGTTTATCACTTATCCCAAATCCACGAAGGAAAAATTATAACAATTGGTGTCAGAAGTGGGATAAGTGGAAGAAGACGTCAAAGACTATGGTAAACACAAGAACTAGTAATTACGATGGAAGAAGTTGGGAAATTGTTGGCAGCTATGGAACTGTGTCTAGAACAAAGCAGAAAAGAAGAACGTGAAGCTATGGAACTGCGTCAAGAACAGTTCAGAAAGAAAGAACAAGAAGAGAGAATAAAAGAACTTGAAGCTGAGGAACAGCGCAGAAATGAAGAAGGTGAGGCTGAAGAACAACGCAGAAAGGAAGAACGAGAGGTTGAAGAACAGCGCAGAAAAGAAGAACGAGAAGAGAGAATAAAAGAACGTGAAGCAGAAGAACAGCGAAGGAAGGATCAAAAAGAAATGTTTATGAAGATATTTCTTGATCTGAAAGAAAATAAAGTGAATAAACAAGAATTCCAAAAACGAATTGAAGCAACAGAAGAAAAGCTTCAAGAGCACGCTAAGGAAACTAAGAAAACGCTTCAAGAGCACGTTAACGAAACCAAGGAAGAGCGCTTCTACAGCAAATTCAAGAAACTCAACAGCAAGTTTAAGAAACTAAACAAGCTATTCTTCGACTCTAGGAACAGAATGTAAGAAACTCTGCTCCATCTACGATTAGAGTTTAAGAAATTGTTATCTATTTGTGTTTACCAATAAATTGTGAAGTTTGTCTGCTGTTTATCACTTATCCCAAATCCACGAAGGAAAAATTATAACAATTGGTGTCAGAAGTGGGATAAGTGGAAGAAGACGTCAAAGACTATGGTAAACACAAGAACTAGTAATTACGATGGAAGAAGTTGGGAAATTGTTGGCAGCTATGGAACTGTGTCTAGAACAAAGCAGAAAAGAAGAACGTGAAGCTATGGAACTGCGTCAAGAACAGTTCAGAAAGAAAGAACAAGAAGAGAGAATAAAAGAACTTGAAGCTGAGGAACAGCGCAGAAATAAAGAAGGTGAGGCTGAAGAACAACGCAGAAAGGAAGAACGAGAGGTTGAAGAACAGCGCAGAAAAGAAGAACGAGAAGAGAGAATAAAAGAACGTGAAGCAGAAGAACAGCGAAGGAAGGATCAAAAAGAAATGTTTATGAAGATATTTCTTGATCTGAAAGAAAATAAAGTGAATAAACAAGAATTCCAAAAACGAATTGAAGCAACAGAAGAAAAGCTTCAAGAGCACGCTAAGGAAACTAAGAAAACGCTTCAAGAGCACGTTAACGAAACCAAGGAAGAGCGCTTCTACAGCAAATTCAAGAAACTCAACAGCAAGTTTAAGAAACTAAACAAGCTATTCTTCGACTCTAGGAACAGAATGTAAGAAACTCTGCTCCATCTACGATTAGAGTTTAAGAAATTGTTATCTATTTGTGTTTACCAATAAATTGTTAAGTTTGTCTGCTGTTTATCACTTATCCCGAATCCACGAAGGAAAAATTATAACAATTGGTGTCAGAAGTGGGATAAGTGGAAGAAGACGTCAAAGACTATGGTAAACACAAGATCTAGTAATTACGATGGAAGAAGTTGGGAAATTGTTGGCAGTATGGAACTGTGTCTAGAACAAAGCAGAAAAGAAGAACGTGAAGCTATGGAACTGCGTCAAGAACAGTTCAGAAAGAAAGAACAAGAAGAGAGAATAAAAGAACTTGAAGCTAAGGAACAGCGCAGAAATGAAGAAGGTGAGGCTGAAGAACAACGCCGAAAGGAAGAACGAGAGGTTGAAGAACAGCGCAGAAAAGAAGAACGAGAAGAGAGAATAAAAGAACGTGAAGCAGAAGAACAGCGAAGGAAGGATCAAAAAGAAATGTTTATGAAGATATTTCTTGATCTGAAAGAAAATAATAAACAAGAATTCCAAAAACGAATTGAAGCAACAGAAGAAAAGCTTCAAGAGCACGCTAAGGAAACTAAGAAAACGCTTCAAGAGCACGTTAACGAAACCAAGGAAGAGCGCTTCTACAGCAAATTCAAGAAACTCAACAGCAAGTTTAAGAAACTAAACAAGCTATTCTTCGACTCTAGGAACAGAATTTAAGAAACTCTGCTCCATCTACGATTAGAGTTTAAGAAATTGTTATCTATTTGTGTTTACCAATAAATTGTTAAGTTTGTCTGTTGTTTATCACTTATCCCGAATCCACGAAGGAAAAATTATAACAGCATGTACAAATCCGATGGTACATTTACTATACTTATGCTAATTAATTTAAATAATAAAAAACTGTGTAATTATATAGTTTAAATTTTAATATATTATAAGCAAAGGATGTAATCTAATATAGATAATTACTATTTATTCATAACATCAGCACTAAAATTTGCACTTTTTTATGAAACAAAATCATCTGAAAATATATAATTTTAAGATAACAAAAATACTGGACATGCGGCACTTTTGAAATTAAATCTGTATCATAATCCCGTTAACACAACGCAGACAAACCAGTAGACATGACAACACGCAGCTGTTTTCTTTCGAAGAAAATAAAAATAAAATACATAAATGCATTAGAATTAATATCGAAGATTACTTGGAAATAGTTTTAGAAGAATTTGGGTATTTTTTTAGTCGGCGCTTCATTATAAGCACTAAATTAGGTTGTATAAAAGACTTGTTAAAAAAATGACATTTATACGGATTTCTGAAATTTAAAAATTATTATTATTATATAAGAATAAGGAGCCGAGGTCTGGGACCTATATAGCTCCATTTACCAAAATAAATATAACATACATAGTAATTAAAACGTAAACTTAAGACTATACACCAAATTAAGTAAACAATGAAAAGAGAGAAAAAAAATTCGAAAAGAGGTTGACCTTAAAGGCCATCCTTGCAACTTCCCGCTAGTTTTAACCGCAAAGCTATAGTAACGTGACGTATTTTGACGTTTTTGACTTTTTTTGAAATGTTTAAAAGCCATAACTTTTTAACGCCTTATTCGATTTTGATGTTCAAGATGGCATTCGACGCAGTTTTTTGAGACCTAAAAACGTTACTGGGAGTGCAAAATCGGTTGGTCAAAAAATCTCTAAGTTATTAAAAAAAAAACACTTTTTTTGAAATTTTTCTCACGAACGAATCAACCGATTTTAATTTGCAAAACAGCATTCGACGTGGCTTTTTAAGCTTGAGAGCTGATTAGGTTATGAAATTGATCGATTCAATAGCCAAAAAGATATGCCCAAAAAACATCATTTTTACCAATTGTTTTTTTCGGTTATTTTGAAATTTCTCGAAATCTACCGGCTCGAATCGGTTCAAACTTACAGGGAATCTAAGCTAGATGGAACTCTTTGGAATGCTTTTTATTTCATTCCGATCGGTCAGGCCCTTCAAAAGTTATAAGAGGTTTACATACATCCACACACACACACACATCCACACGTACATACAAACATACAGACACCCTCGTAAAAATAGTCAGGGGAGGTTCCTAAGACTTCAAAACGTTGAGATCCGATGAAAACTCGATTTTCGAAAAACGGGGTGAAACCAATAACTTCCCGATTTTAAAAAAAAAATTAATTTTTTTTAGCGGGAAGTTAAAAAAAGAAAAAAGAAGATTACTGCTCTCGTGATGTAGACCTAAAACTATCGTATTTATTCTTAAACACATTCACAGATACAGCATCAACGACATCACGTGGAAGTGAGTTCCAGGTATAAAATATTCTATTGAATATAGAGTTCTCGCGACATTTTGTATGAAAGTGTTCTCTAGACAGTTTATAGGAATGACCCCGTAGTCTATGATCGTTACTTAAAGGAAAAAGATGAGAAAGATCTATTCCAAACTTTCCATGTAGAGCTCTATATGCAATTATTAAGTCCCCGCGAAGTCGGCGGTCCATAAACGTGGGATAACTTAAACGGGTTGACCGTTCCTCGTAAGAAGGACGACGGCGGCCATAGGAAATTCTTGTTGCCCATCTTTGTACAGACTCAAGTCGAACTGAATCTCTCTGCCAGTCAACGTTCCATACGAGTCCGGCGAACTCTAAAATAGGTCTAACCTAACATATACACTAAATATAGCAATAAAATTTGTTGGCGATATCTTAGAAAAAGTTTTAGATAGTAAATAAATTGACGTTCTTGCTTTACTACACACTGATTGAATATGTTCAGACCACGATAGAGTTTCTGTTACAAGTACACCTAAGTCCTTTTGCTGCGAAACAGTTTTTAGAATTACATTTGAAAGTACATACCGATTCTTTGGATTAGTTTTACCTAAATGAAGAACTGCACACTTGGCTGTGTTTAACGGCATGCACCAATCATCTACCCATTTTGCGAGCTCTTGAAGGTCAGTTTGAAGTTGATTGTAATCAGACAAAGGGTTTGCATATATCTTGGTATCGTCAGCGAATAACGAAATATTACTTTTAATGTGAATTGGTAGGTCAGCAACGTACACTAAGAATAAAATTGGACCTAAAACTGAACCCTGCGGAACACCACTATGCACACTAAACATCGGAGAAAAACGGTCACCTACACGTACGCAAAATTTACGATTCATTAAAAAACCTTTAATCCATTGAAGTAAGTCTCCTCTTATACCGTTATGTTCGAGCTTAAATAACAGCCGCTCGTGAGGAACCCGATCGAATGCCTTAGAAAAATCTAAGTATATCACGTCAACAGGTTGATTTCTGTCCAAAGAAAGAGACCAGTCATTTACACACGTTAACATATTCGTAACTACCGATCTTCCTGCACAAAACCGTGTTGCGAATTAGGAATTCTATCATTATTTATAAGGACGTTCATAACCGACTCGCGAATAACCGACTCCATGAGTTTTGCTGCAATGGACGTTAAACTTATTGGTCTATAATTGTCAGGATCCAACTTATCACCTTGTTTATAAATTGGGGTAACACTTGAAGTTTTCCAGCAATCTGGTAAGGTGTGCGACAGAAATGAGGCTTTCATTAAAATGGATAACGGGTGAACAATCGAGTTTACACACTTCTTAAATAATATTGCTGCGAAACCGTCTAATCCAGGAGCGGAATAAGGTTTTAAACACAATATTTTTCGTTTGAGAATCTCCGGTTCAAAAGCAACGTCACAAATTTCGTGATTATTTCTTGCAGAAGCTACAGATAAAGTATTTGGAAGATTAACTTCGATTTTAAACACTTCTTGGAATTTTTTTGCAAAAATAGTAGCGACTTCCTCTTTGTTCGCGGTAGGTTCGCCGTTATCATTTTTTAAAATAGGTAAGGACACTTTAGATAAAACAGAGCTTCTAACATATTTATACAGCGGTTTTTTGTTGCTATTTGAAGACAGTTGGTTTTCAAAATTTTGCTTAGACCTAAAAATAGTTGAGCTTAGGGTATTAGAGAAGGTTCGATGATTAAGGTAATCGATATTCGTCTTACTTCGTAAATACTTTCTCCATAGAGACTTTTTAAATTTTATCATTTCAAATATTGTTGAATTTATCCATGGCTTATTGATATTACGTCTACATTGTATATAGTAAGAGTTTTTGCTTATAGATTTATTTAGAAAGTTTTCAAAAATTTTCCACTGTTGGTTAATATCCATACCACTCAACATATCTGTCCAGTTTTCGTTAGAAATATCCAGGTTTACACGATGATAGTTTGTTCTTTTGTACGTCATTAGGGTATTGTTCTGCGGTATTTGTGACTTGAGAATTTGTATAGAAGTTGAAATTACTGCATGGTCCGATTTTCCAATTGGAGATAGAACAGAAATATTGGTTAAAATTTTAGTATCAGAAGTTAAAGTAAGATCCGGCTGAGAAGGTTGTTGATTATGGCGAAAACGAGTGGGTTCATTTATTATTTGTTCTAATCCAGAGTTCTCCAAGAAAGTTATAAAAAGTTGAGATGATGTATCATGAGGGTGGTGACTCAGAGGCCAAGAGATGTTACTTAAATTAAAGTCTCCAAAAATAATTATTGTTTTATGTTTGATTAGATAAACAAGAAATGTCATTAAGAAAAACAAATAGAAAAAAATGTCATATCCGGCAGGACTTGAACCTGTGATCTTTACCTTTTGACGGTGGTGCCTGTAACCAGTATCTACGGTAACTGTTATAAAATATATAGTCCTAGTAAATTTTCTTAACAAACTCTGCTTAATTTTTTTATAAAGAATTACTAGACAGTAGACAGTGCTAACATCTTCGAGGAAAGCGTAGAGATTTTCTCATTGGCTTGTTGTAGAGTTAGTTTGATATCCTCAAACTCAAAGGATTCGAGATCTACTCTTTGATTTAACTAGTATTTGCGTAACTAATACCATTTTTGCTCCAGTTAAATCCAATTCCAATACTCCCAACTCTCTTCTCAGTACCGATACCAGTAGTATACTAAGTTTCTTTGCCCCAAAAGTAAATCCAATCCAATTCGAATAAAAAGCTTAGATTTTAATTTGATATAAACCCTTTTGGAATTCGCAAACTAGCTTAATTATTTTATTGATACCAAAAACGAATTACCTACTTCATATTTTGAATTATATTTTATCAGCAGTCAGTTGAAAGTAAGAAGATCTTGAATGCAAAACCTTATTTTATTTCATAAAAATAATTTCACGACACAATGAACAGCTAAATGTTTATACTTAGATTTAACAGAAAAAATCTTGTACCCAATAAGAATTTAAATTATAAGCAGATGTATCAGTAATCCCGCGATCCGCGATTGTGAAACATTTATATTTTTTTAACTTATACACAATTCAAGAAACACATATGAATACTTAAAAATCGAATCGAATTATATAATATACATAAACTTTCTGGTAAATGTTTATGTAGGGTTAGGGCCCGTCTCGATGTAGTTAGTAACCAGAGGAAGTCAAGTGGTTATAAACCTTTGGCCATAAAATTATTGAGTTGACAAGTGTCGCCTGGCATAAATGCTTTAATGCCTTTCGATGCTGTTTTCGATGATTGAAAGGGAAACACTTAAAATTTTATAGTTTCTACTCCGCCGTCAGGATTTGTTAACTAATTATTTATTTTGAAAGGTCTTTACACGGATCGTTAAATATCTATGTATATAAAATTACGATTTTTTTATTTTTACTGTTCTATACTCAACTGAGCAGCAAGGTTTTTAATGCTTGTTTGTATTAACAGTTACAATGAAATTTTATGTCTAGGTAGTTTTAATATGATACCGGCAACGAATCATGAACTAAATATATTTAGTTGTATTAGAAAATAGCATTTCGATGGGCTTAATTAAAAACAATTTCCACATTGTAATCAATCCATAATTTTATACATTTTTTTTAAATTAGCATTCTTATGAAACGTTTTTACAGAAATAGTGAACGTTAGAAAAGCGACACAAAAAGCGTTACATAAAATACGAACTTTGTTTAGAAAGAAACGAGAATTTTTAATTTCACGGACTATGTACATTCGATTTTCTAATTTTTTTTCCTTGTTGGTACACATATCTCTAATATATGTTGACGATATCAGTCATTTTGCATTGTTAGTTTGTGCCAGACAGAAAGGTTAGAGGTGTTTTGGTTTTACTATGAGTAAACCAAGAGTGTATGAATGGTATAAACGCTTCAAAGAAGGCCGTCAACAACTGATGAAAACGTCGAATCAGTGAAGTAAATGGTTTTTGAAAAATGTCGAATTACTATTAGGGAAGTTACTGAGGATATTGGCATCACAACTGGATCATGTCAATCGATGGTATCGGATTTTTTGGGCATGAAAGGTGTGGCAGCGAAGATTGTTCCAAAATTGTTTAATTTTGACCAAAAACAACATCGCATGAATATTGCTCAGGAGTTGTTTAATATTGCCAACGACGATCCTTAAAAGAATCATAAATGGTGACGAAATATGGATATAAGGCTATGACATCGAAACGAGAGCCCAATCATCCCAATGGAAGCGGCCAGAGGTGCTAAGACCGAAAAAAGCACACCAACTTTGAATAAATGTGAAGGTTATGCTCACTGTTTTCTTCAATTACAATGGCGTAGTGCATCAAAAGTTCTTGCCAGAAGGTCGTACGGTCAACAAGGAATATTACCTGGAAGTTATGAGACGTTTGCGCAAAGTAATACGACTTAAACGTAAGGATTTGTGAGAAAGTCATGGATTTTGCACCATGATAATGCTCCGGCACATTCATCACTGCTTGTTCGTGAGTTTTTGGAAAAAACAACACCATTATAATGTATCCACCACCGTATTCTCCGGACTTGGCCTGCTGCGACTTTTTTCTATTCCCAAAACTAAAGAGACCGATGGAAGGGCGTCGTTTTGCCACAATTGAGAAGATAAAGGTTGTGTCGAAGAAAGAGCTGATGGCCATATCCAAAATCGAGTTCCAGAAGTGCTTCGAAGATTGGAAGAAACAGTGACACAGGTGTGTTATATCTGAGGGGGATTACTTTGAAGGGGGCAAAATAGATATCTATTGATTAATAAATAAAGATTTTATGAATTATTCAAACATTCTCGTTTTTTTCTGAACATACCCCGTATATATTTTTTTTTATGGTCAAGCACAAGCACTGCAGGAAAAATCCTTTAAGGCGCTCTGGGAGCGGTGCGTGTGCGAAGAAAGCGATTCACGTTGTTCTTGAATCGTTGAAGGTTATATTCGGTGGGAAATACGGCCTCAGAAAGGCCGTTCCACAAAGAGGATGTCCTCCAGAAGAAAGAGTTCTTAAACAATGATGTTCGAGGAGTATTAAGTTGAACCACATAGGGATGGGCGGAAGTGGTTCGTCGTGTATTTCTGCTATGAATTGCTCTAGGTGGAATCAAGCAGGCAATGTCAGTAGAACACTTGCCATGGAAATATTTGTAAAAGAGGGTCAAATCACCAACCTGTCTTCGATGTTCTAAGCTGTCGAGGTTCTTGGTTAGCTCGTGGTCACCGATCAGACGAATGGCTCTCCTTTGGATGGAATCCAACAACCGAAGGGTATGCTTCGGTGCAGAACTCCAGACATGAGAGCAGTATTCCAGTGATGGTCGAATCTGGGCTTTGTAGAGTGTCAAAAGTTATATATACAGATACGTCAGTTAATGGCATGTCTACATGTATATTTTCCGTATAGATATATAAAATTACAGTTATTATAGAACAGTAAAAATGTAATGAAATTTAAGAATGGTGTTTGTACAAAGAACCCTAAAAAGTTCAAGTAATAAGCGATCAATGTTTCAACAAGATTTCGCACCTTACCATGTTGAGAAGAAGATTGTAAAATATTTTAACACAAAAAATTTACCCTAAACTAGACCAGAAACTGACCGTATATTAATCTTATAAAAAAACGCTCTGATCTTCAACAAGATAAGAAAACCTGACGTGAAAATTCACAGTTGACCCTTTTGAAAGAAGGAAAAAATATGAGAAATTGGGAACTCAAAAGAAAAAGCTTTCATATCAGAGATCAGGGTAAATTTATGACGATTAATAGTATTATGAACAGTAAAAGATATAAAGATATTAAAACTATATTTAATAGAGAGAACCAGAAAAAGTTGATACAGTAAACGTCCAATGTTCTAACATAATTTAACATCGCGTCATTTTGCGAAGAACATTGTAAAATACAAAAAAGTTACTTTTCTAAACTAGCCCAGAAACTAATCCGATCCTATTTTATGAAAAGCTTCAATCTTCAGGAAGACAATAAAAGCTTGACGTGAAAATTTACTTTAATTCGTAGAATAAGGAAGAAAACATGTAAGTTTTCAAAAGAAAAAGCTTATAATGAAAAATGTGATGAAAAAAATACTGTTTCTGACAAAAAATATGCTCCTTGGAGAAAATAACATTGGAAAACCCGCAACCGCGTAGAGCTGAAGGCTGCGGGTTTAAGTCCCGCTGGACGCGGTCTTTTTTTAAATTTTTTCTTAAGGTCATTGAATACATTCTTGTTTGTATACTTTTTAAAAACTTTCAAAAATGACAAAATATAAGAATTATGCTTGGTTTAGATTTATATTTTTTTTTAGTACTTTTGCGCTTTTCACGTTTACGTTTACTCTGACAATAAAAAGCATTTTGGCAAAGGTAACAAAAAAATTAAATTAGTAGGTAATTGTATATTGTTTTATTAGGAGTAAAAGTATAACTTTTTGTGGCGAGTCTGAATGTTTGATGGCCGAACGTTAGTGAGGCCGACAATTTCAGACGACCACAAAAAGTGCTTTTGCTCCGAATGAAACATGCTATTTTTTCCGCAAACGGCATCCAGACTATAGAACTAATTAATATTTAAATAAAAATTCAAAACGATTGCAACGAAGTTGATAAATTCAGAGAATAATAATTATAAAACTGCGCACTACATTTCCGTGGTTACTGGTTTTGTGATTGCCAAGTCAAAAACAAATTTGACAGTTCAATAATATTTTATAATGTCAGAAATATTGTAAGTGATTTAAAGCAACAATTGGACTGTGCATTTTTGGTAAGTACTTGAGCATCAAAATTTCGTTTGTTGTAGTAAGGTGTACTGAAATTTTCTTTTAGATTATATTATGTCGGATTCAGAACCCAACTGTACACCGCCCGACGTTGTTGACATTGCTAAGGCAGCTACGAATGATTTAATTCCAACTAAGTCAAGTAGAGTTTATAATCATGCTTACGAAAGATTTCTCACATGGTGCAATGATAAAAACATTTCAAACTATTCGGAAAATGTGCTACTAGCTTGTTTTTTTTGAAATGACAACTAAATTAAAAATGAAAAGTTCAACAATGTGGTCTCAGTATTCCATGATAAAATCATTACTGAATATTAAACATGGATTAGATATTAGCAAATATATGAAACTACGTGCTTATCTGAAGAAGCAGAATAAAGGGTATACTCCCAAAAAGTCAAAGGTATTCACAAAAGACCAGTTTGAAGATTTTTTAAATAATGCACCTGATGAGCAATATCTAGGAATTAAGGTTAGTTATAATATTCTAACCTGCATAAATACAATCAAGTTTTTAAATACATACTACTTTTAGGTTGTTCTAATAATGGGCGTATCTGGAGCATGTAGATGCGATGAAATGGTGAACATGACAATAGACGATATAAAAGATTTAGGATCTGTTATTCATATAAAGATTCCTGATAGTAAATCTAAAAAGCCACGATCGTTCACAATTATTGGAGAAAAATATATAAATCTTTACGTCCACAAGCTATGGAAAGCCGACGATTTTTTTTGAAATTTCAAAAGGGAAAATGTTATCGCATGGTCATGGGAATTCAAACAATTAGTAACGTACCCAAAACAGTAGCAACTTATTTAAAACTACCGAATTCAAAAGATTACACCGGCCATGCGTTAAGAAGAACTTCAGCTACTTTGCTTGTGGATGGAGGAGCTGATATTACTTGTTTGAAACGGCATGGAGGTTGGAGGTCGAGCACTGTCGCTGAAGGATACATTGAAGACTCTTTGTCTAATAAAAAACAAACTGCAGAAAAAATCTTGATGTCGAATTCTTCTTCACTGTACCTGCATGCAGCTTCTCATGAGCGAAATTATGTCGACGTTGATGTAACAGAAGCAACAACAAGGAAGGAGTCACAGGAAATTTTGTCGATGAACTCTTAAAACTCTGCACAAAATTCGCTTGAATTGGAAGTGAATAAATCAGGTAGTGCATTAAATATGTGCGGTGCAACCTTAAATAACTGTAATTTTACTAATAATAATTATTATCGATAATAAAGTTTAAAAGTTCAACTAATAATTATTTTCCCTGTTAAAAATTCTACTTTTTTGTACGGCCGTCAGCGTACAAAATAGTTATTTATGAAACAGTTCGTGAAGTATGCTTTTTGCGCACGCACGCGATGTTTAGAGCACGAGCGTAGCGAGTGCTATATATCGCGTAAGTGCGCAAAAAGCACTTCACGCACAGTTTCATACAATATTTTATCTACGATAATCAAATAAAAAATAATTACAAGAAAGCAATTTATTTTTAATTCATTTACAAGATACTAACAAAACTAATGCTCTCATAGCAACACCATGGCAACGCGAATGCTAAGGATATTTGATTATATGAAGGTGTGTCAAAAACAGTGCGAAAAAGTAATAGTTATTATCCTAACAAGTGCGGAAAGTTATACTTTCCCGCACGCGAACTGCAGATGTCAGAACGACGCGAAGCGGAGTTCGGGCAAGAAGTTTAAGTGCGGGAAAGTTAATTTCCGCAAGTGTTAGGATCAATACTTAATACAACTACTGCTCTGGAAGTAGAATTTAAGAGGAATATAACAAATAATTTTTTCTTTTGACACATCTGGCAATAAATTTGTTGTTGCATTTTTAGCTGATTCAACTAGTTCAGGTGGAGTTAAACATCTTGTTAAATCGACCATTATTTTAAATAGTACACTTTTTTTAATTACCTACACTTTCTTTTTGCGTTTAATACAGTTGCGTTGTGACAGTTGTGACATAAATTAAAAAGGGTTAGGACTGATCGAGTAGTCTCTCTAGTCAAATAACAGATAGTTTAGGCGGAATCCGTGTAGTTATGTGGTCATAACCAAACATGTGCGTTTATGAAATACATATAGTCAAGTATGCGACTATTGTGTACTTCGGAGATGACATACTGCGCTCGAAAAGTCAACTTCCAGAGCAGGCGTTGTATAAATCCCATTTAAAATACATTGTTACTTCACGCACACTTTCAATCCATCACGCACTGCTGTCTATAATGACAGTTTTCACGAACTAAAAATTGATACATAATATGAGGTAGAGTAGATAAAAGTACTTTTTTGTCCGCTCACGGCCGTACAAAAAAGTGGCGTCTGTGAAATCATACTTCAACATCATGAATTGACGTTAATAATGTCTACTTTTTTTGACGTTTGCGGAAAAAATACATTATTCATACTTCTAAATTAATTCCTGAAGAAATTTTTTGACGAGTTCAAGTAGATTCAATTGTCTTTAAACGGTTGACTATTCATACTTGTTACTGTTTTTGTGTCATATCGTATTACATATACGTAATTGCTTTTAGTGGTAATCAAATATTTTTAAGTAGATATAAGAAAGCCTACCCACGTCGGCTTCTTTTGCTGTCGGTTAAAATATGACGAGATAGATACAGATTTTGATAGCGCTGAATATAAGTAAATAAAAAAAAGATGCAGTAGCAATTTTAATGTATTATATACACACAAATAGATAATGTCTGGCTTTCGGTCAAAAATTGTATGCTTATATAAACAAATTCGATTTCATATCAAAGAATTCGATTCAAAATTGAAAACAGTTTAAACAATCGTTAATTATAAAATCGTGACAAAAAAATGCAAATAACATAGAAATAAAGATTACTAAAAAATATTGATACTAATAGGCTAAACAACATAAATATAGTTTAGGTAAATTTTTTTATTGCGAATTAGAAAATCTGTATAGTTTATCCAATCTAAATGTGAAATTTTGTGCTCTTTGGCGGTTTTTAAGTGCCTTTGATGACATTTCCGACCATTGGCGTGGAATTAAATAGAAAGGGTTCATAAATTTTTATTAATTTCTGTTTTAAATTTCAAAAGAAAAACGGTTTTTGTATATTTGTAAATTTTGTATCAATTTGAAAATTGTCAAATAACAAATTAATTCTTTCAAATTAAAACTTGTTAATTTTAGTTATTAATAAGAACATTTGACTCATTATTCAAATAGTACATAACTCATAAGATTTTAAAACAATTGTCTACAAATAATAATCATTTTGTCTGACAATCTTAAAAGATTGTCTGTCCAGCAAGGAACACGAAGAGGGATGAGCCTTCCTTGCCTGGAAAGGAAAGGGTAGGGTATGTTAGTAAGAATATAAAATTAGTTTGTTTTTGAAAACAAGTTTTCAAGATACATCACGATAGCTGTAAAGGAAATTGGTTGGAATGACTAACAAGAATTGTCAGAGTCTTCTGAAGTAGAATCGTTTCCAGGTTGAATTACTAATGGTGCTATTGGCGGTAAAACAGGATATTCCTTTTCTATTTTTATAACATGTGTTTCGCAATTTTTCCATACATCGCTATTAAAGCCACTAATTACCTCTCGAATATTATCAAGAACAACTGCGCTTAAGGTTGGTGACTGATTATATTTTCGTAAACGTTTCTTTACAGTACTCCAAACCATTTCGATTGGATTAAAAATACAGTAGTAAGGAGGTAAACGCAAAAGGGTATGACCATGTCTGCTGCAAATGGTGTCAATGACGTATTCATTTTTAAAATTCTGACTTTTGATCATTCTTATTAATTCCTTCTTTACTGGAACCTTTTTAGGAACATCGATATTTTTGATTGCCATAAGTCTTAAAATTTCATTCTTTTTTTGTGTTATTAGGTATTTTGTTTAATATGCGGAAATGATACGACACATTGTCCATAACAATTACTGAATTGTAAGAAAACCCAATAGATAGTGTTGAATTTCGATTCATAAATAAATAAATAAATAAATAAACGAAAAACTAAGAGAAAGTGGAAAATTAAAAACAGAAAAAATGCGAAAAAAATAAAGTCTAAAAAAAATACTTTTCTAAATCAAATAATGTAACGCCACCGTAAGGTGGCGTAGTTATTATCTTATATATTTAAACGAGAAATTCTTAAGCGCACCGTCGGCATTTGTTTGCGTTAAGATCAATGCGTTACGAACCGACTTGAAAATCCGGACAGTAAATACACAATGTTGCCGGTATTTAAAAATTTCTTTAAGTATAAGTAATATATACAAAATTGATATCATTAGAAGTGAAAACTGTTTAAATATGAAGAACCTAGTTAATTAATTTAAGTATATATTTTGTAAGAATATTTTTATATTATCATTGACGAACAATTGAATAGTAAAGTAGAGAGAAAATTTTCAAAATATATAAACTTAGGAATATTCGCAAATATATCTGACAACCTAGATTCGAAAGTCGGTTCCTTTGTTGGGGGTAAAGGGCGTAGTTATGTTTTCACATTAATATTAGTTAAACTATAACTAGATTTTTTTTTAAATTTTTGTATAAAAATTATTATGCGGAACACTAGTAATAAAATGTTAACAATCGTGAAAATTTTGTTGAGAATCATAAAAAAACGTTGGAAACCGAAAGAGTTGTTGAAAATCGTAAAAAAATGTAAAAATCTTGAAAATGAAATTTTTTGTAAATGGTAAAGAAATCTAAAGACATCTTGAAAAACGTGAATAAATTTAAGAAATTCTTGAAAAAATGATGAAAATGGTGAAAAACTGTCAAAAATCATAAAAAAATGTTGAGAATTGGAAAAAAGTTACAATTGAAAAATTATCGAAAGTCCTGAAAAATGTAAAAAATCAGAAAGATTGTGAAACATTATGAAAAAAACGTTGAAAATTATGAAAGTCGTTAATAATCTTAAAAAATTACTGAAAATTATTAAAACTCTTAATATAATGTTAAATATTCACACTCATTTTGTATCGAATTTGCACGAAACTATTAGAGACTAGGTCCGTCCTGAGCAGCAGGTTCCTCGAACCCTTTCGATACCATAATAATCGTGTTCAGCGACCTCAAACACCCGCCCCAAATACCAAGTGTACACTGATTTTGTATAGAATTTGCATAAAACTTCAGGAGAAGATGTAAATACCATGCACCCGTGTACCAGGTACCTCGGAGAGTTTTGGCAACATGATATTCGTGTTCAGCGACCTCAAAAACAGCCGGGTACCAAGTGAACACTGATTTTGTATAGAATTTGCATAAAACTCCACGAGAAGATGTAAATACCATGCTCAATTGCACCAGGTGCCTCGGAGAGTTTCGGCAGCATGATATTCGTGTTCAGTGATCCCAAAAACCCCTCCAGTAACAAGTGTACACTGATTTTGTAAAGAATTTGCATGAAAATCCAGGAGAAGATGTAAATACCATGCACACTTGCACCAGGTGCTTCGGAGAGTTTCGGCAGCATACCCAAGTAACATTTTAAAGATCAAATAGTCTTGAAAAAGTTTTAATACTGTTTTAAAAAGGTTGCAATATATGTTTCACTCTTAAGGCGGCTTATAATTTGGCCATTAACTCTTAAAGAGCTAGTAGCATTATAATCGCGTTTTAATGGATCTGTTAAAACCTCGAAATAAAACCTTTTCTACTTCAAATGATTTTGATCTTAATATTGTTTTAATACAGTAATTATTGTGACAATATTAAAACCGTTTGGCTTTAAAATACTCCTACAGCTAAACAGTTTTAAAGAAGTAGAATAATATGCCTATGTTTTAAACTGGTATTACAAACTGGTTATATAATTTACTATAAAACCAATTTTTAAAACTCCTTACTCCTGCAACTACATACATATTAAAAAACCACATTAAAACGACGTTCCTAAGCGGGCATTAAAAAATGCTTTTTAAAATATCTCTTAAATCCAAACAGTTTTATCCCAACATAGTTTTAAACCTATAATAGCAGTTTTACACATTCACGTTTATGCTTAAAGTTTATGTGAAAACATAGTGCCAAAATGAACACATTTTTAGAAAAATGGATGCATGTCAAAAAAAGCGGACGTTTCCACAGAGAGTGGAAAAAAACTGTCAACTAAAGAAACAGTTTTTGAAACTACAAAATACAGTTGTTGCAGAATGTTTTACTGAATGTATATCTAATTCATCAATAATTCTACTCCGAATATTAATGATGATATTGGGCATGGGCAAGTGGATACAATGTGAAACAAAACACAGTAAAGGCATGATTAAAAGTCATAAATACAAGGTTTCCAAATATATTATCAACAGATCCCCGTACACTTCTAAGAACACCAACCAAAATCATTGAGTGTTATAATATTTGTGCAGGAGAATATTGGCACCAAGGACTTCAAAAATGTTTGCATATGGTTTCCTCCATAGACAATTATCTATCTCTGGTTTCCTCTTATGTAAATAATATTCCTGATGTAATCACTAAAAATTGTGAGGTTAAATTTCCAAACCTATGCGCGAAATGTAAATTACATTTAATACAACCAAGATAAAACCAGCTTAAAACCATATCTTATTAATAGCCGTATAAAGGTTTTATGATTAACTTTATTTCTACCTTCTGGTTACAATCAAAAGTGTTACTGGAGTCCATTTTATTAAAAAATGACTACTAAACCGAAAGGATGGCAACAATTATTTTTTGAGATTCTATTCATATTTTAATGCCTATTTATCAATTTTTTTATAATCTGACCATTCTCTTAAATAGCTGAATACATATATATATTAATTTTATTTTGTATATAGTCACTTTAGATCTTTTCCGTCTGTAGATAAATAGTGTGGTTATGGAGCATTAATTACTCCGAAACCATGACAAAAAATGTATTGGTTTTTCTCATTTTATACCGCTAAAATATGTTAAATTAGCAATAATTGACATTAATTATCATTCTCTTTATTAGTACCTGTATTATATTATACTAATTCGGGCAAAAACACAAATTACTAAAATTACAAACATTTTATAATTTATAAAATTGGGACATTTTAAAAGGCGCGTAAATTTTAAGAAAGTATCAGGTCCACTTTTAACAGTACTCTGCAGTTTGTTTATGATTTTAATCAAAATGTGATGATATTATCGGTAGTAGAATAATATAATAATATATATCTAATAAAATATCTTAAGTATGGAAAGCAACATCACTTTAAAACCAAATTAGTTTTAAAGTTATCTTTTTATGACATATTAGTAAAATTTTATGCAATTTTAAAACTTAAACGACTTAAATTTGGTTTTATCCAGGTTTTATAAAAAGTTTTATTACAGTTTTAAAACTGCTTTTTATACAACCTCATTTAAGTTTTATAGCTGCTTAATTTATAACTATTATAAGCCAGGTTTTAAGAAAGATTTAAAAATTAGTCCTAGCAACCTTCATAAAGTTCTCCATTTTAGACTTAAGATAGTTTTATTGCAGTTGTAAGGAGAATATCAGGATTAAAAGGTTTTATGTTTGGTTCATAGAAAAGGTTTTTTAGATACCCTGAGAACTACAATAAAACCAAAAATGTTACTTGGGTAATATTCGTGTTCAGCGTCTCCAAAAACCCCTGAGCACCAAATGTACATTGATTTTGTATAGAATTTGCATCAAATTCCAGGAGAATAAAACACACTTGCACCAGGTGCCTCGGAGAGTTTCGGCAGTATGATATTCGTGTTCAGCGACACCAAAAACCCCTCCAGTAACAAGTGTACACTGATTTTGTATAGAATTTGCATGAAAATCCAGGAGAAGATGTTAATACCATTCATACTTTCACCAGGTGCTTCGGAGAGTTTCGGCAGCATGATATTCGTGTTCAGTGACCCCAAAAACCCTTCGAGTACCAACTGTATACTGATTTTATATAGAATTTGCATAAAACTCCAGAAGAAGATGTAAATACCATCCCCACTTGCACCAGGTGCCTCGAAGAGATTCGGCAGCATGATATTCGTGTTCAGCGAGCCCAAAAACCCCCTAATACCAAGTGTACACTAATTTGGAATAGAATTTGCATAAAACTCCAGTAGATGATGTAAATACCATCCACACTTGCAGCAGGTGCCTCGGAGAGTACAAAAATTGAACCGGTTTCAAGCAATACAACGAACTCTTATTTTTCTCATATAAACGAAAACTCAAAATCAATCCACACATAAAATTTATTTGTTGTTCAAAGAAATACAAAAGGTTGGCAACTAGTTTCGGGATTTGACTCCCATCTTCAGGCGTATAAGTTACAGAAAAGAAAGTTACAACTTAAGTAATATGGTAGATACATTATACAAACCTTTAAAAATTATAAATATCAATGTTCAAAAATATGGATAACATCAGAAATATGAATAAGAGTCTTCCTATATTCCAATGACGTTGTATAGTACGTTGTTCAAGTAAAAATGGATTTATGTGGATTAAAAACAGAACGAAAACATTATATTCAATGATTCTTAACACAAAGAAACGTTTTTATTAAAAAAACAAAACAAATAGTAGCTGGCCAGCTAACGAAAAGAAAAGGTAACAAAATTCTAAACAAGTTTACATAGGAGCCAAGAAAATGGCTTCATACTAAAATCAGGTATTATTATATCATTGGAACTCAAATGATGAAGAAATGGAAATATGTTCATCCACTTAGATTTTATCAGTGTAGAGGTAATTAAACAAACGTTTAAGATGAAAATAAGTGATAGAATAGAGAATCGAAAGATGTTGAGACTATACTCACTCTTCACATATCGAGAAGTGGAGAAAAAGGAAGTGTATTTTTTATGATCGATAATTTAATACTTGTAAAGTCTTCCTTATGTTCTTTGACTTTGTTGTTTTATGATATCCTTTTGCTTCCGCTTATTTGTCATAATAATTGTCATCTGACCATTTCCTCTTAGTACTTCTTCAAGTTGATTCATAGTGTTTCACGTGGTTCCTGATTTGAGTGAATTTGGATCTTAGTTCCTGCCAAATCAACTTCAAATGATTTTATTAAATCTCAAACCGTCTGTGGCTGTCCTTTTTGTCACCTTACTATGGTACATTAGTAACACGGATACACACGTCTTAGAAGAACTCCGCCATTCACATGTGGCCATCGTTTTAATGAAGAAATTTCCTTCCACATACACTTCCTTTTTCTCCACTTCTCGATATGTGAAGAGTGAGTATAGTCTCAACATCTTTCGATTCTCTATTCTATCACTTATTTTCATCTTATACGTTTGTTTAATTACCTCTACACTGATAAAATCTAAGTGGATGAACATATTTCCATTTCTTCATCATTTGAGTTCCAATGATATAATAATACCTGATTTTAGTATGAAGCCATTTTCTTGGCTCCTATGTAAACTTGTTTAGAATTTTGTTACCTTTTCTTTTCGTTAGCTGGCCAGCTACTATTTGTTTTGTTTTTTTAATAAAAACGTTTCTTTGTGTTAATGTTTTCGTTCTGTTTTTAATCCACATAAATCCATTTTTACTTGAACAACGTACTATACAACGTCATTGGAATATAGGAAGACTCTTATTCATATTTCTGATGTTATCCATATTTTTGAACATTGATATTTATAATTTTAAAGGTTTGTATAATGTATCTACCATATTACTTAAGTTGTAACTTTCTTTTCTGTAACTTATAGGCCTGAAGATGGGAGTCAAATCCCGAAACTAGTTGCCAACCTTTTGTATTTCTTTGAACAACAAATAAATTTTATGTGTGGATTGATTTTGAGTTTTCGTTTATGTCATAAACCACCACATTTGAGGATGGATAATCTTTTTCATTTCTTATTTTTCTATCTGTTTTCTCTTTGAAATGCACTTTACAAATGCAATTTTCTACTGCAGATATGCAATTTCCCATTTTTACATTATGAAAAATAGCTTTAACGAATCGAATGCAAAAAAAAACACATACCGATCCATCTTACAGTTCTGATAAATTTAAAATTTAAATCTAATAGTTCACTACTTGAGAAATTTTCATTTCAATAAACAATAATTTAAACTAATTATCAGTAATTATATATCTACTTACCCATAATTAGTAAAAAATGGCACATTTTACTCAAATTTTGTAATGAAAATGCACTTTCACGAATGAATTTGTATCAGAAAATAAATGCGATGGAATTTTCCGCCCGATAACAGATGCTAACTACGCAATTATTTAGTTTCAATACACGCTTACCCACCCCCAAATTTTTCTTTGGACCGTTTCTACTGAGCGTGTCGTGAGTTTTTTTGTTTTGCGATGATAACAAGATTCAATTTGTCTACTTTTAATTATTTAAATAAAAAATATTTGTAATGAGTTAGAATGAGATAAAAATACATTTTATATTAAAAAAAGTGTGAGGTGTCAAGGGACACCCGGATGGAACGAAGTTCCTTTCGATTAATTAGTGAAGGAATTAGTAATTTTTAAACACAACAAAGTGTTTATACATACATAACCACATTTATTATTGTCTGTATAAAATCTCTACTTACCTAACAGTTCGTTTCTTTTAACAAAAGTGTCCATTTATACAATACCAGAGCTTTAGATAACACATCTTTTTAGAATTACTTTTTATAATTTAAAACAGGAATTAACAATTTAATACAAAATTTTAAAATTAATATATTTGACAGTAACTGACAGTTAAGGTAATTTGACGTAGGTACCTAAATAGTCAAGTTACGAACTATTTTTAAAATGTTTATGAATTTATTAATTTATAAAAACAGGATGAAATAAAATGTAATACTATTATAGTTAATTATTATTTTTTCTACAGTATTTTCTTTTAATTTAAAATAGTGTCTTTTTAATTGTAATATATCTATCTATGAGAGAGAGGGAGAGAGAGTTATTTATTTTTTGGTCTGTGAGAGAGAGAGAAACATGCGTGTGTCGTGTCATAGTGTCGTGACAACTTTTGGTATGAATTTTTTTTGGCTAGCTCCTAGCGTCAGTCGTAACTGTTCGGAACGCGCGAAAGGGAACTTCGTTCCAAAAACTGTACTGTACGCTGAGTTGGTAGAGGTTGGTTGAAAAAAATCTTTCATATGAGATTTTTACTAGTAAAATAATTCTTATGGAAATATATTTCAGAGGCTTATTTACAGGATGTTGAAAGATCAAAATAAATAAAAACAATTTTGTCGAGTTTTGTGTTTGAAAAGTTAAAAAAAAACGTTTAGAAAATTGCGTTTTGTGTAAAGGAAAAGAGCATTTTGAAAGTGCATCTCTAAAAGATGGAAAATAAAAAAAATTGTATTCGGGTAATATAGACGGACATGAGTCCAATATTTATACTTTTGGGGATCGCTAAACACAAATTTCTTGACACCGATGGTCTCCATGATACCTGGTGCATAGGATGGAACTCGTCATCTGGAATTTTAACATGTAGGTATTCAATAAAAATCAGTCGATAATGATTACTCGGAGGTTTTGGGGTCACTAAGCACGAGATACCTGGTGCATAGGGTGGAACTCGATGCCAAGTGTCTTATGAATATTCAAATCAGTCAATAATTAATTATTACTCAGGAGTTTTGACGGTCGTTTAGCACGAATTTCATGTGAGCGAGGGTCTCCGAGGAACCTGGGGTACAGGGTGGATTTTGTCGCCTAGAGTTTTATACTATATTCATTGAAATAAGAATAAGATATATTAATTCAAAATCGGTTGATAATCATTATTCGTGGGTTTTGGAGTTGCTAAGCACGAATTGCATGACGGTGATGGTCTCCGAGGTAACTGGTACCCAAGATAGAACTTGTTGCCTGGAGTTTTCTGCTATATTCATTCAAAATCAGTCAATAATTATAACTCGGGAGTTTTAAGGGTCGCTGAGCACAAATTTCATGTTGACTATGCTCTCTGAGATACCTGGTGCACAGAGAGGATTTCGTCGCCTAGAGTTTTCTCCATATTCATTTAGAATCAGTCGATAATCGTACTAGGGGATTGTGAGGATCACTGAGCACAAATTTCATGAACAGCGATGGTCTCCGAGGTACCTGGTGCACAGAATGGATTTCGTCGCCTAGAGTTTTATGTTGTATTCATTTAAAATCAATCGATAATCAATACTCACATGTTTTGGGGCTCGCTGAGAACGGATTTCATGATGGCTATGATTTCCAAGGTACCTGGTGCCCTAGGTGGAGCTTGTCGCCAGGAGATTTAATATATATTTATTCAAAAATCAGTTGATAATTTTGGGGGTCGCTGAGCACGAATTTCATGACACCGGTTGCCTCCGAGGTACCTGGTGCACAGAATGGGTTTCGTAGCCTAGAGTTTTATGCTGTATTCATTCAAAATCAATCGATAATCATTTCTCACGGGTTTTGAGGCTCGTTGAGAACGGATTTCATGATAGTTATGATCTCCAAGGTACCTGGTACCCTAGGTGGAGCTTGTCGCTTGGAGTTTTAAGATATATTCATTCAAAAATCAATTGATAATCATTACTCGGGAATTTTGGGGGTCGCTGAGCAAGAATTTCATGACATCGGCGGCCTCCGAGGTACCTGGTGCACAAAGTGTAACTCGTCGCTTAGAGTTTTATGATATATTTACTCAAAATCAGTCGACAATTCTTATTCGGGAGATTTGAGGTTCGCTGAGCACGAATTTCATGACAGCGATGGTCTCTAAGTTACCTGTTGTACAGGGTGTAATTCATCGACAGTATAATTCAATATGGTTTATTCAAGAGATAATTAGCATCATTAGAATTAAATTAAATTAAAAATCTAATTAATGAATGAATTAAGAGAATTTTGATTGAAATGTAAGTTAATTATATTAAATAATAACTAAAACTTACCCTTTATCATGATAATAACACACTCAGCAGTTATTATAAAATTTTATTAAGAATCAAAGCACGAGCAACAATTTTTTTCACGTAAAAACTTTTTATTAACTAAAAATAAATCACGGACAGCATTATACAAGAATTGACAGCTACCCTTATTATAAAAACAAAACGCTGTGATTGGTCAGAATAATCGTGACCCTGTGACGTCAGTTCGGCAAACTTTGCATAATCCATAAGCGAAGGTGTTTAATTGTTAGATTTAACCAGTGGCGTGTATTATACTTTTTTTCTATATAAAATTGGATTCTAAAGAGGAAATATCATAACTGATTAAAAATATATATATGTAGGTATAATTAAGATTTGTCGGGGGTCTTTTAAAGTTTGAATTTAAAAATTGTAACGATCTATTCGGTCGTTTTATCAAAAGATTTTACGAAACTATAGTTTCCGTGCCTATATCTATTACTTTAATAGCTGTAGTTCAAAATTGTGCCGTGGGCGGAATTAAAGTGTAATTTCGCTTCTTTCTGGTGGTGATTAGTAATTCTCGAGACAAAACGAGTCAAACATTTCGGTTTCTTTTATTGTTATACCTACTTTTTTGAAATATAAGTAAGTCGTTGTTTTAAAATTTGAAAGTTTTAATTGATTTTATATAAACTTTCGTTCTTGGAAAGTTTCTAAAAGATTTGTAAGACAACATAATATAAACACAAACGATAATAAATAAAAAAGATTATAACTCATACTGTTTTCTTATGAAAAAGCTGAGCAAAGACCATTTGAACAGATAATCTTTCGATATGTTTATATAGCACACACGTGCTCCCGAGACCAGGTATATATATGTTTATATACATGGAAAACCACCTGCCTATATAAAAAATAATCAACTTTATATGTATATATATTATTATATTTTTTTACACGAGTTGTCGTTTCAGATTTCATCATAAATGTCTAAAATGAATGATATTTCTAAAGCAAATTAGTTGGGCGCCATTAACGTCAAATAAATACAAATTGGGGCTAAAATTTAACGATAGTCTACATATATAAATATCTACAGGCCAAAAAGTCTTTAAAAAATGTGCTACGTGATATGTTTTGTTATACCTATTAAGAAATTTACGATGCGTTTAGTAGTAAGAAGTTTTAATGCCAACTTCAAGTTTCCAAACGTTTTAAGGGGGTTGAAACATAAAGTAGCATTCCTGTGAATTCAAAAAAAGAAACAAAATTGACACAGTAAAGATATAGACCACGGTATTTAGGAACAAATAAATCGATTATTGGCCTTATCGAATTTTTATATTGGGTTTGGAAAGGCGTCAGGAAAAAAGTCTATTATAGGAAACAGTAGTTTTCAGGGTTGCTAAGCACAAATACACCATCAAAACCGACGAATACTGCATCAGTGTTAAGGGTGAATGTTAAGGCACGTCATCTTCTGAAATTTTAAGGCTCTCGGTCACTAAATTGATGTAAACAAAGTACTCGGTGGTTTTCAGGTTTCTTGAACACGAAAACGCTATCAGAAACAACCCTCGTAACTCCTGGTGCCCAGGATTACTGTTAAGACAGGTGATCTTCCGGAGTTTTGAGGATTTTAGGTACTAAATTTATACAAACAGTTTAATTAGGGGTTTGTGGTGTTACTGAAGACGAATAAGACATGAGAACTGACCTTCAGATATAAACCGAGTGTTCCAGGGTTTTAGGGTTCTTGAAGAAAAATACGCTATCAGAACCGACCCCCGGTGTACCTGGTGCCCAGGATTACTCCTAAGACATTTCATTTTGAGGATTTTCGGCATTAAATTAAAACAAACAGATTACTCGAGGGTTTTTGGGGTTGCTAAACATGGAGCACTTTATTGCTAAGACACGTGATCTTCTCGAGTTTCGAGGGTTTTTGGCAGTAAATTTATACAAACAGATTACTCAGAGATTTTTGAGATCACTGAACGCGAATACACCACCAGAACTAACACCCAGAGTACCTAGGATTACTGCTAAACCATGTCATCTTCTAAAATCTCGAAGTATTTCAAGACCAAATTGATGCAAACGGAGTACTCGGAATGGTTTTTAGGGTTGCTGAAAACAAATACGCAATTAGAACCGACCCCCGGAGTACCAGGTGTCCAGGGTTATTGCTAAAACACGTCACCTTCACGTGTTTTGAGGATTTTTGGTACTAAATTCATACAAACATATTATTTGTGGGTTTTTGGACATTAGAACTGACCTTCAGAGCATCTAGTGTCCAGGGTAATTGTTAAAGCATGTCATTTTTTGAAATTTCGAGACTCTCCGTCACTAAATAGGATTTAACAGATTACTAGGGAGTTTACAGGGTTTCTGGACACGAATACGCTATAAGAACAGATCCTAGAGCACCTGGTGTTCAGTGTTACTGCTAAGACAGGTCTTCTAGAGTTTTGAACATTTTTGGCACTAAATTAATACAAACAGTTTATTCGGGGTTTTGCGAAGTTGCTGAACACTAATATGTCATTAAAACTGAGGTTCAGAGCATCTAGTGTCTAGGATGATTGCTATACGCGTCATCTTTTGAAATTTCAAAGCTTTTCAATACTGAATTGATATAAACAGAGTACCTACTCGGGAGTTTTCGTGTTTGTGGGCATGCGTAGAGAGGACTAGAAGTCCATTCTTACTGAATCAATGATTCGATTGTTATCATTATAATAGTAGTAGCTGAATGAAGATCTTTTTTTTTTTTTTTTTTTTTTTTTTTTTAATTAAGGATGTCCTCGTAGGTATAAACCTAAATACAAATGTACCGAGAACATCTATTGGGGCAGAAGAGGTAATTTATTAATTTGGGATTTAAAGGCCTGCAAGTTAGGACGAGTGGGGAAGACGTGGGGAGGTAAGGAGTTCCAGAATCTGGAGACCCTGGGGATGAAGGAACGATCGAATCGATCCGTTCTCGATGTTGGGCACTGAACAGTATAAGGGTGCATGGAGTTGGCACGTCGCGTTGCTCTGACTAGTCTGGCAAGTGGAGGCATTGTAGAGCGGAGTTCTTCTGAGCAAAATCCGTTTATGTATCGGTAAAACAAGGAAAGATCAGCCACTGCTCTTCGGTGGGATAATGGGGCTAGGTTTTTGGTGATACTGGTGTCGTTAATTAGTCGAACTGCCCTTCTCTGTATTGCATTAAGAACTCCGAGCCTTGACGGAGCCGCCGATCCCCATACATGCGAGCAGTATTCAAGATTAGGCCGTATTTGAGCTTTGTAAAGAGTAGCTAAGTTGGATGGAGAAAAATATTTCCGTGCTCTAAACAAAAAGCCTAATTTCTTTCCTGCTGCAGTTGCTATGGATGCAATATGTTCATTCCATAGTAAGTCTTGGGAGATCGTGATACCAACCAGCGCAATGGAGTCGCCCGCTACCAGTGTCTGATCGTTGATTGTAATAGATGAGTCGCATGTTTGCCTCTTGTTGGATAGGCAACATGTCTTTGTCTTGGAAGCGTTGAAATTAACAAGATTCTTTCTTCCCCACTCGTCTACAATTCTCAAATCTTGATTGAGAGAAGCCGTTGTGGATCTTCTGTCCTCTTCCAGAATATCTAGAGGTATGGGACGGTTGTGCGCTTTGCTACAGTGTAGGTTGCTATCATCTGCAAAACCATGTATCGGGTTATTAGTGGCTTCTAGTAGATCATTAATGTGTAGTAAGAATAGAGTAGGAGCTAGAGCCGATCCTTGGGGAACTCCAGCGTTGATCTTGTAGAGGTTGGAAGAATGTCCATCTACAGCAACTTGGGTGTGCCTGTTGGAGAGAAAGTTGGATATCCATCTGCAAACGTTTTGCGAGAGTCCGTATGAAGGCAGTTTGTTCAAAAGAGCTGCATGCCACACTTGATTAAATGCTTTTGAGATATCTAGTGATACTATTTGAGTCTCCCCATAGCGGTGGATGGCATCACTCCAGACATGAGTTACATATGCTAGCAAATCGGCTGTTGACCTTTGTTGGCAAAAACCATATTGCCTATCACTTAAAAGGTTGTGTGTCTCAAGGTAGTTTAGGATCTCGTGATTGACGTATTTCTCCATAGTTTTGCTAATAACAGATAGAAGAGCTATGGGTCTGTAGTTAGAAGGCTGGGTTTTAGAGCCTTTCTTGGGGACTGGTTGTACTCGAGCAGTTTTCCAGGATTCTGGAAAAATACCAGTATCATATGATAGTTGAAATAGCTTAGTGAAAACTGGCGCTAGTTCAGGAGCACAACATTTTAAGAGTAAAGCAGGTATTTCATCGAGGCCGCTTGCTTTGTTGGTATTTGTAGCAAGGACTCTCTGCACCCGCTTAACCCTAAATATGATATTTTTCATTGTGTGGGGAGCCCGTGGAATAGAAGGTAGCTCTATGTTGTCCGGTAGGTTAAGTGTCGAGTTCGAAGAGAATATTTTGGCAAAGAGTTCTGCTTTTTCTGTGGAGGACGTAACTATTGAGCCGTCATCTGATGTGAGTGGAGGGAACGCACTAGTTGTGAAATTGTTGTTGATATGTTTGGCGAGAGTCCAAAAGGACCGGCTTCCATTAGGGTTTGACATTACTTTCTCTCTCATTCGAGCGTCAAAGAGACTTTTGGAATTGGAAATAGTGGTGTTGTATTTGTTTCTAGCGTTTATATCATCCTGTTTTGTTTCTTCTGATGGATTTTGTATAAATAATTTGTGGGACTTGATCTTAGCTTTCCGGGCTACATCGCAATCTTTATTAAACCATGGCTTCTGTTTGGCTTTTAAGCGTTTGGTAAAGTGAGGAATGTAAGTTCTCGTGGGTGGTGCCTCGAATGGGTGAGGTTCTATTGGACAAGCAACAACAATTTTGAGATTTTGAGAGATTAAAATGATAAAAAGCAGATTTTTTTACGATTTAATAAAAATCACAATGTTAAGTGATTGCCTAACTTTAATCGCAATGCTATAAGATAAAGAAATTAAAATGCAAAAAAATGTGAATTTTTTAAAATTTTCGTATGACTCAAAACTCGTTGATTATTTTGGTAATCAAAGTGGAAAATCGAAGATTTAATAATGATAGGTGAATATATAATAGTATAAATAAATTTATATAGTTGACCCTTTTTGAATGATTTCGTATCTATCACTACTGATTGTTGAAATTTGTTTGTTAATTTTTTTAACTCAGAAACTTATTGAAGCATAAAAACATCTAAGTAGGTATATACCGATAATATTGTTTATAATTATGATTACCGAAACTATATGCAGATTATCTTATTAAAAAATCACTTGAATAAAATAAAAAAGAAGGCGTTTTCAGTACTTAAGAGTTGTTCTTACAAGGCTCTTGAATCTCATAGATTTTTTTGTTTCTTGACATGGGACAAGTATGTCGACACATCTCATACTTTTAATATTAATATGTACTTAATGCAGTTACTTGAGCTGTTGGAGAATGTCAATTAATAAACCAGATTGTAAACTTGATTTAACTTCTTAAAAGATAACGGTTTCTAAGAAAGGTATCGATAATATCATCATAACATTTAAATTTAATCCACATATATGTACATAAGAAATTATTTTGTTAAAACATGAAGTAGTTTTATTAAGATTTGTTTTTAAAATCGATTTTAACTTTAAAAAAAAAGTATATAGAACTGACTAATGATATAATATCTACTAAAATATTTGATTTTGATAAATGCTTTAAAAGACTGCTGGTAAAGACAGAGAGAAAGATGAGTTGGCGATATTTTCGAATCATCCACTAACCACTCATATTATTAATGAAGTCAGGAAAGGAAAAGAATTTACATTTCTCTTTTAATGATGACCCGTGCCTGAATGTTGACACCTGGAGAATAAGCCGACAAAGAATCATTCCTCCTCTAAGAGTTCCAAGTGTCGGGATTGGTATGCGCTACGTGTGAGTTCGAAATTCCACTAACTTGCTATTTCTGTTTATTTAATCAATGCTGTTTCTTAAAATCGTAAGCTATAGTAGTCAACAGTAAAAAATTATCGTAAGAAATAAACTATGCAGTTTAAAGATAAGGTATCACATCTAGAATTGGTGAAATTTCAATTTTTTGACAGGTAGTCATAAAATTTTAACTTTGATTGATGTACGATAATATGTAAAACTGCTAGCTAATATAACTATCAACATGTCTTGAGTTTGTATCAATCCTACATAGAGATTTTGTTATATTTCTTGTTTATAGACTACAAAATGTCAAAAAAAATCACACTGATAAAAAAAGAGTATTACAGTACATATTTTAACTTGGATATACGTCTCTTTTTATCAGCAAGAAGTTTGACCAAAGAGTTTTATATTGCACGATCCCACAATGGGCAATGTATAAAAATGTGAATTTTACACTCGTTGATGAGTGGTTTAAAAAAAAGCTTAGGTGATAACTTAATTGTCTATGGGTATGAGTTAAAATTTGATCCCGAATGCCCTCTTTAAAGAAATCTTAATTTTTTTGTACGTGATCCAGGAGGTGCTTGCTCGGTACCAGGATTCTAGAGAGAAAAGTTTATTCATTCTGAGTATCGTATTGGTCTGTCTCAACGAATGCTTTCATCTCAAAAATAGCGAGTCTTTCCGGTAAATGGAGACATAGATGGGAAGACTGCAGTAGCAGGGTTGCAACGCCATTGTTAAAAACCTCTACTAGCCAATTTACGAGTCAGGAGGTCAGCACAAGATAGCGTGTATCATGTGATAGAGTACTTTCTGATGTTAGCCAAGGACCTCGAAAGGCTATGAGGTCTTTAGAAATGAAGAATGGTTATTGACGAAGTTGTAGATAGACCAACATACCAAAAAATTATCCATATAGCCAGCGGTTTCTATACGAAGGCAAGACAGGAAATCCTCCAAGAAGAGCAGTCTAACTCAGTCCTAAATATACTCCCTTTTAAGCCAAATCCGAGCAAAGCCAGGGGCTATCAGCTTTTATCTAATTCCGTTGACGAACATCTAAAATAATTTTTTAATAAATTAAAATTTGGAAGTTTACTTAACTTAACCAAAGTTTTTATACATGGATTGCCATTGTTAACTGACAAGTATGTAATTTTTCTTAATTTTCTTTATTCGTTATCATTTAACCATACTTTTCAGTGAAGCACTGATGATGACATTATGTCGAAAGCGCTCTGCTTGTTTTGAATAAAAAAAAAAAAATTTGCACAAGGATGCCACGTATTTTAATGAATTTAAAACAAAAATTATTAATTAATGGAAATACAACTCCAGCTGAGTTCGGTAGTGGTCTCTCTACTGGCAAATTAGTGCCCAGCTCAGCCGTAGAGGGTAGTAAACAAATATTAATGAGTCGCGCCACCGATTTAGACGATCAAAATCGGAAACCCCTGTTGGTCCAGGCACTACTTTACCCACTGGAGATAATTAAATAAATTTTGAATATTTATCAGTTCCAACTGAACTACACAATTATAGAAAACAACGATAAGTGAGCTAAATAAAACCAAAATATCAACTAGACCCTTCTTTAATAAACAAATTTCTAGAATTTACACAACTGTCAAGCCTCGTGCTTAACAACGCTATCAATATTTATATATAAAACAAAGAATTAATAAATGAATAATTTTAAAGTTAAATTTATCAATATATGTGTGATCACACGCAATACAAAAAGAACATAAACAAGAAAAATAAATCTTAACTAGTTACTATAACCGCGACTTAAATCTAGTTAGATTATCTGTTAAACTAATAAGTTTCTGCAGTCCTTTGCTTGTCTAATACTTGGGTCGGTTCCAAAATCAAGCCTTCTCCAAAACCAAAAGGCTTGCACCAGTCACAATAACGTATGCTCGAACCAAGTATCAGGCCTGCTCTCAAAAGAAGCCTGTCTCTAGGACTATAGCCGGTAACTAGAACTTATGCCTGTATCTAGGACTTATGCCTGTATCTAGGACCCTATCAAATAGGGATATTCTACTTCGTTACTCGTGACACCTTAACTGGTAGTCGGGTAAAACAATTTCCTCGTCGCTAACTGCAATAATGGGGCAAATTCCGACCACGATTGCTGTCTAAGTGGTTTTAAAATACCAGTCTTCCCTACTGTCAACAAAAGATTTTACTAAATATCCGGACACAATGCCGTATTTTCCACCGAATTCACCAAAATTCAGAAAAATCTCTTCCTCAATATTCGATGGAAACAAAAGAATCTTAATTTCATAAATCCAACCTGAGTTGACCCCGATGAACAGGGATGCAAATTAAAACCTCAAAAATCTTCTGGTTAACACGTGTTCACTTCGAAAGCTCTAGGTGAAAAGACAGAATTACACCAAAATATCATCCTTCACTCGATTTGTCACACTTCAGAGAGAAATAGATGGCCTCTACTACTATACGGACAATAACCATAGCTTTCAGCCAACAACTTACGAACAAACAGAGGTCATTTGATATGACTAATCTTATTATTTATATAGATGGCAACAAAAATCCCAACATTATCTAACTTCCCCATTTAATTTCGATTTTAATAATAAAATTATAAGTATGACGGTACACTGGCTACAGTACCGCTATATCTAGGTAAGTTATCAACGACAGGAAGAGAATGAGTTAGATGACTACTGCCATGATTTCACAACAATAACAAGAATAATAAATTATTTACAAAACCTATATTAGCAACAACTAAAAATAATTTATGGCCGAAAATAATAAACAACAGTTGGCGATTAACTATAATCGAACTTAAATCAACCGGTTTTGCCTCGATAAATCCTACAATATTTACGAATTATAAGGTAAGAATTTAGCTGTTACTAAGGTAAATTTTAACCCGTGACAAGGAATACAGACTGTTTTTTACCTACTTGAATTTTTTAATAGATTATTACATTGAATCTAATTTTGATTTAAAAAAACCGTTAATTAACTAAAATTGTTTTTAAAGAAATAAGTGTAATTTATTAAGTAAGGTGCTGATTTGGCAAGCTGAATTTAAAATCTCCGAGATTAATGCTTACGATCGTATCACAGATAGTGCGGAGTTCTATTTAAACAGTCATTAGTGGTAGAGAGTTAGAGAGATGCAGGTAGATACGAAGACATGCGTCACGGCGCACGATACGCCCCATAAATGTCACATATGCACCGGCATCGGCACGACAGCGGCGGTTCCATAGATCCTCATCATTAATTTCAACTCTTCACAACGGCATCGGCATCCAACATTTGTTTTTAAGATATCGGGATATGCGGAAGGGTGCATCAACTTTTGTCATGCCTTTGGCAGACCCAAAATCAGTGGGGTACACAAGATTTTTTTCCTTTATATATGTATAAAATTCATTTTCCATTCAGACGTATAAGTTTCTATTTTAGTATAACCAATAAATCTTCTTCTTTTTCTAGTGCCTCCTTCTATCGAAGATTTGCGATAACCATTTCAAATTTTTCTCTTGTCTCCGCTGTTCGAATTAAAGTTTGGACGTTCTTTCCGGTCCAGTCTCTGATATTTTTCATCCAGGAGAGTTGCCGCCTAGCTGGGCCTCGTCTTTCCTCCATTTTACCTTTGATAATTAAATGAAGAAGCTGATATTTGTTATTTCTTAGTAGTTCTCTGCCTATTCTCTCTAGGACAGTCTCATTTGAAACCATATCAGATATCAGTATGGAATTAAGTTTTAATGTCCATCGTACCAATCACCAGGAAAACCGCAAAAACCACTTGACTGCCACCTATTTTTCTCCCTTTCTTTCGCATTGCACCATACAATTTTACTTTATAACCAACTTGATTTTTAAATGCGGTAATAGAACAAGAAACAACTACCCATGCCACTTTTTTTATCGGTTTTCTCACTTAGAAACAATTGAAAATGTGTTCTATATAAAACTATTAGCACAGCGTACCAATTACAATAAAAAAGGGAAAAATCACTACTGCTACATATTTTCATTCCTTCCTTTCGTATTGCACCATATAGGAATATTACTTTATAAACAATTTACATATTTAACTACAAAAAAATACTTCCCATTTCTTTTTTATCGTTCTTCTCGTCTTGTCACAACCAAACATACGCCCTACAAAAGACAGTTATGCCAGGAAATCACTGACAATGGAGAACGATAAAATCATGCGAGTTTCTGGTACGGTACGATAAATAGTCCGCTACACGAAATCTAGTGGTCACTAACTAACTCCCTCGACTAAGAAGTCGATTATTTTTGTTTGAGCTGTTAAGTTATCTCCAAATTAAATCATTTCCAATAAGAATAATTTGACTTTTTTCACATACGCCTCTGATTTAGTTTGTTGATTAATTACATACATTATATAGTGTAGAGTGCAAGGATTTTACGTTGCTGGCACTGTCTTAATTACTACAACTCGTCGAAATAATTTGCTACCTATTTATCGTTCGAGACTCATTAAATGCGAAGGACCTTTTTTGTTTACCGGAAGATTGAAATACAAATTAAAGTTGAACTATATACAATACATAGAATTTTATTTGGTTTTAGATTGTGGTTTAATGGAACATTACACATGAGTCGTGCCAATTAAAAGTGGAAAAGAAATTTCCACAATACAAAAATAAATGCATGAAACGAAATGATTTCATCAGTATCGAATTGACAATAACTCATCAGATCAGATTACGAAATAGTAATTTGTCAGCGATCAACTGCAATTACGATCCAATATAGGATGACGTATGTGTGTGTGGTTTTTAAGTGAAGAATAAAAGATGATTTGGTATTTGGACAACAATGCGACTAATGAATGGCCTCTTCACCTGCACCAATCATATGTGTTGCCATGAAATGAAAGAGGATGTGGAAGGGACAACTATGGGTCGATCTACAACATCCGTTATATTCAAAACTGATTATATTAAGACGAAAAGCTAATGAATGAAGTATGTGGAGTTCGTTTAATAATACATCTAGTTGAAATTAGTAAATGTAAAGAAATTATACAACATAATTTAAGCTATTTGCTATACCAATATACTCGATTTCTTTAGGTGCGTTATACACCCTATATAAACACATGGACAAAATTAAATTCTTCTTAAGATGCCCTCTCCATTACTGAAAGTTGGTAAACTGTTCCCTGTCTTGCGTTGTCCTAAATAATGAGTGTGTCCATACCTATCCAATTGCGTATGTTTTTTAGCCAAGGGCACTTTCTGCGCTTCTTTGAACTCTTTTTCCTTCAATGTTTCCCTCTATTTAGTCGTCGAAGACTGGATCTTTCTCTTCGGTAAATATGCACCAGATAACTAGTTTTTCGTACTTTAATAATTCTTAACAGTTCTCTATCGGTTCCATCATTCGCAGTACCCTTTCATTTATTATATATTCTGTCCAAGAGATCCTCAACATTCTTCGTAGCACCCACACTTCAAAGGCTTCTAAGCGTCTCATTCTTTTTACTTCTAGGGTCCATGTTTCGATTCCGTATAGTAATATAGAATAAATGTAAGTTTTTACGAAACGGTAACGAGCATTCAATGATAAGGAGGAGTTAGCTAGAAGATTTTTCATTTTTTGAAAAGACGATCTTGTCTTCTCTATTCTGGCTGGTATCTCAACTTTTGCCATATATATTGTCTGCAGCTTTTCCAATCTTTATGTTGTCGATTTCTTTTTCACCTCCGATATTAGTATCTCTAACACTGATTTATGTTGGTGATTCTAAAATTCTAAAATTTTTTATTTGGGTAAAATCTATTTAGATCATTTTATATTTCTAAAAGGTTTGAAGCGCCAACTTAAATATATCTGAGCAAAAATCTATATCACTTTATTTTAAATAGAACATTATCGGTGGGACGGATCAAAATTAGTTGCCAAAAGCAGCACCTTCGTCAATAAATTATAGTAATTTTTATTTAGATTATTATCTATCTATTTTGCAGTTTATATTTAAATTAGAACATTTTTGATGAAATTCATTAGCACATATAAAATAAGATAAATCTTGATGGAAGGGTTCGAATCATCAATTTTTGAATGTTATATCAAATTATCCATAGCACAATAATTGGCTGTGTTCCAAAATAAGAAAATATTGTAAAAATGTAATAAACCTAATAAAATCTAACCAGAACTTTTAGAGAAGCATTTTTTTTTTTTAATTCAATTATAAGAAACAGAATAATAGAAACACTTTTTTCTGGTTATAAATACATTCAGAACAGAACAGAAGAAGAAGTTAACAGGAAGTTAAAAGGTATTGGTGGAAGTGTTGGGTATAAGGATCCTGTTGTAGGCCTTATGTCCTTTTCAGGAAATGAATGGGAATGTTTGGATGGAATTAGCATCAGTTCCCGATGCCGCTCCCACAAACTTTTTTTCCAATAGCAATGTTGCTCCGGTGTTTTCTTGATCCAAAGCTCCTTAAACGAGCCTACACTCTTTTCTTTGGTGTCAGTGTAGGTGATGTGTGGAGTGTGTCCCACGTGGTGCAATGTGGGTTTAAAAGATTGACACCATGGCATGGCTCCTCTGTTGTGAGTCCTCCCATTTGGCAAGCACGAAGGAAATCGATATGGCACTAAGTTTATACCCTGTATAGTGGACTTAAGAAGTGCTGATTATGATAATGATGATAGCCAACTGAAATGTCAGTTATACTACATTCTTTTTTGATTGACAAATGTTAACCAAGCAGTATAACAGATCTAAGAAACACATCCAGGGTTACAGATGGTTTTGAGGAAGCTTGTAGATTAAAATGGGAACGGCCTAGCCATATGGCAAGAATGAATAATCAAAGGTGGACACGTAAGAATAGAGGCCAAAACTAGATAAATGAAGCACATCTACTTGAGTGTACTTGATAAGGGCTGATGAGGATGATTATTATGATGATGATAGCATGCTTTTTTGATTGCCAAATGTTAACTTAGCAGTATACTAGATCTAAGAAACAGAATCAGGTTTTTTTTTATGGTCAAGCACAAACACTGCAGGAAAAATCCTTTAAGGCGCTCTGAGAGCGGTGCGTGTGCGAAGAAAGCGATTCACGTTGTTCTTGAATCGTTGAAGGTTATATTCGGTGGGAAATACGGCCTCAGAAAGGCCGTTCCACAAAGAGGATGTCCTCCAGAAGAAAGAGTTCTTAAACAATGATGTTCGAGGAGTATTAAGTTGAACCACATAGGGATGGGCGGAAGTGGTTTGTCGTGTATTTCTGCTATGAATTGCTCTAGGTGGAATCAAGCGGGCAATGTCAGTAGAACACTTGCCATGGAAATATTTGTAAAAGAGGGTCAAATCACCAACCTGTCTTCGATGTTCTAAGCTGTCGAGGTTCTTGGTTAGCTCGTGGTCACCGATCAGGCGAATGGCTCTCCTTTGGATGGAATCCAACAACCGAAGGGTATGCTTCGGTGCAGAACTCCAGACATGAGAGCAGTACTCCAGTGATGGTCGAATCTGGGCTTTGTAGAGTGTCAAAAGTTGTTGTGGTGTATACAGCTTTTTGGTACGGAAAAGTACACCGAGTTTCTGAGAAGCTGTCCTGGCGATTGTTACCACGTGATTATGCCAGGAAATATCTCCTCCCAGATTGACACCCAGTAAGTTAATAGACGAAGCCAGTGGAATTGCGTGTCCTGCCATGACTATATCTGGTTCTGCAATGTTAACCTTCTTAGAGAAAACTGCTGCCTGGGTTTTTTTAGCGTTAAATTCGACTTGGTTACTGTCACCCCAAGACAAAATTTCTTCCAGGTCTTTATTGAGTCGTGATACTTCATGCTGTCTGCGAAGATGTGCGTGAGCAGCCGATGTTCGAGAATTCAAAGTAAACGATGAGATAAGTGTGCTGTCGTCAGCAAAGCTATAAATTGGATTTTCTGTCTTCGCTAGAAGGTCGTTAATGTATAGTAAGAAGAGGGTTGGGGATAATATGGACCCTTGAGGAACACCAGCATTGATGGTAAAGGTGTCCGAGAGAAACCCGTCAATCGCCACTTGCAGAGAACGGTCCTGAAGAAAGCTAGAAAGCCATGAACAGAATCGACCGGGCATACCGTAGGATCGCAGTTTACTTAGGAGCCCCTCGTGCCAGACACGATCAAATGCTTTAGAAATGTCTAGTGCAATAGCCCGGGACTCCCCATGATGTTCGACTGCGTTGCTCCAAAGATGGGTGACATATGCTAGGAGGTCTCCTGTTGATCTGGACTTACGAAAGCCGTACTGATGGTCGCTGAAAATATTAAGGCCCTCTAGGTACTTTAGAAGTTGTTGGTTAATAGCTTTCTCCATCACTTTTGATATAACTGAAAGCAATGCGACAGGTCGATAGTTGCCTTCTTTGGTATAGGCTGAACTCTTGCCTTCTTCCAGCAAGATGGAAATATTCCTTTTTTGTAGGATAGGTTAAAAAGTCTACAAAATATTGGTGTTAGCTCATCAGCGCATTCCTTGAGCACTATAATAGGAATTTCATCTGGACCAGAAGCCTTCCTGACATCGAGCCCTTTAAGAATTCGTTTGACAGGACGCTGACGGAATACGATATCAGTCATTTCCGATTGAACTGCTGGAATGTTCGGTGGGGTTTTTCCCTAAGAGTCTACGTTGGAATGAGAAGAAAATAGTTCTGCCAGTAAGTTCGCTTTATTTCCGGCTGTGGTTGCTATTGTGCCGTCGGAACGTGTTAGAGGTGGAATATTTGATTTGGTAAAATTTTGACTGACGGCCTTAGCGACTGACCAAAAAGACCTAGATCCGTTAGGACTGGCAAGAAGTTTGTTTTTGATCCTCGTGTTATGCGTCTCTTTGCTTTGATCTATCGTTTGCTTACACTGGTTTCGAGCGGTAACAAGGGTGGTGCGATTCTCAGCCGTTGGATTTTTACGCCACTGTCGGTAAGCTAGATTTTTAGATCTGACTGCGCGCTCGCAGTTTTTGCTAAACCAGGGCTTGTCGTTAGAAGGGCGCTTATTGGAATAAGGAATAAAGGCTTCCATGCCAGTTAGAATGACATCGGAGACCTCTTGAGCACAAACGGAAGGATCATCAGAAGAAAAGCACACGTTCAGCCAAGGAAAAGTGTGAAAATGGTTCTTCAGTTCTTCCCACCTGGCTGATCTGTAATGCCAAATCTTGCGAGGTTTAGGAGGCTGCTCAGAACAAATTGGTAGCTCGCTTAGTGTTGAAATAAGTTTGTGATCGGAAGATCCTAGCGGATACTGAACGGAGACAGTGTATAGGTCTGGGTTTGATGTCAAAAAAAGATCCAACAGACTAGCAAAATCACCATCTCGGTCTGGTATCCGCGTTGGTTCTTCTACGAGTTGAGTTAAGCCAGAACTGATCGTGAATGATTCTGCCTCACGGCCTTGTTCATCGTTGGTATTTGAGTATTTAAGCCAGTTGACATTATGGACGTTAAAGTCTCCAAAGATAGCGACTTCGACATTTGGATGGTTGGTTTGCAAGAAGTCGATTGTGTTGGCTAGTGATGAGAAAAGGGCTCTGTATTGGGTATCGCTTGGAGGACGGTAAAGGCAGCAGATAAACTTGGTGATTTTCTGCGTAGATATTTTAAACCACATTACATCAAACCCTGTCGGTTCAAGTGTTTCCTCTCGTTGGCAGCAAAGATCATCTCGGATAAAGAGACATACCCCAAAGTTGCGTCTAAATCGGCAATGAAAATCGTATCCAGGGTATAAATAGCTGACGGTATTTGTTGACGATCTGACCTTTGTCTCGGTCAGTGCGAGCACATGAGGTTTGGAAGATTGTAAGTGCTGGTGGACTGAATTTATGTTGGTGTTAAGCCCTCTGATGTTGCAGAAATCAATTTTGAAGTTGCTGTTTTTGGGTCTGTTAGCAACTGCAGGTGCCACACTATTTCTCCGTTGAGTGTTGTTAGGGGAACCCAGTGTATTGTAGGAGATAGTGGAAGTTCGATTAATATCGCTTGATGAGGCCACAGGACTAGCCCCCACCCGGAGATCCGATCGGGGGGCGAGTTTATCTCCGGAGTATTTTAGTCTTGGAGCTTCCATCATGCTTTTTTTTCTTTCGGTCCCACCCTGGAAACCGGTAACATCGACACGGCGACGAAACGTTAACCCAAAGAGCAATTTCACGCCGCCTAAATCGATGCAATGGTATCTCACTGGGCGATGCCGGGTGGGCCCAACAGCATCTACCATTTACAGATGGTATTGAGGAAGTTTGCAGATTAAAATGAAAATACCTAGGTTGATCATATGACAAGGATAAAAAATAAAAGGTGGACTTGCAAGTAAATGAAACAGAGGATAAGAATACAATGAACTAGAGGAGAACCAACTACTGGATAACAAGATGATCTGCGAAAGATAATAAAAAATTGGATCCACAAAGTCCATACCCTGCAGTGGACTTGATGATGGATGATGATGATGATGATGCTGATGATGATAATGGGTTAGCCACGTCGCAAGGTTAAAAAATAACTGAAGCAGAGGAGAACTAAGCAGGGACCTTCAGGTAAATTTATAGTTAAGCCATATTTTTCATATTAATGAAATATTGTTGTAAATTTTAAATCTTTTGTAGGTTTTACGCTTTTCAGTTATGAGTAATTTATTTTAAACACTAAACACATTGTAATTTTCATACGCTGTTCTTTGGAAGTGTGGATTGTACCTATCCAGAGATTTTTATTGGCGTTATAATTATTTTGAATGCTACATTTACTAAGTGACCTGTTTCAAATTAACCACTAATTACCAATTACTTTTAAGAACAGGTGTAGTAAATCTGAATCTTTTATAATTTATTTCCGAAAAATTTATTTAAAATAGAAAAATTACTTAATGATGTCTAGACTGGTAAAAACTCGTGCTTAACGTAGAGTATATATAGTAAGTAGATACCTACTTCTTAAGTTATAAATCTTTAAATTTTTTTTCTTTACGTTTATTTTTCTCGTTTTTTGTGTTTTTTTTTAAATATTTTCGGTTTTTTCCTATATTTTGTATTTTCCGTATTTTCAATTGCACTTGTGTCTTATAGATGTCGTGGTTTGTATGGGAAAAGAAAAATGTTGTTTTTATTATTTTCTTTGTAATTTTTACGTTGTCTTTTCATATCATAAGAACCTTTTTACGCCTTTTTTTTTATGGTCAAGCACAAGCACTGCAGGAAAATTCCTTTAAGGCGCTCTGAGAGCGGTGCGTGTGCGAAGAAAGCGATTCACGTTGTTCTTGAATCGTTGAAGGTTATATTCGGTGGGAAATACGGCCTCAGAAAGGCCGTTCCACAAAGAGGATGTCCTCCAGAAGAAAGAGTTCTTAAACAATGATGTTCGAGGAGTATTAAGTTGAACCACATAGGGATGGGCGGAAGTGGTTTGTCGTGTATTTCTGCTATGAATTGCTCTAGGTGGAATCAAGCGGGCAATGTCAGTAGAACACTTGCCATGGAAATATTTGTAAAAGAGGGTCAAATCACCAACCTGTCTTCGATGTTCTAAGCTGTCGAGGTTCTTGGTTAGCTCGTGGTCACCGATCAGGCGAATGGCTCTCCTTTGGATGGAATCCAACAACCGAAGGGTATGCTTCGGTACAGAACTCCAGACATGAGAGCAGTATTCCAGTGATGGTCGAATCTGGGCTTTGTAGAGTGTCAAAATTTGTTGTGGTGTATACAGCTTTTTGGTACGGAAAAGTACACCGAGTTTCTGAGAAGCTGTCCTGGCGATTGTTACCACGTGATTATGCCAAGACATATCTCCTCCCAGATTGACACCCAGTAAGTTAATAGAGGAAGCCAGTGGAATTGCGTGTCCTGCCATGACTATATCTGGTTCTGCAATGTTAACCTTCTTAGAGAAAACTGCTGCCTGGGTTTTTTTAGCGTTAAATTCGACTTGGTTACTGTCACCCCAAGACAAAATTTCTTCCAGGTCTTTATTGAGTCGTGATACTTCATGCTGTCTGCGAAGATGTGCGTCAGCAGCCGATGTTCGAGAATTCAAAGTAAACGATGAGATAAGTGTGCTGTCGTCAGCAAAGCTATAAATTGGATTTTCTGTCTTCGCTAGAAGGTCGTTAATGTATAGTAAGAAGAGGGTTGGGGATAATATGGACCCTTGAGGAACACCAGCATTGATGGTAAAGGTGTCCGAGAGAAACCCGTCAATCGCCACTTGCAGAGAACGGTCCTGAAGAAAGCTAGAAAGCCATGAACAGAATCGACCGGGCATACCGTAGGATCGCAGTTTACTTAGGAGCCCCTCGTGCCAGACACGATCAAATGCTTTAGAAATGTCCAGTGCAATAGCCCGGGACTCCCCATGATGTTCGACTGCGCTGCTCCAAAGATGGGTGACATATGCTAGGAGGTCTCCTGTTGATCTGGACTTACGAAAGCCGTACTGATGGTCGCTGATAATATTAAGGCCCTCTAGGTACTTTAGAAGTTGTTGGTTAATAGCTTTCTCCATCACTTTTGATATAACTGAAAGCAATGCGACAGGTCGATAGTTGTTTGGCATGGTTTTCTTGCCTTTCTTTGGTATAGGCTGAACTCTTGCCTTCTTCCAGCAAGATGGAAATATTCCTTTTTTGTAGGATAGGTTAAAAAGTCTACAAAATATTGGTGTTAGCTCATCAGCGCATTCCTTGAGCACTATAATAGGAATTTCATCTGGACCAGAAGCCTTCCTGACATCGAGCCCTTTAAGAATTCGTTTGACAGGACGCTGACGGAATACGATATCAGTCATTTCCGATTGAACTGCTGGAATGTTCGGTGGTGCTTTTCCCTCAAAGTCTACGTTGGAATGAGAAGAAAATAGTTCTGCCAGTAAGTTCGCTTTATCTCCGGCTGTGGTTGCTATTGTACCGTCGGAACGTGTTAGAGGTGGAATATTTGATTTGGTAAAATTTTGACTGACGGCCTTAGCGACTGACCAAAAAGACCTAGATCCGTTAGGACTGGCAAGAAGTTTGTTTTTGATCCTCGTGTTATGCGTCTCTTTGCTTTGATCTATCGTTTGCTTACACTGGTTTCGAGCGGTAACAAGGGTGGTGCGATTCTCAGCCGTTGGATTTTTACGCCACTGTCGGTAAGCTAGATTTTTAGATCTGACTGCGCGCTCGCAGTTTTTGCTAAACCATGGCTTGCCGTTAGAAGGGCGTTTATTGGAATAAGGAATAAAGGCTTCCATGCCAGTTAGAATGACATCGGAGACCTCTTGAGCACAAACGGATGGATCATCAGAAGAAAAGCACACGTTCAGCCAAGGAAAAGTGTGAAAATGGTTCTTCAGGTCTTCCCACCTGGCTGATCTCTAATGCCAAATCTTGCGAGGTTTAGGAGGCTGATCAGAACAAATTGGTAGCTCGCTTAGTGTTGAAATAAGTTTGTGATCGGAAGATCATAGCGGAGACTGAACGGAGATAGTGTATAGGTCTGGGTTTGATGTCAAAAAAGATCCAACAGACTAGCAAAATCACCATCTCGGTCTGGTATCCGCGTTGGTTCTTCTACAAGTTGAGTTAAGCCAGAACTGATCGCGAATGATTCTGCCTCACGGCCTTGTTCATCGTTGGTATTTGAGTATTTAAGCCAGTTGACATTAACAAACAAAATTATGAAAAAAAAATCCTAGATGTTGCGCATAGTTAATTAATTTTTATTTATATAGAAAGAATCTATTTATTAAAAACACAACGTTTGATTAAAACTGCAAAACAGATAGAAAAATTTATTCTAAAGTAAAATTAGTATCAGAAACCAATAAAAACAGTTTTTAACGTTATGTAAGATGTTTGTTTCAAAAAAAAACTATTTATATTTATTGATGCACCTAATCATCAGACGCAATAAAAACAGTATTATGCAAACGCAGTATATTATCATCTCTTCAAATATTTAATAAATATCTTACGATCTGTCAAATCCATTCCAAAAGTAAAAATTGTTTTAATTAAAAATCCAAGTCACTTTCAACCAATACGAAGCATTAGGCGGACTTAGTAAGATTTCGTTAAACTTCATTGGCTACGCATCTTATTAGCTTTCTTTCTCCCACTTTAATTCCATCGCATCTTATCGACAAAGACAGAAACGCGTCTTAAGTTAAACCGCGATTCAAACTTCTACTTCCCACTATATCAAATCAAACCTTCTTAGTCAAAGCACTTCTTTGACGAGCGGTGCTAAACGCGTGAGTTCGAATTTTTTTTAATACAATTTTTTTTCGATATGATGTCTAATTCGATATCTGTATCACGTTCATCGTCAACTAGCAGCGGTTCCGCGGCTTCGACGCAAATTTTACAAAGTGTCACGGCTTCGACGGATTCTTGTAACCAAGAATTGGACAAAAGTGAGATCAATGATGCTGTTACTAAAGTTCTTCAAGGATATGATTGGACATTGGTACCTATTGCTTCCAAGTGAGTTGATTTTATTTTATACAAAAATGATTAATATTAAAATAGCTATAATAGCTACATATAAATATATAAAAAAAAAATGTGAGCCGTCACGGGACGCCTGGCAGATGTGAAACATCAACATTATTTTGTAAAAGTATATGCAGTATTCAATAAAAAAAAGAGTGCGCGATTAAAGTAACCATTGAAAAATTTAAAAACTTTGAAAATTTTCAAAATTATCATGATTTTCAAATTTTTGAAAAATTTTGAAAATGTAAAAATTCTTTTATTAAAAATTAAAATTTGTTTATTAATGGAACAATTGGAACTATGTTCCTTACGGTAGGCTTGGAGAAGATAGGGATTTTGCGGTGTGACTGAACTGAAAAAAATGTAATAGTAAAAACCGTAACGAAAAACCCGTAACGAGACGTAGAATGCTCGCCTGCCACGCGGGAGGCTCGGGTTCGATTCCCAGCCGATGCAATTTTTTTTTTGTATATATCTTAACTTTTACCTTTTTTTGTTAAAGTAATATGAGATATAATTTTTAAAAATCTTGATAGTTGAAAGTAGTTAGGAAAGGTGAGAAGAAATAAATGTATACATTACTCTTTAAAGCTTACCTTGAATTTTAAAGAAGCTTTTTTCTTAACGCCAAGATTAAATTAGACGCAGGCGTTACAGTCGTATACACAAGCGAGTAGTGTTATGTGTCGATTCTTTATTAGCCGAAGGAACATAGTTCCTATCTTGTGTCCCATGAAACCATTTTAACTTGTTTAGTTTTTATATTTATTTACCTAAATTTTATAAGATAATATGCACTTGTAAGTCTATATTTCAATTTTTAATATTTTTACACATCAGTAAAAGTATTAAAAATTAAAATATGAGCTTTAAAAGTGTATTTCTATATGAAACAATTCATACCCTGTCCCGCCAAATTTTTGAATCGATGAGCTTCTTCCCCCTATTGTTGGCGCGCTACCGTCGTGTCGCTCAAAACATGAGACCAATTTCATATAAGATATCAGTACATCTCTTTAATTATATTATCGATGCGTTAGGTTTTTTACGTCATACGTCACCGTCGCCACGCGAGAAATCTGATTTACGTGCCGCTATAGATGTTTCACATCAAAAACAAATTAGTTAAAAGTAAGATCTTGTTCAAAATTTTACATAGGGAGAACTTTAAAATTAGAATTATAGAACACAATAGAAGTTTTATCCATAAACAAACAAATTTAACTTGTGTAAAACATTTAGGATTAGAAAACCACAATTTTAACGCTAATTTACAAATTTTACATCATAAAACAAACTATTGGAAACTAAAGATACAAACATTCTGGTTACATTTACTTAATGATCAAACAGATGTTAATACATCACCACTTTGAAACAGTTTTTCTTAGAAATACAATCTATGAGTATTTCAGTATTAATTTCCTAAATTCTTTAAATCCCATAATAGCAAATTTTATTTTTTTAGTTGTATTTTAGCATCTTAAGAAAACAAAGTTTGATGAAATATGTCATGCTGAAATAAATTTAACCGAAAATTTGTTAAAATAGTAATTTACGTAACAAGTCCGAAAAATATTGTTTTTCCGGACGAGTAGACTAAATCCCAGGACGAGCCGTAGGCGAGTCCTGGAAATATGCGAGTCTAAAAAACATGCTGCGTACACGACTTTTCCACAAACGTATAGAATAACAAATTTATAAGACACATTTTTCTATACTAATATTATAAAGAGGAAAGGTTTGATTTTTTGTTTGTTTGTTTGTTTGAAATGAATAGGCTTCGAAACTACTGGACCGATTTCAAAAATTCTTTCACCGTTGGCAAGCTACACTATACCCGAGTGACATAGGCTATGTTTCATTTTAAAAAAAATAGGGATCCTTACTAAAATGCCATTAATGTAATCAAAAATGACCTTAAAATCCCTACATCGCGTGCGCTGAGAATACTATTGATTATAGAATAAAATAGTGTACTACGATTTTGAAGAATATATAAATATCTACAAAAAATGCCGCGACAGCATATGTCTAACTATTATAGTTACGTCACAATAACTAATTTTTATTTTTTTAAATTTATCTTGGTATTAATCCTTATCAAAATAACTTATTTCATAATCACGACAGATATCACAAATTTAGCATGTGCAATGGGACAAGGCTACTTATAAAGGAATTAAAGGACAATTAAGTTGTAGCAACCAATATAACTGAACCACCAGCTGGTCAACTAGCTCATACACTGAGGATACCGATGATCCCAACTGATCTACCAAATCCATTTAAATCGCTTCAATTTCCTATCAAAACATTACTAATAATAAGTCTCAAGGTCAAACCTTCCAAATAGTAGGGATCGGTTTTCCTTATGGCCAACCGCCTAAGGCGGGTCGGAGCACCTGAAAATCAATTTATTTTGCTGCCAGAAAATAAAACAACATGTAATATTGTTTACAGAGAAGCGTTAACCCAATAAATTTAATGGCTTTTGTTATTTTTCTTTAATCCCCGTGCAAAGCCGGGGCGGGCTGCTAGTTTATTATATTTCTTTGTAGAACAAAATTTCGAACATTTTAATTGTTATTTGTATTAAATATTGAAAATCCATTTTTGTTGCTGTTTCCTCGCCAGGATGAGGTAATAACTCTCTGGCCTGGCCAGTCTACAGTTCGTAGATTCATGCCGGGTATACTTAAATGCCTTTTGTTGAAGTTAGAACAAGAAAGTAAAGTTTCTGTTTCACATTGATTGTTTACATCTGACAATTTTTGAATGGTCTTGGAAGTGGTAAAAAAAGTTTTACCTTTAATAATGTCTTCAGACAAAAAGCTTTAATTTGACATTTCATTTCTGTCTGTAGCCCGTCAAATCACGGATGAAGACAGACAGACAAACGGAGAGACAGACGCACACAATCTTGAATATTTTCTATACACCCAGCATTTTAATCACAATAGTTGTACTCATACGCTTTAATTATATTATATATGTATGGAATAGATATGACTCAAAAAAAAAATTTATAATGAGACTGTTCTATTTTTATAACTGACTTAAAACCAATATAAAACTGGAAGTTCCAATGTATCAATGTGTAGGAATAATAAAAAAAGTTAAAGATTGTTTATTTCTTTTTTTTTTTGAATCGATAAAAAAAGTGTTTCAATGCTTTCAACTGTGTGGAATGGGTAAAAAAACATGCTAATGTGTATCTAGACTAAAATCGACTGTCTGAGTATCGATTCATATTATTCGATTTTTTTTATTTTAAGTTTTTTCTCAATTTACAAAATTTTATAGTTTTTTCTATCACTATTTTGATTATCCGAATTATTTTTATCTAATTCGTTAGGTTTTACCCAAAGGAAATGAAACCGCGGATCTTCTGGCCAAGAAGGGAGCGGATACACGATTTACTGGTCCAGAACCTGTATTGGGACTGCCTAGAGCCTGGGTAAGGACCAAAGTCAGGAACTGGGCCTGGGAAGAGTCGACCAAACACTGGAGTAACACTGTTGGGCTAAGGCACTCGAAGCTGATGCTCAAAGGCTACTCCAAAAAACTCACGTCTGACATACTGGATCTAGGCAGGAGTCAGATCAGAGTACTAGTCGGCCTGCTCACCGGGCATGGACCATTCAGACTACACCTTCGGAGGATGGGGATTCTGACACAGGAACCCACCTTGTGCCGACTGTGTGACATGGACGATGAGACGGCAACTCACATTCTATTCGAGTGTGAGGCCTTGGACTATAAACGGTTCCTCATCTTCGGTGACACGAATCCTGAATCCTATCAACACCTTGAGGAGCTGGTCCCAGGACTCAAATCTATTATAAAGGGAACTGCCCTGTGGCAACAGTGACTCAAGGAATTTAGGTCAACTGGATTCTAGCCTTCCTGAGGATCAGCGGGATGCTGATTTTCAGCTGAACAAACTAGAGTCCTGCAAGCACGGGTGCATGTAAGGACTCTTGGTGCCGAACCTGGTCACAATATTCCCATAGGAAGCAGTGCTTAAAACATAGGGCTCCATAGGTGAGACCATGCCAAGTTACTTAGATTAGATTAGGTTTTACCCAAATTTTTGTTTCAGTTTTCAATTCTACGGTTTTTTTCCAATTTTTTTCTGTTTTTTTTTTATTCTTTTCATTTCTCCTCACTCCAAATTTTTTTAGCATATACTATCCAAAGGAAACCTCATTTCGATAAAGATAACCAAGATAAAGATAAAGAAGTAGAATGTGCGTCTTGGGTTGAGAGTATGTCGTCTGATTGTCTTCTGTAATTTATTGCAATGGCACAGTAAGTGTTTGAATGTCTCAAGTTTGCTGCTGTACAATCTACAGCTAGAGTCCAGAATCCAGATGTTTATCTGGTTTTGGGCTGTACTTAGAACTAATTCTGGATCGTACAATATTGTGGATGTTCCTTTACTTACAGGTCAACTTCCTCGTTGCCTTGTACTTCTCTATGACCTGGTACCAAACTAGTTTGACACTCTATTGAATATCAGGTTCTAGATTGAGAGCCCCTTTTGGTTCTTTAAAGTGCCAATAGCCGCCTGGGTGTCTGTAGTTAAATTCATAAACATTTGTTTTATTAAAAACTACACTTGTTTTTTCTTGCTTGCTGATTGCTAGATTGCATATATTTTTACCTTTAACCTAAAACACATTGGTTCAGAAATTTGAACATTTCCATCACTGCTGTAAATTTCTACTCTTAAACCATCTTTAGTCTTAGACACTACTCATACGAAGATACTGCAATCTCGGAAAGAATGGGATACTTGGCGACTAAGAAACGCCTCATTTGTAATAAGGCGGTAAAACTTAGACTAAGATAACGGGCCTGTAATACATATCGTCTTATTAGAGACTGAATAAGAGAAAACGGTCTGAGTTTGGCGGCAGATATGACTGAGGCAGAGGCCCTAGAAAGAGAGAAGGAGTAATTTTCGACGTAGACGGAGTGCAGATCATACCCAAACGATGCGTAAAGTATCTGAGGGTAACTCTGCATGAGAATGGCAGATGAGGGAGCATCTGAAAAGAGTAACCTCAAATGCCCACGAAAGATCGAAGGCCCTCGGAGGCTTCATGCCAAGGATTGGCGGGCACTAGCCCGAAAGGATGAGGACCCTCCATTCTGCATATAATCCATCATTTTGTGAGACACGAAACGGTTGGGGTTCCCTTTTACAGGAGACTCCTCACCAGGGTCGACGTAGCGATATTGTCATCGGCGAAAATGGAAGGCGTGAAGAGAGGGCCAAATCTATTGAGATGTGGCAAGCGGAATGGAATGGGTGGGAATATGTGTCTCAGTAGACAAAGTCACTCATAAGAACTGGGTTGGAGTGTAAGTACCGTTCTACGATTACGCTTTGATCCAGGTATTGACTGGGCTTAGGTGTTTCCGACCGTACCTGTACAGGGCAAAAACGCCTGAGTGTTCGTACTGTGGGATTTTGGACACTGTCCAACATACGATGTTGAAGTGTGTTAGATGGACGCAAGAAAAAGAGAGGTGGAGTGAATGCAGGTAGGAAGACAACTCTATGCAAGCGTTGGTTGATTAAAAATCAGAATGTTTTGGACAGTTGTTTTGGGTTAAGGCCGGTTTATGTATCCTTACGATGGAAAGGCTTTATCTCCAATAAAATATTAAGGGAAGTTACACCCATTTTCATTATCTGGTATGAATCCCACGATTTCAGTAGTGTCTGTGTGAGTATGACGGACAACCAAAGTATTTAAGTCTCCATGAAACCGTTTTCTTTATTTTAGTATCTTCATATGAGTAATGCTGCCTTTGATTAGTTTATGCTCGAAGTTCAAAACAATCTTGCTTTGGTATACTGTTTTTTTATTATTTATCTACTGGTTGAATTTACAAGAATAAAGAATAGAAATTCCTTATGTACAAAGATAGAAACAAGTTTGTTTATAGTAATAAAAGCTTCTTAAATATTGATTTACGGTAAAAAACCAAAAATGTAAGTTTATCTCACAGAAACATACTACAATTCACGCGTGGGCGATAAATCTATTTTACATACACACTTTTATGGTTGGATGGTAATGATGTAAATATTTTTTTATGTCAAGGATCCACAAAGTTTAATTAAGAAAAGAAAATATGTAGTTACAATGATTTCAATGATTGTTTTAAACAGAAAGATATTTTGACTGAAGATATATTTTTTTTGATTGATTCATTGTCTCAATATCAAAGCTAGAAGGCGACAAAATTGTGCTGATTTTTGTTTATGATATGGAACGTGCTAAATAGATATTTCCAATAATCATCAGTTGATATTTGTTAAGTTTAAAAACAAAATCAAAAACTATTGATTCCGCTTGCGACAAATAAGAAAACGCTGAATCAGTAAATTTTATAACAGATTTTGCCAATCCAATTCTCTTCAAAAATAGTTTCAAATTTCAAATACATGAATTGCGGCACAACAGTTGTTACATATTACAAAAAAATATCTACACAAGTAACTAATTAACAGCTCTAGATGTACTTTAATTAACACGCCAGAAACTTTGTTTAAAGCGGCTCAAATGAAAGAACTTAAATATAGAAAATTAGGTACGCAAATACATCACTGGTTCGAAAAAGAAAAGGTGCTAGCGTTGATTTCATAAGAACATATTAGTCTAATTCGGAAATTCATTAGAACAGTTAACAGTAAATTAGTTAAGTATAGCAAAAATCCAATAGAAAAAGTTTCGCCTAACGTGTATAAGTTGAAAGTGTAAGAAAAAAAAACAATAAATAGAACGGTTAAAGAAGGAATAATCAAGGAAAGATTTTCGATCACTTCAATTTGATCACACGTGGTAAATGCCTCAAGATGACATGCCAAAGAAATTTAACTTACGTTTCACCACAAAACTGGGTATTAAATCTGAATGGAACAAAGGCACTATATATTGGGGCTAAGCCAAAATGCCATAAAATGGTATACAAATGGCTCCAAGTCAGATAATGGCACAGACGCAGGGGTTTTTGGACCTAGAGCCAAATACTCTTGGGTGCATACCCAAGCATTTTTCAAACGGAAATTTGTGCCATTGAAAGATGTATAGAACTTAATATTAAAAGGAACTATCGTAGACAAAAAAATTGTTATCATGTCAAGCAACATCAAAGCTCTGAAATCGCATACAATCAGTTCAAAGATCATCTAGGAATGCCTAGGCAAATTAAATAAACTACGACAAAATAACACTGTTACCCTCTTATGGGTTCCAAGACACATACGAATAGAAGGAAACGAAACAGCAGATAATTTGGCAAAAGAAGGAGGAAACCCCATACTTGGGACCAGAACCATCTTGTGGAATCAGCAGTAGTACAATTTTTGAAAAAACTAAGGAAGGAAATGGATAGCGAAAAATCCAAGTGTTGAAACGATCTAGAAGGACTAAGACAATCGAAAACGCTCCTGGAAAACTATAACCAAAATAGATCTTTAAAATGTCTTAACTTTAGTAAGAAGAACCTCCGGAGGTAAAGGATGAAACCTCAATACATATACTCTCAGAATGCATTGCATTACGTAATTTTAGGGTCATACGAAATAGAAGCCTAACGATACCCTAAACCTTCTAAAAAACATAGAACTAGAAGAGCTGCTATAATTTTCAGTTTACTTGAGGTTATCTAAATTATAATAGTTTCAATTCCACCTGTACTTGTAAATATTTGTTGAAACACTATTTTTATTTCTCACTTTTGGTCTAAACAAATATAAAGTTTATTATATTAAGGCAGACTCGGTATTAAATGATAATACAGGTACAAAAATTTGAAGATTTGTTTCATCAAATAGGAAGTGTAGTGTTTGAATTTCGCACGTATGGTTTGATAAAATTTTTATAATCCATGGGAACATTTATTTCTTGTAACTTATTTTAAGTAATACTTGATCGTTGGCGCTAAGATTTTATGTTATAAAAATTATCTTTAAAACAACAAAAACTTAAATTATGTACATCAAAGGAATACCACAAATGTGTAAATATGTGAAAGCATATATTTAGTCAATTTAGAAATACATCTAATAGGTAGAACAAACTAAAGACACTCAGCTTTAATTAAGCAAAACTGTTGTTTAATTAGAACCTAGTAAAATCTATATACAAACAGTTCTAATACACATTTTAAACATGAAGGATAAAAAGCAATAAAATATCAATTCCTTTAACGTTCTAAGCTATTGATTACGTCCTAAAAATTAAGGCAATTAAGAACCAAGACGTCCAAGGATTTTTATTTTATGAATCGTTTTAAATGGCCATTTTATTTTTACGAGGATTGTCTTTTTAGTTTTGCATGTAGCCATAAAGACAGAAAATATATAGACTTTAAGTACTTTCTTTCTTTTCAAAATATGTTCCAACAAGATTAATACACTACGTTCAAATCAATTGCTAAAACAGCTATTACGGTCTTCAGTTGACACCTGTAAAATCGCTGTTTTAAAGGCATCGATGACTTCTTCTAGCGACTAGAATCCTTGCCCAGGTATTGAATTCTTGATCTTTGGGAACTTAAATACTGTGGATGGTCTAACAATTCGATGCTTTGAAGCTCCAAAATTTCGATTTTCTTTTGGGTAGTGTAAACACTTGCAATGTCCTGTTGTCTGGATCTGGAAATTTGGGAGCGGCGAGCTAGTGCTCAGCCAGCCCTGAGGCCACATATGACCCATTGTGCATCCTCCCGTATGTAGGGATATCCTCACCTCAGGATGTCACCAGGCCTATTGATTTAAAATAGGTGATGAGGCTCCCGAGGGGGATCTCCCTGACATCGGCTGGTGTAAGCTAATACTCGCCCAACACAGATCTTCTGATTTCAGAAAAAGCAGAGCAGTCATACATAATGTGTTCTACTGTTTCCTCTTCTTGTTCGCAGCCTCTGCATAGCGGCGATTCTGTTAGTTTCATCCTAAAGAGATGTTGTCGCAATTGGCAGTGACCTGTCAGGATTCCTACAGCTGTTCGGAGATTTTGTCTGGTCAATGCCTTAAATTTTTTTGCTGTTTCCTCGCCACGATGAGGTAATAACTCTCTGGCCAGTCTACAGTTCGTTGTTTCATCCCAGCACTGTTAAAATTTTTGGTGAGAGTGCTGTTTGATAAGGTCCCCGACTGCGGACAATGTTAGCTTGGTAGATGGGCGAGGGCTAACATATCTGTAGCCCGCAGTCCTCTTTGCTAAATTGTTCGCATTGCGGTTGCCTTTAGAGTTCCCATGTCCTTTGATCCAGCTGAGAGTGACCACGTTATTCTGGCTGGCCTCAGTTAGAGATTGGTGACATTCTAGTACTAAACTTGAAGTGAAACGTGGTCTTTTCAAGGTCAGTAGTGCTTGTCGGCAGTCTGTATATATATTTATATTCCTACCTGTGATGTTCCTATTGATTAATTCTTTTGCAGCTATGGTTATGCCTGTGAGTTCTGACTGAACCACACTTGACAAGCCATCCATAGCCCATTTTGTTTTTAGGCTTAAGGATCTAGAGTAAATTCCACATCCCACACCTTGCTTTGTTTTTGATCCATCCGTATATACGCTCAGAGCGTTCACTACGTTGGGGTCTGCTGTCTTGTTTGTTAATATTTTGTAGGGTTTGTCAAAGACAAATCTTGGTGCGACGGCATCCGTGACTGCCTGTAAGAGTGGTATCACTTTTATCGATTCCCTCCACAGACTATCCCTATATGTGCCAGTCCCTACAGTGGGTTCGATACCAACCGTGCGAAAGCGTACCATGGTCATCAATGCGACCTCCTTAACAAATATATCAAGGGGGGTGAGACCAAGTATGACTTCCATTGCGCTGGTCGGTGTGCTTCGCATGGCTCCTGTTACGAGAAGGCATGCTGATCTTTGAATTTGGTTTAATTTTTTGATAGCTGTCGTTTGTTTCACTTTAGGCCACCACACGACAGCACCATATGTTAACATAGGTCTTATGATTGCCGTGTAGATCCACACGGTGACCTTGGGGGATAATCCCCAGGTCTGTCCTATGGTTCGGCGGCATTGCTCATAAGATATAAATGCTTTTTTAACTCTGCTTTCTATGTGTGAGTTCCAAGTCAGCTTGCTATCAAGGATAACACCTAAGTATTTCACTTCTGTAGCAAAGCTTAATTTAACGTTGAAAAGACTGGGTGCGTTTAAGCCCCTAGGTTTCGTTTTCTTCCTGTTGTAGAATGATTCGCTTTTACGCAGTTTTGTAATAATTTCTGGTAAACAAACGTTTATATACCAATCAGAAGTAACCTTTCTTTTATCTACTAAAGCCACATGACCAGATTTTGACACAAAAGTTGCGACCATTTTCTTTGACACACTTCGAGAACGGTTTTTCCTCATCGTGAAACACCCACACAGTGGATTGGCGTCATTTTCCTGTTCGTAGGAGTAAATCTAAGATTCATCGCCAATTACAATACTATAAACGTTTTATGATGTTGAACCGTTCCAATGTTTTTCGACAGCAATTGATGCGAACCGATTTTGCTCTTCTGTGAGCAAATAAAGAATGCAACGGTAGACCAACTTTGTAACACTCAGTTCTTGATGTAGGATCTTTTGGATCAGGTTCTTTGAAATGCCCAAAGATGCCTCGATCTCCCAGTTTGTTACATTGAGGATATTCTTAATTAGCTAACAAACCGCATCGATGCTTTGCTGTTTTGGGTGGACTTAGCCTGGATTTGTTGCTGGGACTAGAGCGACCACGTTGAAATTCGAAATAACCGCAGAAAATAGTTGATTGGTGTAGTGCTTCATTCCCAAACACAGCGAGACATTGATCTTGGGATAATTCTCTCCGAAAATTGTAAAAAATTATTGCTTGAAAATGTTCTCGGCTAAGATCCATTTTTCGACCGACTTGCTAATTTCAAAAATTCACTCTTTCGCAATGAAAATCTGGATTTATGTCAACCCAAGATTAAGGTTAGATTTGTGTCTGAAGGTTTTATTGGTGGAGGCGGTGGAGCCTCGTGGGGTGAAAATGAAATTAATTTTCAATGAAGACTTCATATGGCACCATAAATAATTTTTAAACTTTTCTTGTTTTTAGGGCAGCCTCAGATAAGAGAAAACTACATGTTAAAAGACCTATGAATGCTTTTATGGTATGGGCACAAGCAGCTAGAAGAAAATTAGCAGACCAATATCCACAGCTACATAATGCTGAGCTTTCAAAAACACTTGGAAAACTTTGGAGGTAAGTCTTATTTATTTTAAAGTTACAAACGTGGGTAAATGTAAATAGTGTAAAATATATAGAAAAAATTCTTGATATTTCGTGATTGTTTACCAATTTATGTTTTAAACATTTTTTTTAATACTTTATGTTTATGGGTCGATGCCCTTCTTTTTTCTCAAACGATGTAAATTCACATTAACACGATATTATATCGATATAATTTATATTATAAGCAATCAGTCAAACCATAAATTTTAAACCATTTAGCTTCCAAATAAAATCGCACAAAATACTGTAAAAAAATCTTCCAGAGTCGAATTATTATTTTGCTTAAAACCCGTTTCAACGTGATTAGTCTTATGATGAACGTACGAGGTCTGTTAATTAAGTTCCGAATCGATTGCAATAAGATATTTATTTCACAATTTTTAATTTTTTCTCTTCAATATACTTTCGATTAGCATCCCGACACCCATGCGAACCTTTTACTGTGCGTAGAAGTTCTGCAGGTCATCTTCCCACAGGCTGTTGAGTAGATGCGCAAATTTTTGTTTTATTATATTAATCTAAACAACTACCCAAGCCGAAACTTTAAAGCTCAGGGCCGTAATAGGATCCATATTATACCAGCAGGTATTGACTGTTCTTTCCAATTATTTTTTTTCGTAAACCCAATAAAAGAATATAATTTCTCAAATTTTTCAATTAAAAGGTTTCAATTCACTTTAATTGATTAGTATAATATAACTTCGTGCACCCAAACCTGTACAGATTAAAACCAATTAATGTAATACCATGAAAGCGATAACCAGATGTCGTTGCACCCTAATTAAGATAAGAAAGGTCGATAGACTTATAGTGGGTTCACTTCAAACAGGATTTAATTTTTGGGAACAATTAGACGTAGCAGGGTACTAAATCTGGCCAATAGGATGCTTGTTCCAAGTCTGTAATCTAGTTTTTGGCAAAATAGTGTCACGGGCTAATTTCGCGTTAGCGATAGATATCTTAATTTGTAAACAAATTGTTTGCTTACCTTAGGAATTCTCCGTCATTATTAAAGGTTTACTGGAGTCAAGGAACCAGTTGATTTAGATCGATTATAGTTAATCATCAACTTATAAATATATTCTGGCCATAACTAATGTTGCTAATATTGTTTTGAAAGTAAATTTATTTAATCCAGGTTATGAATTCTTGTAGTGTTTATTTTTGAAATTAGTCATTTTTCGCTTTCATCTGACTGAAGTACTACTTCTTTCTTTTTGTCGATAACTATTAGTATTGGGTTCTACGGCCAGTTGTTTCGTGGAATTGTTGTTTTGCGTAACAAGATTGAAAATAAACGAGGGAATTAAGTAATGTTGAGATTTTGGTGTTACCTTGTTAAGTAATAAGATCAGTTGTTATTAAACGATTACTGTTTGTTTGTAAGTTGGTAGCTGTGATCCTACGTTTATTGTCCTTATAGTAGTAGAGGCCATTTATTTTAAGGTGTGTCAATCTCATGAATTGTGAAACATAGAAATTTCCTTTTTACTGTCAACCTTCGTCTCGAGCAGATGCTCCAGAAGATTTTTGGTTTAAGTTTTAAATCGCGGTGAATCCGTAACAATTAATTTTGGATTTTTTGAAACTAAACCTCATTTTCCATTTGAATCGTTGTTGAGTTAGATTCTGTTGTTATTTTTGGACAGATTCATTGGAAAAGCCGCGTGTCGGATTTTTGTTAGATCTTCTGTGATAGATCAAGAAACAAGAGATTTAAAACCGTTCAGACGGTGAGCTGTGGTAGAATACCCGCAATTAGCAACGAGGAGATTGATTTACCCGTCTACCAGCTAGGGTGTCACTAGTTTAATGAAAGAAACCCTATCTTAATAGGGTCCTAGATACGGGCATAAATCCTAGATACGGGCATAAGTCCTAGATAGGCAGAATTTTAATAGCTGACCCTATACTTAGTACGAGCTTAAGTTATTGTGATTGGTGCAAGCCTATTGGTTCTAGAACAGGCTTGATTTTTGGTACCAGCCTAAGTATTGGAGAAGCCAAGGACTGCGGAAACTTATTTAGACTAACAGATAAGCCTAATTAGTTTAAGTCGTAACTTAGTTAGTTAAAATCTATTTTTCTTGTTCTTTGTATTGCGTGTGATCACACATTCTAGTTAATTTAACTTTTAATATTAGTCACATATATTTTTTTTTATAAATATCAATAGCGTTGTCAAGCACGAGGCTTGACAGTTGTGTAAATTCTCAATTTTCATTAAAGAAGGGTCTAGTTGATATTTTGGTTTTATTTAGTTCACTTTATCGTTTTTTTTTATTGTGCAATTCAAATAGTACTGTTTAATATTTTGAATTTACTTAATTATCTCCAGTGGGTGAAGTGGTGCATGGAACATCAGGGGTTTCCGATTTTAACCGTACAAAATCGGTGGCGCACTCACTTTATTTTGGCACTTACCCTCTACGGCTGAGCTGGACATAATTTGCCAGTAGAGAAACCACCACCGAACTCAGCTGGAGTTGAATTTATTTAGTTAATTTATTTGTTTTTCTAAATTTGATTTTTTTTTTTAAATTCATTAAAATACGTGGCAATAGTTGTTGACAGGCAGCACGTTAGGAGCTGGCGTGTTGTCTTCTTGTCTCTTTCCACATTTTGGAACTTTAGACAAATTTTTGCTCGGAATTTTCGTATAGCGTCCATATAGTAGTATTAATTGACTATGTGACCTTAGGATATTTCATGTGGAGCACACCTCGTATATCGAAGAAAACAATCAACACCAACTTGATTTGCTCGCTTTTTTGGTTTTTGGAGAGTTTGGAGATATCCAGTGCATTGGTTGCCTCTTTGTTTCAGGAATATGTTTTTAAATGAGTGTTTATAAAGGTAAAATTAAAATTTTGACCTATTTATTTTGCTGTAGTATAAAATACGGTAAAGTGTAATATAGTAATGCCGACAAAGTTTTATTTTGATCGACATATCAGATGTTAAGTATGTTGCCAAAGCTCATTAATATCTTTATATACATTAAATGTTTTCAAATTAAATGTACCTGAATTTATTAATGATCCGTGAATAAACCCAAAGCGTGCCAAGTAAAAGATACTGTGCTAGGAAAAAATAATAGAAAAATGAATTTTTATTTAGAAAAATGAAATTTTTGAATAGTTATTGTTTGATAATAGATTTTTTCTATTTATTAATTGATAAATAATCATTGTCATATTATTTTGTTCGGTAAATTAATTGATAAATTATTAATATGCTTTCGGTTAGATCAATACAAAACAAGCTTATCATTTGATTGTCCGCGTAGTAATCTGTATTATTTTTAGTATTAATTATTATAGAAATATGTATCGGATGGCATTATAAGGTCAAGAAAGGGTTACTTTCAAGTTAACAGATGCTTTCCAGTCACGGTCAATGATCGACTTGTAATTGTCACATTTTTTTCTTATAGTTTTGTAACCAGAATATTTATCAAATTAATTCAAATCATATCAGATGATTTAAAATACAAATAAATATAGTCTATAGGTACCTATTTATCACAATTTTTAGTAGAAAGAAACTAATCACATATCATAAACAGAGTGGATATATTAAAATTATTATAAAATAAAAGTGGTACAAAAAGAAGTAGATTCAATTTATTATAAACTAGTTGATCGTACCGCATAAAAAACTTTATCATATCACATGCATTGGAACAGCTAGTTTTGATCCCTGTTTTGCCAGTGGAAACAAGACAATTTCAGACCAATGCAACTGTCAGTCAGAAACTGACAGTTGTTTCTGCTCTAGAGGAGAAACAACGTTGTTTCTCCTCTAGGGCAGAAACAAATGTCATTATTTCAAGTCTGTCAGAATGTTTCTGACTGACAGTTGCATTGGTCTGACATAGTCTTACTTCGACTGGCTACAGAGATCAAAACTCGCTGTTTCAATGCATGTGATATGAAAAATATTGTGTGTGGCACGGGATGAAACAAAGACGATTTCTGACTAGGGCGACAGTTCACTGCCCGAGCTTGGGGCAGTGAACTCTCGCCCTAGTCAGAAATCGTCTTGTTTCACCCCCTTCTCACACAATCTTTTGTTTAAGAAAAAATGTAATTTTTTATTGATTGTGGTTTTTACGAAAAGCTATCTGCCACTAAAAATCCAGTCCAGCTGTTCCAGATGTTAGTTGGAACAGACAGACAAAAGTTTGTTGCGAAATTTCTCAATTTCGACCAAAAGGACGATCGCATGAGCATCGCTAAAAAGCTATTGAATAATATCAACGTCGACTCAGATTTATTTAAAAGGGTAAAGATGAAGATACGGTTATGATGTTTAAATTAAGACACAAACGTAATTCTTGATCACCAAAACCAAAAAAAGTACCCCAAGTTCGAACACATCTGAAGTTTATGCTTACAGTTATCTTCGATTACATTGGAGTGGCGCATCATGAGTTCTTGCCACAGGATCGCAAGGTCAATAAAGAATATTACCTGCAAGTTATGTGAAATTTGCGCGAAGAAATCCGCCCTAAACGCTTGGATTTGTTGAAGAAAAAAAATTGAATTTTGCACCATGATAACGTCCCTTCTCACACTCCGTTGCTTTTGAGCAAATTTTGCGCTAATGATGCCGCAGGTACCGTATTCTTCAGACCACTTTTTCTGGATTCGAGTATCAACTTGTTACTCAGAAGTTTTCACTGAGCACGAATTTCACTATGGCGACGGTGACCGAAGCACCTGGTGCTCAGAATGAACCTCGTCTACTGGACTTACTTACTAATTTCAAATACCTGCCGAACCTCTAGGAGAGGCAACGAAACAGATAACCTACCAATTTTTTGCACAAAGATGAATTTGGATGATTCTTATTTATTCCATTCGTAAGATCATCAGGAAATTTTGTGAACTAAAATGGTAATGTAAAAATAGCAAATGCATTCTCTTTATGCCGTAAAGCATTTTCTGAACTGCATCTTAAACTGAAAGAAATTGAAAAAATTGTAATTCAGAGGAAAAACTCCACGAAAATCAGTTCAGGTTTCTAAACAAGAATATCATGGAGGAGATGGCCACTGAATCACTTGGTGCTCAGGATGAACTTCGTCTACTGTAGTTTTATAAACATTTTATACAAATTCAGTGTAAACTCTTTCCTCTGGTGTTTTCATCTTTACTGAACACTAATCTATGACGATGGCTACCAAAGCACCTGGTGACCAGGGTTGACATCGACTTCTAAAGTTTTATATAAAAACAGTCCACAATTGTTACTTGAAAGGTTTTTGATCTCGCTGAATACGAATATTATGACGGAGATGGTAAGCCCATAAAAGGACGACGTTTTGCAACGATTAAGGAACTGAACAAGCTCACAAAAAATGTTTTTTTTAAGCTTAGAGGTTTGGAAAAAGCATTGGCATAATTGTATTATATCCAAGTATAAGTATATATTAATTGTTTATAAAAAAACTAATAAACTTAATGGCAACAAAAGACAAAACCACGTTGATTTGTTCGGTGAGGAATAAAAAAAGAGAAAGTTTTTGGTAATGATTTAATCACTTCTTTATCAGCCAGACACAGATAGATACAAATGCAGCCAGATCTCTGTATAAAATTATATATATGCATATATTGCACGTATGATTAATTTTTTACATTACACTTCCTTTAGATTCTTGATAGTAACATTGTAACTTATATTGCTGATATTTTGCTTAAAGAAATAAAAGATCAACATTTCGCTGACCATTAAGTATCTGTGGCTTATAAACAAAATATAACGATATCAACAAGATTTATATATGTACCTTATTATTTGTCAGTGTTTTATGATAATTGTTGTTGCAGTACCATAACTCAACGATGAGAAAATTTTCATTAAAAATATTCATTTAAAGACGAGTTCATTTTTTGTTGTTGTTGTTATCGATGTATATTTTTATCAACAAATACCTATCTGTGTGGTCTTTATAAAAATAAACTTCATAAAAGCAAAACAGTAAGCTAAATATTAAATAGTAAAAATTTCTTATTAATTATTATTAATTGGTAAAAATTTAAATTTAAAAATAACTAAATAATAGACAAAACTGAATAATAGATGGTACGAAGTTCTCCGGGTCAGCTATAAAAATGGTGTAAATGAACCTTATATTTTTTTATGGAGATTGCCACGTATTTTAAAGAAAGTAAAACTAAATCAAATTTTGAAAAACTAATAAAAAGGTTAACTAAATTTACCCAATTGAAATTCAACTCCAGCTGAGTTCGATAGTAGTTTCTCTACTGGCAAATTAGTGCCCAGCTCAGCCGTAGAGGGTAAGTACCAAAATAAAGTGAGTGCGCCACCGATTTGTACGGTTAAAATCGGAAACCCCTGATGTTCCAGGCACTACTTCACCCACTGGAGATAATTAAATAAATTTAAAATATTAAACAGTACTAATTGAATTGCACAATAAAAAAAAATAACGATAAAGTGAGCTAAATAAAACAAAATATCAACTAGACCCTTCTTTAATAAAAATTAAGAATTTACACAACTGTCAAGCCTCGTGCTTGACAACGCTATTGATATTTATATAAAAAAAAGAATATATGAGTAATATTAAAAGATAAATTTACCAATATGTGTGATCACACTCAATACAATAAAAAAAAAACAAAAAAAATAGATTTTTTTCTTAACTACTATAGTTGCGACTTAAATCTAATTAGGCTTATCTGTTAATCCTCGGCGTCTCTAATACTTAGGTCGGTTCCAAAAACCAAGCCTGTTCCAAAACCAATAGGCTTGCACCAACCACAATAACTTAAGCTCGAACTAAGTATCAGGTCTGCACCCAAAATTAAAGCCTGTATCTCTAGCGATGTATCTAGGATTTCAGCCTATAGTCTGGCCGTCGAAAAGATGGAATGATCACGAGACAAATGTACTCCTTATTTCAGCCCACAGTTTATATCATCTTTGGTATGAGTACAGTCTAAACTGTCCTTCGTTTACTGCAGTTTAGAAGGCGTTACATCGTAAGATTAAGCCGTTCAGATGCCCTTATTCACTGATCAAGAATCCTTGAATTCCATCTTTTCAGCGGCCGGGGTACAGGATTTACACCTGTATCTAGGACCCTATTAAGATAGGGTTGTTTTATTTCTTAATACTCGTGACACCCCTGGCTGGTAAACGGGTGGAACAATATTCTCGTTGCTAATTGCACCAATCGGGAATTCTACCACAGTTCACCGTCTGAACGGTTTTAAATCACCAAATCTACCTACTGTCTGCTCTATGGGCTACCACAGAAGACTTCCTAAAATCCGCTAAAAAAGCGATTTTCCTTATGAATCCAACAAAACTACTGAAAATCTCAATCCAATACTTGTTCGTTAGGAAAACTGAGGTTTAATTTCGTAAATCCAAAATGAATTGTCTCCGATGAATAGAGATTACAACTTAAACCCCGAAAATCTTCTCAATGCCACGTTCTTACGACAAAGGCTGGTAAACGAAAAAGACCTGGTTCTTTCATATCACATGCACGAAATCTTGACACACGTCGAAATAAGAGGTGGCCTCTACTACTATAGGGACAATAATCGTAGGATCTCCAGCTACCAATTTACGAACAAACAGTGGTCGTTTGATACGACTAATCTTATTATTTATATAGATAACAACAAAAATCTCAACATTACTTAATTTCCTCGTTTATTTTGAATCTTATTACGCAAATAACAATCCCACGTAACAGCTGGCTGTAGAACCACAATATCACGAGTTATCGACAGAAAGAGAATTGTCAACCACTATATTTGAATTTGATAAATACTTCAAGACAATATTAACAATAATTTATGGCAGAATATATTTATAAGTTGATGATTAACTATAACCGAACTAAAATCAACCTGAACCTGTCACGATTTAATCCTTAATAACGGAGAATTCATAAGGTAAGCAATTAGTTATAACTATTGTGAATTTAAACCCGAGACAAGATTTACATGAGAAAATAAATCATTTTGCACACAAAATTTACTTATAAAACCATTAGAATAAAATTCGAAAATTTATCTTATCGAAAACCAATCAATTACCTACTAAATAGAATATGATTGCCATCTGGTTCCGGTTAAACAATTTTAAGAAAGAAAGGGTGATTTATCGTAAGTGTTTATTAAGTTGTAGATAAATAACTTGCTCAAGTGTTCAAACAAAATAAACTTAAATAAACAATTTTTGTAAATCATAGAAAAATATTTCCGTTGCTTATATTATATGTATATTATATTAAAAACTATACAGGGTGTTAAAAAAGTGTCACAAAATCAAATTGGTGGTAGTATGGCCCAAAACATGCAGAAAAGTCTTAATAAATTAAATTTTTCAATTGCCGTAAGAGAGGATTTAGACAGCTCTTTTGGAGAAAGATGGATAGAAAGGGGCGGATCTGTACCATGGCCTGCAAGTTTGCCTGATTTAAATCCTCTTGACTTTTTCCTTTGGAGACTATTAAAAAATTTCGTATAAACCGCTCTTAGGAATAACCTCGAGGAGCGACAGCAAAGAGTGAGCAGATTGAGTCCTAGCCAATAAAGGTATTTTGGAAAAAGTTCGACAGTCCCTGCGGCGGAAGTGTCGTACCTGCATTTAAATGAAGGAAGGGCACTTTGAAGATCTTATTTGACTCTATCTTTCTGTTGCTTATCTTTAGTAACACTTTTTTTGCTTCTTTGGAACATACTATTAGGTACCCATTTCATTTTATAACACTCTGTATATTTAATTGTTATAATTTTTTTATCAATCTAGTTCTGGTAAAATATTTAAAAATAAATATTAATTCAAAGTAAATTTGATTTGCAACCGATATCAATCTTTATCTTTTTTTTTTCTAAATTAAAGAAAAACAGAACCGGATGTATAAATATTTAACCTAACAGGAAATTGTTCAATAATAATAACGGTTTATCTGAATCACATATTTCAATATTTATTTAAATAATTAATCTCAATTTAATAAATTAGTAATAAAGTCATAAAATCTCATTGATAAACTGTTGATTTCTCGGAAGATGGAATATATAGAGTTCAAATGTTTTATCTTAAGTTCCGAAAATATTTGATAACCTTTAACATTAAATGCAAGACTTACGGCGGAGGGAAGTTTCAGATTATGGTATTATTTATTATTAATTTCATTCATGAAACGCAGCTGCATTACTGCAAATGTCATATTTTGATGGTGTATATAGTCTGACCGCGACCTCATATAAGTCAATCTTTATTACTATATTTTTAGTCTGGATCGAGATTTTATTTATTAGGTAGTTTGTTGCTAAATATACTTAAGAAAATAAATCTGTCAAAAGAATAATAATTGCAATCGATATTAATTTATCTTCGTGTTTTGCTGCTTTAAATTTTATAAAATAGAAAATCCTAATCTAGAAGAGAAACTTTAAGAATTAATTTCTGTTTACACCAAAAGCTTTAAGGGCGGTTCACATCAAGCTGCCGATTTTGATGAATTTAAATAAAACTTGTGCATTTTGGTATTTCGGTGAACCCCATCTTGCTATGTTTCTACCATATTTCTCAAAAATTGCAGAAAAAATCTAAAGATTAGATCAAACGATGAAAATTTGCCTGGAGACTGAGTTTCAATCCAAAATTCGAAGTGAAAAAAGATATTTTTGATTTCTATTTATTAAAAAATATGATTATATAAATAAAACATGATTTGCATTGCATAAATAAAACATTATTTGCATTGCAACAATTACAAAAAGTAGTCATAGGGGGTGTGTATTTGATGGATTGATAGCAAATGATCAAGATTTAGCTTCAGTTTTGTCAGGATTAATCGCAAATCGTCCCATTCGGTGATGTTCAATCTGCTCTTTTTAGGGTTCCAAATAGCAAAAAAGGGAACCCTTATAGATGTCATGTCTGTCTCTCTGTCTGTTCGTATGTCACAGCTACTTTTTCCGAAATTTTAAGAACTATACTGTTAAAATTTGGTAAGTAGATGTAGGTATTCTGTAAACCGCATTAAGATTGTATTGTCACGCCTGGGGGGTTTGAAGAATGTGCCATAGTGTTTTGGGATGAGGGGTAGCTTACTAAAGGCACTTCCCACCCAGGTCGTGGTTATCTACCCCCTGGTTAGGTATCCTGCTGAAGGCAGAAAACTAACCAAGGGGAAGATGAGATAAACAACAGGAAACAAACAACAAATATATTAACGAATAAATAAGCAATAACAATAAATAATAAACAATATGAATATGAAATATCTAAAAATAATAATCTTACCAAATAAAAGACATGGTGGCATGTCACACTTACTCACGCAAATACCTACGTCAAGAGTCACAACGGCCCAGACCCAAGGGTCTGTTTTAGGGACACCCCAAAGGGTGACCCTTACAGACAACCTCAGACTCCGAACTCCCCGTGTCCGACCTCAACAACTTGCTTTTATAGCCAATTCATATTCTACGTGAGAATAAAAATTAAACTATTTAAACACGTGTCGAGATCTAACGCAATGACTTTGACCTGGTAAAATGTAATACAAAACAATACAGTAAAATATAAACTAATAAATTAATATGTAGGGCAAAACTGCCCTCTCATCGTATGTGACAGTATACAAAACTAAAAAAAACTTTTAAGGGTCCCCATGCTTAGAACTAAAAATCAATTTTTTTTCCATCAAACCCATACGTGTGGGGTATTTTTGGATAGGTCTCCAAAAATGATATTTAGGTATCTGATATCATTTTTTTCAAACAGCACTCTCACCAACACTTTATACAGTGCTGGGATGAAACTACGAATTGTAGACTGGCCAGAGAATTATTACCTCATCCTGGCGAGGAAACAGCAAAAAATTTAAGGCATTGACCAGACAAAATCTCCGAACAGCTGTGGGAATCTTGACAGGTCACTGCCAATTGCGTCAACATCTCTTTAGGATGAAATTAGCAGAATCACCGCTATGCAGAGGCTGCGAACAAGAAGAGGAAGCAGTAGAACACATCATGTATGACTATTCTGTTTTTTTTTTGAAATTAGAATATCCGTGTTGGGCAAGAACTGGCTTACACCAGCCGATGTCAGGGAGATCCTCAGAGAAGCCTCATCACCTATTTTAAATCTCTAGGCCTGGTGACAGCCTGGGGTGAGGATATCCCTACACACGGGAGGATGCACAATGGGCCATATGTGACCTCAGTGCTGGCAGAGCACTTGCTTGCCCCTCCCCAAATTTCCAGATCCAGATCCACAGTGATAAAATGTGTGTCCCATCCTGTAACTTTTGGAATAAAAGAATTATAAAACTAAATGGACTGGAATGGACTCCCAGACTTTGATAAGAACGCATTGGTTATCGCCAATCTTCGATAGGAGATGATACGCGATGAAAAGTCCTTGTTAATCTATAGGCACTTTCTAGAGCAATCTTCCATACATGTAAATGTAAAGGAGGAAGGTCTAAAACTACTCCTATGCCGCACTATGGTTAGAATTAAGTGTCCTCAAAGTATTTATGGATAAATTAACATACCTACTTACAATAATTGGTATGCCTACCTATTTAAAATAGAGTTTGAAAACCAATAAAATGATTATAACAATTTTCCATATGTGTGGTTCTTCGAATGATCAATCGTTTAAAGCGCGTGCCATGTATGTTCGAAGTTTATAAAATAAAAACGATACCAAGATCTAATCAAGATAAGCAAACTGAAATAAGAATAAAATGGGCATTACAAGCATTTAATAGGAATGTAGGCAGACTTCTCTCCAGACAGTCTACGTGTCTCATTACGATATCTTCAATCAAAATATTCTTAATTATGTTTCTGATATATTTCATATGTTTGTGTGTGTGCGATTTCAAGAAATTTTAGTAGTAAACAGGTTGTTTGAATTAAAATTTAAATATTAATTCTAACCAGTGATTATGAATATTTATAATCAATATTATCTAAAAGTAAACATATAAATTAGAAAAAATTAACCTATTAGGTCCAAAATAACGTAAAAAATGTGATTTACTAACAATGTAGGTACCTACTATCTCACTGCACTGAAGACATGAAAGATACCTCTACAAGCTGTTGGAAAACAAATTTTCTTAATATAAAATTGATGTTAAACATTACCAACATTACTTTCCCACGTCTTCCCCACTCGTCCTAACTTGCAGGCCTTTAAATCCCAAATTATTAAATTGTCTCTTCTGCCCCAATAGATGTTCTCGGTACATTTGTATTTAGGTCTATACCTACGAGGATATCCTTATCCTTAATAATAAAAAAAATCACCACCATGTTAAACATTAGGTAGTTACCTACATAGTACATATCATTGCTAAAAACTTAATATGGATTTCTTTGAAAGTTAAATATTTTGCAGTACTATGCTATTTAAAAGCAAATCGAATAATTCCAACTCATGCAGTACCCACAACAAAAGTTTCGATCACCAACTGAGTACCCGATGGGGGGCCAGGTCAAAGCCGCCGCCAATGCTACGTAATATGGCGCGGTTATATTATTATTAATTTGGCCCCTCTAGATCGGCACGATAGACAGAAAGTCGCATGCTCGTATCAGCGGTGTCTATGGTCTATGGGTCATTAGGAACCATGACTGGGGCGGTACCTTTCGCAATGCGCCTCAAGACATATACATTTTGTTTTCTTTAATATTTAATTGTACTTCTAAATATAGGTATTTATAGTTAAATTATTTCAATTAACTCTTAGCTCAGATCTAAAGCGGCCCATAGACGATCAATATTATTGTGCAATTTGGATTGCACAATACTTTGACGGCCGCACACAGACGCTCAATATTATTGTACAATAAGTTGGTTTGTGCAATAAATTGAATCGTATGGGGGTGATATTGACGGTTGTACAATATTTGGCACAATCACGAACACAGACGATCAATTTGCTTGGCAACAGGTTGTGCAAACAGTCCTCGTCAGAACTTCATTCGATGAAGATGTTGAGTGAAACTGAGTTGTGTGCTGTTGCTATTGCTGTAGCGGTAAGTGCAAAGAAGAGAAAAAAAAACAGAGCTCGCGAAAAGGGAGAAAATGGGCCAAACAGTGGTTCATTGACAGGGAGAAACACACCCACGAAACATTACTGAATGAACTGAGAGTTGCTGAACCAAATGATTTTCGCAACTTTTTACGGATGGACGGAGTATTATTCGACGAACTTCTCGCTTTGGTAACTCCTCAAATCGAGAAAATCAACACTACCATGCGCGATGCTATTCCTGCAAGCCAACGGTTGTCCATAACCCTACGATATCTCGCAACCGGGAACACCTTCGAATTTATTTTTTTTACCACATCTGGTTTTTCAGCATCCGGATATTTTTCGCGGTATTTTTCCAACAACACATCGTACTGCTTCCCCTTTCTGGTACGATTAGTATAATCTTTGCACTTCGCATCCCAAAGAGCGGGAAGGCCGCGATAAACTTCAATAAACTCGCAAATAAATTGTTTATCCGCTCTCTTGTCAACCATGACGACGCGTTCACCACTACTAGATGAGACAGACTGACGGGATATTGCGCAATGTTGCCTACAGACGGCACAATTCTTTCCCGTTTGCACAATATATTTTTTATAATTCACGTTCACAAAGTTTCTATTTCGACACTAAAAACAGTATCGAAATAGATTCATTGTAACACTGTTTTTGGTAACTTTTTGTTGTACACAATTGGTTGCACTGCACTGATTGTCAACGAAAGAGTTCAGGTAGTAAATCAAAAAGTATGTTGTACTAAATTATTAACTACATTATCAGCGTTATTTACTAAATTCGGAATATTTTATAAAAATTTGACAAACATTCAAATTTAAAATCATTAAAACTGACAAGTGTCAAAAGTGTCAAGATTGCCAACATAAATAAATATTTCCAAAAACTCTCATTTTATATATTTTTTATACTTTTAAAAGTTCATTATAAAAAATAGTATGTAACACTCGAGTTACAATGACGGTTTGTAGTACTCGTTCTTTGCGAAACTCACCGCTTCGCGGTTCGTTTCACAAACTGAACTCGTACTACGAAACCTCTGTCATTGTAACACTTGTATTACAATATACTATTCACGGATTTGAATTTCACGCAATATATTGCACAACCTTTCAATGTCGTCTACACACGATCAGTTTTATTGTACAACCCGGGATATTGCACAATAATATTGATCGTCTATGGGCCGCTTAAAACAAATGTCATCTTAAAAATTTGATCACTACAGATTTATGAATTGCGAATCCAAATATTTGAATCATATGATTACACCGGCAAACCCAAAAAAAGTGATAATTTCTTTTGACCATAAGAGTTGGTTGAAAAATTTTGAAAGCGACACCTATTATCTAATAGTGGGATCATAATTTATACGCTGTTTTAATATTTCATCTTTTATTTGAGTATACAAAAAATTCTATTTTGATTTGTCAATTCATTCTTTGTTTACAAGCCGTTTTAAGTTGACGTGTCAGTGTTTTTGGTTACAATGGATAAAACCGAATATCGCACAGTAATACAATTCTTTGTTTTGGAAGGATTATCAGCAACCGAAATTTATACAAAAATGGTGAAAGTGCTAAAGGAATCTGCTCCTTCATTTTCAACTATGCATTGATGGCTTTTAGAGTTTAAACGTGGTCAAACTTTAAGATGAACCATACAGTGGACGTGCAAAAATTGCAAAAACACCAGAAATCATTGAGCAAATCTTTGATATTGTTTGTAAAAATCCAAGTCTGAATAAGCGTGAATTTGTTGATAACATAGGCATCTCAGGTGTACGAGTACTCCTATATGAATCGAAAACAAATTTCTCAGTGTAATTTGGAGCATTTTAAGCAGAATAAAACCGATTTTGTGCGTCATTTTATAACTATGGATGAAACTTGGTTCTACCATCAGAATACTAAACTCAAACAGTGGACTGAAGCTGGTTCTTTAGCTTTAAAACAGGTGAAGTCAGCCTTTTGGACCAGTTGTATAAAAAATTCGTGAAAAAAAAACAGGTTTTACTGAAGAAAACCATCATTTGTCATCAAGACAATACACGTATTCACTCAACTTTTTTGACGATGTATAAATTAAATGAATTCAAAATTCAAATTGCTTGAACACCCATCTTATTCACCAGTTTTCCTTTCTCTGACTATCTGGATCTGGATCAGGAAATTTGGGAGGGGCGAGCTAGTGCTCAGCCAGCACTGAGGCCACATATGACCCATTGTGCATCCTCCCGTATGTAGGGATATCCTCACCTCAGGATGTCACCAGGCCTATTGATTTAAAATAGGTGATGAGGCTCCCGAGCGGGATCTTCCTGACATCGGCTGGTGTAAGCCAATACTCGCCCAACACGGTTCTTCTGATTTCAGAAAAAGCAGAGCAGTCATACATAATGTGTTCTACTGTTTCCTCTTCTTGTTCGCAGCCTCTGCATAGCGGCGATTCTGTTAGTTTCATCCTAAAGAGATGTCGCAATTGGCAGTGACCTGTCAGGATTCCCACAGCTGTTCGGAGATTTTATCTGGTCAATGCCTTAAATTTTTTTGCTGTTTCCTCGCCAGGATGAGGTAATAACTCTCTGGCCAGTCTACAGTTCGTAGTTTCATCCCCGCACTGTATAAATTTTTGGTGAGAGTGCTGTTTGATAAGGTCCCCGACTGCGGACAATGTTAGCTTGGTAGATGGGCGAGGGCTAACATATCTGTAGCCCGCAGCCCTCTTTGCTAAATTGTTCGCAATGCGGTTGCCTTTAGAGTTCCCATGTCCTTTGATCCAGCTGAGAGTGACCACGTTATTCTGGCTGGCCTCAGTTAGAGATTGGTGACATTCTAGTACTAAACTTGAAGTGAAACGTGGTCTATTCAAGGTCAGTAGTGCTTGTCGGCAGTCTGTATATATATTTATATTCCTGCCTGTGATGTTCCTATTGATTAATTCTTTTGCAGCTATGGTTATGCCTGTGAGTTCTGACTGAACCACACTTGACAAGCTATCCATAGCTCATTTTGTTTTTAGGCTTAAGGATCTAGAGTAAATTCCACATCCCACACCTTGCTTTGCTTTTGATCCATCCGTATATACGCTCAGAGCGTTCACTACGTTGGGGTCTGCTGTCTTGTTTGTTAATATTTTGTAGGGTTTGTCACAGACAAATCTTGGTGCGACGGCATCCGTGACTATTACTTCTTCAGAAACTGGAAACAAATCCTTCGTAAAAGCGTTTTTCGTCGAATGAAGAAACTATTGCAGCAGTGGAACAATGTTTTTTTAAAACCGGCCACAAATTAATACTTTCCGGTTTATTTTTAGGTCAGAAAATCTCATTTTGTCGGACAAAGCCACAAAATAAAAATGAGTCCGGTAAAAGCTTTTACCGGACTCATTTACAATAAAATAGTTAGTCTAAGATAGCGGTCAATTGGTTTCTATGGTAACCGAGTTTTGTATATATTTAAAAATATAAAATAACTTGACAAATTTTGACGTTTAGTTGAACACGTGAAATTTATTATAAAATGGATATTTAAAATGATGCATTTGATTGTGAATTAATGGAAGATGAAATTATACCAGATGAAATTGTTAAGGCGGCCACCCAAGCAACGTTTGTTTAAAAAAATGTTTAAATTAGTTATAAAAATGTTCTTGTTATAAAAATGTAAACTGAATAATATGAAGTTTATGGTACAACAATGCCCGTTTTAAAAAAAATATTGTACGTAATACGTCCCAAAAGTGCTTTTACTGGGCTCGCAGGCTTGCAGGGCTCTCCTATGGCTCGCCCTGCAATTTGCCTACTCGTCCAGTAAAAGACCACTTTCAAGACTTGTTACGTAAACTACTATTGCAGCGCTGCCGGAAAATCATTACAGAGATAGTATAAAATTACTGGAGGATCATTGGAATAAGTGTGTTTAAGATGAGGAAGATTTTATTGTATAAAAAAATCGGTTGTCTGTAAAGTCGGTTTACTGACGATAGTTGAACGTGACAACGCCATAAGAAAATACTGATGGAATGGTTGCATTTTTCAAAAGAAAATTTTAATTTTATTTGTTTAATAGATATTATGTATGCATATCATTTTCCATACATTATGAAATATATTTTACTTACCAAATGATTTTGGGTACCCTAGAATTGCTATTGATACTTCTTAATCACATTTTTCATAAAAGTTCTCTTGATTTATACACATTTTACACAAAAACTCGATAAAATAGTCACCGTAATTCAATTTTATTTAATTTAATCACAAATGAAAGTTATGTCAAATAATTTTATTACAATAAAGGACGGAACGCAATCAATCAGAATACGTTTACACACAGATCAAGGAAACTGCGTTCGTAAAATATTTAAATAATTTATATCCAGAACATTTTGACAGAGTAATTCAGTGAAACTTTTTAAGAATCTCGAACGGAACGGAGCAAGGTAATGCCACATTTTTTTTGGTCGTTATGGAGAGTAGAGGTAAGGAGAACGATCTTAAATGGGAAATAATTAAAAATGTGTCCACTTTTTAGAGGTACATAACACTTCTCAAACTTGCCACTACAATGGCGCTAAAGTAGATGTAGGGTACAGAATGAATGTAGCAGTTTTTGACAAATTGATTGAAATGTCGTATGATTTCGTAATATAAGTCACAAATTATATAAGTGCTATAAAAAAACGTGGTCAGCGAATTCAGTTTAGTGTATTTTAAATTCGTTTTATACTTTATGATTATCTTATGTATCTTATGATTATTTTAAAAATGGTGTCATAATAAAGCGGAAATGTGTCTTTCCTTGTTTATTTATCTATCCTACTCTAAGAAATTATGGCGCTTTTTTTAAAATTTACCCTACTACGATCGTAGCGCCACCCTTATTTACCACATTTTGACGGACACATTCAATACACGGAGACAGTCCTCCTTACCTCTACCCTCCATATTGGTCGTGCAGCCGGCTCCATCGAATTATAAGACGTTGTCACGTCAAAAACGAATTTCATTAACAAATACAATTTTTTTTCAACCAACCCGTATGTTTTTTGATGCCCTAAATTCAAATCCGGAGTCTGTTTTGCTCCTTTAGACTTGAGGTTTAAGTTAACTGCGAAAAACACTAAAAATCGCTTAAAATCGCAAAAAAGAAGAGTTTTTGAGTGTTTTGGATTAATGTGAACAGATTTCTTTTTAATTTTAAAGCAAATTTTAGAATTGCTACTGCATCCAGTAAAATCCTGTAATCTAATCAATTATCATAGTTGATGAACATCTGTGCTCACATTACTGAAAAATTTTGATAAACGTTTCACTGACGAAAGTAGGTCAAAGTATGACCCCTTTGTAGAAGAAATTTATATTCTGGAATCTAATCCTGATTATGGTTTAATCCGAGATAAAAAAAGTAGAATAACGCTATTAAATATTTAGCCACAGATGCCTTAGAAGAATTTTCAAATAAAGAATACGATAAAAATTAGCAGAATGCATACAATCCAATTAATAATGATCAAAAAGCGGTAAACCAAAAAGAAGAAGTGGTGCTTCCCCTAAAACAATACAAAGTAGATCTCCATCTCCATACTTTTAAAATTTCCTATTTAGTAATATTACTCATTCTTAATCCCAGAAAACCCAACTAATGGTAAATTGTCAAAGATGGTCCATTCTTTTTTGTAACAAATTATAGTTTCTTTGTTACTTGATTTGAATATACAAAATACGCATGACTTTTTCATTAAATATAAAATGTGAGAATATTTTTCAAGAGTATAAATAATTATCTCCCCTTTATGTGTAAAAAGATAGATTATATGATATGATAAGAATAATATAAAGTTTAACCCTTTATTTACAAATAGAAACTGATAATTATTTCCCACTTCTAAGTAATATTACATACTTGACACCTGGAATATCGAAATATATCATGTAAAATGAGTGCAAAGTTAATAACATTCCATCAATCTTTAATAAGAATTTACTGTTTTTATCCCTAACGACTTTACACGACTTCTTTTGGTTATAACTTTTTAACCTTTAATGAAGTCTTCAGACAAAGAGCTCTTGTAATAACGGAGATGTGTTTACAGACAGACAGACGGACGAACAGACAGACAAAACGATTTCTACGTTTTCACTCTTTGATGTTGGGGTGGACACAATAGTTGCCTTCGAGCGCAATACAACAATTATATACATATTTTTTTATATTTCTAAACAATTTATTATAAACAAACACTGACTAGAATTGTAATATATCAAAATTTATTTTGTTTCAGAGTACTGAGTGACAACGATAAAAAACCATTTATAGAAGAAGCAGAACGACTTCGAGTTATCCACAAACGAGAACATCCTGATTATAAATATCAACCAAGACGTCGAAAACAGAATAAAGTGACAAATGAATCGGTTCATCAACTAACCCATAGTCAAACCCATTCATTTTCTCGATCAATGAAACAAGAAGACTCTCCTTGTAGTCCACGTAGCCACAGTTCAACCTCACCATCTACTTGCTCATCACAACCAAATAGTCCTATAATTTCATCGCAGTTATTAAAATCGTGCGAACAACATAATTTTGAAATTGATTCGTACCATAGAATCCCTGAGATCGATAGTAGTTATATGCCTGATGAATGTTTGGATAGTAGTGATTTTGATCAATACCTACCAAATGAAACCTATCAACAATTTCATAAAGATGATAGTAATAATAATTACAAAAGTAAAAGATTATGTTCTGACAGTACATCATCGCCTGATGGTTCTTTCAATAACAGGTACCATGAATTACAACCAAGTTCTGTTGTAAAATCCGAAAGGTACTTGCAATCAAACACGAATGGTGTTTATTCGTATCCATCTTCGTCTGCTTATTATTCAAATAACACTCAGTATTTACCTTCTTATCAATATTTGCCTCAAAGATCCGTGTTTGGCGGCTCGTCTGCCGTTGGCAGTTACAGTACTGTGGAGGGGAATAGCGAAGCTTGGGGACATTACAGTGTGTGAACTATTTTGTTTTGTTTATAAAGTTGTACAAACATATGAATCTCTTTTTGTATAAAAAAAAAATACAATAGCTGTAGATAGATTTTGTTTATATAATCCTGTGAAAAAGTAGTTAGTATAACTGTTTTACGATCTACTTCAATATTTTATGAATCCTATAAGTTTATTTGGTTAAATACATAATTGCTATGTTGTTACTTTTTAGAAATATAAATTAGCTTATAAAAGTTGATCTCGTTTACATACGTAAACAATAAGGTATACTTCTTAGGGGCGGTTTCTCCAAATGTGGTTTAACTTAAACTGAGAATTTCTTTATACGAACGTTTAAACTGCTTTCCAATTTCTCCACAAAATTTGTCCGAAGGTTTAGTTTATACCTTCAAAAGTCTCGGTTGGCTGCCCCGTTTGTTTACATTGGCATTGTTTTTGTTCTGCTATAAGAGGTTAGTTTCATTGTGATTATAGCTTTTGATTGAATTAAACTTAGTTTTTTGGCATAATGGAGACAGAACAAGTAGAAAAAAATGTACTTAAGAGAAACAAAAACTTTAAACAAACAGAAGATGATATGTTGTTGGATTTAGTTCACGATTTTAAGGAAATGATCGAATGTAAGAAGACCGATCATATTTCGCAAAGAGGGAAGGATGATGTTTGGAGGAAAGTGGAAGTTATTTTTATCATTTATAAAACGTTAAAAGCCAAACACCAATACATCTTTCAATTGGATTGCGAGTACGCACACGAGCCTCTTGAAAAAGACGTTCCTCTGGCAACACTACTTCATCTAGTGGTGGAATGGAATGGTAGTGCAGCCATAACCACTATCAACTACTAATACACTGTTCCTGTATACACCATTTTCAAAATCTTTTTTAACTCTTGATGAATTAAATACGTGACAGTCATGCGTAGATCCAGGCCATCGTGCAACAACGTTACTAAATAATAGAGAAGTGTAACAAATTGCCTATATATTCCTAGAAAACAAACCTTTACGATGCGATAAATTTCTGCAGTTTCCCTTCCCACAGACTCTATTTTAACATGATTACAGTCTAGAGCACCGATGCAATTAGGAAATTTTGCTTTTTGGTAAAATCCTTGTTTAAGCTAATTCATTTTAGCTTCAGTGGAGGGCATTTTTATGAACTGTGGAAAGAGCCTAGCCATGTTGTTGCAAACTTCCTTGACTACCTTATGTAGAAATGTGAATACTGCTATAATCTCCAACATTAATTAAAAAACTGCCAGAGGCAAGGTATCGAAGGGTAGTGAAAAACTTAACCTTAGGAGTAACAGCTTGGTTCTTCGTTGTTCTTGACTGTATGTTACCTCGAATAAGTTCTAACACCATGCTAACGGTGTTCTTGGTCATCCTAAACCTATTAAAAAAATCCCATATTTGAAAATGATTAACCCAGTCACGGATTCTTCTAGAACCACGTCTAATAGGGGCTCGTATTTCCAATTCTTCATCTTCCACCGCATTCAAATTATCAAAGATTTCTTCCATGTCAATCACACTTCATTTACTTTACACAACACGCCAAAACGAAGTAATGTTCTAGGTTCTGTCACGTCTGTTTACTGTGGCAGCCGACAGGAGTAGCTTAACCCACAATCGAGAGTTTAAACCAAGTGGAGAGGCAGTTTAATCGTCGCCAGCAGTTAAACTAACGTTTTCGGTTGGAGAAATCGATTTTGAAGTTAAACTTTCGGTTAAACGATCCCGGAAGTTTAAACTAGTTTGGAGAAACCGACCCTTAGACAGACTTCTGAAATGTTTATTTCTCATTTTTTTTATTCTATCAACAACTCATTTTACATCCCAATAACATCGGCTTTTTTACAATTTCTTAACTATTTTTTTAATAAAATGATATAAAATTCCTCCAATCAATAAAAATTGTGGATTCTAAACTTACGAAATTCAATCACTATCACAGGAAAAAAATTCTAACATAAATACAAATTCTTTCTTCTTCCACTCATTATTTTCCAACTTATTCTTTCTGCTACATTACTTTTTATCTCCTTCTTTCTCTGTACCAGGTTCTGACTCTGGGTTCATTTTATATTTCGTCCTTTTTTGAAAATAACATCGTCCATATGCATACTTTAATTATTTTGACAGTTGTGCAGCCTGGAGCGGAAATTTTCAATAACTGATTACCAAGTGTTTCTGGAAATGTTTTCATTTCCTTTGCGAATACGAGTCTTTAAATCCTCAAGAATTATTGTGTTGCTATTAAACTTTTGAGGCAATAATTAATCTCCATTCCTTCAACAAATTTTTCCATCTCCCTCGATCTGCCCATTTTCCTCTTCATAGCATGGCTTCATCCACCTCGTCTCTTCAGGAGCGTATAGGCCTTACTCTTTATCTCCTGGCACTAGTGCTCCAATCCGTCACTCTCTTTATCCACCCATTCTTAGATCTCCGTGCAGGCTTATATCATATCAGACACTTTTTCTCGATATATGTCAACTATTTCCACTCCAATTCCTCTGCGGATTTCCTTAAGTTTTCTACAACTACTCATTCTGTACCGCGCCTGATCTACCTCTTCGTCGCTGCTCGATGCAGCTACTGATTCATTTTTTTTAAGGATTGGTACCAATATTGCTTTATACCATTTTGCGGGCATTGTTTCTTTCTCCAGATTTTCGCAATAAGCTTGTTTATTATCAGTTTTGGTCCCATTCACCATTTTTTTACGATTCGAAGTTTTGTTACACATTTATACACGCCTTAAGAATTATCTACAGAATCGGACTTTTCATCATTGATATATTACAAAGTGTAAAAAAATGGGATTTATCGGTGGGATTACGAGATGATAAGAGAAATTTTAGATTGAGGGAAGTTCTAGATGTAATAAAAAAATAATAAGGAGATTCTTTCGATTTATAATAAACAAAAAAAAAATTAACACAAATTTTTTGTTTTTTATTTAAATCGATTAAAATGGAATACCAGCTATCTATCTAGATTGATAATTGTATCTAGTTCGCATGCATGTTTATAAATAAAAAATATCTCGCAGCTATTTGTATGTACATAAATAAACAGTTAAAATGTAATATATTATTAGTAAGTAGATATTTTTATTACTATTTTATAGTAGTTGATTTTTATAAATAGTGTAGTATAGGTCTCCCAACGAAAGTTTGGGACAGCCACGTGTTAGTCGGCGCAGGTAGGCGGAGTCTTTCTATCAGTGGCGGACGGAAATAAAAATATATTATAGATCTTAAATTAATTTTTAATGTATGATGCTAACATAATTAAGAAGAATTTATTTTATATAAATTTGTTACTGCCCACTTTAAAATAAAAAAATACATGCCTTTAAAAAACAACTAAGAAACTCTCTCAGCATATTCGTAGCTAAATACAGTTTACAAAACCATTCCAGCTACCAGACTGACAAGCTTTCAGAACGGTCGTTGTTATCGTAACGCTCGTAATTAAACCACTGCACATTGAACGAGAGGCCACGTGGCTGTCACAAACTTTCGTTGGGCGATCTATATTTTTAAGTAGTTTGTTATTAGTTTAGATTTGTAAAAAAACGTTGTTTTTAGACAAGTGTATTTTTCTACGCAAACCTGCTTTATTTTTTGGTAAGTTTTATTTTCAGAACATATTTTTTTATAAATTACTTGAAATATATTTTAATTTGAAACTTAGTATTTTTTTTTTCATAGATATCAAAGAATAATATAATAAATATAATTCTATCGCTTTACAAGTTTTGAAAAACATTTTCAAAGAAAATGACCGTTCAACCAAGAAGAAACAACTACTTCCCGGGTTATATACCCCGACGAATATTGGATTACACTTCAAAGTCGAACGGGGTTGGTATATCTAATAGATAATTTAAGCCAACCATTCGGGTTTGCAGTTAGAAGGGACAACATAACTTGTAGACCGGTTTCGACCTATTGGGTCTCGTCAGTACAAGGTATATGTTATCCGTCAGCGAGCTTAAGGCATAATCGCTGACTGAAGATTTCACTAAACTCACGAAGATATATTACTTTCAGCAATGAAAGTGTAAACGCCGTGATAGTAGTGACATCCTCACCTCCAACTGCAAACCAAAATTCAAAAGATTTTGACAACGAGACGTATGCCTCGAAACTATAAGAATTATTACTGTAATAATTCTTATACTTTTTTTTTCACTCTAATCTTTAAACTATTTTAAAATATATACCTAGAGGGTTAAAAAGTTCGTAGAATAACACACAGAAGGTGTTGATAATATTAAAATCTAACCCTAAACTTCACATTTACAGCTATCACAGTATTAGTTTGTGGGATAGAGCATTTTGAGTGAAGCAACTTTTGTATATTAGGAATTTCGTATAAGTATTAATAAAGTATTGTCTATTAACGAAAAAAAAACTGTTAAAATGAAGACTTGGCTTGATCAAGCTTATTTTGACTCTGTAAAGATTAAGTCAATCGATTGACGCGTGCTTCAATCAACTCCAATTAGGCCTTCAGTCTTTTGATCAAAACTTTCTTCTCATCAGAAATTAGATCAGTGCACACTTGTTCGTTCGCTAGTGGTTGCTAGACCTGCTGTGTTGATTTTAGTGATCAATGGTTTCTAATACGGATTCTCTTCACTGTAAAATCAGGTTTTAGCACTTTTTATGCCCACAATTTTCTCTAACGTTGCACTTGCCTCATTTCTTTTGAAATAACCCTTACTCTTCATTTTCCATAATTCAGATTCAGTAGCAGTGGATTGACGTCATTTAAACTTTCTATCCATCACCATCAAGCCTTGCTTCAAGCGTCAAACGAGTTCCTAAACGGTCAATCACACTTGAGTCAATCGATTGACTCAAGCTTTTGATCAAAATGATTGACCGTCTAGGGACTCTAGGGCCTCCTTAACAGCAAAATCAACCGCTAAGAAGTTGTTTACTAAGTTTGGACGAAGCGAAATGAGCACCGAGGACAATACAAGCAGAAGACGGCCCAAAAAGGCATTACCGACAAAAGCATTAAACTTTACAGAAAATAATTTTGAATGACCGTAAACTAAAGTTGATCGAGTTTGCCGAGGCTCTAAAATATTAAAGGAACGTGTTGGACAGTCGTGCACGAATATTTGAGTATGCGAAAGGTCTCTTTATAGAAAGGGCCACACGAGCTTAAAATCGACCAAAAAAAAATGCGAATTGATGATTCTGAAGTTGTTTAACTATAATAAACGTGAATTTATTGGTCGCTATATGACAATGGATGAAACATGGCTCCATAATCTTAAAGGTTAAAACCTTCGCGACCTGAGTGTATTGAACAAACTATTGCGAGTATTACGTTATTGGAGCATTCAAAGTGTGAAATAGTGGAAAAATTGCTCCATTTAATGAAAAAGAAACTGTTGTTCCATAAAAACAATGCACCAGGTCATAAATCAATGAAAATAATGTCAAAACTGTAGGAGTTGGGCTATGAATTGCTTCCATATTCAGCGTATTCTCCAGTTTTGATAAGCAGAGACTTTTTCCTGTACTGAAACCTCAAGAGAATATTCCCTAGAAAGAAATTTAGCGAGAATGAAGAGATAATCGCGGAAATTGATGCTTAAGATAAATAATACTATAAGAAAAGTAGCAATATTGTAGGGAACAAAAATTTACAACGATTTGTAACCCAAATTTTCGATTCTAGTTAGACAATGACGAAATTTTATCAAAATGTGTTTTTGGAACGAAGTTCCCTTTCGGGCGTTACGAACAGTTACGACTGACGCTAGGAGCTAGCCAAAAAAAATTCATACCAAAAATTGTCACGACACTATGACACGACACACGCATGTTTCTCTCTCTCAGACCAAAAAATAAATAACTTTCTCTCCCTCTCTCTCTCATAGATAGATATATTACAATTAAAAAGACACTATTTTAAATTAAAAGAAAATGTACATTAAAAAGAAAATACTGTAGAAAAAATAATAATTACCTATAATATTATTGGAACGAAGTTCCCTTTCGCGAGTTACGAACAGTTACGACTGACGCTAGGAGCTAGCCAAAAAAAATTCATACCAAAAGTTGTCACGACACTATGACACGACACACGCATGTTTCTCTCTCTCACAGACCAAAAAATAAATAACTCTCTCTCCCTCTCTCTCATAGATAGATATATTACAATTAAAAAGACACTATTTTAAATTAAAAGAAAATGTACATTAAAAAGAAAATACTGTAGAAAAAATAATAATTAACTATAATAGTATTACATTTTATTTCATCCTGTTTTTATAAATTAATAAATTCATAAACATTTTAAAAATAGTTCGTAACTTGACTATTTAGGTACCTACGTCAAATTACCTTAACTGACAGTTACTGTCAAATATTTTAATTTTAAAATTTTGTATTGAATTTTTAATTCCTGTTTTAAATTATAAAAAGTAATTCTAAAAAGATGTGTTATCTAAAGCTCTGATATTGTATAAATGGACACTTTTGTTAAAAGAAACGAACTGTTAGGTAAGTAGAGATTTTATACAGACAATAATAAATGCTTATTATGTATGTATAAACACTCTGTTGTGTTTACAAATTACTAATTCCTTCACTAATTAATCGAAAGGAACTTCCGGGTGTCCCTTGACACCTCACACTTTTTTTTATATTTCATTTCATCCTGTTTTTATAAATTAATAAATTCATAAACATTTTAAAAATAGTTCGTAACTTGACTAGTTAGGTACCTACGTCAAATTACCGTAACTGTCAGTTGCATCAAATATTTTAATTTTAAAATTTTGTATTAAATTGTTAATTCCTGTTTTAAATTATAAAAAGTAATTCTAAAAGGATGTGTTCTCTAAAGCTCTGGTATTGTATAAATGAACACTTTTGTTAAAAGAAACGAACTGTTGAAGATATTCAGGTGAAAATGGTGATAATCTATTTTGAATAGTGTAGTGTCGCGACTTTGTTAAGTTTATACAGGTTTTTTGTAGATAATAAACATTAAAATAATAGAAAATAATAACAATAATGTATCCTGACAGTGTTCTGCACAAGTTCCGTTAGGTAAGTAGAGATTTTATACAGACAATAATAAATGCTTATGTATGTATAAACACTCTGTTGTGTTTACAAATTACTAATTCCTTCAATAATTAATCGAAAGGAACTTCGTTCCATCCGGGTGTCCCTTGACACCTCACACTTTTTTTTGCATCTTTTTTAATGCCAAGCATTTATTAACATATGCAAATAAATTTTTAATAGTTTTTTTAATGAAATAAATAAATATTTAAAAAAGCATATCTCAAGAAAATAAATATTAAATTGAATAACATATCAAAATTAAAGTAAAGTATAGAAACTGATAACGAACAAAAAACTGATCTAGAACTGTTTTCTTAGACAATGTTAATGAATATATTATCTTCAACGTATATACACACTTTTAACCTATTATTACTTAATAACAATAAATAGAAATCTTAGAGTATTGAATAGATCTCCACCTACGCCACTGATTAGATGTTATATTAAAGTGTCCGTCTCTGTCAAACGGACAAGATGATATTAAATCTCAAGTAGAAAATAAAGTTTAAATCTGAAAGTCATCATGAGGATTTTGTGGCCGTTGCATCAGTCAAAACACCGCCAAGTAAACAATCCAGGAAACTTGACGGTATAGAATTTTAACCCACACACTTGACCCCACCATATTCATGTCACTTCATCAAATCATTCTTTGAGGATTAAGAGAAAAAAAATATTGATTACTCACTCAATCGGGCTTTGATTGGGGTGGTTAACGTCAGATTCATACAGAAAAATGTAAAATATTTGTCTAGTCTCCGTTACAGGGTGAACAAATTTGTGAAATTTATAAAAAAATGCTTTTCAATTTAGGTTCTTGCATAATCTAAACAGTTTTTTCAACGATTAGGAAGTTTTCTTATTTCCTAGTTTGAGGGAAGGTGTTAAGCTAATTGCGCATATGTTCCTCGACTTCTTCATTGCTTCCAAATCGCTCTCCTTCTGCAATTCTTTCAAAGGCGTTATCAAAAATAGTCACAGGAGAATTTTCCAGTCCATTTTTCCCAGTCCTTGTCATAGCCACAGTGGGCGTCCAAGCGTCTTGAAGAAAATTCACAATTTTGGTAGGTATGCCTTTTCTTTCGATAAACGTCTTTATCCTTCTTTGAAGTAATAAAGAAGTCAAGGAATATATACGCGATTGGCTTAATACTTGCCCTCAAACTTTCTATGGCCCCAAAATACTACTTCTCCCTGTGGTGCCTATGGGAGCTGTGGGGTGGCAAAGAGGAAATCAGCACATAAACTCTAGTTTTATAGGACTCCATAATAACTTTTCATGGTTAAAATCAAAATCCGAGTGGAAGGACATATTGGATTGTTTAATCAGGGACAACTTTTCTGACAGTTTAACGCCTTTATGGGTTAAAAATTTGATGATAATCCGTTGCTCAACAGAGAAGGTACCTCTTGTTTAGACGATAAAATACGTACCTCCTCTTCATTAATCAAACATCCACTTTACACAATATCATCTAGCTAAAAACTGTATTATTAGAATAACGGCAAAATTGCCGTTGTATTTGATTTACCCTCGTAGGATTTGATGAGGAACAAATAATGTTTATCTCACCAAAAATATTTTATTACTTTTTAGAGATAAACAAGCAGCTCTATCGAGACTGGGCTATTTTTCACAGAATGTTTTTGGAGGGATTTTACTTTTTTTTACAGAAATCTGTCGTGGATGATTGACTTCCTAGATATTCTTCTTATATTTTTTAATAACGACAGCTGATTGATTGATACCGCCAATAGTTTGGCTGTACTCTTCCGGTTTTTCATCAGGGTCACCTGGTACTCCAGACCTTCTATGATTCCAGGTTTTTTCCTTCATGTGGGTGTTAAACTCTACTTTTGTACCAAATTTCTGCGCTCTAGGTCTATGGGAAGTACCAGTTCTATTTTGATAATCATGAGTCAGTCAGTGTCGAAAATGCGAAACTTTGCATTAGCTTAACTTCGGAACTAAATGATCTACCCGACTTGAAATTTTGGATTTCTAGTGGGTGAGTATAGTTTATTGGATGACGAGAATTTCAGAATTCTAATCCTAGCCAGAGGTTCTCAATTAGAAGCCGGAAAATGTGGCAAAATGGTTCCATAAAAGAATGGTACGGCAGTGCTGCTTAGCGTCCGACTTCTGATTTTTCAACTAAAGCAAATTATGAAATTGTGTACTTATTTCTGTAATTAAACAAGTATAATAATTAAATTATTACATATGTATGATGCATATATATATTTACTTGTTTAGATATTGATAAAGCTTTTTGTAGTTTTAAGATATAAATTTTTGTTACAATTCATATTACAAAATAGAAAACATCACTTTATATACTTATCTACTTGAAATAATCCATATATTCTGTATACTTATAATGTTATACTTAAAAACTTCATGGGAGGTATTAAAACGTACAAGTGTTCCACTCCACTACCGTTTAGCTTATTTTAATGTCTCTTATCAATATTAATATAAACACAAAATTAGAGGTAATCATTCATCAAATTTTATTGACAATAAACTTTAATTACTTTAAAAAAAAAAATGTAGTCAATTAAGTATGGTTAGACGAGATTAAAGTTATGGTATTTAAAAATACGAAAAAAGTTGTAAAAAAAAACATGTGTACCATGCTATCTACAAATCTACATCAATAAATGTCAAGTTCAACTCATAAACATATAAAAAAATAAATATTGAGGTATAGTAGTAGTGAGAGTTAGATTTTGCCTTTATTTTATATATTTTTTAAGATTTGTTTCATTTTATGGGAATTTTTCTCATTTCTGACATTTTTCTGCTTTGTTATACTGTTTTTCACTTTTCTTTTTCCTCTTAGGCCAAACTTGATTTTTATCCTTTGACAAGTGCAATAGAAAACACTATAGAGCATTAGGAAAATATGTAATTGCCTTCATTTTTAAATACCTCATAAAATCTTTATTTATTCATCAGTCGATTTCTATTTTGTCCCCTTCAAAATAATCTCCCTCAGATATAACACACTTATGCTAGTGCTTTTAGTAGATTTATATCTACTATTCAGCTGGTTCGCAGGTCACGACTTTGGGAAAATTTCACTACAGTTTTTCGTTTTGGGCCCCCCTGACCTCAAAAACACCTTCCGTTCAAAAGTTTATATATATATTATAACATATGATAACTCTTGACTATTGTATTCTATAAGTGTTCTATCAGTCACCATGCTATAAAGTACTCCTTACCTTGAATTTTTTAAATTTTAATATAGATGTGAAGAAGGTAAGACTCAAATTAATTTCTTTTATTTTAAAGATTATTATTTTAAAATATGCTCCTGACTATTCTCTTTCTTAGGGTCAGAGTTCAAAAAATTTCAAATAATAAATAGATTCAAATTCAACTAATATTGCAAATTTCAATAAAACGATTATAAAATTCAACAATCATATACCAAATTATGTTTTCTGAACGATGATTCTATTTTAACCTTAACCTTACTTTTTCTTATTGTGTTGTGCGCTTTTACACATTACTTTCAAAAACCAAATATAGTTAAATCAAGTGTTATGAAAAGTTCTGAATTTTGTAACTAATAAATCAAATTAAACTTATCTAAGAATGAAAAATAACTTATTTAAACAGTGAAACAGTGTACAAGTAAAATTAAATGTTCATTAAATACATAAAAATCAAACACAGGAAAGTTCTTTATTTTTAAAAATTGGAAATTGATACCGTGTTCTGAAGATTTTGTATTCTCTCTGGACAGCTAAGGCACAGGATCTCCTTTTCAATTAGAATCCACCATTTCCCAGGACATCAATGATATACGGACACTTTCGAGATTTTGACTAATAAAATTTCTTCTAATCAGGAAACAATTAGCTCTTTCATCAAATGGTAAGTAAACTAATACTTTCTTTCTTATTAAAAACTGGTTTTACATTCGTTAAATTGACTCAGGAAGCATTTATATAAATGAACTGCACAGCATACAATTTCTAACATTTATTTCTCCATAAAAATAAACTTTACGTCTTACCAGATACTATCAGGAACTGTCTTGCAGTTTTGTTAACACTTTTGACTACTTTTAAACATTCTTTTATAAGTATTTTGAAAAAAAATCGAAATTTTAACGGAGCAAACTTTATTACATCTTATCCCTTCAGAAGGTAGAAAACAAGAGAGCGATTCAGAAATAAACAACTTAACAACTGAATCTCCAAACAAACTTACACTATATATTATTATTCTCTATTCGCCTACTAATTATTTGTCAAATAAAATTACTAAAAATCTAATACTTAATTCCTTATTTACATTTAATACAATAATCATTCTTTTAAAATTTGCTATACTTTTAATGAATTGTTAATTTTATAATATCTTATCTATAATATAATCTAATATCTTTCTATTTTCAGAACTTTTCATTTGGAAATTAAACTAATAACAAATTACAATATGACTTGAAAACAAACATTGTATATTTTGAAAGTAAGTAAAATTTTTTTATATTTCTTCTATGATTTCTAATATTTTATAATAAAATTTATGTAATGTTTTACATTTATGTTTTAACATTTAATTTTCTTATTTCATTTTATCTTAATTTATTTAAAATTGTTTTTAATTACCAAAGTATCGTAAAATTTATAAACTTTTTAAATATTTACTCTTATTATCTATTTAATACATGATCATTAAAATTTTATATATTATAGATTAAACTATATTGAATCTTTAAAATAAATATCTCTTAGATGTACTTGTATATTTTAATTTCTTATTTTGTTTTATTTTTCTTTTTTAGGAATTGTGAAGAAGATGATGATAAATTATACCAAATTTACTGCATTTGCACTCTGCCTTGGAATAAGAATATTTTCCTTTCTCTATTTCCATTAATTTTCTTTATATGTACTTATTTGATATAGCATAGTAACTTATATCATCTCAATATATATATATATATATATATATATATATATATATATATATATATAAAACAAAGGGGGATAACGGGCATGTAACGCAACAAGGATCATAGGTTACAAGTAGGAATGGTAACCGCAGACATGCATGTTTCTGGCTCGTTAGCCGTCATCAGTGCGGCATAACCAAGTAGGGTATTGTACTTGGCTAGCAAAAGTGTTGGGTACTTGGGAGCAAAGGATGGTAGGGAAACATGTGTCAAAAAACACAAAACAACGAACGCTCACACAGGAGTCCTATCGCCATTTTGTGTGCTTTCGGCCAGCTGAGCCCACATTTAGGGGCTAACAACCAGCGTCGCCACGTTGGCGAAACAGACTCATTGTGTTTGAGTCGTTCTAAGCCCAGGATGTGAAACAAAAACAAGGTGCCAAGATAACGCGTATTAATAATAAAACAAAGGGGGATAACGGGCATGTAACGCAACAAGGATCATAGGTTACAAGTAGGAATGGTAACCGCAGACATGCATGTTTCTGGCTCGTTGTAACCTATGATCCTTGTTGCGTTACATGCCCGTTATCCCCCTTTGTTTTATTATTAATACGCGTTATCTTGGCACCTTGTTTTTGTTTCACATCCTGGGCTTAGAACGACTCAAACACAATGAGTCTGTTTCGCCAACGTGGCGACGCTGGTTGTTAGCCCCTAAATGTGGGCTCAGCTGGCCGAAAGCACACAAAATGGCGATAGGACTCCTGTGTGAGCGTTCGTTGTTTTGTGTTTTTTGACACATGTTTCCCTACCATCCTTTGCTCCCAAGTACCCAACACTTTTGCTAGCCAAGTGCAATACCCTACTTGGTTATGCCGCACTGATGACGGCTAACGAGCCAGAAACATGCATGTCTGCGGTTACCATTCCTACTTGTAACCTATGATCCTTGTTGCGTTACATGCCCGTTATCCCCCTTTGTTTTATTATTAATACGCGTTATCTTGGCACCTTGTTTTTGTTTCATATATATATATATATATATATATATATATATATATATATATATATATATATATATATATATATTATAACATAATGATATAACTCTTTCTATTATTAAAGTATTCTATAAGTTACCATGTTATAAAGTACTTCTTACCTTGAAGTTTTTAAATTTTAATATAGATGTGAAGAAGGTAAGATTCAAATTAATTTCTTTTATTTTAACGATTATTATTTTAACATATGCTCCTAGCTATTCTCTTTCTTAGGGTCAGAGTTCAAAAATTTCAAATAATAAATGGATTCAAATTTAACTAATATTGAAAATTTCAACAAAACGATTATAAAATCCAACAATCATATACCAAATTATGTTTTTTAGAACGATAATTCTATTTTGACCTTAACCTTACTTTTTCTTATTGTTTTGTGCGTTTTTACACATTTCTTTCAAAAACCAAACATCGTGAAATCAAGTGTTATGAAAAGTTCTGAATTTTGTAACCAATAAATCAAATTAAACTTATCTAAGAATGAAAAATAACTTATTTAAACAGTGAAACAGTGTACAAGTGAAATTAAATGTTCATCAAATACATAAAAATCAAACACAGGAAAGTTCTTTATTTTAAAAAATTTGTAAATTGATACCGTGTTCTGGTGATTTTGTATTCTCTTGGGACAGCCAAAGCACAGGATATCCTTTTCAATTGGAATCCACCATATCCCAGGACATCAATGATATACGGACACTTTAGAGATTTAGACGAATAAAATTGCTTCTAATCAGGAAATAATCCGCTCTTGCATCAAATGGTAAGTAAACTAATACTTTCTTTCTTATTAGAAACTAGTTTTACTTTCGTTAAATTAACTCAGGAAGCATTTATATAAATGAACTGCTCGGCATACAATTTCTAACATTCATTTTTCCATAAATATAAACTTTACATCTTACCAGATACTATCAGGAGTTGTCTTGCGGTTTTGTTAACACTTTTGACTACTTTTATACTTTCTTTTATAAGTATTTTGAAAAAAAATCGAAATTTTAACGGAGCAAAATTTATTACATCTTATCCCTTCAAAAGGTAGAAAACAAGAGAGCGATTCAGAAATAAACAATTTAACAACTGAATCTCCAAACAAACTTACACTATACATTATTATTCTCTATTCGCCTACTAAATTATTGATCAAATAAAATTACTAAAAATCTAATACTTAATTCCTTATTTACATTTAATACAATAGTCATTCTTTTAAAATTTGCTAAACTTTTGATGAGTTGTTAATTTTATAATATCTTATCTATAATATAATCTAATATCTTTCTATTTTCAGAACTTTTCATTTGGAAATTAAACTAAGAACAAATCACAATATGGCTTGAAAACAAACATTGTATATTTTGAAAGTAAGTAAAATTTTTATATATTTCTTCTATGATTTCTAATATTTTATAATAAAATTTATGTAAAGTTTTACATTTATGTTTTAACATTTAATTTTCTTATTTCATTTTATCTTAATTTATTTAAAATCGGTTTTAATTACCAATGTATCGTAAAATTTATAAACTTTTTCAATATTTACTCTTATTATCTATTTAATACATGATCATTAAAATTTTATATATTATAGATTAAATTATTTTGAATCTTTGAAATAAATATCTCTTAGATGTACTTGAATATTTTAATTTCTTATTTTGTTTTATTTTTCTTTTTTAGGTATAGTGAAGAAGACGATTATAAATTATACCAAATTTACTGCATTTGCACTTTGCCTTGGAATAAGAATATTTTCCTTTTCTCTATTTTTATTAATTTTCTTTATATGTACTTATTTGATACAGCATAATAACTTATATCATCTCAATATATATATGTATAGTTCCGATATAACGAAATCTGTGGACACGATAGCGGTCGCATTTCTTAACGGATCGAAATGAAATTTGGTACAAAAATCAATCGTTCCAAAATCTCGGTCTATTTCGTTAATGGGCCAAATCGGTAAGGCCGTTTGGGCGTGACATCAAATCAAAATGGAAAAAAATTCGTAACTTTTTTACTTCACCCTGTACAAAAAAATGTTAGGGGACTTTTTTGTTTGTCTTAAAGAGACCTACAACTTTTATCTAAAACATTTTTTTCTAAAACGTATACTTTTAATATATTTAATTAATATAAATCTACTGATGCGCCTGGTCATCAATGTCTTCTCGGCCATTTTTAAAGCGTTTATACCAATCATACACTTTTGGTTTACTCATGGTAGATTCACCAAATGCCACAGTCAACATTGGCTCACTTTATTTCATTTTTAACGCAAAATTTAATGCAGATTCATGGATCCATTTTGTTCGATAGTAGAAAATCGAAGAGTATACCAAAACACGTCTAACCTTCCAACCTTCCTGTATGTCAAACAAACTAATAATACAACACAAATACCATACAATGTTTTTTGTACAACTTCCCCATTTTGATAATGAAACGAGCGAATTTTCAATGACAATGAACCAAACCGTGTTAAAAGTAAACTAAACCGTGTTAAAAGTAAACTTGTTTAGATGGCAACGTGTTAAAAGTATTTTTAACACGCTGCTATGTAAACAATCGTTTTTAACATTGTTTGCTTTCATTAAAAGTGTCACTTTTAATGACAGTTGTACAAAAAAATGTTTTTGTCATTAATTCAGTAATTTTAATTGATTTATAGATACCAAATTTCATATGCAATCTGTTTAAATTAAATTCAAAATCCGGTTAGTTTTTTAGGTATTAATAATTTCCAGACTGTTGATTTCAACAAATAATTGACATAGTTTCGGAAATCAAAATTCCTCGAACTAAGCCAAATAATAATCAAAAAACGAAAAAAGCTTGAAAAAAAATGAAAGAAATTCGAGCATAAACCATTGGCAAGCGTCCGGATCAGCGTCCGTCCGTTCTTGTACAGAGAACGCTTGTTTTTAACCAATGTTCTGTACAAAATGCACTTCTTTGATGATAAACTTACTAAAAGCTAATTGCCATGCGTTGATTTGTAAACTGTTTTTGCCACCACTGCGTAAGTTATGCGAACTACTGACTAATTTATAACGTTCCCGACACTTTTTCTTTCGCAGAGGATTTATTAGTCAATTTCCTTTACGAAGATTCTACGTAATTAGTGAAAATTCACTATATCCAATAATTGTATCTATGGAATTTAATAAATGTAGGGAAGCCTAAAAAACATCAAAAACAGGGTGATTCAACCTGTAAAAGCTTGACAAAGTTCAGTATTATTATCTAGGTGATTTAAAGAAAATACTCAAACACTTTGGATTATTATAAATATTAGGTACAATTAACGAAGAGGGTCAGTGAAAGACCAACAGCGTTAACTCTGTTTGGAAATGATACCAACCTTCCGCACCACAACTATGTCTGTGACATTTTTTTTACATTCATTTTAAATCGAAAACCAACTCGATAATTTTTAGGGCATGTGGATAAAAATTTCAGTGAAAACTTCCCTTTAGAAGCAGATTTCTTTTATTGCTATTTTTTCAAAGCTTTCCCTCAGCATATAGTTGAAGATGTAGAGGGTGATCAGGCAATTGTTCTTTCTTAATTAGTACAACTTGCTCTATGTCTTTTAGTCTTAAGTTTGATACATTGCCAGAACTGTCAATTATTTCTTAATTTGTTTATTTTGCAAGTTATTTAATGTTTTATCGACTGTTAAAAGTCTTCTACAACGTAATACAGGAAAAACTTGTTAACTGGAGTTAATCTGCAAAGATAAAAATCGCTGGGAATTTATCGGAACACATTCAAATCAAAAAATAAATCTGTTAAGAATGTCGACTATCATCTATACTTTTTAATTTATACTCAGAAGCAACCTTTGACGGAGGATTTCATGACACCACAGAAGAAATGGAGAACTCATCAATACCCGGACGTCACTACCATTATAGTTCTACCACCATAGACTATGTTACTTCATCTTTTGATCCGAAAATCGTTGACTGTACTGTTTTTAATTCAGGTTTTTCTGACCATGAAGCAATATTAACTACACATTTCCCCTAAAATCCAAAAGTAAAAATGTTTTGCGCAAATTAGGCCGTATTTTCGGAGATAAAAATTTTCAAAATTTCAATGAGTTGTGTCTAACATCTGACTGGAATTTTCTATCTGATGACGTCGATTTCGAATTCTCTAGATTTGTAAAGATAGTGTCTGATCTTGCATTCAAATCCTTTCCTCTCAGGCCTATTAAAGTGAAGCAACACAAACCCTGAAGCAACACAAACCCTGGTCTATCTTCTAAGAACATGCGCTGTTTATCATATTTAAAAAAATTCTCAGATAGCGTCTCCTTCCAAAATTATGAAAAACTGTACAGGAAAACTTATATTAAAACTATCAAAGCTGCCAAGGTTATGTATTACAACAGAAGATTGGGAAATGCGGGTAACATTGCTAAAGAAACTTGGTCTATTGTAAATGAATTAAGGGACCGGGCCTTTTCATTTAACAAAATTCCTACTTCTCCAGAGAACTTAAACAACTTCTTTGTTAATGTAGCAAAGAACTTAGTGAGCTCCATAACTCCTTCCCACGATCCTCTTTCTTATCTCAGAAACGAACATTTACACAGTTTCTTCATTTCACCTGTATCATTGGCCGAGCTTCGTAACACAATTAATGAGATTAAAAACAAATCATCTGCTGGAACGGATGGGCTTACTCTGAAAATGTTTTCAAATCTACCGGTAAACACCCTAAGCCATCTGACTAACTTGATTAACAAGTCACTTCAACTTGGAGTCTTTCCAAGCTGCCTTAAGATTGCGATAATGATTCCCTTGCACAAAGGAGGTGATAAAGATCAAGCTTCGAACTATCGCCCAATAGCACTTCTCCCCACGTTGTCGAAGATTATTGAAAGATTGGTTAAAAAAAATTGCTATCTTTTCTTTGCAAATATAAAATACTAACTCCCCAACAGTTTGGTTTCTTGAGCAATAAATCTACCAATGATGCTATGTTCTTGCTCTTTGACAATGTTTACTTCAGTCTTATCAATCAGAACTCTACAGCAACAATCTTCTGCGACTTCTCTAAGGCCTTTGATTGTGTAAACCACAACATCTTAATTCACAAATTGCAACACTATGGGACTAGAGGAATACCACTCGAGTGGTTTAAATCTTATCTTACCTACAGAAGTCAGATGGTAAGGGTTGATGAGAGAACATCCTCCTGTAAGCCAATTGACTGTGGGGTGCCTCAAGGTTCAGTTCTAGGTCCTATCTTATTTCTGCTTTTTATTAATGATATTGCCTACCTAAATATTAGTGGTAAACTCTGCCTCTTTGCTGATGATACTAGTTTTACCTGGAGCAACCCGGATAGTACATCCCTTTATAGTATCGTATCTCGTGACTTAGTCACTATTAAATCGTGGTGCGATTCTAACCTTCTGTGCCTCAATCTCTCTAAAACTAAAATCTTATCATATAAAGGTACATTACAAACTTTTGAACTTAATAACAATAGTGTGGAAATCGTTGATTCTGTAAAGTTCCTGGGTCTGATTGTTGACAACTCGTTAAAATGGGATTTGCACATCAATGCATTGTCAAAAAAATTAAGTTCTGCGTGTTTTGCGCTAAGATCAGTTTCCAAGGAATTAAACTTGTCAACAGCTCGAACAGTCTATTACGCCCTTTTTGAGTCGCATCTCCGTTACGCCATTCCATTCTGGGGTACGTGTTGTGCGACTCAATTTGACCGTATTTTCAAACTTCAAAAGAGAGCTATCCGTTACATGTTAAGATTAAACAATAGAACTCATTGTGGGGAATACTTTAAAAAATATCAAATTTTAACTATTCCTTCTTTATTCATTTTTGAATCCGTTTGCTTAGTCCGCAAGCACTCGTCAGCGAATCCTGAAACGCCTTCCCACAACTATCCACTTAGAAACAGGGAGCTTGATCTTTGTTTACCAATCCCACGATCAGAGTTAATCAAAAACTCTATACTTTATAATGCAAAAAAGATGCATAATCGTCTGCCTTTCAATATCAAATCTATTTCACTCTTTCCCGCATTCCGTAGAGCTTTGAAGGCACACTTATTGGAGAGATCTTTGTACACAGTAAATGAATTTTTCATATTATGATTTTATACTTCTAAATACACACTAATTTACTACTTCAAGGAACTTTTTCTTTTTTCCTTTTCTTCTTCTTTCTCTTTTTTTTTAATAACTTTCAATTTCTTTAGTTGTATAAATATTTTTTTTTGTATTTTGTTTATGTGATATGTTATATTATAAGGTTTTTGTACTTTTTTGTATGATTTTTAGCTTTGTCGACAAATTGTAAAATTTCTGACAATAAAGCATTATTATTATTATAGTCTTAGAGTCTATTACAAAAAGTAAACTATGAAATTAAAATTAAATATCTCAAAAACAAAATGGATAAGCATTAGTAAACAACGAAAACCAAGAGGAAGACTTACACGAAACCAAACATCTGTAGAGCACTTTGAAAAATATACAAACAATCGTTCGCAATCAATGGAAAAGAGAAATCAAATCCAGGATTAAGAAAACAATATCAACATTTATCAAAGTAAAAACCATATTTACTAAAAGAAAATTCTCACTACCAATAAAAATGCTTTATATTCATACTCTTGCTATAAAGAGTGGCACCCTATTGGAACAACTTCTGTAAAAGATATCGTCCTTTAAAATGAGGATGTATCGGCGTGCCTTTCAAATAAACTAGAAGGATCACGTTCGAAACAAACAACTACTTGGAAGAATCAACAAAAAACAAGAAATTAAATTTATGATAAAGAAAAGAAAACTGGACTATTTTGGCCAAGGAATGAGACACTTCAAGTATTGCCTTCAGTAACTTATTTTTCAGGGTAAGGTGGATGGTAGATAGGGGACAATTAGAAAAAGAAACTCTTCGATGCAAAATGTGGGGAAATACTTTGGTTTGTCATGTATCCAATTTTTTAACTAGGCTGCTAATAAAATTCGAATGGGCGTAGTATTAATACCAGAGTCGATTTTCTTTACACCTCTTTTCAATCAGATTAGTCTGAAAACGAACGAACTAAGCTAAAATGGGTTTAAACTAATCCTTGTTTCACCCTGGTAGAACCTACATATGTTTATTTTCAAACTAATCAAGTTGAAATGGGATTTAAGCAAAACAAAATCGACTCAGGTAACCAAAGTCCCATAATGGATGGAGCAACGCAAGAAGAACTTATTTTTATTCCTATTTTCGAAATTTTATTTAACTATAAAGTTTTATCTATTTATTTCACTTATTTATTCAGTATCAGTACACAATTTTTTTATGACCTTCATATCCGGTATAGAAATTTATTTGAGTCATGAATTCGATTTGTCTTTCCATGGGCTCGTCGTCTCCAATTACGTGATAATTAAAAGTAAATCGAGCACTGAAAAAGTAAGATCTGCATATCTAAATAAAATGAAGAAGCGGCCTATTTCAGAGAATCTCTTATCTGATGCACTTCCGGTCACAAACAAGAAAAAAAAAATACATTTATACGTTTGATACGATTGCAATTGCTGACGACTGACCAACCCAACCATCATTTTAAATGTTGCACAAAGTAATGCGAAACATTTGTATGAAGTTGCAATATTTTTTTTTTTTTAAGAACCATCTGTGACCCATAAATAATATTAATTTGATACATCAATTGACAGACAGAAATAAAAAAAATATGAACAAATATGACTTTTAAATGGTCTTACTTTTTTGTTTATTAATTAAAAGTTTTTGATATCTGGAATCGGTTATTTTAAACATAAATTCATAATTGATGTTCCTCTTATAACCATTTAGGTGTCGAGGAATCTCCTCTACTCGTTATTTTCTCTACTTTTTTCTGTTCATATCTAATTCTTTGGTTTCCTGCCACAATTTCCTTTATCAAGTACCATCGAGGTACTATATAAGATTGGCTTGAGTGTCCCTCCGTCACTCTGTTCGTGTGCGCTATAACTCTTAAACGGAAAGTCACAGAAATATCAACATTTGGTACTTTATCGCTTTTCCAAATATTTTCCATCAAGATCGATACTCTTTTGCGTACATTCAAACCAATTGGTAAAACAGTTATACCAGTCTTCAGTTGACGCCTGCAAAATCACTGTTTTAAAGGTATTGATGGCTTCTTCTAGAATCGCTGCTCACTCATTGAATTCTTTATCTTTGACTCATTGAATTCTTTATCTTTGGAAACTTGAAAAAATCGATGGGAATTAGGAATTAGGTCGGAACTATACGATCACTGATCTAACAAACTCGATTGCCTTTTGGCCAGCGTGAGCATTTGTAATGTCCTTTGTGTGTTGCTTTCTCGAAGTTTCGCGATAACTTTTGGTAAACAGACGTTTTTATACCGATAGAAAGTAACCGTTCTTCGATCTTCTGAACCCTATACATGCGAGCAGTATTCAAGATTAGGTCTTATTTGGGCCTTGTAAAGAGTAGCTAAGTTGGATGGAGACAAATATTTCCGTGCAAAATGTTTTTGTCTTGGAAGCGTTGAAATTTCTTCCCTACTCGTCTACAATTCTCAAATCTTGATTGAGAGAAGCCGTTGTGGATCTTTTCTCCTCTTCCAGAATATCTAGAGGTATGGGACGGTTGTGCGCTTTGCTACAGTGTAGGTTGCTATCATCGGGTTACTAGTGGCTTCTAGTAGATCATTAATGTGTAATAGGAATAGAGTAGAAGCTAGAACCGATCCGTGAGAAACTCCAGCGTTGATCTTGTAGAAGTTGGAAGAATGTTCATCTACGGTAACTTGGATGTGCCTGTTGGAGAGAAAGTTGGATATCCATCTGCAAAGGTTTGGCGAAAGTCCGTTTGAACACAGTTTGTTCAAAAGAGCTGCATGCCACACTTGATCAAATGCGTTTGAGATGTCTAGTGATACTATTTGAGTTTCCCCATAGTGGTTGATAGCCTTACTCCAGACATGAATTACATATGCTAACAGATCGGCCGTTGACCTCTGTTGGCGAAAACCATATGCCTATCACTTAAGGAGGTCCTTTCGCCGCCAATGTTAAATAAAAAATATTAGATTATGAATAAATTTAATTTTTTTCTAATAGTTAAAGACCTTATTTATCGAATAGTGAAGTTTTAATCATACCTTACCGTGCAAATTTTTGAAAAAAAAAAGTTTTAAAATGTTAGTATTTGTACAGAGTCTTATGAGAAAGTAAGTACTTAACGATATTTTTCGAATTATACTATCAGTCACCGATTAGATGGAATAAAGAAAAACTGAAAATTAGATTTTTGAAATATCCAGGTTCCTTTTTTTGCAATAAAATATATCAGTCACCGTGCAATTTACTGAGAAATTAATAATTAAAAATCACAAAAGAATCTCAAGTAACTTACATTAAAATGGAGTCAAAACATTTGGCAACGTTGCGTAACGCGCGTACTAATTCCTTCAATGTAAACTTTTCTTTTTTTGCACTTACAACATTATCACACCATTGTTTACGTTTAAGACTCACAAATTTACAAGCATCCTTGCCACGAGACATTCGAATATTATGATTAAGCATTTTTATTCAATTTACTCATTCACCACATTGACAGCTAAAGCTTAAACATGGTTAAGGTTAGGATTGTGTGGATACAAATATTGACAAATATGAACAACCGTGAGACAGCGTTGTCAAATCACAGACAGGCTATTAACAGCTAATTTACAAGAGTCAAATTAACTTCTGTATTTAACTATTTTTTTTTTTTAATTTTCAAAATTTCAATTATCAATGCCTCATATACTATTTATTTTCTAATTTTAGGAATTTTTATGGGTTTTTTATTTTAATTTATTGAGTATTGACTACAACACTTGTTTTGACTAATTTGCAGCGAAAGGACCTCCTTAAAAGGTTGTGTGTTTCAAGGTAGCTCAGGATCTCGTGATTGGCGTATTTCTCCACAGTTTTGGTAATAACAGATAGAAGAGCTATGAGTCTGTAGTTAAAAGACAGAGTTGAAGCCTTTCTTGGGGACTGGTTGTACTCGAGCAGTTTTCCAGGATTTTGGAAAAATACCAGTATCATATGATAGTTGAAATAGCTTAGTGAAAACTGGCGCTAGTTCAGGAACAGAAGCCTATAAGAGTAAAACAGGTATTCCATCAAGGCCGCTTGTTTTGTTGGTATTTAGAGTAGCAAGGACTTTCTGCACACAATAAATGAGATATTTTTTATTGTGTGGGGAGCAGTGGAATAGTGTCGAGTTCTAAGAGAACATTTTGACAAAGAGTTCTGTATTTTCTGTAGAGGACGTAACTATTGAGCCTTCATCTGCTCTGGATGAAGGGGACGAACTATTTGTAAAATTGTTATTGATATATTTGCCGAGAGTCCAAAAGGACCGGCTTCCATTAGAGTTTGGCATTACCTTCTTTCTCATTCGACATCAAAGAGACTTTTGGAACAATGATGTTGTATCTATTTACCTAGTTTATTAGTTGCCTTTAGTTAACTAGCTACGCCAGTGGAAACCATTGCAGTTTTTTTTTTGTCAACTAAAAATTTAACTAAATGTGTGATGGTCCAATCTTATTTTTTATCGACATAATAGTTTAAATAATTTTACACAGAAGTAACCCACACTATAACACTAATAAGAATTTTTTTGTAGATCTTTCTATAATTGCATCCTGGAATCCCTGATATGGTTTGAATTAACGAAAGTGTGTCAGTGATAATTAAATCCAAATTTTTACGAGCACGAGTTCTTAGTATTGTTAGGAAATCTGATATTTTTCAACAATTTTTTATTAGGTCGTCATAATTAGGAATATAAGATGATTAGGTACGATAAATGAAGGCAATGGGTTTCTAACAAGAAGTTAGTTAATATAAATTTGGGACAAACATTGACAGGACCGTATAACCTACTTATATTCACATTTTTAATTAAATTAAAATAAGTATGGTTTTAAATATAATGAGTAAGTTAATTTATTGATGTTGGAGCTCAAAGTTCAAATCTCATCAAAAAAACAATCAAAAAAATTGTATGTTCTTAAGTACGCAATTAAGAAATTATACTTCTTTGATTTAAAAATACCAATAATAAAGTTTAATTTTATGCCTTGATAGTGAAAGGCCGTTTATTTGACAAGATTGGCAATTGGAATTAATAATTAAAAGGAATTTTCTTTTCGTTAACAAATGTTCTGGATCTGGATCTGGAAATTTGGGAGGGGCGAGCTAGTGCTCAGCCAGCACTGAGGCCACATATGACCCGTTGTGCATCCTCCCGTATGTAGGGATATCCTCACCTCAGGATGTCACCAGGCCTATTGATTTAAAATAGGTGATGAGGCTCCCGAGGGGGATCTCCCTGACATCGGCTGGTGTAAGCCAATACTCGCCCAACACGGATCTTCTGATTTCAGAAAAAGCAGAGCAGTCATACATAATGTGTTCTACTGTTTCCTCTTCTTGTTCGCAGCCTCTGCATAGCGGCGATTCTGTTAGTTTCATCCTAAAGAGATGTTGTCGCAATTGGCAGTGACCTGTCAGGATTCCCACAGCTGTTCGGAGATTTTGTCTGGTCAATGCCTTAAATTTTTTTGCTGTTTCCTCGCCAGGATGAGGTAATGACTCTCTGACCAGTCTACAGTTTGTAGTTTCATCCCAGCACTGTATAAATTATTGGTGAGAGTGCTGCTTGATAAAGTCCACGACTGCGGACAATGTTAGATGGTAGATGGGCGAGGGCTAACATATTTGTAGCCCGCAGCCCTCCTTGCTAAATTGTTCGCAATGCGGTTGCCTTTAGAGTTCCCATGTCCTTTGATCCAGCTGAGAGTGACCACGTTATTCTGGCTGGCCTCAGTTAGAGATTGGTGACATTCTAGTACTAAACTTGAAGTGAAACGTGGTCTATTCAAGGTCAGTAGTGCTTGTCGGCAGTCTGTATATATATATTTATATTCCTGCCTGTGATGTTCCTATTGATTAATTCTTTTGCAGCTATGGTTATGCCTGTGAGTTCTGATTGAACCACACTTGACAAGCCATCCATCGCCCATTTTGTTTTTAGGCTTAAGGATCTAGAGTAAATTCCACATCCCACACCTTGCTTTGTATATACGCTCAGAGCGTTCACTACGTTGGGGTCTGCTGTCTTGTTTGTTAATATTTTGTAGGGTTTGTCAAAGACAAATCTTGGTGCGACGGCATCCGTGACTGCCTGTAAGAGTGGTATCACTTTTATCGATTCCCTCCACAGACTATCCCTATAGGTGCCAGTCCCTACAGTGGGTTCGATACCAACCGTGCGAAAGCGTACCATGGTCATCAATGCGACCTCCTTAACAAATATATCAAGGGGGGTGAGACCAAGTATGACTTCCATTGCGCTGGTCGGTGTGCTTCGCATGGCTCCTGTTACGAGAAGGCATGCTGATCTTTGAATTTGGTTTAATTTTTTGATAGCTGTCGTTTGTTTCACTTTAGGCCACCACACGACAGCACCATATGTTAACATAGGTCTTATGATTGCCGTGTAGATCCACATGGTGACCTTGGGGGATAATCCCCAGGTCTGTCCTATGGTTCGGCGGCATTGCTCATAAGATATAAATGCTTTTTTAACTCTGCTTTCTATGTGTGAGTTCCAAGTCAGCTTGCTATCAAGGATAACACCTAAGTATATCACTTCTGTAGCAAAGCTTAATTTAACGTTGAAAAGACTGGGTGCGTTTAAGCCCCTAGGGCCATCTCTGTCTTTTTGGGGTTAATAGACAGCGACTGTTAACAAATGTTAAAATAACGTTGTTTGAGGTGTTTAAATTAAATATTAGAAAATATTAATTAAACACAGGTCAAGGACTACATTGGAAAGTTTACTACAAGCAGTTGTAGTAGGTTTATTATGAATTAGTATATTAAGTATGGAGAACGGTAAGGGTTTTATACCGATCGAAGACAATTGTTTGGAGGAGGAGCGGAGCGACGACTCCAATTATTGTCTGAGATTTTTCTATAAATATGCAAATTTTTATTAAAATTGATCAAAGGAAAATATTGAAAAATCAAGGGAGAGGCGGACTATGTTCTTTTTTTATTGTTGATTTTTGATTTTTTTTTAACTTTTTAGTTTAACCCTGTATATCTCGAGAACCATAAAAGATATTAAAAAAATGAAAAGTGTTATGGAAAATATAAAGATTTTTCTATAAATTCGCAAATGTTTATTAAAATTGATCAAAGAGAAATATTAAAAATTTAAGGGAGAGACTATGTTGTTTTTTTTTTGTTGTTGATTTTTGATTTCGATTAACTTTTTAGTTTAACCCTGTATATCTCGAGAACCATAAAGGGTATTAAAAAAGTGAAAAGTGTTATGGAAAAAATAAAGATTTTTCTATAAATATGCAAATTTTTATTAAAATTGATCAAAGGAAAATATTGAAAAATCAAGGGAGAGACGGACTATGTTCTTTTTTTATTGTTGATTTTTGATTTTTTTTAAACTTTTTAGTTTAACCCTGTATATCTCGAGAACCATAAAAGATATTAAAAAAATGAAAAGTGTTATGGAAAATATAAAGATTTTTCTATAAATTTGCAAATTTTTATTAAAATTAAGCACAAAGAGATATTGAAAATTTAAGGGAGAGACTGACTATGTTCTTTTTTTTGTTGTTGATTTTTGATTTTCTTTAAACTTTTTAATTTAACCATGTATATCTCAAGAACCATAACTGGTATCAAAAAAGTGAAAAGTGTTATGAAAAATATAAAGATTTTTCTATAAATTTGCAAATTTTAATTAAAATTGATCAAAGAGAAATATTCAAAATTTTTGAATTTATACACATTATCATATTAATGTACATAAAATTTAAGTAATAAGCAAAGTTTTTCTCAAGTTGAACAATTTTAATAAATAGTTCAAATTGGATTAGTTGAAGTTATCACTTCTGTCGTGAGTCCTGAGACGCACACGTTGTTATTTTTTATTCTTCTTTTTCTTACTTTTTCAAAGTTGTGACTCCGATGTCCAGCTTTCGTACCATCGTTTCGGAGGTCTTCCTGGTGGTCTGCAGTTAGTTGGTTTTTCTTTTTTTGCGATTTTTGTTTTTGACGAAAAAAATAGTATTTTTCTATAAAAGATGTTTAGCGTCTTTCTATAAACTATTTCATAAGTATTTTAACACATCCTGTACATATGAAAATTTTAATGATTCTGGCTAGTTTCAAAAAGATAGAAATTAGAAGAGGGTAGTTTTAAAGTGTCAATCATTGGCGTCAAAACTGTCATAGAACTAAAATTCACAAAAGTTTACAGACCGCAAATGTATCAATAACATAACAGCTCTGTGTTGCATCTTACACCTCTTATTTACTTCGAAATAACTTTTTGATCCAATTCAATTTAAAGCGTTCAAGGAGTTTTAAGTTAAAAATATCTTTAATAGAAAAATCAGAGTTTATTTGTATGTACATTTAAAAAAAGTGTGAGGTGTAAGGGACACCCGGATGGAACGAAGTTCCTTTCGATTAATTAGTGAAGGAATTAGTAATTTGTAAACACAACAGAGTGTTTATACATACATAAGCATTTATTATTGTCTGTATAAAATCTCTACTTACCTAACAGTTCGTTTCTTTTAACAAAAGTGTCCATTTATACAATACCAGAGCTTTAGATAACACATCTTTTTAGAATTACTTTTTATAATTTAAAACAGGAATTAACAATTCAATACAAAATTTTAAAATTAAAATATTTGACAGTAACTGACAGTTAAGGTAATTTGACGTATGTACCTAAATAGTCAAGTTACGAACTATTTTTAAAATGTTTATGAATTTATTAATTTATAAAAACAGGATGAAATAAAATATAATACTATTAAAGTTAATTATTTTTTTTTTCTACAGTATTTTCTTTTTAATGTACCTACATTTTCTTTTAATTTAAAATAGTGTCTTTTTAATTGTAATATATCTATCTATGAGAGAGAGAGAGGGAGAGAGAGTTATTTATTTTTTGGTCTGTAAGGGAGAGAAACATGCGGGTGTCGTGACAACTTTTGGTATGAATTTTTTTTGGCTAGCTCCTAGCGTCAGTCGTAACTGTTCGTAACGCGCGAAAGGGAACTTCGTTCCAAAAATCTGGTAATTGATATTTTAGATTTAGAGATCCCATAATAACATTTTGATTGGAGGACTGGGGGTTCCTATTATGCAATTTGTAGGACGGTAACGCTAATAGTTATAAAACAGACTTTTTAAACAATATCCAAAAAATTAGCTTGTTACTAATAACGTCATACCTATCTGTGCTTTTAACACATTTGAAATGGAGGACTCGGTATATATATTATCATTTTTGTAGGAGAAATCGCTTTTCCTTCGTTTTAAATTTATTTTAACAAAATATTTAAAAATTAAACTGTTATGAGTTAATTTCGGGACATATGTAAAATATACATGTTCAACTATTTCTAGGATCTACAGGGTGTCCCAGGTTTTTTGATCAAGACTTTAACAGTGATTAGAAAAAGTTATTTTAAAGTAAGTTTTCTTATGAACATTGGTCGTAAAACTTTTTGTTTCTGAGATACAGGGCGTCAAAGTTTTCCACAAAAAAAAGTTTTTATTTTTCAATATCCGAACTATTTAAAATATTTAAATCAAAATTGGTACAAACAATACTAGCATGAAGAGTCACAAACGTAAATAATATCAAACTTTTACATTGAGCAGCGGCGGAGATATGACTAATTAATAATTTAATTCGGCTAAAAAAGTAGCACGGCTGTGGATTAAGTTTTATACGGTCATATTCACATAGTACATTCCATTCTTAACAAAAGTGTCCTCTTGAGATTTGTTCGTAAGTAGCGTAGTTTGTCCTCAAATTAGGTTTTTAAAATTAGTAATTCATAAGGATGTAGATTAGACCCCAGTTTGATACTGCCAGACATCGTAGTTGCGATGGATGTGTTTGTTTAAGGTTTGACGTTATGTCTATTTAGTTTTTTTGTATCTAGGCTTATGACTCTTTATCCCAATATTGTTTGTACCAATTTTTATTTGAAAATCTTTAATAGTTCGGATATTAAAAAAATAAAAACTTTTGTTTTGTGGAAAACTTTGACGCCCGGTATCTCAGAAACAAAAAGTTTCACGACCAATCTTCATACGAGTAACTTACTTTAAAATAACGTTTTCTATACCCTGGCCGCTGAAAAGATGGAATTCAAAGATTCTTGATCAGTGAATACGGGCATCTGAACGGCTTAATCTTACGATGTAACGCCTTCTAAACTGCAGTAAACTAAGGACAGATTAGACTGTACTCATACCAAAGATGATATAAACTGTGGGCTGAAATAAGGAGTACATTTGTCTCGTGATCATTCAATCTTTTCGACGGCCAGACTATAATCACTGTTAAAGTCCTGATCAAAAAACCTGGGACACCCTGTATATATATTATGCACCAATGTTGCAACTGTCAGAATTTGGGCTACTCATCGATAGGAAGCCACTGATAAAAAATTAGCCTGTTATGTATCATTAAAAAAAAATGCCCACGGGCTCCCGGTTTATTATGTATGAATATCATTTTTTATACATTATGAAATATATTTTACTTACCGAATGATTTTGGGTACCCTAGAATTGCTATTGATACTTCTTAATCACATTTTTCATAAAAGTTCTCTTGATTTATACACATTTTACACAAAAACTCTATAAAATAGTCACCGTAATTCAATTTTATTTAATTTAATCACAAAAGACAGTTATGTCAAATAATTTTATTACAATAAAGGACGGAACGCAATCAATCAGAATGCGTTTACAGCATAGAGGTACCTATGCAAACTTAGCACCCCATCCATTGAATTTTGGGTCGAAAATGACCTTAATCGATAGGTCCCCGTTAGGTCCTTCAAGGTCCCACAATTTTTTCGTTAGGTCCCCTTTAGTTTTTTCATAAATAATTTTTTAAATTTTGGCCAAAAAAAAACTACACTTTAGCACCCCATCCAATGCAAAATTGACAAATTTAATCAAAATTGTATTCTTTAGCGTTAGGTCCGTATTGGTCCATTATTTTAATTGATCAATAATTTTTTTTATTTGTTTTATTCTTAATTATAAAATAAATAAAACCTGCGCATGTGCACTTCAGACACAAACAGCGTGAAATTTAAATTGGTATCGTTTCATGTACCCTGTATTTGTGCATATACTTTTTTATATTTTTGTTATCGTATCATATATAGAAAAAACTCATGCCGATGATTATTGTACAAGGATGTGAGTCAGTCTTCGCTCGATACAAAAGAATAAATCATTTGTTTCGGGAATTGTAACACAAACAGTCAATTTTGTTTTAGAAGTGATATTTTATTTTTAAATAAAGTATAACATTTAGTTTATAGTTTTTGTAGAAAATTTTATCTTTGTAAATATCGTTTATTTTAGTTAGAACGATTTGATTGTGGCTGCTCTAGATTTTATATTTGAAATACAAATTTTTTATTTGTACATAATTGTAACATTCACTAACAATTTAGTATGTGTTAGGTGTTAAGTTATTTTTATTTTATTTTTTTAACTAAAAAAATAAAGATTTAGTTTAAGAATACAATAAAATTAATATTAAACATTTTTAATTACAGATCCTTCCTAAAAGCTGGAACATCTTTTCCGAGACAACTTCCTTCGCTGTTGCCCAGGGGCGAGAAAGGTCTACCCGTATTTTAACGTAAAAAACGCTCCTAATATTACCAACAAATGCGCTGTTCAATTGTGCATTAAATATAGAAGAATAATAAACTAGAAGAAAAAGAGCGCGCAAACATAAAACAGAAGATTAGGGATTTCATTATCTAATGTATACCGTGTTATTTCATACAATAAATGAAATAAAACAAGGCAAACAAAACCAAAGGGCGGAAATTACAAATTAAAAAAAAAACAAAGTGGCACGAGATAACGAAGAAAAGTGGACAAAGCGAATAATACAATGGAGGTCAAGACAACATAGATGAGGTGCAGGAAGACCACAAAAAGATGGGCCGATGACATCAAGGAACATGTAGGGAAAAACTAGCACTAGTTAGCTCAAGACCAACGAAGTTTGAAAAGACAAGGGGAGGCCTATGTCCAGGAGTGGCCTAGAAGGGACTGCTGAAGAAGAAGACAAAGAAGAAGAATGTATACTGTATTCAATGGTATTGGTTGCATTCTGATTCGAAAAATCCTATTAAAAACTGACCATTTCTCCGCCCTCATGCGTTTCTTCTAACACAGCGCGCAGTCACCAGAAAAGAAGTAGAAAACTCAGCATTTGGTTTAGGTACTCAAATTTTGTCATTTTTTCATTATTTTCCACCTTAGCTTCCTCTAAATATAGTGTGCCATATTCTATCTTTCCCACGAAAATGCAGGTGTTTTATACTTCGGGTGTCTGTTAGCAGGAGCCTAACTCAGCGCGCATTTATCAAAAAGAAGTAGAAAACGTTTCTCGTTATTTATCTTCTTCTGATTTCATTATAAAGTGTATCCTTATCTGGTTTATTGGATTTTTGCAATTTTTTCATCATTCTCCTCCTCAGCTCTCTTTAAATGTAGTGTGCCATATTCTATCTTTCCCACGAAAATGCAGGTGTTTGATACTTCAGGTGTCCGTGAGACGGAGCCTAACACAGCGCGCAGTCACCAAAAAGAAGTAGAAAACCCAGCGTTTCTCGTTATTCATCTTCTTCCGATTTCATTATAAAGTTTATCCTTATCTGGTTTATTCGAATTTTGTCATTTTTTCCTTATTCTCCACCTTAGCTTCCTTTAAATGTAGTGTGCCATATTTCTATCTTTCCCACGAAAATGCAAGTGTTTGATACTTCAGGTGTCCGTGAGACGGAGCCTAACACAGCGCGCAGTCACCAAAAAGAAGTAGAAAACCCAGCGTTTCTCGTTATTCATCTTCTTCTGATTTCATTATAAAGTTTATCCTTATCTGGTTTATTGGATTTTTGCCATTTTTTCATCATTCTCCCCCTCAGCCCCCCAAATGTAGTGTGCCATATTCTATCTTTCCCACGAAAATGCTGGTGTTTGATACTTCAGGTGTCCGTGAGACGGAGCCTAACAAAGCGCGCAGTCACCAAAAAGAAGTAGAAAATCCAGCGTTTCTCGTTATTCATCTTCTTCTGATTTCATTATAAAGTTTATCCTTATCTGGTTTATTGGATTTTTGCCATTTTTTCATCATTCTCCCCCTCAGCCCCAATTAAATGTAGTGTGCCATATTCTATCTTTCCCACGAAAATGCTGGTGTTTGATACTTCAGGTGTCCGTGAGACGGAGCCTAACACAGCGCGCAGTCACCAAAAAGAAGTAGAAAACCCAGCGTTTCTCGTTATTCATCTTCTTCTGATTTCATTATAAAGTTCATCCTTATCTGGTTTATTGGATTTTTGCCATTTTTTCATCATTCTCCCCCTCAGCCCCAATTAAATATAGTGTGCCATATTCTATCTTTCCCACGAAAATGCTGGTGTTTGATACTTCAGGTGTCCGTGAGACGGAGCCTAACACAGCGCGCAGTCACCAAAAAGAAGTAGAAAACCCAGCGTTTCTCGTTATTCATCTTCTTCTGATTTCATTATAAAGTTCATCCTTATCTGGTTTATTGGATTTTTGCCATTTTTTCATCATTCTCCCCCTCAGCCCCAATTAAATATAGTGTGCCATATTCTATCTTTCCCACGAAAATGCTGGTGTTTGATACTTCAGGTGTCCGTGAGACGGAGCCTAACACAGCGCGCAGTCACCAAAAAGAAGTAGAAAACCCAGCGTTTCTCGTTATTCATCTTCTTCTGATTTCATTATAAAGTTTATCCTTATCTGGTTTATTGGATTTTTGCCATTTTTTCATCATTCTCCCCCTCAGCTCCCATTAAATGTAGTGTGCTATATTCCATCTTTCCCACGAAAATGCAGGTGTTTGATACTTCAGGTGTCCGTTAGACGGAGCCTAACACAGCGCGCAGTCACCAAAAAGAAGTAGAAAACCCAGCGTTTCTCGTTATTCATCTTCTTCTGTTTTCATTATAAAGTTTATCCTTATCTGGTTTATTGGATTTTTGCCATTTTTTCATCATTCTCCCACTCAGCTCCCATTAAATGTAGTGTGCCATATTCTACCTTTCCCACGAAAATGCAGGTGTTTGATACTTCTGGTGTCCGTTAGACGGAGCCTAACACAGCGCGCAGTCACCAAAAAGAAGTAGAAAACCCAGCGTTTCTCGTTATTCATCTTCTTCTGATTTCATTATAAAGTTTATCCTTATCTGGTTTATTCGAATTTTGTCATTTTTTCATTATTCTCCACCTTAGCTTCCTTTAAATGTAGTGTGCCATATTCTATCTTTCCCATGAAAATACAGGTGTTTCATACCTACTTCAGGTGTCGGTTAGACGAGCCTAACACAGCCTGCATTCACCAAAAAGAAGTAGAAAACGTTTCTCGTTATTTATCTTCTTCTGATTTCATTATAAAGTGTATCCCTTTGAATATAAAACATCAGGAAGGAGGGATCTGCGTATTGTCAATACTAAAAAGTGCGACGGAAACGGCCCTGTTGGACAGCCACTTTATGACTCATTTATTATTTACTTTTGGTTGTGTTTAATGGTCGTTTCTTTTTTGTGTCTATTAAATAGTCTATTTGTCGTGTGTTTTTAGTTTTATTTCTTTTGTGTATTTTAGTTACTGTTAAAATTACCTATTTATATTAATATTTTTGACAATTGTGTTATAATTTTAAGTTAATACAAAAACGTATTTTACAGCATGCAAAATCATGATAAAAATGGTTTAGACAACTAATTATCCATCCAATTAATAAATTATTTTTGTGATTGTTTTTTTTAAACACAAGGATCAGTGCCGAGCCGTCCATATGGGCAAGTCGGGCGGCGCCCGACGGCGCCGAGGTGATAGAGGCGCCGTTCTGAGATTTTAGACCCGATAAAAGCTACAAATGTGGTAGCCAAAAAATGTTTTTACGTTTTAGATTTTTTTTGTGACTGTAATTTTAAACTCAATTATCAAATTACATAAAAAATAAATTTAGCAACCCCCTATCATTTTTACAATTCTTCATCTCAGCAGTTTGTCAGTATTTTGGAATTTAGATGAATGCAAATGCGCTAAATACATTTTAATGATATCATAGGCATAATTCAAAGGCGATCTTTCAAAGCGTTATTGCCCTTCAATAAAATAAAGCCCAATACAACATTTTATAAATACTGACAAAATGCAAAACAAATTTTTGAGTTTACCGAGCAGATGGCGAGCAGATGACCAAAAAGAATGATCAGTTATCGAAAGTGAGTGGCATGGTGCAAAGCGTTATTGCCCTTCAATAAAATAAAGCCCAATAAAACATTTTATAAATACTGACAAAATGCAAAACAAATTTTTGAGTTTAGCGAGCAGATGACCAAAAAGAATTCTCAGTTACCGAAAGTGAGTGCATGGTGCAATATCGAGAGTTGTTTTAGTATTTGCTTTTGCGATACTTAATAATTGTGAATATTGTGATGAGTGATAAAAAAAGAAATTGTCTGGCTACCAGAATTTAATAAAAAAACGCAAACGAGAAGAAGAGCGTGATAAGAATGCCACATGCAAAAATACAGCAATAGTTTGTGTCTTCGGCACCGTCCACATCAAAACAATCGCTAGGTGTCGAGGAAGAGATTTACAAAAGTAAGGAATTAAAAAACGTGTCCAGTGGTATGTGCTTTTTTTAAAGATATGTATATATTTTAAAAAGCTATAAAAAATTCAGCATTTTATTTAAATTTTAAATAAATATATCAATGCATTTAAAATGCATTTGGTACCTATAGTGGGCGATATTTACTCATTTGTGTGTTTGTATTTTAAGATATTGCGCCTAAAGAATTGCCTTGATCTGCGCTTGATGCACCACCGCCACCAAAAGAAAGATCAACACCAGCACCAGCTTTTCCCAAAGATGACCCAGGACTTTGGCCAGAAGTTTTCACTTCAAACATGGTTGAATATTTAATAGAAACCCCGATTACGCAAGTAAAAAATTAAAATTCTCCGCGTGATTCTTCGGGACGAAAATTTTCGGATTGTTATTATGAAAGACATTTAAGAAATGGTGAAAAGTTTCATAGAGAGTGGTTGCTTTATTCTAAATAAAAAAAATGCGGTTTTTTGTTTATGCTGTAAATTATTCGATTCAAAAAACAAATCTCCATTTTGCAACGGAACAAACGATTGGAAACATTTGGCGGAATCTTGCAGTAAACACAAAAAAAGTACTGCTCATTTTAATAATTAAAAAAAGTGCACAAATTTAAGCCAATCGTTAATTTTTGTTTTATTTTTTAAAGTAGTTGCATAACATCCTGATTTAGACAAATCAGAAATTTTATATTTATGGCTGTAATTAAATGTCTATATGAATTAAACAAATTTTCAGAAAGGCGTTTCGTAAGGTTTGCCCGACGGCGCTGGTAGGGCTCGGCTCGGCACTGACAAGGATAAATTATATTTGTAAAAACTATATAAAAGATGAAAGCGTAAGAAGTATGTATACGAAACTAATTTTATTTAAGGGCCAATAAATTTATATGTTTGTTACAGTTTTTTTATTTCTGCTATTTAAGTTTATTTAGGTAACTATAGTTTCAAATTATTAATCGAATAAAATTTTATTAGTGTTAAAACAATACCAATTAATAAATCTGGTGCTTTTTTTATATTTAAAAGGTATAAAATGTAAGTAAAAACTAGTTTTTATAACTATTTTAATCTATTTTACTATTATTTAAATATATTTTACAATGATTATTATAAATTTAACCGAACAACTTCAAAGACTGAGGCCAATTTATTTGAAAGATTTGTAACCAATCAAAAAATTTCTATTTCTAGCTGTCAATAGTGTCAATTTGTTGAATTTTGTATTTTGTAAAATAAATTATTTATCAATTAAAATAATGGACCAATACGGACCTAACGCTAAAGAATACAATTTTGCATTGGATGGGGTGCTAAAGTGTAGTTTTTTTTTGGCCAAAATTTAAAAAAATATTTATGAAAAAACTAAAGGGGACCTAACGGGGACCTATCGATTAAGGTCATTTTCGACCCAAAATTCCATGGATGGGGTGCTAAGTTTGCATAGGTCATAGAGATATGGTTTACACACAGATCAAGGAAACTGCGTTCGTAAAATATTTAAATAATTTATATCCATAACACTTTGACAGAGTAATTCAGTGAAACTTTTTAAGAATCTCGAATGGAGCAAGGTAATGCCTCATTTACTTAAATATAAATTTATTTTCATTTTTATAATCCTACAAAATATTTACATTGTAATTTGTAAAAGCTTTTTCTATTTCAGGAATACCATCCATCCTCTGCTAGTAAATGTAATATCTTTTATACCCCGGCCGCTGAAAAGATGGAATTCAAAGATTCTTGATCAGTGAATACGGGCATCTGAACGGCTTAATCTTACGATGTAACGCCTTCTAAACTGCAGTAAACGAAGGACAGTTAGACTGTACTCATACCAAAGATGATATAAATAAACTGTGGGCTGAAATAAGAAGTACATTTGTCTCGTGATCATTCCATCTTTTCGACGGCCAGACTATAGGTATTCTCACGTTTCGAAATGTTTCTGTTTATTGTTCTTATTATTTTGCTCCGGTCCTTTTCAGAATAATTTTCTCTTTTAAACAAGCAATAATAAACATCATAAACTTCTATTTGGATTTGTCCATCTGTTAGGATATTCTTTATAACTACCAGAAAGATATTCTTTTCTGATTTTTATATTTTGGAAAATTCCCAATGACCATGAGGATAGTATCATAAGAAAGCAGATTGAGAGTCAGTTCTTTTCGAACATACACTTCTTTACTTCACTTCTTCAACTTTACTTTCCGTGCCGACCTCATCGCAACCACTTTTTTGGTCCTCCGTCCAGAAACAATACTATTAATTACTTCAAAATCGTCCGGAAAATGGCATTTTCCGGCCTAGGCCGGCAAAGTAGCTTTTAGATTATCTAAAGAGATGGCGCTATGAGTTTGAATTTTAAGTCATCAAAAATACATAATGAATATTACAAATTTTAATTAAATTTATTTAAAAACTGCGTATAATATACTAAACTTACCTATAACTTTTTCTAAAGATAAGCAGGATTCAAATTTACATTTAATTACTCTTACAACTTGTATTTTAAAATTTGACATTTATGTCAATTTATGAACATCTTTATAATAAACATCTAATCTTGTATGTCACAAAGTAAAAAGTTTTTGAACTTGTTGTGTTTGCAACATATGTTAATTAAAACACTAGTAACTGCTGAAGCTATCACGTATATTAAGTATTAAACAAGTTATTACACAATACACAACAACACAACTATAATAATAAATATCCAATGTGGCAATGTGGCGCTTATATCTGCCGGCTCTCTTCTAGTCAGTGGCCTTAGTTCAGGTAGCACAAGCAGTCAAGTCTTGAACATAACTTTTAAAAATATTAAAAATTAGTCGGACCAAAAAATAGTGTGTGTTACACGTCCGGAAAATGTTTTGCAAGTGCTCGTATTGTTTCGCCTCGGTGCTACGCACCTCGGCTACACAACTTTACTCTCTCTTGCAAAATGTCATTTTCCGTCCTGGGACCCTATTTACTAACCGTGTGAATGCTCGTGTAGGAGAGCTCTCTGACAATTTAGCTTCACTGCGCAAGTCACTCCCCTAAAATTATAAAATCCGTATTCACGTTCTAAGAGAATGCTCCTACGCGAGTACTCTACTGGGTAAAACCAAGAGAATTGATACATTTTGAGAGTGGAGTGGACTTGCGCACAATGGGTGTTGTCTCATGACAGACATGACATGGGATTTTTCAATACACTTTATTTTTCATGATTTGTTATTGCTAGAGTTTTGTTTGGTTCATTGTTGATTATTAAGTTTTTGTTAGTCTTTTTGTTGTTTTATTAGTGACAATTTTCTGCCAGCGTGTTGTTTTTGGGGTTATAAAATGTTTTTAAAATGGATGATGATGATTTATAGTGATGCAAATGTTAATTAATGATCTTGACGATGCGAAAGAACAAGCGGCAAATAATATAGGTACCTCGCCTGTATTTTCAACGTCACGACCCTTTCTTGAGATTGTCCGATTTATTATTATTCTTCTCATCCCGGTGGCTATTTATATTTTACAAACCTAAAATACTAAATAAATAGTTCAAATGTGATGGTTAAACTTGGCAACGTTGAGCAAAAAGTAGTAGACTCACCGATCTATCGTGAATGGTGAATGTGGTTTTTTAGGATCATGTGAGTGATGAGTGAGAGAGTACTCACACCGATGAGTAGTCGTACACAAGCACTCTCACAAGTTACAGAATAGGGCCCCTTGTGTCACAAATAACTATTGTTCGTCGTTTAAGGAAAACTTAGAAGGATCTTCGGGCTTAATTACGTTCCGAATACCAACCAGCGCCTGCGATGAGCAGGCCATGTTTATAGATTTCCTAACAAGCGTCTTACAAAGTTATTTTGGGAAGAGGCTCCGGTTGGAAGGAGACCTTTTGATCGCCCACAGATGCGACGGACAGAAAACGTCAGGTCAGACTAAGAACAATGGGAATGCCCACTAATCGAACTATCATGATGAGATGGAAACAGGACAGCAATGCAAGAAATTCCTCCAAGACAACTTCTCAGTAGGAATATTTGTGGATAAAATAAATATTTTAAATAAAAATAATTTTTATTTTTAACCATAATTCAAAGATTGATATATGTGTATATATATATATATATATAGTAACTATGAGAAATATAGATAGCATCTATTATCATTACACACAATAGTAAATAATTTTTCAAAATCATCAGATAAATATATCACAATGCACAAGAAGCACAACAAAAATGGGTATTTTTTTTGAAATTCATTGATAATTTCACTGGTTCCTAATATTTAATTATTATTAGTATTTAATTATTATTATTATTAATTAATATGAACATCTAAGCCACTTTTAATTAATAGTTAACTAAATTTTCAATTCGTAACAACTATCATTAGTTAAAATCATCTAAATCTACTTTTAGTTCATTGTTACGAAAGCTATTTAAATCGTCCTTAACTAGTCTAGAAAAACCATAAAAAATTAATTATAAAAATATAGAAAAAAATCAGTCAATAATAAAAGTTATATTTGCCTCTTTTAATTTTACACAAATATTTTTTATGTATTTTGACTCGTAAAATACTGGATACAATGAATATAAAGTTCTTATCAGTGTCTTCAGTTTTTGTATGAATTTCAAAAAATTCCCAAACAAATAAACAACACATTTCCAATAGTTTAAAAAGAATTACTCACTATCATAAATCACAAATCCAAAGTAAAAAAAAAGGGTGTGGCAGTCAGTGGAACTGCCGGCAGAAGTTATACTTCTATGCACTATTAACTAATAAAACTTAATAACTACAAACACAGGCAAGTAGAAATATTTTTTTTTGAATTAACTGTATTCAATTAAATAAATACTTAGACAAATTAGACCAGTTGATGTGTGTCCTTACTTCAAACACGAAAACCAAACAGTAAAACGATCAATGTACAAAAAAAGTGTTTACAAAACCCGATTTGCTTACCGTGGGCTATTACAGATTTTAAAACACTAGAAAACAATGCAAAACATTTTCTAACAACATATAGGGTAGGTGGGGGTAAAGCCCCGCACGAGGCAAAGCCACGCATCGGCTTTTTAAATTTCCCGCGCATAATTCCCGAGCCAGTCGTTTGGCTAATAGATCGGTGTTTACATTACTCAGTGTGTCACAAAATCTTGTGGTGACAGGACGCGTGTGAATCGAAAAAATGAGGTAAGTTGATTTTTTTTGGCTTTGATATAATTGTTTCATTAACTTGGTCGAATAGTCTATGTGTTTGGTTTAGAATTATTAAAAAAATGATTTATCGGTTAATAGTGTGATTGTTTGCCCTTGTTTTGGTATACATATATTTTACTTAACTTGGTTTACATAGATTGTAAAAATGTTTGGAATAAGCAATGGCATTATGGGGTAAAGCGCCGCAGTATATAGAGGCAAAGCCCCGCGTGCGGGTCTTTGCCCCATTGTGCCTCAAAACATGTGTATTGTGTATACCTACATTGTAATCTGTACTTATTTATAATTTTGTTATTTATTTATTATAACCATTGTTATAAATAAATGCATACAACATACAAAACTTATTGCATATTGCATTCGTTTGAAATAAGTGTTTCTATTCCAGAAACTATAAAAGAAAAACCTTGTATATGCCCATGACAGAAGAAAAGCTGACTGCGGCACGTTCGCTGATTGCAAGAGGTATCTCCATCCGTCAGGCGGCCAAGGAGATAGGCTTTCACGAGTCGACATTAAGAGATAGACTCAAGAAAGGAGGGGGGGATAAGCTTGGACGATTTCGAGCCACTTTTTCATCGGATCAAGAATCAGAGATAGTTCGTCACTGTATCGAATTGGACAAGCGATTTTTTGGTCTCACATTAAAATCCCTTAGATTTCTTTTATATAAATATGCTGAGGAGAACAACATTCCTCACAAATTTTCCGTTGAGGCGAAACTTGCGGGAAGGGACTTTACCCGTAACTTCATGAAAGGGAATAAACTCTCCCTGCGCGTTCCCAGAAAAACCAGCATTTCCAGAACTATGGGGTTTAATAGGCAACAACTTTCTCAATACTTTTCCAACCTAGAGGATGTCATGAAAAAATTTAATTTTGGTCCTAGCCAAATTTTTAACATGGACGAAACTGGAGTACAAACAATTCCGAATATACTTCCGAAACATGTTGCTCCTACGGGAAAAAAGGAAGTCGCTAAGGCTGTGGCAGCGGAGCAAGGCCAAACAGTCACCGCTGTGTGTGCGGTAAATCCTTTAGGAAATTTTGTGCCTCCTTTCTTTATCTACTCTCGAAAAAGGGAAAATCGACTTTTAATTAAGGGCGGTCCAGTAGGATGTGACATGGCTGTGACCGATAAAGGATACATGAATACTCCTACATTTGTCAAGTGGCTAAAACATTTTCGGAAGTACACAAATCCAACTAAGGACAATCGAATTTTATTAATACTAGATAACCATGTTTCCCACACTAATATAGAAGTAGTAAACTATGCCAAACTTAATCATATTGAGATGCTTACCTTGCCACCTCACAGCAGTCATAAGACCCAACCCCTCGACCGCTGCATTTTCCGACCCCTTAAGGCGTATTATGATGCAGCTGTTGATTCCTGGAATGTTTCTAATCCAGGAGAAACCTTTAGTGTTTATAATGTAGCCGAATCATTTAAAGTAGCGTTTGAAAAAGCAAGCACACTTGAAAATGCAGTTCAAGCCTTTAAAGTGACTGGAATTTTTCCTTTCAATCCGAATACTTTTTCAGACGTAGATTTTTTGCCATCGGAGGTAACCGATCAGCCTCCAGATGAAGACCTAGACGATGACGATGATAGGCAGTTAGTAATGTTTAATAATGATGATATCAATATAGAGAATTTTCCTGCTGTCTCCGTAGAAATTCATCATGATCAACCGTCTACTTCTAATAATGCAAGAGAAGAACGGGATATGTCGCGAGACAACCACACTAAAATTCTTACTGCCAAAGAAGTAGCATTTCCTTCCAAAGTTCCTTTAACAAGTCCGAAAGATATTATACCTCTTCCCAAAATAAAAATAAAGCGGAAACGTAATAGGAAGGGACTAAAGTCAGAGCTGTTAACATCAACGCCTAACAAAGAAAAAATGGAAAAAGAGGCAACTGAAAAAGAAAGGCAAATAGCTGAAAAGGAAAAGCGTTCTATAGAAAGAAAGAGACGCCTAACGGAAAATGTAACAAAGCAACTTTTTCCTACATCCATCCCAAATAAAAGAAAAAAGAATTGCAATGAACAATCTTCCTCAGACTCCGACGCCGAATATTCTATTCATGATAGTAGCTCTGATTTTCATTTATCATCTGATGATGAGAACAACATTCATGAGGATGACGACTTACTACGAAGTTCTGAATCAATGATGGCAAATGATTATGCTATTGTTAAGGTTCAGGGAAAAACAAAAAATTCTTTCCGACACTATATAGCTAAAGTTATTGCTATTTATCAAGGAGGTTATGAAGTGGTATATTACAAAAGACTACCACAGACTTACAAATTTTCAGAAACCAATGAAGAGTCCTTCGTTGCTGATGACGATATAGTTTTACGATTGTCGAAGCCTACTGAGATAAACTCTTCTAGATTTCACAACGCGATTTCTTTTACAGAGGATTTGACGTCTTTTACTTTATACTAAGTGACTTTTCTTTCTCTTTTTCTTTTTATTGTGTTATATTTTTATTTCTGTAATATAAAAATCTTAAAAGATGCTATTAAATGTGTTTTAATGAAACAGATTTTTTTATGCATACAATTTATCTACCACTGGGGTAAGCCCCCGCATTGCGGGGATTTGCCCCACTTCAAGGGGCAAATCCCCGCAATTTATTTTTTTCTTAAATCTTTAATTTATAAATAACGGATAGTCATACACAACGTATATTTGAATGAAGTTTTGGATAAGAAGCTAACCTAATTTATCCACACAAATTTAAAGAAAAATGCTATTTTTGCTTCCCACTATTATATAAAAACTGAAAGTTGCGGGGCTTTACCCCCACCTACCCTAGGTATAGTTTAACTAATATTAATGTGAAAACATAACCACGCCCTTTAACCCCAACAAAGGAACCGACTTTCAAATTTAGGTTGTCAGATATATTTGCGAATATTCTTAAGTTTATATATTTTGAAAATTTTCTCTCTACTTTACTATTCAATTGTTCGTCAATGACTCTTAGAAAGATAATATAAAAATATTCTTACAAAATATATACTTAAATTAATTAACTAGGTTCTTCATATTTAAACAGTTTTCACTTCTAATGATATCAATTTTGTATATATTACTTATACTTAAAGAAATTTTTAAATTCCGGCAACATTGTGTATTTACTGTCCGGATTTTCAAGTCGGTTCGTAACGCATTGATCTTAACGCAAACAAATGCCGACGGTGCGCTGTTTATCAAACGAAACTTCAAAGAGGAAAATTGCAAAATGCGACAACAGTCAAATACCGCCAATAGTCTTCTTCCCCATTACAGTACACAGTAGCGTGATTGATTTTTTATATTAGACTAGCTGGCCCGGCGAACTTCGTACCGCCTAACATAAATAATTTTTTTCTCATTTTCTTTTTTACAATTTTTACATTTTTTCTACATTAATTTCCCTGTTTTTTTATCGATAAAAAATTAAATATAAACAGTGTCATCTATTGCATACTTGCACGACCTAAAAATATGATTGTAACAGGAAAATTGTATAAAAATCGATAAATAAGCTTAATTAATCGATTATAAACAAAAATTAATCGATATTTTCTTAAAAAATTACGATTTTATTAAATATCTGACAATTCTTCTTCTTTTTCTTAGTGAGCATGACAAATGTCAAAAATTAAAAATCCGTTAATATTTCAAACATCCTTCATTATTTTCGATTAAAAGTCGATAAATAAGCTTAATTAATCGGTTTTAAACACAAATTAATCGATATTTTTATCAAAATTGCAATTTTGTTTAATATTTGAGAATTCTTCTTCTTTTTCTCAGTGAGCATGATAGATGTCAAAATTTAAAAATCTGTTAATATTTCAAACATCCTTTATTATTTTAGGTTAAAAATCGATAAATAAGCTTTATTAATCGATTATAATGACAAATTAATCGATATTTTCTTAAAAATTTCGATTTTATGTAAATTATATCATAAAATAGATATTCTGTCAAAGTGGCCTTGAACGTTATAGAAAAAGTTGCTAATTTTTTTAAGAAATCTATTTTTGATAAAAATATGATTAAATTTGAATAGAAAACTGTTAAAATTTGTCAAAAATGCAATTTTTTTCAAAAAATATCAAATGATGTTCGAAATATACGCAGATTTCAAAAATTATACAAATGAGAGATCAATCTGTCAAAAATTATAAATCTGCTTATATTTTAAACATCCTTCAATATTTTCGATAAAAAATCGATAAATACGCTTAATTTATCGATTATAAACACAAATTAATCGATATTTTTATAAAAAATTGCGATTTTATTGAATATTTGTCAATTCTTCTTCTTCTTTTCCTTAGTGAGCATGACAGATGTCAAAAATTAAAAATCCGTTAATACTTTAAACATCCTTCATTATTTTTGATTAAAAATCGATAAATACGCTTAATTAATCTAGATAAAAACTATCCTATCTTTTAAGTTAGAACAAACAACACATATCTACAAAATTTCATTGAAATCGGTTTAGTAGTTTAGAAGTCCATCGCGGACAAACAACGTGATACGTAATTTATATATATTAAGATATTACGGTGGCTTGATAGTACTTAATATAGTAAGAATTTCTCGTTTAAATATATAAGATAATCGAAAAGATTATCCATTCTCAAATGTGGTGTTTATTAGAAATAAACGAAAAACTCAAAATTAATCCACATAAATAGGTGTTCAATAATTACAAAATAAATATTAGTATTAGTTGAGGGAAATCCTTCCCATCAACAAGTAAAGGAAAAACGACACACCGTTCGATTGTGGAATATCCAACAAGAATTTTTGTTTGCAGTTAGAGGGGACAACATACTTTTTTTTTTCTATATATATGGCCTCTTGCATCTTAGGCACTCAGCCAAGTTCTATCTGTGTATTTATTTAATCTTTGGACATACACAATTACCACCACCAACATCCATGAGCTGCGGCAGGATTCGAACCCGCGGCCACGGTGTGGAGACAACATACTTGCAGACCGGTTTCGACCTATTATGGGTCTCATCAGTACAAGGCAATGTTGTCCGTCAGCGTGCTTAAAGCATAAACGCTGACTCAAAGATAATAACTACGCCACCTTACGGTGGCGTTATATTATTTGATTTAGAAAGGTATTTTTTTAGACTTTATTTTTTTCGCATTTTTTCTGTTTTTAATTTTCCACTTTCTATTAGTTTTTCGTTTATTTATTTATTTATTTATTTATTTATTTATTTATTTATTTATTTATTTATTTATTTATTTATTTATTTATTTATTTATTTATGAATCGAAATTCAACACTATCTATTGGGTTTTCTTACAATTCAGTAATTGTTATGGACAATGTGTCGTATCATTTCCGCATATTAAACAAAATACCTAATAACACAAAAAAAGAATGAAATTTTAAGACTTATGGCAATTAAAAATATCGATGTTCCTAAAAAGGTTCCAGTAAAGAAGGAATTAATAAGAATGATCAAAAGTCAGAATTTTAAAAATGAATACGTCATTGACACCATTTGCAGCAGACATGGTCATACCCTTTTGCATTTACCTCCTTACTACTGTATTTTTAATCCAATCGAAATGGTTTGGAGTACTGTAAAGAAACGTTTACGAAAATATAATCAGTCACCAACCTTAAGCGCAGTTGTTCTTGATAATATTCGAGAGGTAATTAGTGGCTTTAATAGCGATGTATGGAAAAATTGCGAAACACATGTTATAAAAATAGAAAAGGAATATCCTGTTTTACCGCCAATAGCACCATTAGTAATTCAACCTGGAAACGATTCTACTTCAGAAGACTCTGACAATTCTTGTTAGTCATTCCAACCAATTTCCTTTACAGCTATCGTGATGTATCTTGAAAACTTGTTTTCAAAAACAAACTAATTTTATATTCTTACTAACATACCCAACCCTTTCCTTTCCAGGCAAGGAAGGCTCATCCCTCCTCGTGTTCCTTGCTGGACAGACAATCTTTTAAGATTGTCAGACAAAATGAGTATTATTTGTAGACAATTGTTTTAAAATCTTATGAGTTGTGTACTATTTGAATAATAAGTCAAATGTTCTTATTAATAACTAAAATTAACAAGTTTTAATTTGAAAGAATTAATTTGTTATTTGACAATTTTCAAATTGATACAAAATTTACAAATATACAAAAACCGTTTTTCTTTTGAAATTTAAAACAAAAATTAATAAAAATTTATGAACCCTTTTTATTTAATTCCACGCCAATGGTCGGAAGTGTCATCAAAAGCACTTAAAAACCGCCAAAGAGCACAAAATTTCACATTTAGATTGGATAAACTATACACGCTTTTACAAAATTTTAACGCACTTTGAACTGCACTTTTCAGTAACTTTGCAGGAACAGGTTTTAACTCACACGCATGTCTTCGACTCAAAACCATAGTGAAGGATATAATGCAACCATGTAATGGTATTTTAGACTACAATACAATACTCATTACTGAATATTATTATTAATATAAAATACTAAACTTAATATGTATACTTACTGGACAGAATTATAAAATAATATGTCAAACATAATGCGATACGTCAATGTAATACAATAACAATAGCTCAGACTGTTTGTTGTATATCTATTTCTTTTCAATGCAATGAATGTTTAAACGGTATTCAAAGGACTTATAGTGATGACTAATAACATGTAGTAAATATTTCATCTTTGTTTTTACCGAACAATATACCTTATATGTGATTCTGTCTCTCTCTTACTCACACCATTACATATGTAATGATTTTTCCCATTTAGCTACACACTAATTCATTCCACAGAGTGTCCGAATAAAAGTATAACTTCAAAAACAGTAATTGAATAAATAAATGAGTATTATGAAGAAAACGAGTTTATAAAATTCGCTATTGCTAATAATTTTTCACTTATTCTACACATTATTAACGCTAGAGACGTGATAAGAGTGATTTAAAAACATTTGTATGAACAATTACATCAAAACACGCCAATGCAGAGTATAATCAATATTCCTTATACAATAAGAAATTTTCAAAACAACAATTCTCTTAATACTATTGGAAAATGTTTGTATAAATCCATTAAAAATAATGAAATATAGTTTCTCGACCCAATTTCACTTCATGCATAAATACTTTTAATATAAAATACTATTGATCAACCTCTTTGAATTTTACTGAAAAAAAAAATACCTTACTTTTCATCAAATACCAATAAACAACGTTAAACAGTGCCTAACAGACCAAACTAAATAGAAATATACACTACGGCTAAGTTCAGATGCAACGTGCGTTAACGCACGTTTTCGAACCGCATGTTTAGATATCATAGTGTTTATTTAGACTAAGTTCAGATGCAACGTGCGTTAACGCACGTCAACGTACGTTCAAACTACGATGAGTTCAAATGATAATCGAACGTGCGGTGCGGTTGGTCGAATTCACTCGAGCCTGAAAGATGGACGTGGAAGAACCAATTATTTGGTGGTTATATTATTAGAAAAATAAAAATACCAGAAAACGGAGATATTGGGTTCACCCAGTTTTGCAAAACAGACTGTCAAAAAGTTTATTTGCAATATTATACCCTTAAACTTAGAACAAATAGTTGTATATTCTTTATTTACTTCAGAATGTCTATTAAATCATTTGACGAGTTGTTAGAATGCATCCGGCATGAACTCGCATCTCCCAACGCCATCAGATATCCAATTTCACTCAAAAACCAAAACGATATCTATGCAAAACAAAAACCATGTGATAACTGCAGAAACGCGCGTACATCTGAACAACAATATTGCTTTTGTTGATCTTTCAAACCGCAAGTGAAACGTCAGTTTGACAACGTCTTGGGATTTTTTGCGTAAGCTTGCGGTACCGCTCGGTAACGTCCGTTTTTGTGCGTTCATGTGATTGTTTGTAAATAAACACTATGATATCTAAACGTGCGTTAACGCACGTTGCTTCTGAACTTAGCCTTACAAACAATCACATGAACGCACAAAAACGGACGTTACCGAGCGGTACCGCAAGCTTACGCAAAAAATCTCAAGACGTTGTCAAACTGACGTTTCACTTGCGGTTTGAAAGATCAACAAAAGCTGTATTGTTGTTCAGTTGTACGCGCGTTTCTGCAGTTATTACATGGTTTTTGCATAGATATCATATCGTTTTGGTTTTTGAGTGAAATTGGATATCTGATGGCGTTGGGAGATGCGAGTTCATCCCGGATGCATTCTAACAACTCATCAAATTATTTGATAGACATTCTGAAGTAAATAAAGAATATACATCTCTTTGTTCTAAGTTTAAGGGTATAATATTGCAAATAAACTTTTCGACAGTCTGTTTTGTAAAACTGGGTGAACCCACTATCTCCGTTTTCTGGTATTTTTATTTTTCTTATAATATAACCACCATCTTCCAGGCTCGAGTGAATCCGACTAACCGCACCGCACGTTCGATTGCCATTTGAACTCATCGTAATTTGAACGTGTAACGTTTACAACGTTATTTTTTGGCCTGGCCTATATACTATTTAATTTCTATAATATCTCGGCTATTTTACATCGTTATTTTTTGGCCTGGCCTACGTACTATTTAATTTTTACAATTCCTCGTCTATGGAGTCGCCGCAGACTTGGTTTCAGTGATGAGAGGGGAATTTTTAGTTCGATCGTGAAAAGTGTCGCTATTTTGATTCTTTACATTTTGTGCTTCAAAGTATTCAGTTCTTTCAATACCTTCTCCCTTCGGCGGCCGATTGCCAAATTTTGAAGGGTCCTAAGGAAGGACTGGAAGCCTGAAAACAATTTTTCGAATAAGAAGCCTTGGCCTAGCCGAAATTATTTTGTTTTGCCGTATCCAGCCTGACCGCATTGATGATAAGTTATTGAAAACATCTTGCCATCGACATCTGTGTCCAGAACCGAATTCTCCGTCGTCCTCACCCTGTCTCGAGGAAGATTCCAATAAAAAAAGATAAGAAAACAAATTAATCACTATTTAATCAACTAATATCTTGAAAATTTTTCAATTGAAAATTTCTTGAATAAACAATTCTAAAAACTGATTTATTCTCTTTTATTTGTATGTCTGTATTTTGGCGCCCTTTTTATTTGTTTGGGGAAAGTCAAAAGAAAAACCAGAAGGAAGCCACAACCCTGGAGCTAGCAAGGGTAAATTAACGTTACAAACTGGCGCCCAACGTAGTTGAAGCAATTTCTTTGAGATTTAACTTTATCTTTATCTTTATCTATATCTTTTTCTCAAAGGGATTGTTTTGGCTACAAACTGGCGACAGTTAAGGGTTAATTACGTTACAAACGTACGTTGACGTGTGTTAACGCACGTTGCATCTGAACTTAGCCTAACAGTCTAAAATAAATTTCATTCCTGCTGTGTAAATAGATCGAGACACCATAACATTATTTAAATTTTCAAATAAATGTAAACTATGTTAAAGGCAACTACAAAGAGAAGAATTTAAGGAAGGCGGATGGAGGGACAGGACAAGGAGCACTGATTCCTCCGGCTTCTTGGATACGAGCACGAAATTCTGGACATTGATCGGCAATACATGGATGTCCTAGAGATCTCCAGAACAAACAACGACAATATCGACATAATGATAACATTTCTGCGTATTGCCTTTCTTCATTTAAACCAAATGACCTAAAAATTTATAATCAACTTTCAACAATTGTTTAAGTAAAGTATATTTACAAATTTATTGTTTTTTTGACCTATTTTACATTAATTTTTTGACGTTTGTAACGATTGTATCGTTAATTTTCGAACAATTCTCCTGGACTATAAATATTTTTAAATTATTTATTGTTTTGGCGTTGTAACGAGTGGGAGACTGCAAAGTGGAAGGAGAGTTATTGGCTTCGTAGTTAATTTGTGATTTTATTCCGTTCATTTTAACGTTGAATTTTATTTAATTCAAAGTTTTCCGACCAACTTTGCCCTTCTGTCTCTGGTAAGTTACTTATTACCTTGGTTTTAAATTTAATAGTTTAATAATCCAAAATGCGGTGAATGTAATATTTTATTTATTTTACTAATATTTTAAATATTCGAATACAATGGCTGAATTGAATACTAGGTCAGTTTTTGTGGTATTTTTTTATTTATACATAAAAGATAATTAATTTTTTCTCGAAATTTGGAGAGACTTATAGCTATTGTGTTCGAATAAAAGTATTTGAAATTCGGAGTTTTGATTCCAACTTTATTGACAGGGTTATTGCCAACTAAAAGAAGGGCCCTATTATTTGGTTTACCAAAAACAACATTATTATTTCGTCAAGAGGTATCATCGGAGAAAGTCCGTGGCAGTTCTGATTTTCCGGACAGGAAAACCGAAGGGAAATTCCTCTCGGCCGCTGTTGTCTTAGAAGTCATTCAGTAGAAATCAAACTTCACAACAAGTGCTTAAGAAAACACCGTTTATCAAGCCATCATTAAAACAAAGATAAGAGATTAAATTAATTTTTCCTTAACTGTCAGCTGTAATTAACCAAATTTATAGAAATAAACCATTTTATAACTGATCTAATATTTTATTTGTATATCTGTACTGGCGCCCTATTAAAAAACTTGATTGGGGAAAAACTAAGCAAAATTTCAGCAGGAAAGTCACGACCCTCTGGAGCTAGCAAAGGGTATTTTCACGCTACACGTTTCAACTTGAAATTACAGTAAAAGATGTTCATTTTTTGACGTTTCAATTAGGTTTCTTATCTTTTCCCAACGTTTCTAAAAAGATTAGTAGCGCCTTTTACCAGTTTCTCTTTATCGTACCCTTAGCCTATCTTTAAATATTTGACCCACGACTCGCTCTCCTCCTACCCCCTGAATACCGTTTGCAATCTGATAATCGCCGGTGGGCCTTGAACATCCCAAAAAGATGGTTATAAAGTTACAGTGAAGGATGTTTTTTTGACCTTTTTTTTTTAAGAGGGGGGAATGCTTGTTGCGCACACTCACAGGGGCACTTGCTCCTGTGGGTAGTGTTGGGCTCGGCCGTAAGGCCCCTACCAACTAAACCCTATCTCCTTTCGCCCCCCTCATGCCGTGGCATCTGTCTTTTCGGAAGTTTCTTCACCGGCATGTTTTTTTTCCGCGTCACGCACTTTTCCCCTCGGTTTTCACTCTTCTCCTCTTTCCCTTGCCTGCTGCTCTCTTTCTATTTCTTCTTTCCTCCTCATGATTTTTCTAATCATGTCGTGCACTTGTTCCCATTTATTTTTGTTTCTTACCATTGTTCTTACAATGTTTTCTGCCGTGAGCCTTTCCTCGAGAGTTTCCTCTATTTCTCTTCTTACTTCCTCGAAGTAGCTGCACTCCAGAACTGTGTGCTCCGGCGTATCTCTCTCCTCTCCACATGCTCTGCACGCTGTGTCGTCGCTCTTGCCGATCCTGTAGGTGTAGCTCCCGAATGAGCCGTGACCTGACAGGAACTGGGTCAAGTAATAATCCGCAGTGCGGTGTTTACACTTGACCCATTCCCCAAGGTCTCGTATCAGACGTTTGGTCCACCTACTTTTTCCACCTGGCAGTGGTTGCCTCCATTCGGCTTCCCATTCTTCCACAGTTCGGTCTCTTTCTTCTTTCTTGGCTCGTGCCGTATTTCCGTCTTCTCGGGAAAATAGTCTTGTCCTTTTTCTTACCAGCGTGTCTACTGGCGGTGTCCCCGCTATCACTTGCACTACTTCAGTACTTACCGTTCTGTATCCACTTATTACTCTGAGTAGCGCTTTCCTCTGTGCCTTGTTGAGTCTATTCTTGTACTTCTCTACCGAGATGGCTGTATGCCATACCGGAGCTCCATAGAGTAGAATAGACTGAACTACTCCATACAGCACCATCCACTTCTTATATTTGGGCCCCCTGACGTTCGGCATTAATCTCTCCAGGGTGGACATCCTTTCCTCCGCTTTCTTTGCACAGTACTCGACATGTCTCCCAAACCTTAGTTTGTCGTCGATTACAATCCCTAGGTACCTCATTGACCTCTGGTGCTCTATGTCCTTATTTACCATTATTTTTTCAAGTTAAATAAAATTAAATAAAACTTTACTTACTTTTTAAGAGAATGATAAACTTCTTTCCAATCAATTTTTTTATTATCATGCGGTAAAACTAATTCAATTTGCTGTGGAGTAAAATGAAATTTAACCAATTCTCTCCAAACTCTTTGTTCGCTTACTATAGATGCCATTTGTTCACATGACTCAGCACTCGCTGCCAAATCTCTATGATCAGATAACCTAAACAAAAATATATACCAATTATCGATTTCAATGTCACTTAAAAAGCGGAAAAATTGCATTGGAAGTTTCTAGAACATTGCTTCGTGTGAAATTATAGTTTCTGATTGGCAAGCCTAATCGAACCAATTTCAAAAACGTCCGAACTAATTTGAAATCGGGAGAGGATAAGCTAACGTTCACTTACGTTTCGATTTTCGTTTCACTTACGTTAGGGTACTAATAATGGCCGGTTTGGAAGTTTGATCTGCATAAAATTCCCGGCAAATTAGCGAAGTCAATATCATCTTAAATCTTTCGTACTAATTTTTAAAGTACAATCTACATTATTTGTGGTGATATTCAATTTTTTGAACTTGTTGTGTTTGCAACATATGTTAATTAAAACACTAATAACTGCTGAAGCTAAACACGTATATTAAGTATTAAACAAGTTATTACACAATACACAACAACACAACTATAATATTTAACATCCAATGTGGCGCTTATATCTGTCGGCTGTCTTCTAGTCAGTGGTCTTAGTTCAGGTAGCACAATCAGTCAAGTCTTGAACATAACAGAACTTTTGAAAATATTAAAAATTAGTCGGACCAAAAAATAGTGTGTGTTACACGTCATTTTCCGTCCTTGTGTCACAAATAACTATTTAAAACCTATTTAAAATTAACTGTTTCTAAAAAGATAAGTGGCGCCCTTTCTCGGTTTCTGTTTATTGTACCCTTAGCCTATCTTTAAATATTTGACCCACGACTCAAAACAATAAACAAAAGTTTTTAAAATGAAAATATTTACCTTAAAATTATTTCTCTAATACATTCTTTGGGTAGTTGCAACAATTGGGGTTGAGTATTTGGACTTGGTTCACAGATCTGCATTTCGGCTGCCATATTTAATATACGTTCAATTTTAGTTGCGTGTTGATGCCAAAGTAATTGTGATCCTAATGGACCTAAAAATAGTTTTCTATGTTTACCATATCCACCATATTTACTCCACAATACTGAGCTCCGTAAGTCAATATTTTTATCAATTATGGTATATAAAGTTTACATAAAAAACTTACCACCCCAACAAGCATCTCTCTCAGCAGCTCTGAGTGCCCTTAAATTGTTAAGTAATTGTCGAAATCCTCTGGGATTGTGTTGACTAGAGGTAGAAAGATTAGCAACTTCTTCTAACATAACAAGAAGTACTTTCTGGGAACAACCGGAAAGTGCTGTCATTTGTTGACCAATGAGAAGTTCGAGCAAAGCACAAATATAATTAAATCTACGAACATCTCTAACTGCATTTCTGAAATCTAATCGTTTTACTGCCTCGTCAAATTCGTTAAAACCGGCTATCTGAAAATCAAACAAAAAACATAGTTATGGGAAGGTCATAGTTTTAAATCAACGTATGCTTTTTCCGTTGACCTTTACAGCTTGTAAACTAATATATCAGATCGCTCATCACAATGGTGAAGTGTGTTAGTCTCCAGATGAAGCTTTAGACTTTTTTGACTGTGGATTCTGAAAGACCAGAAAATTTTACTTAGGACTTTAACCAAAGTGACCTTTGGAAGTCTTTTTTTTTTATGGTCAAGCACAAGCACTGCAGGAAAATTCCTTTAAGGCGCTCTGAGAGCGGTGCGTGTGCGAAGAAAGCGATTCACGTTGTTCTTGAATCGTTGAAGGTTATATTCGGTGGGAAATACGGCCGCAGAAAGGCCGTTCCACAAAGAGGATGTCCTCCAGAAGAAAGAGTTCTTAAACAATGATGTTCGAGGAGTATTAAGTTGAACCACATAGGGATGGGCGGAAGTGGTTTTCGTGTATTTCTGCTATGAATTGCTCTAGGTGGAATCAAGCGGGCAATGTCAGTAGAACACTTGCCATGGAAATATTTGTAAAAGAGGGTCAAATCACCAACCTGTCTTCGATGTTCTAAGCTGTCGAGGTTCTTGGTTAGCTCGTGGTCACCGATCAGGCGAATGGCTCTCCTTTGGATGGAATCCAACAACCGAAGGGTATGCTTCGGTGCAGAACTCCAGACATGAGAGCAGTATTCCAGTGATGGTCGAATCTGGGCTTTGTAGAGTGTCAAAAGTTGTTGTGGTGTATACAGCTTTTTGGTACGGAAAAGTACTCCGAGTTTCTGAGAAGCTGTCCTGGCGATTGTTACCACGTGATTATGCCAAGACATATCTCCTCCCAGATTGACACCCAGCAAGTTAATAGACGAAGCCAGTGGAATTGCGTGTCCTGCCATGACTATATCTGGTTCTGCAATGTTAACCTTCTTAGAGAAAACTGCTGCCTGGGTTTTTTTAGCGTTAAATTCGACTTGGTTACTGTCACCCCAAGACAAAATTTCTTCCAGGTCTTTATTGAGTCGTGATACTTCATGCTGTCTGCGAAGATGTGCGTCAGCAGCCGATGTTCGAGAATTCAAAGTAAACGATGAGATAAGTGTGCTGTCGTCAGCAAAGCTATAAATTGGATTTTCTGTCTTCGCTAGAAGGTCGTTAATGTATAGTAAGAAGAGGGTTGGGGATAATATGGACCCCTGAGGAACACCAGCATTGATGGTAAAGGTGTCCGAGAGAAACCCGTCAATCGCCACTTGCAGAGAACGGTCCTGAAGAAAGCTAGAAAGCCATGAACAGAATCGACCGGGCCTACCGTAGGATCGCAGTTTACTTAGGAGCCCCTCGTGCCAGACACGATCAAATGCTTTAGAAATGTCCAGTGCAATAGCCCGGGACTCCCCATGATGTTCGACTGCGTTGCTCTAAAGATGGGTGACATATGCTAGGAGGTCTCCTGTTGATCTGGACTTACGAAAGCCGTACTGATGGTCGCTGATAATATTAAGGCCCTCTAGGTACTTTAGAAGTTGTTGGTTAATAGCTTTCTCCATCACTTTTGATATAACTGAAAGCAATGCGACAGGTCGATAGTCGTTTAAATATCATCTGAAACTCGAATAGTTCTCTAGATACTCTTGTTTGAGTCAATTTGAGCAAATAGCTGGTCCGTGAGAATCGTTTTAGTAAAACAACTTTTTCCATACCTAGGAAAAACGTGATGGCACATTCTCAACTATGATCTTTTCCTGCAAGCGAAACTCGTTTTAAAAATGGAGAAATACCAATTGGAGACCAACCCCCTTCATCAAAAACCGACGAAAACGTCAACAAAATCAATGCCCTCATTCGTGAAGACCCTCGTAGAACCATAGAAAAACTTTGTGAGATATTTAGAGTGTTATATGAAGATCTGAAGATTGCAGATGAAAAGGGTTGTAGTAAAATTCGTCATTCGCCATTTCACAGACAAAAAAACTTCCACTTCAAGCATGTTTAGAGCTTCAAAATCAACTCGAAAATGACCCAAGTGATTAGTGATGAATCATGGTTATATGGAAAAGATCCTGAAACAAAGAAGCAATTAAGACAGCGCAAGAAAGTTGACTCTCCTCGTCCCAAAAAGAACTCACCAAGTGATATAAAAAATCAAGACAATGCTCATTGCAGACGAAATGTTTTCCACCAGGTCAAACTGTCAACCAGAAGATCTACCTGGAGGTTTTAAAGAGTACGAGGGAGAGTATTTGGAAGAAAAGATGTTTGGCGCACAGGCGACACTGCCCTCTCCTCGTTATAGTTTTTAAACAAAAACAACATGACATCGATTGTTCATCTCCCATAATCACCGGTTTTAACACCGTTTCTGAGAGCCCAAAGCAAAATGAAAGAATAGCGTTTTGCCACTGCGGAGGAAGTAAAACAAAAATCGCTGAAAGGCTAAAAATATTGAAAAATAAAGAAACTTTACCTAAAAACCTTTTTTTTTGGGGAATATCCAATCGTATATTCTTATAATACTTACTTCTTTTGTACATTTGATTGTAATGTGACAGTGAGGTTGGATGGCAGTTTCAGCATCACTTTCTTCTTCAGAACTATCGTTTCTTAAGAGCCTGTAATCAAAATACTCTTTTGCAAAATTGAAAATAAGAAATAATAAGTAATACGTAAACTACGAGGTATGTTCAGAAAAAAAACGATGCTTTTTTATTAATTCATAAAATCTTTATTTATTCATCAATATCTATTTTGTCCCCTTTAAAGTAATCCACCTCAGATATAACACACTTCTACCAGCACTTCTTCCAATCTTCAAATCACTTCTAGAAGTCGATTTTGGATATGGCATCAGCTCTTTCTTCGTCGTGGCCTTTAACTTCCCTATTGTGTCAAAACGTTGTCCTTTCATCAATCTCTTTAGTTTTGGAAAAAGGAAAAAGTCACAACCGACAAAGTTTGGAAAATACGGTTGTTGAGGCATGATAACAATGTTGTGTTTGACCAAAATCTCACGAACAAGCAGTAATGAATGTGCTTGTGTGAAATCCATGGTTTTCCCACAAATCCTTGCTTTTAAGCCGTCTCATAACTTCCAGGTAATATTCCTTGTTGACCGTACGACCTTGTGACAAGAACTCATGATGCACTACCTCATTGTAATCAAAGAAATGGTAGATGCTGTTGGGCCCACCCGGCATCGCCCGGTGAGATACCATTGCATCGATTTAGGCGGCGTGAAGTTGCTCTTTGGGTTAACGTTTCGTCGCCGTGTCGATGTTTCCGGTTTCCAGGGTGGGACCGAAAGAAAAAAAAGCATGATGGAAGCTCCAAGACTAAAATACTCCGGAGGTAAACTCGCTCCCCAATCGGATCTCCGGGTGGGGGCTAGTCCTGTGGCCTCATCAAGCGATATTAATCGAACTTCCACTATCTCCTACAATACACTGGGTTCCCCTAACAACACTCAACGGAGAAATAGTGTGGCACCTGCAGTTGCTAACAGACCCAAAAACAGCAACTTCAAAATTGATTTCTGCAACATCAGAGGGCTTAACACCAACATAAATTCAGTCCACCAACACTTACAATCTTTCAAGCCTCATGTGCTCGCACTGACCAAGACAAAGGTCAGATCGTCAACAAATACCGTCAGCTATTTATACCCTGGATACGATTTTCATTGCCGATTTAGACGCAACTTTGGGGCATGTCTCTTTATCCGAGATGATCTTTGCTGCCAACGAGAGGAAACACTTGAACCGACAGGGTTTGATGTAATGTGGTTTAAAATATCTACGCAGAAAATCACCAAGTTTATCTGCTGCCTTTACCGTCCTCCAAGCGACACCCAATACAGAGCCCTTTTCTCATCACTAGCCAACACAATCGACTTCTTGCAAACCAACCATCCAAATGCCGAAGTCGCTATCTTTGGAGACTTTAACGTCCATAATGTCAACTGGCTTAAATACTCAAATACCAACGATGAACAAGGCCGTGAGGCAGAATCATTCGCGATCAGTTCTGGCTTAACTCAACTCGTAGAAGAACCAACGCGGATACCAGACCGAGATGGTGATTTTGCTAGTCTGTTGGATCTTTTTTTGACATCAAACCCAGACCTATACACTATCTCCGTTCAGTCTCCGCTAGGATCTTCCGATCACAAACTTATTTCGACACTAAGCGAGCTACCAATTTGTTCTGAGCAGCCTCCTAAACCTCGCAAGATTTGGCATTACAGATCAGCCAGGTGGGAAGACCTGAAGAACCATTTTCACACTTTTCCTTGGCTGAACGTGTGCTTTTCTTCTGATGATCCATCCGTTTGTGCTCAAGAGGTCTCCGATGTCATTCTAACTGGCATGGAAGCCTTTATTCCTTATTCCAATAAGCGCTTTCTAACGGCAAGCCCTGGTTTAGCAAAAACTGCGAGCGCGCAGTCAGATCTAAAAATCTAGCTTACCGGCAGTGGCGTAAAAATCCAACGGCTGAGAATCGCACCACCCTTGTTACCGCTCGAAACCAGTGTAAGCAAACGATAGATCAAAGCAAAGAGACGATAACACGAGGATCAAAAACAAACTTCTTGCCAGTCCTAACGGATCTAGGTCTTTTTGGTCAGTCGCTAAGGCCGTAAGTCAAAATTTTACCAAATCAAATATTCCACCTCTAACACGTTCCGACGGCACAATAGCAACCACAGCCGGAGATAAAGCGAACTTACTGGCAGAACTATTTTCTTCTCATTCCAACGTAGACTTTCAGGGAAAAACACCACCGAACATTCCAGTAGTTCAATCGGAAATGACTGATATCGTATTCCGTCAGCGTCCTGTCAAACGAATTCTTAAAGGGCTCGATGTCAGGAAGGCTTCTGGTCCAGATGAAATTCCTATTATAGTGCTCAAGGAATGCGCTGATGAGCTAACACCAATATTTTGTAGACTTTTTAACCTATCCTACAAAAAGGAATATTTCCATCTTGCTGGAAGAAGGCAAGAGTTCAGCCTATACCAAAGAAAGGCAAGAAAACCATGCCAAACAACTATCGACCAGTCGCATTGCTTTCAGTTATATCAAAAGTGATGGAGAAAGCTATTAACCAACAACTTCTAAAGTACCTAGAGGGCCTTAATATTATCAGCGACCATCAGTACGGCTTTCATAAGTCCAGATCAACAGGAGACCTCCTAGCATATGTCACCCATCTTTGGAGCAACGCAGTCGAACATCATGGGGAGTCCCGGGCTATTGCACTGGACATTTCTAAAGCATTTGATCGTGTCTGGCACGAGGGGCTCCTAAGTAAACTGCGATCCTACGGTATGCCCGGTCGATTCTGTTCATGGCTTTCTAGCTTTCTTCAGGACCGTTCTCTGCAAGTGGCGATTGACGGGTTTCTCTCGGACACCTTTACCATCAATGCTGGTGTTCCTCAGGGGTCCATATTATCCCCAACCCTCTTCTTACTATACATTAACGACCTTCTAGCGAAGACAGAAAATCCAATTTATAGCTTTGCTGACGACAGCACACTTATCTCATCGTTTACTTTGAATTCTCGAACATCGGCTGCTGACGCACATCTTCGCAGACAGCATGAAGTATCACGACTCAATAAAGACCTGGACGAAATTTTGTCTTGGGGTGACAGTAACCAAGTCGAATTTAACGCTAAAAAAACCCAGGCAGCAGTTTTCTCTAAGAAGGTTAACATTGCAGAACCAGATATAGTCATGGCAGGACACGCAATTCCACTGGCTTCGTCTATTAACTTACTGGGTGTCAATCTGGGAGGAGATATGTCTTGGCATAATCACGTGGTAACAATCGCCAGGACAGCTTCTCAGAAACTCGGAGTACTTTTCCGTACCAAAAAGCTGTATACACCACAACAACTTTTGACACTCTACAAAGCCCAGATTCGACCATCACTGGAATACTGCTCTCATGTCTGGAGTTCTGCACCGAAGCATACCCTTCGGTTGTTGGATTCCATCCAAAGGAGAGCCATTCGCCTGATCGGTGACCACGAGCTAACCAAGAACCTCGACAGCTTAGAACATCGAAGACAGGTTGGTGATTTGACCCTCTTTTACAAATATTTCCATGGCAAGTGTTCTACTGACATTGCCCGCTTGATTCCACCTAGAGCAATTCATAGCAGAAATACACGAAAACCACTTCCGCCCATCCCTATGTGGTTCAACTTAATACTCCTCGAACATCATTGTTTAAGAACTCTTTCTTCTGGAGGACATCCTCTTTGTGGAACGGCCTTTCTGAGGCCGTATTTCCCACCGAATATAACCTTCAACGATTCAAGAACAACGTGAATCGCTTTCTTCGCACACGCACCGCTCTCAGAGCGCCTTAAAGGAATTTTCCTGCAGTGCTTGTGCACAGTGAGCAAGACCTTCACATTCGACCGAACTTGACGTGCTTTTTTTGGTCTTTGTTCCTCTGGTCACTTCCATTGGGATGATTGAGCTTTGGTTTCGATGTCATAGGCATATACCCAAAAACAGCTCCTGAGCTATATTCCTCCCACGTTGTTTATGGTCAAAATTGAACGATTTTGGAACAGTCTTCGCTGCCACACGTTTAAAGCCTAAAACATCCGATTTAATCGCATAGCATGATCCATTTGTAAACCAACATCCTCAGCAACTTCCCTAATGGTAATTCGACGATTTTCCAAAACCATTTGCTTCACTATTTCGACATTTTCATCAGTTGTTGTTTATTTCATTTTTAACGCAAAATTTAATGCAGATTCTTTGATCCACTTTGTTCGATAGTAGAAAATTGAAGAGTATACCAAAACACGTCTAACCTTTCTGTCTGATAAACACAAACTAATAATGCAAAAGCGCTGATATTGTCAACATATATAAGGGACATGTGTATCAACATAAGGAAAAAAAATTACGTATGTAGTCCATGAAATTAAAAATTATCGTTTCTTCCTGGACAAACTTCGTATATAAAACTACGAATAAATTGTATAACCTGAAAAATAGTAAACGATACAAAAAAACACGTACAGGAATCCAAAAGATGTTACCTTAGTAACGAGCTATTATGTCAATATCACATTTATTTTACAGAATCGTCAACTTTATGACAACTTTTGCCTTTATACATCGAATTGAGAGAAAAAAAAACTTAAAACATGTCCGTTATTTTACTAACAAATCACGATGAAAACATCTATGATATCTTTAAAACAAATGTCGAGGTTCCAAAAACGTACAAACCAAGACCAAGAAAATCTACAGAAATATCTGCAAAAACAGATGATTACGTACCAACAAAGAAATATGGAGTTATGGGAGTTGCTGAAATGGAACCTCCAGATCCTCATAATTTTTTGAAAAAACGAACAGGTAATCAAAGGATAATATTTTTTTAATTAATTGAGTTTTTAAGAAATGCTGACATGTAGAGAGTTCCTACAGTGGTCAACCTCTTTAAAAATCTAAAATAAATTATAAAAATCGTTATACTTTTCAGGTCAGTTGTGTTATGTGAAAGACGATGGAACAATTAAAAGACCAACATGTCCAAAATCATCCATGCCAACAACCAAACAATTATTGGAAATGTACAATCCTAAGAAAGGTGAAAAAGACCATGTGGTGCAAAATATTAAAAAAATAAAGGGTGCACCTGCTGTGGAACCCACGCCGAAATTAGTTTTTGATGTAAAAGGAACCAAAACACTACTAAAAGATATTGAACCTCATTATATTCATGGACCCTATTTTGGTCAAACTCCGCATTATTTAAAGAAATTTATTGCTTTAAGAGAAAAAGAGTATCAGTTGAAAAAAGATGTCAGTGGCGCTTCTCAACCACTTTGCAAATATATTACAAGAGATAAAAGAAAAGCACTTCTAAAAGTAAGTATAATTTTTCCAATCTTAGATGACATTAAGGCGGTATAGGTCTCCCAACGAAAGTTTGTGACAGCCACGTGTTAGTCGGCGCAGGTAGGCGGAGTCTTTCTATCAGTGGCGGACGGAAATAAAAATATATTATACATCTTAAATTAATTTTTAATGTATGATGCCAACATAATTAAGAAGAATTTATTTTGTATAAATTTGTTACTGCCCACTTTAAACTAAAAAAATACATACATTTAAAAAACAACTCAGAAACTCTCTCAGCGTATTTCGTAACTAAATACAGTTTACAAAACCATTCTAGCTACCACACTGACAAGCTTTCAGAACGGTCGTTGTTATCGTAACGCTCGTAAAAAAACCACTGCGCATTGAACGAGAGGCCACGTGGCTGTCCCAAACTTTCGTTGGGCGATCTATATCTATACCATGCAGCAAAGATTCACAAACAAAAAAATTCATAGGCGTAGCACATTTTAATACTTCTTTGGTTAAAGAATCTTTGAATTCACCCCTCACCAGGGAACAGCGGGCCGTTCATCGTCCATAAATCCAAACCTTTTCTCGACCCTCATAGCAGGCATATCACCGCTTACTGTGAGGGTCGAGAAAAGGTTTGGTTTTATGAATGGCCCGCTGTTTCCAGGTAAAGGGTAACTTCAAAGACTCTTTAACCACTATTTTAAAAAATTTAAACTAAAAAAAATATATTACTCATCGAGTGATATTTATAATGTTAATACATGCTTTTAACCGGATTTTTTTGGAAACTGTTGTTTTTGTTTTTCATAAATTTAAGTGTCTTGGTTTTTTCGTATTTATCATGGAGACTAGACAAGGAGTACGCACTCGACCGGAGGAATTGCCGAAATCTGTCCACTGTATCGTACATATTAGGTTTACTTTTGTCACCACTAGCGTCGCTAGTTTTACTTTTGTACCGGTATGAATATAAACAATTAAATAATCGTGAATTATTAAATTGGTTTTTATTATTTATATTTGAAAGATCGAACTATTTTTTTAATGTGTAATTAAATTAATAATGAAATAATTAAAAATTATTTATTTTAATACAAACTACGTCTTCATTGGTCGCCATTTTGGTACAAATGGAACACCAGCGCCCTCTTATTTTGATAACCCTATTTGCATACATGGAGTTCGTACTCCTTGTCTAGTCTCCATGGTATTTATGCTCGGAATTTCGAAAAGCTGTCACGTATTATGCATCAATATAACCGAGTTGGATGGTTTACTTTTTGCTGATGGTAATGAAACCGTTTTTATTTCTGGTTCTATTTAAAATTCTGGTTTATCTATCCAAAAACTATTAATGCTTTGTAAAAAATGGCATATAAAATATTGTTATCTAAAAACTAACATATAAAACAATAACTATGTCAAAACTGACATATAAAGTCGCTGATGTCAGAATTGACGTATAAAATAATGCGAGATGTCAAAATTGATGTAAAAAGCAATGACACTTATCAAAAAATGACATATAAAGTGTTGAATTGTCAAAACTGACGTACGAAACAATGACAGATGTCAAAAATGACGCATTTTCATTATAAATTATAAAATCTTGTTATTGATCTGTCGCATTATGCGTTAAGTGTGCGGGAGTACCTTAATGTTCATTTTGGAGAATGCATAGGCTATATATTTTTTAATTTTTTAGGGTCTAAAACAAAACTGGGAAGAACTACAACAACAATTCCAAGGTTTACCAATCCTCACCGACACCACACCAAAAATTATCAGAAAATCCAAGCTAGAAAAGCAATTAAAGCAATTAGAACGAGACATTGTGCTATTAGAAAGGCACCCATATATTTATGTCTACGATGATGATAAAATACAATGAATTACCAAACAGAATAATGGTCTGGGAATATTTTTGGGTTGGGTTACCAAAATTTATTCTAAGCTTAATAATCAAATGAAGAAATGGGGTTTATTTGTGGCAAAAGGGATTTGTTATTAGTATCTTGAAATTAAAGATGTGTCATATTACAACTGAATTTCAGTTTTTTATAACGTATTGTTTGTAATTTATTTGGTTTATTAGATTTTTATTGAGTATTTAAACAATTTATTATTATTATGAAACAATTTTATATTTTCCCTTGCAGGTTGTTTAAATGGCTTCAATTATGTTCCTAATAAATATCAGATAAAAAGAAAATATATGTATGTCCTTCTCAATGCGTTTAGTTGCCGGCTAAATTGATCTTCCAATACAGATTTTCTATACGCAGATCCTACCATTGATTCCCGAGGTTTACTGAACTACATCAAAAGCCTTTTCGAAATCTATGAAAACAATATCAATATCTTAACATTGGTCTCTGCATTTTTGGAGTACATTTATGGCAAAATGTGTCTCACGCATGCCAAGTACATATATTGGGTCTCATCCAAATCCCTTTTGGCAGGAGAGCCGAAATTTCGACAAAACAGGTATTTACGTTCCTACTCAGGTTGCCAAGTTTTAGGAAAATTAATTGTCGCCATTGATAATTTGGATGAAAATTTTACCAGTAGAAGGTGTTGATACAACAATTCGAAATTCCGACGGGGATAAAGGCGGAAAAGGGTAAAGAGAGCCAAAATTGAGCCAAAAATCATCAATAATATGTCCGCCATTTCTACACCGTAATTGAACGCTTGAGGAGCCTAAATCCGACATGGCGGATAGCTAGGTGGATACAAAGGAGATGGCAGACAAGTGTAAAGAAGTCCAAAATTTAAGCAAAAAATAATAATATATCCGCCGTCTCTACCACGTTATGTTGGACCCAGAAGGAGCCTAAATCCAAAATAGACCAAAGAACGTGTTTGAATGAACATTACCAAAGTTCTATCGGCGCACTTTAGGAGCAATAAATTCAAGAGATTGATCCTTACCAAAACATCGGCAGAAAAAAAGTGACACAGCCACAAATAGAGATGGATTGACACTAAAAGATAAAGTAAGAAACGAAAAGAAACACAGAAAATCTAAGGTGGACGATATTATACAACGCATATCAACACAAAAATGGAAATGTGCAGGACTCCTTGAAAGACTTAGAGAGATGGAGAAAGAAACTTATTAAATGGAGACCCAGAACCGATAAACGGAACAGAGGACGACCCCATACCCGCTGGACAGACGACATCTGAACAAACTGGATCCTGTCTGCTAAGGACAGAAAAAATTGAAAAAGTTTAGAGGAGGCCTATGATCAGCAATGGACACAAAAATGATGATGATGATGATAGCAGAAGTATCATTACTTGACAAGCTAAAGGCGGAAAAGCGCCCACATTTGCAGAAAACGAAAATCCAGTTTCACAAAGACAACAGTACCTCAGTAAAAATCGACGAGATTTAACCATTAATCAATCATTCTTTTTTGGTTCCCTCATTTTGGAACACAGAGATTTTGTCAAATAGACAGGCAAACACCTTCGTGAACAATTATTTTGAAGAGGAAAAACTCAGAGTACTATTTGGACAACTTACAGTGGTAAAAATGTTTATAGTTATAGTTAAAAAAATCTTTGACAATAAAAAAAAAATAATTAGGTACCTAAGCTATTGTAGGATAATAATTTCAACACTGACACAACAATAAAACCAACATTATGAGAAAGTAGCTCTAATTTTTATAGTAGTTAAGCAATAATCTTCTGCTAATTACAGCAAGTAATTACAAATCTACTTTTACTTTATAGACAAAAACTAGTGAACCACAAATTGATCATCTGCTCTAATTGTTTTATTTAAAATTTTATAATTAGTCATGTATAAAAAATAAAATTTTATTCAATATAGAACTACATTGCTATGATTCCTGATGAGTTATATAAAGATTTAAATACTCAATAAAACAATAAGAATAATTTTTGATAACCAGAATTTGTTATTTAACAGCTGGTAATAAGATATTATTTTTTTACTCAACAATGCACACTATATCTAATATATAAAAATTAATAATAAAAATACGTAACTAAATATATAAAATCGATCTGAATAATAATTTAAACAGTTATAATAAAAATTAAATCCAGTTATAATTTAAGCAAGTTATTTCTTGTAAGAGAACAAAGAAGTTATGTCGACATGATGAATAAACGATCGATTGCGTTGTATTATAAATGAAAATAAATGCCACTCACTTTGATGAAGATTTGCAACTTTCCAATACCTTTTTCTTTTCCCATCCTTCTTGAGTTTTCACCCATGCCTCTCCTGGAGATCTCCAATCTTTAGAAATAAATGGCATTCCGTTTTAAATGAATACCAACAAACGCACTAACGTTTCAAATAAACAGCTGATAGCTGATACAAATAAGTAAATAAATAAATCCTGTATATTCACTTTCTCGTACCTTACACGCAAGCGCCTACCACTAATGTGAAAAAATTTAATTGGCCATGACCCCACGTTCTCTACTTTTGCAATGACGAGACTTCCGGGTTATATTAAAAACAATCTAAAGTAATAATCTACGCATTTTATTCTTTGTTTTCTATTATTTCTTATCTAAATTATTTAAATGGGTCATAATGCGTAGTAAATCACAATAATAAATAAATTTCAAAATATAAAAAGAAGAAATTACTTTACCAATGATGTTAATCAGCTAATTTGTATCATTGTAACCTCGATAATATTAACTGTAAACCAAAATACTTTCTTGTAGTAAACTTAATAACTGATTCTAATAAAAATTTGTTACTAAGTTGTTACTAAGTAATAAATAAAAGTAAAAATTAATAACGTTATTTTCTATCGGTACAGTAGATTAAATATCAGTTCTATGTCACGAAGATTGACAGCACAAATTGACAGATTTTACCCAGTGCTCGTAATTCTCTACGATTGTTTTGATTTTAAATTTTATAATAAATAACTTCAAATTAAATATCAGTTGTTAAAAGTGACACATACTGTTTTTCGTACGGGTAAGAATACTTAAAATCATTGGAATTTATAATCTGTTATATTTGATTTTAGTAATAAAATAACATAACCATGATTATACCTGTACGATGTTTTACTTGTGGAAAAGTAATAGGAAATAAATGGGAGGCTTACTTAGGACTACTTCAAGCTGAATACACCGAAGGTGATGCTTTAGATGCTCTTGGACTTAAAAGATACTGTTGTCGAAGAATGTTATTGGGACATGTGGATCTTATTGAAAAATTACTTAATTATGCTCCTCTTGAAAAGTAATTTAAGAGTTTTTGTTTTGTATTTGATGATTGGTATATATTTATAATGTGATGTAATTTGAGGTTATAATAAACAAGATTTTAATAAATATATTGTGTATTAACATCTCAAAGTATCGGTGAAATAAACAGTTTTAGAACTAGTATAATGTTCCATTATTACGTCTAATAAATTCGTCTTAAGAAAGTGTCTGAGACAATTAGCAAGTCTCTTATTTATATGAGATATCTCTCATGAGATTTATCGGTATTTTATGACAAAAAAAATTGCAGTTTAAGTTCCAAATTCTAATATTTTGGGGTTATATAACGTAGAGCGCTGGTTATATTAATGAAACACTATATTATATAAAATAAAAGGTATAGAAAAGTTATTTATTGCTGTTTCTAATAGCTTGCAGCTCTCATGGTTTGATATAAGCTTGGTTTGAAAATGAAATAAACACAAAAAAGTGATAAATATTTACTTATTACTGTTGCAAAGAATACATTTTTCTTTTATATGAATCACTTATATAAATATTACGCTTAATATTAAAAAACACAGCAAAATCCTATTTATTTTAATAATTACAATGATTGACAGTTGTCAACACAAAAATGCATGAATAGAACAAACACAAACGCATAAAATCAACAATCAGTACAGATGTCACTTTTGTCTTTCTCTTTCTCTGTCTAACTTATAATAAAAAAGAGAAAAACATAGAACTTCCGGTTTCAAATATCTGCTTTTTATATATATTATAAATAATAATTATTATTTTTCATATTTATTTGACTTTTTTGATTTAATAAATGTTCATTTTAAATCACACATTGTTTCGTTGTAATTTTAAAATATTATTTCAACCGGAAACGGCTTCCATATTTGCGTCCTTACCAAGTGCCCCTTCCTTCTTTATTTCACGTTGCCGCTCTTTTCGGCAATCCTCGATCTTTGTGCCGGCCATTAGAAGCAAGCGGCAAGCAACTCTTGTATCTTTATAAAATCGTTATAAGAAGTTCAAAAATATATTAATTTGTAAGATATTTGTTGATATCAATACTTATTAAATCCATAAACTATATAAAAAATGGGAGACGAAAAGAAGGTACGTAAAAACACAACCTAACAATTTTATTGACATCCATCATGATGCTTTATTAGCGTTTTATTGTTATTGGTTATTATTGTTGTAGGCAAGTGATTCAGAACACATCAATCTTAAAGTACTTGGGCAGGATAATGCTGTAGTACAATTTAAAATCAAAAGGCACACGGCTTTGAAGAAGTTAATGACCGCATATTGTGAACGTGCTGTAAGTATTCCGTTACTTTTTCAATAGTTTATACTTTATAAATTTAATCTAGAGCAGTTTTATTTTATATATATATTGCAAAATTCGTTGGTGCTAGTGTAGATTTTACAGAGAAGTTGCAACATGTTTCATATTTTGTTGAGTCATATTTGTTTAAAAAAGTTTAGATAGGCAACCATTGCGATTTCTATATCTTTATAAACAATATAAATTATTATTATCTATCTTGTTAGTATACTATAATCGATGTAAATAATAATATTGAGATCGTGGATTGATTTGATGTAAATCTATCTTAAGATTGCTTTTTTTTGTTTATACTAGAAAAGTTTAAATGTTTCACATTTTTAGTGTAATATTTAGTTAATCTCCGAAATTCTACAGTTATTACAAGAATTTAAATATACAGGGTTTGTTATTCTTTTTTTTTAATGATGCTCTTAACGGACAAAAATTACTAATTTAGTCGTAAGCATTACTTTAAAGGATTTGAACCTATGATCTCTACCTACAGCCGCTGTAGGAAGCGTTCGCTTCATTTTGTTGACCTTTTTTTCCTTTTGATGGTATTATCAATAACATCTGCTTGTTTAATGAGATGTTAAATATGTAAATTCGTTGTTATTGTCCAGACTGTGTTGTTGCTAGACTTTAGTCTTGTATGTTGTTCTAATATTTTAAAATCACCGTGATTTGTCTTTGTAAAGCTTCTGGATGCTCTTGCTTATATTATGGTTCGTTTTTCCGTAATTCGGGTTCGCTATATCCGCCGAATAGACAGGATTTGTCAATAAATAATATGATTGTTCTGTTTATTGAAGGTTTTAACAGCTACTTATACAACGAAGCTTTTTTATTTGATCTATATTCGATCGGTTTTGAAGCGTCTAGGATTAGTTATGTCTATTATAGTTAAGAAACTTTTCAGTGGCATGCGTATTGACTCCAACTCTCTCCTTTCTTTTTTTCCTCCACTGCTCCTCCCTCCTGTTTTGTCTGGAGTACATTTAAAAAACAATCCTGTTCTGTCTACATCAAAAATGTCTTGCTGGGTTTTCTATCATCGTCTTTCCAAACATTTGCTGTTTCTTGTTTGGAAGCTGTTAGCCAAACGGAACACTGGACAAATATCAGATAGCGAACCTCGTTTGGTTTTATTGTTTATGTAAAAACTTGGAATTGTATGGAATATTTATTTGATTTGTTTGATTACAGGGTATCAGTCCGCAAATTGTACGATTCCGATTTGATGGTAACCCAATAAACGATACAGATACTCCAAATTCGTTAGATATGGAAGAAGGAGATACAATTGAAGTATATCAACAACAGACTGGTGGATGGTGTTGAATTTTAATTTAATGTTCGATTATTTTTTTTTGCTGTAATTCTTATTTTCTATGTAAAATTAAAGTAGTTTTATGTACAATATTAAGTTAATTTTAATATAATAGTTTCGTATGAATATAAAAAACGGTTGAATATACATTTATATTCCGATAAACTATTTTTTGTGTTAATTTAAATTTAAAACTAGATACACGATTCTTTCTTATTCTGGGTTTTATTTAAAATAAAAAAAGTGGCAAAGTGTGAGTCAGATTCGCCAATGAAGGGTTCCGTAGTCCGTTGTCAGAATGGTAAAAAAATCGAAAAAAACTAGGAAGCATAAAAAAATTAAAAAACAAGAAATACTAGAAAATGATTAAATTCTGCAAAATTTGAAAAAAAAATGATAAAATTAAGAAAAAACGATATAAATCAAAAAACGAAAAATAAAAATAGAATGCGTGTATGGAAAAATAAATCAAAAAATGGGTTAAACATGTGCAGGTGTAGATGGCGTTATATTTCAATAAAAAATTATGTAAAATAGCTGAAATAAAATCAAATAGATGATAAAAGAAATCGTTTAAAAATTTGAAAATGAATCTGAAAAACGAGGAAGAAGCATTACAAAAATTTGAAAATCTGGAAAAGTAAAAAAACGTGTGCGTCTCAGGATGCACGACAGAAGTGATATAGTCCATTTCATCGTTTTTGGCCGATTTGAAATTAGAAACCACTGAAATAAGATTAAACTGTCATCCAAGTTACCAATGGCGGACAGTTTTTTTTTTCTAAAGTAGGTCGTAAGTTTCTGAAACTATCAGTGTGGTTTGACATCTACAAAAATATGACATTAATAATTATTAAATTCAACCTTTCAACAACGAGCCGTATATGACGGTTACTAGGAACGTGTATTAAGTCAAGACTTCCGTAATGAATACTTTTTATCTACCGGTGAAACAAGATGCAGTTACGTAAGTGTTGTATTAAAAAACAAACGTCCTCATTTAAATTTCTAACTTGCCTGTATCTGAGAGAGATGTAACTCTAAATTTACTTCGAGTATGATTTCTTTCATCGGCCAAAATTGGTGAAATGGACTACTAATCCAAGTAATATTTCTCTTTGATCGATTTTAATAAAAATTTGCAAATTTATAGAAAAATCTTTTTATTTTCCATAATACTTTTCACTTTTTCAATACCTTTTATAGTTCTCGAGATATACAGGGTTAACCTAAAAAGTTTAAAAAAAATCAAAAATCAATTAGCAAAATTAAAATTAAATTTTGTCGGAACCAACCCCTGTAAATTTGGAAAATTCAAAGAGAGGGGGAAGCGTCTTTCTGATGTGTGTTAAAGTGAGAGAGGAGTAGCCTTGGCTTTGTAACGCGTTAAGCTGGGTTTATGTAAATGCGAAATTCGAATGGCGAAGACAGCTCCTATTGGTTATTATCAAAATTACGTCAGCCGAGAAATTTTGACAAATGTCCATTTAATTTCTTGCGAATTCGCATTATTTAAAATCTGAAGGGCGGGAATCTTGAAACTGTTTTAATATTTTAGCGAATTTCGCAGTTTTTCTTGTTAACGCATGTGCAGTTCCTATCAATGTTTTGTTTTGAATTTTGTTTGTTAGGTTAGGTCTCCAAAGCAAATGTAGATTTTAGATGTATGAAAGTGAAGTGGTAAAATACATAACTATAGTCGATTCAGATAGAAGTGTCATCAAGTGGGCTGGGTACGTGTGAGATCATCTTTAACTTTATTACTAGATTCAATGGAAACAGAACTTTAGTTAGGGAATTTTATATCATTGCGATGTGTCAAAATATTTATAGTTATACTAGCTGACCCGGCGGACTTCGTACCGCAAATCATTTATGTCATTCTTCCATTTTTCGTTTTTTCAATTTATTTTGATTTTATCGTTTTCATCATATTTTCTCGTTAGTTATCAGGTTTATACTTTTTTTTTTCGTTATATTTTGTAGTTTATCGATAAAATATATTAGATGCATAACAATACTTAATTTAGTAAGAATTTTTGGTTTAAATATAAGTGATATTAACTGCGCCACCTTCCGGTGGCGTCACAATACTTAAGTAAGGATTGCTGGTTTAAATATATGTGATATTAACTGCGCCACCTTACGGTGGCGTGATTAAAGTAATCAAATAAGTAGTGGTTGCTCGTTTAATGGAAGCGCCATCTGGTGGTAACTTCCATTAATACGAATATCAAATTAATCTTACCCATTAAAAATACATCATCATACTGATTTTCATGACAATCGGTTGAACGGGGCGGAAGTCGATACTTTACAGCGCCGCTTGGTAGCGAGTTACATCAATGGGCATAGCATATAAAGCTTCTCCGTGGAAAAATACATGTACATATCTATTTTAATATTGATCGGTCAAATAGTTTCTGAGTCTATCGATTTCATACATACAAACATCCTTTTTTATGTATATAAATAGATAAGGATTGCTCGTTTAAATATATGTGATATTAACTGCGCCACCTTACAGTGGCGTGATATAAAGTAATCAAATAAGTAGTGGTTGCTCGTTTAATGGAAGCGCCATCTGGTGGTAACTTCCATTAATACGAATATCACATTCATATTAACCATTAAAAATACAGCATCCTACTGATTTTCATGACAATCGGTTGAACAGGGCAGAAGTTGTTACTCTGCAGCGCCACCTGGTGGCGAGTGGCATCAATGAGCATATCATACAAACCTTCTCCGTGGAAAAATACATATGCATACCAATTTTCATGACAATCGGTTGAACGGGGCAGAAGTTATCACTCTGCAGCACCACCTGGTGGAGAGTTACATCAATGTGCATAGCATATTCGTTTTCTCCGTGAAAAAATACATATACCTACCAATTTTCATGACAATCGGTTGAACGGGGCAGAAGTTGGTACTTTGCAGCGCCACCTGGTGGCGAGTGGCATCAATAGGCATAGCATATTCGTTTTCTCCGTGAAAAAATACATATACTTACCGACTTTCATGACAATCGGTTGAACGGGGCAGAAGTTGCTACTCTGCAGCGCCACCTGGTGGCGAGTGGCATCAATGAGCATAGCATATTCGTTTTCTCCGTGAAAAAATACATATACATACCAATTTTCATGACAATCGGTTGAACGGGACAGAAGTTGCTACCTTGCAGCGCTACCTGGTGGCGAGTGGCATCAATGAGCATATCATATAAACCTTCTCCGTGGAAAAATACGTTACATATACCAATTTTCATAATAATCGGTCCAGTAGTTTTTGAGTTCATTGATTTCTTACATAAAAACACATCCTTTTTTATATATATAAGATTAAGCATATTATGTACTATGTAGCAATCTGATCACAAGCTGGCTAATATTGCGATTCAAATTTCACTAAACGTGAGTGCTGCCACTACAAATTTGAATTTTCCAGAGACTACTTGATGACACTTCTATTTGAATCAACTATATATTACTTTACTCAGTAGAAAACTAATATAACAGACTATTATATGGATATACTTATTTTTGTATAAAATATGGGTGGATTCATGCAGCTTGTTTTATTCATTATTAACATAATGTAAGGGTTATCGAACTTAAAAATACTAATGTTTATGTAGTTCTATATGTTCAACTACATTGATATATCGCCAATAAAACAAATCAGTTTCTTTATCGTATTCGTAGTTAATACTTTTATAATCGTATTAACTTTGATATTAAATTTAATGATCATACATTTGTATCATTAAGGACATTCAGTATCAAAATCCCCAGAATACTGTCAAAACATTCGCTGATACATGAATTGAGATAAAAACGCGATATTTTTTTTCGAAGATCGCATTCGCAAATCGCAATTCGCATTTACATGAATCCGCCTTTACTTTACATTTACAAAGCAGTTTACCCTCCCATAAGAAGTTATTACTTCAAAAACTAAACTCTCAATTTAGCAACCGATTTCCCTAAGGGCGATTCACAATTTCCGGACAGTCACCGACAGAGTGCGCCTCTTGATAAAAAAACATATCTATGTATGAAACCTACTTGAAATAAATTTCTGATAAGATAATATTTATTTCTTAAATGTTCTTTTTTTTTAAATAATGTTTCTATCAAATCAGTAAAATTAAATAGACAAAAAAAAATAAAAGTTAATTTAACGATAAAAAAAATTAAAACTATATAACAAACGAATATTCGCTAAAAATCAAATATTTTAATGCAAATTTAATCACTATAGTATATTGTAATACAAGTGTTACAATGACAGGTTTCGTAATACGAGTGAAGTTTGTGAAACGAACCGCGAAGCGGTGAGTTTCGCAAAGAACGAGTACTGCAAACCGTCATTGTAATTCGAGTTTTACATACTATTTTTTATAATGAACTTTTAAAAGTATAAAAAAATAAATAAAATGAGAGTTTTTCGAAATATTTATTTATGTTGGCGATCTTGACACTTTTGACACTTGACAGTTTTAATGATTTTAAATTTGAATGTTTGTCAAATTTGAATAAAATATTCTGAATTTCGCAATATCGCTGATAATGTAGTTAATACAACATAATTCTTGATTTACTACCTGAACTCTTTCATCTTTCGTTGATAATCAGTGCAGTGCAACCAATTGTGTAAAACAAAAAGTTACCAAAAACAGTGTTACAATGAATCTATTTCGATACTGTTTTTAGTGTCGAAATAGAAACTTTGTGAACGTGAATTATAAAATAGTTATTTATGAAACAGTTCGTGAAGTATGCTTTTTGCGCACGCACGCGATGTTTAGAGCACGAGTGAAGCGAGTGCTATATATCGCGTAAGTGCGCAAAAAGCACTTCACGCACAGTTTCATACAATATTTTATCTACGATAATCAAATAAAAAATAATTAAAAGAAAGCAATTTATTTTCAATTAATTTACAAGATACTAACAAAACTAATGCTCTCATAGCAACACCATGGCAACGCGAATGCTAAGGATATTTGATTATATGAAGGTGTGTCAAAAACAGTGCGAAAAAGTAAATCCCATTTAAAATACATTGTTACTTCACGCACACTTTCAATCCTTCACGCACTGCTGTCTATAATGACAGTTTTCACGAACTAAAAATTGATACATAATATGAGGTAGAGTATAGTTGATTCAAATAGAAGTGTCATCAAGTAGTCTCTGGAAAATTCAAATTTGTAGTGGCAGCACCCACGTTTAGTGAAATTTGAATCGCAATATTAGCCAGCTTGTGATCAGATTGCTACATATGCTCAATATAACTATAAACATTTTGACACATCGCGATGACATATAACTCCCTAACTAAAGTTCTGTTTCCATTGAATCTAGTAATAAAGTTTGTAGCGTGAAAATACCCTTGGCTAGCTCCAGGGTTCGTGGCTTCCTTCTGGCTTTTTTTTAACTCCCCCCAAACAAATAAAATAGGGCGCCAAATACAGACATACAAATAAAAAAAGGTGAATCAGTGTTAAATTGTTTATTCAAAAATTCTGAATGAAAATATTCAAAGAATTATTTGTGAAAAAATAGTGAAAAACTAATTTCTTATCTTTTTGGTTTCTGTCTTCGGAAAAGGACGTGGTCCACAAAAAATTCGGTCCACTTTAGCTCCGGATTAATGATGCCGATGGCAAGATGTTTTCTAAGAAGAAAAACTTCTGAAGATTCTTCAGAGAATAGGCCTTGGGTGCAGTCACAAACAGGAAAAGGCAGCAAATTAAAATTCTGCTTGGCCAAAGCTTCTCTTCCAAAAAATAATGGTTCCTTTGTTTTCAGCCCTTTCTTAGGACCCTTCAAATTTGGCAATCGGCCGAAGGGAGAATGTATTGAAAGAACTGTTTGTAAGAAGCACAAAAATGAAAAGGAATAAAATATCGACACTGCTAATTATCGAACTCCAAATTCCCCTCTCAACACCGAATCCGAGTTTGCGGCGACTCCGATAGACGAGGAATTATAAAAATTAAATAGTACGTAGGCCAGGCCAAAAAATAACGTTGCAAACGTTACAAGTTAAAGATGATCTCACACGTACCCAGCCCACTTGATGACACTTCTATCTGAATCGACTATAGATAAAAGTTATTTTTAATTCATAATTATAAATCGACAATCGCTTCAGTAGAACAATATTTATTTAGAAATCGTTTAAAGAGTAGATAAGATATTTATTATCGCATTGATGAATGTGCTTTAAAGTTTATTAATTTAGTATCATATTTTTGATGATGGAAGACCAAACATTATTTACAACTGGTATTGAGTTGTCTGAATTTAAATTTACAAGCGTAAGTAGAATTAATTTATTTGAGATTTTTATTTATATTCTTGATACTTTACTTTCACTTTTTGTAGATAAAAATTTGATTTTATTGACAAAACAATTGCTTTTTGTTAAATTTTAAATTATATTTTAGTTTTGGGATTGGTTTATCCATGTTTCTGATATAAGAATCCACTGGAAAAATGAACCAACGTATATTATATCTCAAGCCGTTTATATATTGGGTGGTATACTAACGTTTTTGCATGGTAAGTTTCTTTTTACCATTATTCTTACACTGTAAATTGTTATGTTACACTCTCGCCGAATGTCTCGGTGATGCACTTTCAGCGAGTTTCTGCGAGACCAAACAAAAGCGGAAGTTCAGTGTATTCGCTAGCATCGTCTCAACAGGTCTCCACTTTTTGTTGGTTTTTCAGGAGCGAGTCAAAGGTATTACGAAGCGAGGTGAGACAAGGCGAGAGGTTATGAGGTGCCATCTTAACGTACACACTCCTGTTTCTATCATCTGCCGTCGTATTTTACATCATTCTGTATATTTAGAAAGCGATCTAAAAAAAAGATATACTTCGTCTATCTTGAATATTTGTACTGAAGTGCCAAGAATCTTTATACTTGTTTCCGCTATCTTGCTTTACATATGTCTTGTCGGGATACTCGGCGAAATGTATCCACAAGGTATACTTTTGCTCTCGCTTGGTACCGAGCTGATTAGAACTTCTTGGAAACAGAGATTACTAACCAAATTCCCCCTTAAGACAACTGAAAACATCGACTCATTCGTGCTTCAACTTCAGAACTTAATAAAGAGACAGCTTTCGACCAAGCAATCCCTATTTCTACAATAAACTCTAAATCCCCCTGACTTTCTCAACATATCTTGTACCTAAATGATACGACATAAAAGACATCTGTATAGGATTTACAGCCAAACTCATGATACGGCCATCAAAACTGATTGAAACCGTTTTAATGCTCAGGTGTGTATCAACTAACACAAAGCTTCGATTTGGAGGCAGTCACAGCTTCGCTAGATCCAAAACCCATTCTCACCTAGAGGTAAACGGCCAAATCATTGAAACGCCTGAAAATCTTCAAACATCATCTGCAACAATCTACTCCCCCGCCCCAAAACCCAAATTTCAACCACCAATTCTACCTGGAAACACAACACATCACCCAATGCCTTCTACATCAACAACACCCCCACCCGAAAAAAATCCCATTTTTAACCCTGTTTACTGAGGAAGACATCCTCATGGCATCCCAAAAAGCCCCTTACCCCGATTTTATTTCCCCAAGAACTTTAAAACAACCCTTCGATTATCTCCTCTCTAACATTTCTATTCAATTCTTGTCACGACAAAGCTTAGATTCCACCATCATGAAAACCTCAAACACCATCCTAATCTCCAAACCTGGAAAAAATCCCACAAACACACACACAACTACAGACCCATCTCTCTGCTAAACCCCATTGGCAAACTCTTTGAACTTCTGCTCTTAGATTGAATCAGCCACCATAATCTTCTCTTCCAACATGGATTCAGACAAAAACATTAAAAATCCGATTTTAGAACTTCAATTTTTTACCACCTCCAACCTAAACAGAGAAAAGTTGTCTCTGCCATACTTATGGATGTCCAAAAGGCTTTCGACAAGGTTTGGCACGCAGACCTTATCAAAAAATTAAATGACATCCAATTATCCATTCCAACTCTTCAACAAAATAATCAAAATCAAAGTTGGAAATGGAGGAGTTAAACAAGAGTCAATTTTAGCCCCACTTCTTTACACTGTCTACGCTAGCGACATTCCTCAGCTCAAAAATCCACCTATACGCCGACGACACGAGTTGGAAATACAGGAGTTCTACAAGAGTCAATTTTAGCCCTAATTCTTTACAATGTCTACGCTAGCGACATTCCTCAGCTCAAAATATCCAACTATACGCCGACGACACGATCTTGTACACATCCACAGCGTCGGCTGAAACTCTTAACCAAAAAATTCAAAAACTGCTAGACCAATTTTCCACAGCGTCAATCTTACAAACCCACATTTCACCACATGGGACACACTCCACACATCAGCTGCACTGACACCAACGAAAAGAAAGTTTTGATTGTTTAGGCACGTTCAAAGATCTTTGGATCAACCGATGAAGCAACACCATTCTGCTATTGGGAAAGGAAGTTTGTGGGAGCGGCGCCGGTGACTCCGCTAACTCCAACCAAACCTTCCCATCCACTCCCTGAAAAGGACAACAGGGCCCTTCTACCCAATACTCCCACCAATACCACATTCGTGTGAACATCTTCTTCTTGCTTGGTTCTTTGGTCTTGCAGACAATCACCAAGCATGTGGAGGTAGCATAAAATTATTACTTTTTATGCTTTCTCTACACTCTCGCTGAAATTCTCATTTTACGAAGCGAGGTAGCGGAAACTCTTGGCACCTCAGTTTAAAAATAGAAGACTAACAGAATAGAAATTTTGTTTTAAAATATCCACTTCAAAATCAAGTCGTATAGAGACAGAATGGAGACATATCGAGACGACGCAAGGAAAACCGAGACGTGGAGAGGTGCAAACTCTGTTCTCGCTTGGCTCCTTGGCTCCTTGATTACGATAAATACAATGTATAATTTCAACAAGTACAACCACTTAATTGATAACGATTATTTCAAAAAAAGATACCATAAAAAGTAACTTTTAAAAGAATACAGATTTGATAATCTGAGTTTTATCAAAAATTATTTTTTTACAGCAATTATAAGAGGTGGAAGATTACCATATTTATGGTTCGGAATTATCCTACATGGCATTATAATAGAATGCATTACTTATGTTCATCCGGATGTTGATAATTTTTGGCATTCACAAACACCAATTATTTTTGCAGGAAGAAGACTACCATTACATATAATACTTTTATGTAAGTTTTTTAGTTTATTAGTCTTTGAATTCACCTTTTTCCTGAGAACAGCGGGCGGTCTATAAATTCGACCCTCTTCTGAACCCTGACAGCATCTGGTTTCTGGTATTTACTTATTTTTACTTATAAATTTAAACAATAGATGGTAAAATCATGAATGCATAGAAACAGAAGCTGTAAGGGTTGAGAAAAAGGTCAGATTTGTGGACCGCCCGCTGTTCCCAGGTAAGAAGTGACTTCAAAGACTTTTTAACCGTTTTTTTATTTTAAAAGTTTATTTGTATGTATAAAATTCCTTCTAGATCCTTGTTTTATTTACCAAGCAGTAGTCGCAGCTGCTAAACTTAAATTACCAAAATGGTCAGAACCATTTGCAGTTGGACTATTAGCAGTTTTAGTGGATATACCGTATGATATTGTCTCTGTTCGATACATGCATTGGACATGGCATGATACAGATCCAAATATTTATGATAGACATTATTGGGTTCCTTGGAATTCTTATTTTTTCCATGCAACTTTTGCTGCTGGATTTTCATTTTGGTTTCATTTCTTAAGAGATAAATTATGTAGTAGTGCAGGAAAGTGGATTGCTGATAAGAGGTAAAAAAGGGGTGTGGAATTCCGAACGAAACGAATCTTTTTATGTTATTTTTGACGAAGGAGTAAGCCCGAAAAATATTTTTTGGTCCTCCGTCCAGAAACAATACTATTAATTACTTCAAAATCGTCCGGAAAATGGCATTTTCCGGCCTAGGCCGGCAAAGTAGCTTTTAGATTATCTAAAGAGATGGCGCTATGAGTTTAAATTTTAAGTCATCAAAATTACATAATGAATATTACAAATTTTAATTAAATTTATTTAAAAACTGCGTATAATATACTAAACTTACCTATAACTTTTTCTAAAGATAAGCAGGATTCTAATTTACATTTAATTACTCTTACAACTTGTATTTTAAAATTTGACATTTATGTCAATTTATGAACATCTTTATATAAACATCTAATCTTGTATGTCACAAAGTAAAAAGTTTTTGAACTTGTTGTGTTTGCAACATATGTTAATTAAAACACTAATAACTGCTGAAGCTAAACACGTATATTAAGTATTAAACAAGTTATTACACAATACACAACAACATAACTATAATATATAAACATCCAATGTGGCGCTTATATCCTCGGCTCTCTTCTAGTCAGTGGCCTTAGTTCAGGTAGCACAAGCAGTCAAGTCTTGAACATAACAGAACTTTTGAAAATATTAAAAATTAGTCGGACCAAAAAATAGTGTGTGTTACACGTCCGGAAATGTTTTGCAAGTGCTCGTATTGTTTCGCCTCGGTGCTACGCACCTCGGCTACACAACTTTACTCGCTCTTGCAAAATGGCATTTTCCGTCCTTGTGTCACAAATAACTATTAAAAAATGAATTTAATTTGGACAGATCAGACTTTAATTGTAGTTTTTTTTAAATCTTCGACTATTTCGACCATTCTTGTATATTTTTCCAATCAAATTGCATTATTGACAATATTATACATTTGAAATTATCATTTTCTTTAACAGACACTATAGGTTTTAATAGAAACAAGTATCTCGTGAAATAAGGTGAAGATGCGCAATAACAAATTTGAAAGTGGGGGTATGGTAAATTCCATCTTAGTCTGGCCGAATACTTTTTCTCTCTGCGCACTGGAAGCTCCGCCTTGTCACGAGAAACTTTTCGGACTGTAAAAATTCTAAAATCTGATGAAATTTTATCAAGCGTTAATCTTCAAGTAAATTCCATCCTAATCTGGCCAAATACTTTCTCTATCTGCGCACTGGAAGCTCCGCCTTGTCACGAGAAACTTGTCGGACTGTAAAAATTCTAAAATCTAATGAAATCTTATCAAGCGTTAATCTTCAAGTCAATTCCATCCTAGTCTGGCCAAATACTTCCTCTTTCTGCGCACTGGAAGCTCCGCCTTGTCACGAGAAACTTGTCGGACTGTAAAAATTCTAAAATCAGATGAAATCTTATCAAGCGTTAATCTTCAAGTCAATTCCATCCTAGTCTGGCCAAATACTTCCTCTTTCTGCGCACTGGAAGCTCCGCCTTGTCACGAGAAACTTGTCGGACTGTAAAAATTCTAAAATCAGATGAAATCTTATCAAGCGTTAATCTTCAAGTCAATTCCATCCTAGTCTGGCCAAATACTTCCTCTTTCTGCGCACTGGAAGCTCCGCCTTGTCACGAGAAACTTGTCGGACTGTAAAAATTCTAAAATCAGATGAAATCTTATCAAGCGTTAATCTTCAAGTCAATTCCATCCTAGTCTGGCCAAATACTTCCTCTTTCTGCGCACTGGACGCTCCGCCTTGTCACGAGAAACTTGTCGGACTGTAAAAATTCTAAAATCTGATGAAATCTTATCAAGCGTTAATCTTCAAGTAAATTCCATCCTAGTCTGGCCAAATACTTCCTCTTTCTGCGCACTGGAAGCTCCGCCTTGTCACGAGAAACTTGTCGGACTGTAAAAATTCTAAAATCTGATGAAATCTTATCAAGCGTTAATCTTCAAGTAAATTCCATCCTAGTCTGGCCAAATACTTCCTCTTTCTGCGCACTGGAAGCTCCGCCTTGTCACAAGAAACTTGTCGGACTGTAAAAATTCTAAAATCAGATGAAATCTTATCAAGCGTTAATCTTCAAGTAAATTCCATCCTAGTCTGGCCAAATACTTCCTCTTTCTGCGCACTGGAAGCTCCGCCTTGTCACGAGAAACTTGTCGGACTGTAAAAATTCTAAAATCAGATGAAATCTTATCAAGCGTTAATCTTCAAGTCAATTCCATACTAGTCTGGCCAAATGCTTTCTCTCTCTGCGCACTGCAAGCTCCGCCTTGTCACGAGAAACTTGTCAGACTGTACTAGTATACTTCAGTCTATCGCGTATGCCACGAAAGTAAGATAGGGAATATGATACAAGGTCATTTCCCCTACGAGGACACTCCTGTCACTAAAGCCAACATAAAGAGCTTCATATAAATATTCAAATATTTATGAATTTTACCTTTTTTTAGTATATTAAAAGAAGTTGTTTGCACACTTCTTGCTCCCCTCTTAGGAGCTCCAACAGGAATATTAGCATTTATGGTTATCTATCATCCATTACATGATGTTCACAATATACACAGTGAAGTAACATTTTTCATAGTTTTCTGTATTTTCCTGATTTTATCTTGGAGTGGTGATAGATTATCTTCACGTGAAGCAAAAAATGTTACAACTAAAAACCATTGGACTTTATGGTTTCTTTTGGTACACTTATTGGTACATTATACCACTTTTGTTATAATTCCAGTTTTCTTTAATCCAGAAAATGAAATTTCGACTGGATTGAAAGAACCTATTGGACCTTGTGATCAATACGTTCCATTAAGAACAGTAGTAGGAATTGTAAGTAATATAAAATTTTTGAAAAAGTTTATTAAATGTGTTTATTTCTTACAGACTTTGAGTAAACGAAAATATTTATGCCCAACTGATTATGATGAACAGTATTTCGACTTCAGTTGTTTACCTAATAAAAAAGTTCCTTCTGATGGGTCTGTATGGTATTCTATTTGTGGTACAAAGTTAACCAATAGAATCGAATATATAGTGATAATTTCTTTAATAGCCTTTGTGGCTGCTTGCATTTTTGGAACACTCCATTTTAATTCATTCGGAGATATATTCAGCGAAAAATCGAATAAAGTTGATAAGAATACATTAAAGAAGAAACAGAAATAAAAAAATTAATAACTCGAAATTTGTTTTAATTATATTAAAAATTAAAATTTATATAAGTAATCGTTTTTTTTTAACTAGCAGGGGCGGTTTCTTTTAAAGAACAAACGAATAAAAGTTTTTCCTACGTTTGAAAATTTTGAAATATGTTATCAATCTAAAATCCAATAATTTGTTTTCCCTTTGCGATAATTCTGTTCTCTTAGACCTGTCGTCAAATAACCACCGAAAAAATTAAATAAAAAAGAACGTGTAGAACTTGGTCCATTTCGATGAAATTTTTAAGAAATAAGAAAAGTATGTAAGTATGACTTACTCAAGAGTGGGAGCAACAAGAGAAAGACAGACCAGAAGAAGTTTTGTTACTCAGTTTTTGTTGATTTTTCTGCCCCTTAAGAAATAAGAAGAATATGTACGTATGACTTACTCGAGAGTGGGAGCTACGAGAGAAAGACAGACCAGAGGTAGTTCTGTTACTCAGTTTTGTGTTGATTTTTCGGTCTCTTAACAAGTAAGGAGAGTATGTAAGTATGACTTACTCGAGAGTGGGAACTACGAGAGAAAGACAGACCAGATGAAGTTCTATTACAAGTTCTGTGTTGATTTTTCTGTCTTGTAAGAAATAGGGAGAGTATGTAATTATGACTTCTTCAAGAGTTTGAACAACGAAAAAAAGACAGATCAGAGGAAGATCTGATACTCAGTTTTGTGTTGATTATTCTGTCACTTAACAAGTAAGAAAAGTCTGTAAGTATGGCTTACGCGAGAGTGGGAACTACGTGAGAAAGCCAGACCAGAGGAAGTTTTGTTACTCAGTTTTGTGTTGATTTTTCTGTCTCTTAAGAAATAGGGAGAGTATGTAAGTATGGCTTACTCAAGAGTTTAAACAACGAGAAAAAGACAGACCAGAGGAAGTTCTGTTACTCAGTTTGTGTTGATTTTTTTATTTCTTAAGAGAGTATGTAAGTATATTTTAATCAAAAGTGGAGCAATGAGAGAAAAACAGACCAGGAGAGTATGTAAGTATGACTTACTCGAGAGTGGAAGCAACGAGAGAAAGACAGACCAGAGGAAGTGTCGTTACTCAGTTTTGTGTTGATTTTTCTGTTCCCTAAGAAGTAAGGAGAGTATGCAAGTATAATTTACTCGAAAGTGGGAACAATGAGAGAAAGACAGACTAGAGGAAGTTCTGTTATTCAGTTTTGTGTTAACTTAAGGAGTAATTAAAGTATGTAAGTAAGATTTACTGGAGAGTGGGAGCTACAAGCGAAAGACAGACCAGTGGAAGTTCTATTACTCAGTTTTGTGTTGATTTTTCTGCCCCTTAAAAAGTAAGGAGAGTACCTATGTAAGTATGACTTACTCGAGAGTAGTAGCAACGAGAGAAAGGCAGATTAGAGTTCTGTTACTCATTTACTAAATTTTAATTAGTCTTTTTGTACAGAAATAACCAACATTTCCTGCACTGTATTCTTCCTGCTTCCTGTAGTTTCTACCTACCCGGTTATGATGTTGACTATCATGATGGCTATTCTGACCTTGGATTCAGTTTCCTTGAAAAATTTGGTCGTTGATTGGTTGAACCATGTTCTTCTACGGGGACCTCTTGTCCCATACACCTTCCCCTGTTGTATCATTTATATCATTCTTCATTGCACAATATGTGTCCCAGGTATTGGAGCTTCCGTACTTTCAATGTGTCAAGTCCTCTTTATTCTATGAAGAATTTCTAAGCTTTGTCTTTCCATGACACACGTAACATTCTTCTATAAACCTACATTTTAAAAGCTTCTGTCCGAGGCCTTCGTGAGTGTTCAAGTTTCAACTTCCTAAAACAGTACTAAAAACAAAACGGATACTTTGGTATTGAGTTTAATAGGTCATCGGTTTTGAAGACCTTATGCGTATTATGGAAGATTGTTTTGGCTTTTTCTATGCGTATCTTAATTTCATTCAAGTGATTCCAATTCTCATTTACATTGCTAGAAATTGAAGAAATGTCTTTTTCTTTACTCTTGGGGAGTAGTCGTCTGTGTTTTGTAGAACTTTGGAGCCAAGAGGAGATGGAAACGAAAAATTTGTTCTCGTGATAAATATTATACGTTTTAAAACTCTCGTTTATTATTTATACATCGATGACATCGTACAACTTGTGAGTAATCGTCAAAGCTCTTATTCCCTTGGTAAAAATGGTACCATCGACGAGATACTTCCGTGTTTTGTCAATATATATCATAAATATGGTATAAAAATCTTTATTTTCAAATTGTTTACTTTCAAAATTAATTAGAACCGATGAGTTGAAGTTGAAGACAATATTTGAAGCAGTTGGCTCATGACCTCGTGATTGAAGAAAGAACTTCACACCAATGTACAAATTTGTTTAAAATGCTTTCTTCTAAAATATTATCGCTAAAAAGCCCTTTCAACTCCCAAAAAAGAGAAGAAATGTACTACAGTAGCTTAGCCTAATTCACCGCCTCAATGAACATGACAAAATCTATACAGTAGCCTACGCAGACGACATTGTTATTCTGCCAACAGGAAAGTTTGAAAGCACCCTTTGCGACAGAATGCAAGTGGCTTTCAGAACTTTAGAGACATGGTGTAAAGAACAGTCGCTGTCTATTAACCCCAAAAAGACAGAGATGGTTCTTTTCACGAAGAAAACGAAACCTAGGGGCTTAAACGTACCCAGTCTTTTCAACGTTAAATTAAGCTTTGCTACAGAAGTGAAATACTTAGGTGTTATCCTTGATAGCAAGCTGACTTGGAACTCACACATAGAAAGCAGAGTTAAAAAAGCATTTATATCTTATGAGCAATGCCGCCGAACCATAGGACAGACCTGGGGATTATCCCCCAAGGTCACCATGTGGATCTACACGGCAATCATAAGACCTATGTTAACATATGGTGCTGTCGTGTGGTGGCCTAAAGTGAAACAAACGACAGCTATCAAAAAATTAAACCAAATTCAAAGATCAGCATGCCTTCTCGTAACAGGAGCCATGCGAAGCACACCGACCAGCGCAATGGAAGTCATACTTGGTCTCACCCCCCTTGATATATTTGTTAAGGAGGTCGCATTGATGACCATGGTACGCTTTCGCACGGTTGGTATCGAACCCACTGTAGGGACTAGCACATATAGGGATAGTCTGTGGAGGGAATCGATAAAAGTGATACCACTCTTACAGGCAGTCACGGATGCCGTCGCTCCAAGATTTGTCTTTGACAAACCCTACAAAATATTAACAAACAAGACAGCAGACCCCAACGTAGTGAACGCTCTGAGCGTATATACGGATGGATCAAAAACAAAGCAAGGTGTGGGATGTGGAATTTACTCTAGATCCCTAAGCCTAAAAACAAAATGGGCTATGGATGGCTTGTCAAGTGTGGTTCAGTCAGAACTCACAGGCATAACCATAGCTGCAAAAGAATTAATCAATAGAAACATCACAGGCAGGAATATAAATATATATACAGACTGCCGACAAGCACTACTGACCTTGAATAGACCACGTTTCACTTCAAGTTTAGTACTAGAATGTCACCAATCTCTAACTGAGGCCAGCCAGAATAACGTGGTCACTCTCAGCTGGATCAAAGGACATGGGAACTCTAAAGGCAACCGCATTGCGAACAATTTAGCAAAGAGGGCTGCGGGCTACAGATATGTTAGCCCTCGCCCATCTACCAAGCTAACATTGTCCGCAGTCGGGGACCTTATCAAACAGCACTCTCACCAAAAATTTATACAGTGCTGGGATGAAACTACGAACTGTAGACTGGCCAGAGAGTTATTACCTCATCCTGGCGATGAAACAGCAAAAAAATTTAAGGCATTGACCAGACAAAATCTCCGAACAGCTGTGGGAATCCTGACAGGTCACTGCCAATTGCGACAACATCTCTTTAGGATGAAACTAACAGAATCGCCGCTATGCAGAGGCTGCGAACAAGAAGAGGAAACAGTAGAACACATTATGTATGACTGCTCTGCTTTTTCTGAAATCAGAAGATCCGTGTTGGGCGAGTATTGGCTTACACCAGCCGATGTCAGGGAGATCCCCCTCGGGAGCCTCATCACCTATTTTAAATCAATAGGCCTGAGGTGAGGATATCCCTACATACGGGAGGATGCACAATGGGTCATATGTGGCCTCAGTGCTGGCTGAGCACTAGCTCGCCCCTCCCAAATTTCCAGATCCAGATACTACAGTAGCTTAGAATTGAGGAAAAGAATCAAAGTATGGTGATAAGTCTTCTTATCTCAATTTTCAAAATTCACGTCAAGCCCGATATCTTGGAACCTTAAGCTTTGGAAAGCTTACTTTGATACGATTCACAGTAAAAATAAAAGCACATTAAAAAAATTTAAAATTTGAATTTATTTTCTGTGTAGTGAGCTATAAAGTGTAATAATCTATTATTATATTCCAGAGTTGTTTTATTAAAATTCTACGCACTTGGTTTCTTTTCTTTCATTTTTGAAAGCAATGTATAAACAGAGAATGATAACTTTATTAGGTACCTAAAAAAAAAAATAATTTAATAATTAAATATTGCTATGAATTAACCTACTTTTATATAAGAATCCATATTAATATCATATAAATTATATGCGGATAATTGTGGTATGTCTTGAGCGCGTTGAAGCATAAACATAAAGTCCTTTGTCATGACATTATCCTCATATTTGCTCCAATTGCTACGAAAAATATATTCTGGTAAAAAACTTGCCTAAAAAACCATTAATTTTAATTTATATAATTATTATAATTTTAAAAACTTACTTGATAATGCAGTTCATTGCCAACAGCGCAATAGATAAAAAGTTCGTTAAGAGAGGTAGCAGTAAAGAATAGAAGAGTAAAAACGATCGAAAAGGACGGATTTTCCTAAAAATTTTAAACAGTTCAAATCTTTTTTTTAAACCGGTTAAACTTCAATTGCTTTTTTAATGGTTTTTATAATTTTTTTAACTGCTTAAGAAACGGATAAAGCTGTTTAAAAAGCAGTTCAAGCTATTTAGAAGGCAGATCAGTTCGAAAAAGGTTATAGCTGAAGTGAAGAATATTTAAAAAGCGGTCAAGGCTGTTTAAAAAGCAGTTCAAGCTATTTAGAAGGCAGTTCAATCAGTTCAAAAAAAGGTTCCAGCTGAAGTAAAGGATATTTAAAAAGCGACTAAGGCTTGGTGATAGGAAGACTAAAACAAGTAAGACCAGAAAAAAATAAAAATAAGGATAAGAGAAGAAGGAAGAAATACGATGTAAAAAAACTGAACGATGTGAGAACAGCGACACAATTCAGACAAGAAATCAAGAAAGAGCTGAATAAACAACCGCAAAAGAAAGAGATAGATGAAGAATGGGTTCAGATAGAAAAAATAATGAAAGATGTCACGGAAAGAACACTAGGAGTAGACAAGAAAAAACCAGCAAATAAATGGTTTGATGAAGAATGCGAACAGGTTTTAGAAAATAGAAGAAAAATGAGAATAAAAGTGCTGGAAAAAAACGCGGTAGAAAATAAAACTAACTACGAACATGCAAGGAAGGTAGCAAAAAGAGTCTGCAGAGAAAAAAAGAGGAAACAGCTAGAACAGGAACTTTATAATATAGAAAAATCTTATAAGAACAAGGAGATCAGGAACTTCTACCAAGGAATAAAAAGCTCACAAGGAAAAGAACAGAAAGGCCCCCGATATGTAAAAAGTGAAGATGGACTCCTGGTGGGGGATATAAATGAGAAATTAAACACTTTCGCACAGTATTTTAATAATATATTGAATGAAGAAGAAGAAGTAGTGAGAGAACAAGAATACAGTAGCAGTGAAGAAGAAGGGATAGATGAGGACATAGAATTAAACGTTCCAACTAAAGAAGAAATAAAAGATTGTATACTTGAGCTAAAAAATAATAACAGTGCGGGAGAGAATGACATGACAGCTGAAATCCTAAAGCAGGGAGGAGAAGAGCTTCAAACAAGATTATGGAAATTGATAGTGAAAATTTGGGAAGAAGAAAAAATGCCGAAAAATTGGAATAATGCACTTATAATCCCTATACATAAAAAAGGACCCAAAGAAGAAGTTAATAACTACAGAGGAATAGCACTTTTGGATGTTACATACAAAGTTTTAGCAAAGTTAATAAAGAAACGACTAGACGAATTTCATAATATACAGGTAGGTGAATACCAAGCAGGATTCAGGGCAGGAAGATCAACAATCGACCAAATTTTCATAACGAAATTGATACAACAAAATACGTACGAACAAAATCTAAGTCTACACCTAGTATTTATTGATTTCCGCCAAGCATATGACTTGATCAACAGGAAAAAACTAATGGAAGCTCTGAAAAAATTAAACATCCCGAAAAAACTAAGAAAACTAGTAGAAATGACATTGAAACAAATAGCAAATAATTTAACAATAGAGGGAGGAGTTTCAGAAGAATTCGAAGGAAAAAAGGGGCTACGTCAAGGTGACCCAATGTCTACAGTTCTCTTCAACTTGGTCCTAGAAGTGATTTTGAGAGAAAGTGGAATAAGAACAAATGGGTTAATATATGGTAACAGACACCAATGTCTCGCAAATGCGGACGATATAGTGATAATGGCAAGAAACAAAAAGGAAATAAAGAATGTTTTCAAACTATTAGAAAGTAAAGCAAGTGAGTACGGGTTAACAATAAATGAGACGAAAACAAAGTATATGGTAATGAAAGACAATAACAAGGAAGAAACACCCATCCTGGCAATCAATTGTTCAAGAAACAGACAATACATTATAGAAAAGGTGGAAGAAATGGAGTATCTAGGGGTAACGGTAACATGCAAGGGAGAGGAAGAGAAGGAAATAGACAAAAGGTTGTCAAAAGGAAGCAAAGCGGCTGGAATGTTAAACAAGATACTAAGATCAAAAACGATGTCACGAAGACTAAAGATAAGAGCTTACCAATCTATAATAAGACCAACAGTGACCTATGCTTGTGAGACGTGGACAATGAATAAATAAGCACAATTTACAAAAAGAACTTTTTATAATAGAAAGTTTTTTACTGATTTATAGGTCATATTTTGTGTCATCTCAACAATGCACAGCATCCCTGACATTGTAAAAATATTAAGTCATACAACGCTGTGATTGATCATAGAGAAGATTGTTTCCTTGTTAACAAAATCAAGGGTAGTTGTATCTAAAAACTTTCTAAAACAGTTTATTTTATTACCAGTTAAAATAATAATTACTGTTTTCACATGTAAGAACAAAAAAAAAGAAAAAAAACTTCTCTGTCGCGTAATCGATCCCATTATGATAACATAACAGAACTGTCACAAGTGGACTGATTCGCCGCCTAACCAACTACGCTACGAACGATTTATTTAATAACTTTCAAAATAATATTATCTATACACAACTTAGATCATGTTTAATATCAATTCGGTATAAATTTCGAAATCTATGTATATGGCTAAACACACTTGAAACATGCATTGTCATCCAGTTCTTAGCTATCCTGAAAATTTCAGAGCTCTAGGTAGTCGGGAAATAGGTTTAAATTCGATTACAAATTCCACGGAATGACACAGAGACACAGAACACGGCGAAAATATAAAAAACTTTCTAAAAATTAATAACCAAACTAGAGATATGGGAAAGGAAGATATTAAGGAAAATATATGGAGGAATCAAAACAGAGGAGGGAGAATATAGAAGAAGAACAAATAAAAATTTGGAAGAACTATACAACCAACCTAATATTGTTCAGGTAGCAAAAGCACAAAGAGCTAGATGGCTGGGACACATAGCTAGGATGCAGGATAACAGATGGGTTAAAAGAATATTAATGGAAGGAGAAGGAGGGAAAAGGAGAAGAGGAAGACCCAGAAAGAAATGGCTAGCAGAAGTTAAAGAAGATTTAAGAAGTGTGGGAGTTCGGGACTGGCAAATGGAAGCGAGAGATAGAGCAAAATGGAAAAGAAGAGTAAAAGATCTCGAAGCCAAAGGCCACTAGGCCTGTAGAGCTGATTTATATATATAAGGCTGTTTAAAAAGTGGTTAAACCTGTTTAAAAATCAGTAAAGGCTGTTTAAAAAGCATTTCAAGCTATTTAAAAGGCAGTTCAACCGGTTTAAAAAAAGATTCCAGCTGAAGTAAAAGATATTTAAAAAGCGGCTAAAGCTATTTAAAAAGCGATAAAGGCTGTTTAAAAAGCATTTCAAGCTATTTAGAAGGCAGTTCAACCGGTTTAAAAAAGGTTCCAGCTGAAGTGAAGGATATTTAAAAAGCGGCTAAGGCTATTTAAAAAATGACTAAGGCTGTTTAAAAAGCGGTTAAGCCTGTTTAATAAACTATAAAGACTATTTAAAAAGCAGTTCAAATGGTTTTATTCTTTAAAGCTTTTGTCTCGCTGTCTGATCAAAGTCCTAAAACACCGACTTTAAACTCATTTTTTATCGAACAAATCTTTTAGGTTGTATAATTTGATAATAGAGTCTTGATAAACTTATTAAATGTAAATAAATTAGACTATATTACCACATATGTTAATGTGAAAACTCCAACACAAACTCCAGTTAAGCAACAAGTTAACTGAGCCATTTCTATAGGGCTAAACATTCTGTTCATAGCTTTGGTGATTCTAAAATAATCAATTATACAACTTTTAATAGCAAAATATAAAAAAATAGATTCTGTTTATAAAGCCGAAGAGGTGATAGAAAAATCATCAAAAAAATTAGTAACGGAACTTTCCCTGTCCTCTTCCTCGTTCCTTCCACTTTCTAGTCGTTTTCAGTCCACCCTTCTGCGCCAAAGACATTCTTCTATCGGAATTTATCGAGTTCCACACGTATACTAAGTATATTATTTTATGTCTGATGGTACGAGGTATGTTCAAAAAAACAAGAATATTTGAATAACTCATAAAATCTCTATTTTGTCCCCTTCAAAGTAATCTCTGGAGGGTCTTACAGAATTGTACATTCTTCCAAAGGGATCCTTGACTGCTGCCATCAGTTACAATAATGTAATTGTCCTTGTTTTTGTTGTTTCTTATATTAATTTTAATGAAAATGACTTTCTTTTAATGCATAATAGTACCTCTAAACTATTTTGACGATTTATACTTACTCAAGAAGTAATTGATGATGATTAATGCAACGTACAAATAACTCTTTATGTACACTATAATTTTTTCCAGCTAACTCATCAGTTCCAATACTTCTCAGTTTCGAATTAACTTCATACATTTCTTCAGTATCAAATACTAAAAGAGCATGTTGAAGTATTTTATACTGCGAAATAACCGACGAACAAATAGCTAAAAATGAATGATCACATCCCAGTATCATGCAATACATAAAATATTGTATAGTAATAAACTGGAATCCGTATATAATTTGGTAAAATGGAGTTGAGTTACAGTCAATAAATGGATACGATACTTCAAAAGGAAATGTGTGGTGTGCCCAGTTTGTACCATTTATCATAGCACTGTATATAGTTCCCAGAGTTATTAGAGAGATCATAATCATAACGATAACATAATAAAATTGTTTCAGTTCATCTTTTAGTTTGCTTTTTAACAAGTCGTATGGCCAGAATTTATAAAGTACGTAATCTTGAAGTTGTTTGATCTCGTTTGAGTTAAAATACAGTACCAGTAGTTTCACAGATGCCTAAAATATAACACCAAATTGTTATATTAATATACATATACGAGGATCGTTTGAAAAGTCAAAGCAAAATCAGAGAGATGGTACTACTAACTTTATGGCAGGAGGATACTGGGCCAGACCGGAGAGAATAGTGGAGAAGAAAAAATGAAATTAAAATAAATCCTACAGCAGAGCAAAGAGCAGAAATGCGCGTAGTTACTAGATGGTTCTGGATCTGGATATGGAAATTTGGAGAAGGGTGCTCAAGTGCTCTGCCGGCACTGTGGCACATATGGCCCATTTTGCATTCTTCCGTGTGTAGGGATTTCCACACCTCAGGCTATCATTAGACCTAGAGATTTAAAAGAGGTGATAAAGACTCCGGAGAGGGATCTCCCTGACATCGGCTGGTGTAAGCCAATATTCGCCCAACACGTATCTTTTGATTTCAGAAGAAACGAAGCAGTCATACTTTATATGCTCTACTGTTTCCTCTTCTTGTTCGCAATCTTTGCATCCGTATAGACGCTTAGATCTTTCACTACGTTGGGGTCTGCTGTCTTATTTGTAAATATTTTGTAGGGTTTGTCAAAAACAAATCTTTATACGACAACATCTGTGTCCGCCTCTAAGAGTGGTACTAAAGGGTTGAGGAGAGTTCAAATTTGTTTGATATTATTGAGTTTGGCCATACAACAGCAAGGTTTTTACGACAAATCTGTGACATGTATAGGCAGAGTCCGAATTACTCTACATCTTTCTCTTTCTTACCTTCGCCGCTATCAGTTTTATGTGTGACCTCACACTAATAAGTATTTTTAGTTAGTAATATCTCTTAGAAAAAGAATCACCAAGTTTGAGCCCAATTGGTCTATTTCTTTGTTTTGGCATTCATTTGATTTGAGGAAGTTGAGTGATGGACGAAAAAGGATTTCGTGTGTTGATTGCTCAAGAGACTAAACATAATAGTGACTCTGCACCTTCGATTTAAACAGTTTATAAGTGGTTTCAACATTTTATGAACGACCACATATGCACAAGTGATGATGAACGTTCTGAAAATCATGGATAAAATCCATGGATATGATGATGAATCATAGAAGAGTCAAGGTGTGTGAGATTGTATGAACTGTAGTCATCTCGAGTAAAAAGGCGTAAAATATATTGCAAAAACATTTGAACAATAAAAATCTATTCGCAAGATTGGTGCCATGATTGCTCACACTTGACTAAAAACGAAATTCTGTTACCTAAATGTAGTAAGAACGGTTTAGTAGTTATTCCAGAATAATTCCCATGACTTGAAACGTTATTGTGGATCAAATATGAAAACATTACTATACTCCTAAGATCAAAAAATACCCTAAACAATGAATTACCAAACGGAAGAATCTGCGCCAAAACAAGCGAAGACCGAAAAGGTTACAGCAACTGTCTTTTGGAATTCGCCAGGAATAATAATCCTCATTGATTATCTGGAAAAAGATAATTTTATAACATGTGCATAGTATTGATCGTTATTTGAAATCCGAGTTGCAAGGATAACTTCTATGATTTGCCCAAAACAAAGTCCTTTTTCATAATGACAACGCACCAAATCATGTCTCAGCAGTTTTATCGGAAAAATTAATTTTCGGAGTGGCCTATTGAGCACAACAGATGCTGAACTTTCTGGACGCGCTATGAAGGTTACTGGTACGGAAATCATGGATAATGGATGAAATAGCTAGACTTTTTGTAATAACAATTTCATATGAAAAGCTATTCACAAGATGGGTGCCAGGATTACTCACTCTTGACTAAAAACAAAATCATATGAAGTGTTGCTAGGCCGATTTGCAGCTGTTCCAGAAAAAATCCGCATGACTTTAAGCGTTTTTTCGACAGTGTGGATAAATCAAATCATGGATACATTACTACACTCCTAACATCAAAAAACAATCTAAACAGTGGGTTACCAAGGAGGAATCCGTTCCAAAAAAAGACGAAGACTGTTCCTACGACCGGAAAATTAAGGCCGTTGTCTTTTCAGATTTCCAATTTCCAAGGAATAATCCTCATCGACTATCTGCAAGTCAATATTATTTATCGTTATGGGACCATTTAATTCCGAGCTGTACTTGATTGGCCACAAAAAAACGTATGACGTAGTTTTTTATTTACTTAAACTTACCTGCATTGGTGGGCCCCAAAAAGTAACTTGCAAAGCGCACTTCATTAAATCATTATTTATTACTCTAAAGTGAAAATTAACTCCAAAGTTTAAAAAAGTAACTAATACCATCATTATAATAAACATGCTATTTCTTTTTAGAACATTATACTTTTGTTGAGGCCAAAAATAAATAGCTTGCAGTAGCAGTTTTGGTACCCATAAAAATAATTTGCAGTAGTCTCGTGTACCCATTACACGAAAAGCTATAGCTATAATAAATATAACATTTTTAATACCTAATTTATGTACCTATGTTAAAGAAGATAAAATGTGAGAATTATGAGCGTTACTTTGTCTATTGATAGGCTGTATGGAAGAATTCTCAGAAATCGAATATGTAATCACATGGAAAATATTGAGGAACAGAGCCAATTTAGAGCAGAAAGATCCCTTTCCACAACTGATAGAAAAATAGCAAGAACATGGACAAGATCTACACATTGAGTTCAATACGACAGTGTCTCAGTTTTTTTATTATTTAAGGATAGATTGTAGGTATAGACCTAAATACAAATGTACCGAGAACATCTATTGGGGAAGAGAGGCAATTTATCAATTGGGGATTTAAAGGCCTGCAAGTTAGGACGAGTGGGGAAAAAACGTGAGAAGGTAAGGAGTTCTACTATCTGAAGACCCTGGGGATGAAAGACCGATCGAATCGATCCGTTCTCAATGTCTGACACTGAATAGTATAAGTGTGCATGGAGTTGACTTGTCTGGCAAGTGGAGGCATTATAGAGTGGAGTTCTTCTGAGCATAATCCGTTTAAGTATCGGTAGAACAAGGAAAGATCAGACACTGCTCTTCGGTGGACAATAGGGCTAGGTTTTTGGTAATACTGGTGTCATTTATTAGTCGAACTGCTCTTCTTTGTATTGCATCAAGTACTCTGAGCCTTGACGGAGCTGCCGAACCCCATACATGCAAGCAGTATTCAAGATTAGGTCTTATTTGGGCTTTGAAAAGATTAGCTAAGTTGGATGGAGCGAAATATTTCCGTGCCCTAAACAGAAAGCCTAACTTCTTTCCTGATACAATATGTTCATTCCAAAGTAAGTCCTGGGAGATCGTAGTACCAACCAGCGTAATGGATTCGCTTGCTACTAGTGTCTGATTGTTTATTGTAATGGATGAGTCGCATGCTTGCCTCTTGTTGGATAGGCAACATGTCTTTTGTCTTGGAAGCATTGAAATTAACAAGATCCTTTCTTCTCCACTCGTCTACAATTCTCAAATCTTGACTGAGAGAAGCCATTGTGGATCTTCTGTCCTCTTCCAGAATATCTAGAGATATGGGACGGTTGTCCGCTTTGCTACAGTGTAGGTTGCCATCATCTGCAAAACCGTGTATCGGGTTATTAGTGGCTTCTAGTAGATCATTAATGTGTAATAAGAATAAAGTAGGAGCTAGATTCGATCCTTGGGGAACTCCAGCATTGATCTTGTAGAGGTTGGAGGAATGTCCATCTACGGCAACTTGGATGTACTTGTTGGAGAGAAAGTTGGATATCCATCTACAAAGGTTTGGCGAGAGTCCGTATTAACACAGTTTGTTTAAAAGAGCTGCATGCCACACTTGATCAAATGCTTTTGAGATGTCTGGTGATACTATTTGAGTTTCCCCATTCGTCTAGAAAGCAATGAAGAGCAATAACATCCCAGTAGTATACATTGACGCACTAAAACTCTTCTACCATCAAAATGTTATATCCACGCTGACGCCAATTGCACCGATAGTTCCAACTCTTAATATCAGTTGACAGCGATAAAACTGCGAAGAGAATGTTCTAGGCAGGTGATTTCTTAGAGCAAGGATACATTCTCGAACACCGATCTCCTGGAATTCACATAGACTACGAGGAGAAGAAGACTCTAGAGGCCTCAACTACCAGAATGGACTGTTCCAGTTTTTTTGCTAGGCTTGTATAAACAGAAACGGAGCGTCCAGGAGTGAGTCGAATATAAAGATTTGTACAGATAAATTAGTGTTATAGTTTAGTTGTTTAAAATAAGTTAACTAAGTGTTGTGATAAGTATTATTGTAAAATTGTTTAAAACATAGAATTTAAATAGTATTAAGTTAAATTTAACAAATACTTACTATCGAACAGCATATTGTTCTTTGCGTTGAATCTCAACAGGAAAATAATAGAATTTGAAAAAAGTCTATCCTGATTAAATATTACGGTTTAATGTCATACATAAATAATAATACGAAAGAAAATGGGCGAGCAGTAATTATTATGGTACACATTTTTAGATAGAGAGAATTCTATTAAAAATTAAATAAAAAATCACTATGTATACAATATTTAATATTAATGGGAACGAATTTCTTGATTTACAAAGTACACTTTAAATATTTATGCCCCGGTGGACTGTGTACCACCTACCACTGTATTCCGTTTTTTTCAAATTTTTACTATTTTGGCTTCGATGTTTTTGTTTTGTTGTTTTTGTCATATTTTTTCATTAAGTTTTTACTATTGTTGTCGTTGTATTTTGTAATTTTTCGATTAGCTATATTAGGTTTCAACTGCGCCACCTGACGGTGGCGTCTTGTACTTAATTGAATAAGAATTGCATAGGTACCTCGTGCTCAGCGTCACCAAATCCTCCGAGTAATGTTTATCGACTGATTTTTAATGAATATATGTTAAAGCTCCAGATGACGAGTATCACTCTGTGCACCAGGTACCTCGAAGACCATTACTGTCAAGAAATTCGTGCTCAGCGACCCTCAAAACACCGGAGTAACGATTATCGACTGATTTTGAATTAATCTAACATAAGACAGACAAGACAAGAGGTTGATGGGTAGATGAATATTTTTTGATGTGAAACATCTATAGCGGCACGTAAATCAGATTTCTCGCGTGGCGACGGTGACGTCATGACGTAAAAAACCTAACGCATCGATAATAATCGATAAGAGATGTACTGATATCTTATATGAAATTGGTGTCATGTTTTGAGCGACGCGACGGTGGCGCGCCAACAATAGGGGGAAGAAGCTCATCGATTCAAAAATTTGGCGGGACAGGGTATGAATTGTTTCATAAAAACCTAACTCGATTCCGCCTACTATCTATTCTATATATATATAAAAATGATTGTTTGTATAGGCAACATAATATACCTACATATTTTGCTGACCTGTAAAATTGACAGCTAGTCAATCAAAATAGATTGTTAGTGAATAGTTGTCATATAGTTGTCCGCGTAAAATTTGTGTATTTAGTTTTAAATATGAATAAACAAAGTGTTAATAAAGAAAGTGATGAAAAAATATGAATAAAAATGAGTGAGTACCTCCAAACACCCATCAAATTTTTAGATTATGACCTAACAAAAATTATCAGACCTTAACCAGCCCTTAATATTCACATTAACCCGTGCCTAAATCATAATACATTTCCCATTTAAATACCGTTTAAAAGTTATTCAACGATAAAGTTGTATTCATAGTTAAATTCATCATTTTCCTATTTTTTATTTAGTATCGCTTTTTGTTTGTACTAAAATTATGAAGTAACTACAATTATATTAATATAGTAACGTACTTCTATATAAATTTGTGTTTTAATAATTTCCTTTTTTAAGATTATTGAATTTAAGGCAATTAAATAAAAAGCTAAACGAAATCACTTTTTAAATTTATTCAATAAATAGTCATCGTTATCTGGAAAAAATCGTAATATTTTATTTTATCATTATGACATATTTAGTTCCTATCACAATCTGTTCTTTTCTGCATATTACTTTTACACAATAATGTCGATGTTTCACATCTGCCAGGCGTCCCGTGACGGCTCACATTTTTTTTTTATTAAGGATGTTCTCGTAGGTATAGACCTAAATCCAATTGTACCGATAACATCTATTGGGGAGGAGAGGCAATTTAACAATTGGAGATTTAAAGGCCTGCAAGTTAGGACGAGGGGAAGATGTGGGAAGGTAAGGGGTTCCACAATCTGGAGACCCTGGGGATGAAGGAACGATCAAATCGATCCGTTCTCGATGTTGGGCATTGAACAGTATAAGGGTGCATGGAGTTGGCACGTCTCGTTGCTCTGGCTGGTCTGACAAGTGGAGGCATTATAGAGCGGAGTTCTTCTGAGCAAAATCCGTTTATGTATCGGTAAAACAAGGAAAGATCAAATAGATGTCAAAGATAATAATAGTATAATACTATTATGACGTTTTACAGAGTCTTTGAAAATCAAAGAACGTATAGACCGTTTACTAAGAACCAACAACTACTTCCCTGGCTATATGCCACGACGGACATTGAATTACAATTCACAGTTAAACGGGGTTAGTATATCTGCAAGATAGAACTAACCATTTTAGTTTGCAATTCGAAAGGATATCACTTGTAGACCGGTTTCGACGTATTGTGTCTCATCAGTACAAGAAAGATATCCGTCCAGAAGCTCTAAGAGCATCTAGACTGGAGATATGTCTGAAATCACACAAATACATTATCTTTAGTAAAGAAAATGTTAAAAGTGCGATAATAGCGACATCTCCATAACTAATTGCAAACTGAAATTCTATTTGACAAAAAACCTCTCGGCTTTGTAGGGTTAACTACTTGTACTGATAAGACACAATACGTCGAAACCGGTCTACAAGTGATATCCTTTCGAATTGCAAACTAACATGGTTAGTTCTATCTTGCAGATATACTAACCCTGTTTAACTTTGAATTGTAATTCAATGTCCGTCGGGGCATATAGCCAGGGAAGTAGTTGTTGGTTCTTAGTAAACGGTCTATATGTTCTTTGATTTTCAAAGACTCTGTAAAACGTCATAATAGTATTAGGTATACTATTATCTTTGACATCTATTTGATAAACGTTTTACTGAAATGACAATTGATTAGCAGGAAACTGTAAATCAAGTAGTTAACGAAAGATCAGTCACTGGGGCTAGGTTTTTGGTAATACTGGTGTCGTTTATTAGTCGAACTGCTCTTCTCTGTATTGCATTAAGAACTCTAAGCCTTGACGGAGCTACCGAATATACATGCGAGCAGTATTTAAGATTAGGCCGTATTTGGGCATATAGGAGTGTTGGATTCAATCTTTTTTAGGGAGTGGATGGGATTGCTTGGATTGTGTTCGTATTGATCCTCCGCCCCGTTCTCACAAACTTCTCCACTTGCAGCAGGTTGGATGGTTTCATCTGATTTTTTTTGCATATTCTTGCCATCCATGGCGCTTGAATGTACCTAAACAGTCTTTTCCCTTTGGTGGGTGTATGAGTGTTGAGTTACAGTGTAACTCACGTGGTGCAATGTGGAGTTGGGAGATTGACGTTGTAGCGTGTCTCCTCCGTCGTGGAGCCCTTCCATTTGGCAAGGACGAAGGAAGCCACAGAAAACTTCGCCAAGGGCCCATTTTTTTTATTCAGTCCTATGGGAGCACCACCTACCTGTAACAAAAGGGGGATTTATCCAGGAGGGTTTCCAGGTCTTCAGGAAGGTCCCTGTCTATTGTTTAGAGGAGTCTAAAGTTGGGAAGACAAATCTTGTTTTCCGTACTTTGGATCTTCTGCGGAGTCCTCCATTCCAGTGGGTATGGAGGGTCCACTAACATAAAACTCTAGGCGACGAGTTACACTTTGTGCACCAGGTACTTCGGAGGCCACCATTGTCACGTAATTTGTGCTCAGCGACCCCCAAAATTCTCGAGTAATGATTATATCCCACCAAAAACATAAATGTAAAAAAGGAGAGCCAAGTTCAATACAAAAATTATGCTTGGCCGTTGGCTTCGCCGCAAAAAGAATGGATATCTAAAGGAGTGCCAAGTTATATGCAAAATCCAAATATGTATTTATAGGAACCAAATAATATTATGAACAAATATTAAACTCTATTTCTTTGCTTTATTAAATACCTTTAATAATTGTTGTTATTTAAAAATGTGAGATCTTAAAGAAGGTTAGATTTGACTTGGCCAGTTTTCATTAAATCAGTCATTTTATAAAGTTATTCAACTTAAATTCAATTTAAATTCTGTTAAAAACTGGCCAAGTCAAATCTAACCTTCTTTAAGATCTCACATTTTAAAATAACAGCAATTATTATAGGTATTCAATAAAGCAAAGAAATAGAGTTTAATATTTGTTACTAATGTTATTTTGTTCCTATAAATACATATTTGGATTTTTCATATAACTTGGCACTCATTTAGATATCCATTCTTTTTGCGGCGAAGCCAATAGCCAAGCATAATTTTTGTATTGAACTTGGCTCTCCTTTTTATTAGAAAGTTTTTTATATTTTCGCCGTGTTCTGTGTCTCTATGTCATTCCGTGGAATTTGTAATCGAATTTAAACCTATTTCCTGACTACCTAGAGCTCTGAAATTTTCAGGATAGCTAAGAACTGGATGACAATGCATGTTTCAAGTGTATTTAGGCATATACATAGATTTCGAAATTTATACCGAATTGATATTAAACATGATCTAAGTTGTGTATAGATAATATTATTTTGAAAGTTATTAAATAAATCGTTCGTAGCGTAGTTGGTTAAGCGGCGGATCAGTCCACTTGTGACAGTTCTATTATGTTATCATAATGGGATCGATTACGCGACAGAGAAGTTTTTTTTCTTTTTTTTTTGTATTATTTTAACTGGTAATAAAATAAACTGTTTTAAAAAGTTTTTAGATACAACTATCCTTGATTTTGTTAACAAGGAAACAATCTTCTCTATGATCAATCACAGCGTTGTATGACTTAATATTTTTGCAAAATCAGGGATGTTGTGCATTGTTGAGATGACACAAAATATGACCTATAAATCAGTAAAAAACTTTCTATTATAAAAAGTTCTTTTTGTAAATTGTGCTTATTACATTTATGTTTTTGGTGGGATATCATTACTTTTTGTAAAGAAAACTAGACAGGTATTAAGATTTAATGTTTTTCCTTGCGTTTCCGCTGCATGGTTATAGTTTTTAAGCTATTGTCTACATTCTCTTGAATGTTAGAGACAATATTGCGCATTGCCCATTCATTATCTGCTTCCTGTTTATAATTAAATTAGCTAAGTCTGGGCGATATAACGATCTCAGGCGGTTATATTCTACTATTGAACTGTCTTGTGTCTTAATTTGACTAGGGTCTAGATTAATACGGTGTACTCCGTCTAGTGTTTAAACTCTGGAGAGGGCAACGTAGGCCTGTCGTCTACTATATAAAAATCTATGTCAAGAAGAGCGCTGTCCAGACTAAGTCCTTGTGATTTGTGGATGGTAATAGCGTAAGCCAAGCAAATAGGGAACTGTTCCCGATGAACATATACATCCCTTCCCTATCACTATATATTATAAATGTGAATGTGAATGTGAATGAACCGATCATCATGAAAATTTGTACACATATTCTTGGAGGTATTAGAATTAACATAGGATACTTTTTATTTAAAAAATCACAAAAACTAGCTTCTTCAACGCCATCTAGCGGTTCAGTAATGAAGTTCCAAGCCTGAGTATTCCACCGTGAGGTGGCGCAGTTAATATCTTATATATTTAAACTAGCAATTACGACTTAATAAAGTACTATGGCGCCATCGTAAGGTGGCGCAGTTAATATCACATATATTTAAACGAGCAATTCTTACTTAAGGTTTATTTCGCATAATATCTCATATATTTCAACAAATTCTTGCTAAATTAATAATATGACGCATCCCTTCCCTTCCCTATCCCTATATATTATAAATGTGAATGTAAGTTTGTTTGTTACGCTTTCACGCGAAAACTACTTAACCGATCATCATGAAAATTTGTATACATATTCTTGGAGGTATTAGAATTAACGTGGGATACTTTTTATTAAAAAAATCACAAAAACTAGCTTCTTCAACGCCATCTAGCGGTTCAGTAATGAAGTTCAAAGTCTGAGTATGCCGCCGTGAGGTGGCGCAGTTAATATCTTATATATTTAAAGTAGCAATTACGACTTAATAAAGTACTATGGCGCCACCGTAAGGTGGCGCAGTTAATATCACATATATTTAAACGATCAATTCTTACTTAAGGTTTATTTTGCATAATATCTCATATATTTCAACAAATTCTTGCTAAATTAAATAATATGACGTAAGGTGCCGCAGTTGCTACCTAATATATTTAATCGATAAATTACAAAATATAATCAAAAAATAGTATACAGCTGAAAATTTACGAGAAAATATGATAAAAACGATAAAATCAAAAAAAAAAAAAAATTGAACCCAAAATAAAATCGTAAAAATTTGAAAAAAACAAAAAATACATCCGTTATATGCGGTACGAAGTCCGCGGGTTCAGCTAGTTATTTAATATCTGAAACATAGTCTTGATACGTTCTAGTTCATAAGTTAAATTATTGAATTTGATAATAATTTTACGTGCACTATTGTTTCTATCGACATCCCAGTGTATTTTCTCTATAACTGCAATGCAGCCGTTCATTAGCCCTTTACTAACATGTATGTAAATTGGGTACGGAACATAACTCGCGTACCCAATTTGATCGTAATAACGTCTTCTAATCCAGCGGTTAATTATGAATCATCGTCGTTTGTTTAGCGCGTATTTAAGTTTTTTGTATGGGGACACCAGTTATTTTTTACCTTAACTTTATTTTTATATTTCTGTTATATTGTCACGTCTTCCGGAGTGTAAAGGAAGAGCGTGGGGATTTTTGAAGGGTAGCTCAGAAAAACAAAGGTTGAAAACAATAACAACTGTATTGGCTGAACACAATACAACACGGGGTGTCAGAAGGACACCCAACAAACAATAAACAAATCTACTAAACTATACTCAAACTATAAGTCTTAACGACTCCAAATCGTGCCGGTTAAGGGCACACAAAATATATACTCGATTACCCTAATTACACTATTAGGCCTTACCTAACCAAGGACGAAGGGCACATCACTTAGTGACTAAGAGGACGTTGTGTGCAGGGCTAAGGCTCGCTTAGAACGACCACGTAGTCAGTTAAATCGCGGCATTTTATACTATAAAAAGTACTGACTCAGCAACATCGGTCTCCGTAGAACGGATGTTACCGTCTGATTCTAATTGACGGATTATAGCGTGCTCAGCGATAAAACACACTATACCGTGTTGAACAAAATTAAAATAGAAATATAATTTGGAAAAAATATATATTTGTGACAATATATAGCAATATACATACATACATTGGGATAGTTTCAACTATCTGCTTCTAACGGTTTCAAAGCTACCATTAAAAAATTGTTTTGTATTGGAACACCCTCTATTTTTTAACTTTTTTTTATTTTTAGATTTTTTCCTACGCTTACATACAATTACCGAGCTGGATTCCAAATTTCATCCTTCTAGGTCATCTGAAAGTAAGTTAGATTTAGGTACATACTTATGTCAGTCAGTCAGTGCTAAAATTTAAGACTTTTTGACCTTTATATCTTTATAACCGTTTGAGCTAGCTTCATGAAATTTGGGTTCCTAGATGTCCTTATGGATATAATTAAACACACGTAGTTTTTTGTGTTTACGTTAAAGAGGTTTTGAGTTATAGAAGAGTCAAAAGTGGCACCAAGTGGTTCGTGCATGGGCGTAGCCACGGTGGGGCAGGGTGGGGCACCTGTAAGGTACCTAATGATATAAAACACTTAATTACCTATGTACTAACTACAATACTTAATAGGTACACACAAAAAAATTCGATAAGAAAAATGCGCATGCGCGCAGCGGGCGTTCATGCATAAACAAACGCTTTCCTTTTGTTTTTCGTTTGTGTACGTAAAAGTTTGGTTGATTTGAGGGGAAGCTTTGCAATGTTTTAGTGTCACAAGATCTCAAACACGCCCGCAAAAAAAATTATACAGAATATGCATGTGAATGTGCATAAAAAATCATACAAGATAATTAAAATATTGTTGCATCTGTAATAGATACAGTTTTTTTTGTGATACCCACGAATGCCATTAAGAAGTAAACACCTTCAAGAAGATCTGTTTGAAGACCTTATCAAACTTAAGAATGAGACTGGCGATAATACATTAAAGGAGCACTCAGAATCATGTGCAAAGAAAGCGACATATATGGCGCCTCAGATTTAAAATGAAATATTAAATATTTCTGGAGATGTTATCATGCATAATATCATAGACGGTGTAAAAAAGCGCATGCATATAGTATTTTGGCAGACCAGAGTGGCGAAATCGCAGGCACGGAGCAACTGTCAAATTTTTTTGACGAAGAAAAGATGTTGATTCGTGAAGAACTTTTAGGCTTCATCGAACTAATTGCCATGGACGCGACATCTATTGCCTCTGCCATAGATAACTTCATAATGAACTTGGGCCTGGATCCAGAAAAGTATGTGGGGTAAGGCTATGACGGTTACTCCACAATGTCGAGGAAAGATTGTGGCGTTCAAAAGATACTAAGAGAAAAATAAAAAAAATCACTTGGCTCAATAAAGGATATCATAAAATTCTTTCGAGAATCGCGTCAATGTCGTAAGCACGCGCCTAACATACCGATGCTGTGCGAAACGCGCTGGCCGCAAAAATAGAAGTACATTGCTATTTTCAAAGAAAATTACATCCAAATGGCCACGGCCCTTTTGACATTTTCGAAAGAAAGCAACAACGCTACAAGGAAATCGGCTTTTCAGCTATACTGCGCTGCTATAAATTCAGAATTTATTGTCTCTGTTTGCCTTATTGCAAAATATTCCGCATTGCTTCAACCTATTGTAAATGTGTTACAGTCAAAAAGCATTGACATGCTCCAGTGTGCAAATACTCCGGCAGTTTTGGAAACGATCGTTGATTATTCTTTACGTACATAGACTCGCTAATTATGTCATTGTAAGAGCGGTTCGCGGAGAGCAACTTACCGGCAAATTTTTTGATGTCATTGCACCATTGTAACATGTTGCAAATGACAATCGAAGAATTAAAAAAAAAACAGAGGCCTTTTGCGAGTTTTATAACTAAAGTGGTAGTTTCCACGGCAAGGCTGAACTGTGGTACTACTTGTAGGTAGAAAAAATATAGCATTGAATGTTCTGAAAGACATGGAAGTAGTAGAACTAATAAAGGATTCAGAAATATTTTATTCGAGCATAATAAAATGCTCTTGCTATTTTACTGCCCCAACCGTGTACGCCCTGTATTGACGGCATGTCAAGACGTGGCTTCACTGTACTATGAGTGAAAATCATCTCTGTATGCTGAGTGTTCACAGGATGAGAATCACCAATGCGAAAAATAAATTGGATGTGCTAAGGAGGTTCTGTCAGTTTTTCTTAAAGTAATATTATGAATATTAAAGTAATATTAACTAACAAACCTAAATAAATAAACAATCTAATAATACCTATGTGTAATTGTTTACTTACTGTACCTGAAAGTACTATCTATAGATATAGATATAAACCTCTAAATTAACTGTTTAAAAAATTGGCAACACAGAGAGCCTAAACGGCTGAAGTTAGAGACACATTTTTAGATGGGAGATTTCGTGGTGTAGGTAGGTCAGCAATAAGAAAGTGTTTTGGATAATTCGAATTATACGGCCGAAAAGGTTGCTGTAGGTTGTGGGTATAACTATTTTGTATAAAAAAATTAATCCGGGTAATACCGCGGGTATAGTTTGCAAGTTACATATTATTTTAGACTGTTGCCCCACCCTGAGCCCATGGCTGGCTACGCCCATGGGTTCGTGTAATATTACACTTGGCGCTGGCTAGCCAGTTCCTTTGCTTGAACTTGGCTTGACACGCTACCGCGTGTCTAAAAACTGATTTTTGAATGAACATATCTTAAAACTCCAGGCGACAAGCTCCACCTAGGGTTTCAGGTAAGATATTTATGTGCAAAAAGAAAACAATATTTAATTGTGTTTAAAACAACTTTATTATGTTTAAAAATTAAATACTTTTAACTACTAAACTAAAAAAATAGTTTATAACACAAAAGCGATATAATAAAAACTAATACAGAAACAATAACTAACAAATATTGCTTTAAAAAACCAACTTCAACCTCATCTTCATATCTTTTTCTTTCTCGATTTTTCTTTTTACCTTCAAACATTTTTTGGTATTTCTCCAATTCTTTTTGGTTTTTTATTTCTTCTTCTTTTCTTTTCTGTTCTTCGATTAGATCCCGTAATTTTTTTGCTTCTTCTTTTTTACTAGCGCATATTTCATCACATTCGACTACTGCTTCTTTTTTACGAACAATTTCGCACGAAAATTCTTTTTTTATTCTTTTACATTTACAAAAAATTTTAACTTTTTTCTTACATTGTTCGGGATTTGGACATAAACCTGCATGGCAGTTTGATTTGCATCTGTGGCCACATTCGTACTACAAAAATTTAAATTTTCATATAAATATGTAACTATAAAAACTGAGAAAATGATGAAAAGTTAGCTTAAAACTAAAAAAATCAAAAAAGAAAACCAATGAATATACTAATGTAATAAATTAAAAGACCTAATGGAGGCTTTAATGAACAGAATCTGACAGACATTGACAGTTTAAAACATACATGACTAATCCTAATAAATACAAACTAAATCTAAGACTATAAACTATACTACATTCATCCGAGCCTTAGAAATTATAATTAATATTCCAAACCAGAAGGAACTTTCTTTGCCCGAGACGATCTTCTTAGGTCAGACAACCCCTCTGGCAAGGGACTGGTGGGTGGAATTATAGTTTTCATGATTCCATTGGAATCAGCATTTCCGTTATCCGATTCAGAAACGGGTTCTGAAGGATGTTGATGCAGGATAGGTGGGGAAGAAAGGATTCTTGTTGCAATCTCTTCTGACGTAGAATGTTGACAGTCAATTTTGGAGGTGGACGGAGCTAAGTGTCTAAGTGATACAGAAGTTTCAGACCGTCAGATAATCGGACTCTTGCATATTGAGGGTTTGCATCAATTAGATTTACTTCTTCTACTAAAGGTTCATATTTGTTGGTACGATTGAATCGACGAAGCAAAACAGGTCCAGGAGAAGTTAGCCACGTAGGCAGAGAAATTCCATTGAGCGAGCGTCGTGCATGGAAAACCATTCTTTCGTGGGGAGTCGTATTGATGGCAGTACATAATAGAGAACGTATAGAATGCAATGATTCTGGCAGTACCACTTCCCACTGACTTAACTTTAGTCCACGAGATCTAATTGCCAGATTAATGGTTTTCCAAATGATTCCATTATAGCGCTCTACCTGTCCATTTCCGCATGGATTATATGGCGTAGATCTACTGGTAGCAATACCATTATTGTTTAAGAACGTTTTTAGCTCTTGAGAAGTGAATCCCGTGCCATTATCAGAGTGTATGTAGAATGGTGTTCCAAAGAGACAAAAAAGGGATTTCAAATGTTTGATAATTTCACTCGAAGAAGTGTTAATGCAAGGAAAAGCGAAAGGAAATCTGGAAAATTCATCTACAATTGTTAATAAATAGGGTTTTCCAGTAGCTATTGGAAGAGGGCCCTTGAAATCCATATTTAACCTTTCGAACGGTGCAGTAGTTTTAATTAAGGTACCTTCGAATTTTGCATAGCGCGGCTTCAGTTCCGAACAAATTTGACAAGATGCTGTCATCTCCCGGATTTCATTCAAAGTTACAGGTAAATTTTTAGTTCGTACCCAATGATACATGCGCGTAATACCGGGGTGTAACAATGTCTGATGTAGTTGAACTAGATCAATTTTACTATGCAACGAGGAACAAACCCGAGAAATCGCGTCAGCGGCTTTATTCAATGAGCCCGGACGATAAATAATTTCGTATTTGAATGGAGTTAATTCTAGGCGCCATCTTAATATTTTGTCATTTTTTATCTTACCATGACATTTACTGTCAAACATAAAGGAAACTGATCTTTGATCGGTGATTAGTTCGAAATGTCTTCCTAATAATAAATGTCTCCATTTACGTAGAGCTTCGACTATAGCGTAGGCTTCTTTTTCTACAGATGAGTGTCTCTTTTGACTATCAGATAGCGTTCTCGAAAAAAATGCTACAGGTCTGCCACATTGGGACAGCGTGGCAGCTATCGCAAAATTCGAAGCATCTGTTTCTACTACAAGCATTTCATTGTCATTTATAGTCATAAGAACTGCTGATGCTAGGTCAGTCTTGAGAAGTTTAAATGTTTCCGAAGCTTCTTGTGTTAAAGGAAACTCGGTGGAATGTGCCAATGGATGAATCTTTTCAGAAAAATTGGATATCCATTGAGAATAGTGGGCAAATAAACCTAAAGCTCTTCGTAATGAAGGAAGACTGTTAGGTTCCGGAGGATTTAGTAAGGGCCGGAATCGCTCAGGATCAGGCATTATAGATTGATTTTTTATAGTATGTCCTAATATATTTATTTCGGTTTGAGAAAACCTTGATTTTTCATTATTTGTCGTCAGGTTATACTTGTTGGCAACGCAAAGAAATTTTTGCAAATTTTCGTCATGTTCTTCCTTTGTTTTACCACAAACAGTAATATCATCAAGATACGCAAAAGTGCCGTTAAGATTTTCGTTAATAATAATTGAATTAATCACGCGTTGGAAACTCGCCACGCCATTAGTAACTCCAAAAGGAATTCTACGAAATTGATACAATCTACCACAAGCTTCAAAAGCAATGTAAGGTTTATCAGATTGTTTTATCGGTATTTGATAGTAGGCACTTTTCAGATCGATCGTACTATATATATTAAACTTAGATATACTTTGTATTATGTCGTCCACACGAGGTAACGGGAAGGCATCAAGGATAGTAAACTTATTAATGGTTTGAGAATAGTCTACAACCATTCTCTTCTTATGATTTTCGTTAGACGTTACTAACACTTGGGCTCTCCAAGGTGATTTACTTTCTTCAATAATGCCTTCTCTAAGCAAATTTTGAACCTCTACCTGAATGAACCTTAAATCGTTCGGTGAATATCTTCGCGACTTCACAGCAATTGGATGACAATCAAATGACAAATTATCAAAAAGACTAGCTTCGCATACGTTAGATGCAGCGAGACTGCAAATACGGATAGGAGGTTTGTTTCCGTCAAATTGAAATTCTAATCGAGAGTGTTGTTTTAAAATGTCGTGCCCTATAATTACATCGGAGCATAAATGTTCTAAAATCAATATTTTAAAGTCGTAATAGGTATATTCAAATATTTTTAAGTTAACTGTACAGTACCCCAAAATTTTCGATGATAAAGACGTAGAAGCCATAGCAACAGTACCTTCGAAAGTAAATATAGTAAGATTTCGTTTTTGAACAACTTTTAAAGAAATAAAACTTTCCGAGCTACCAGTATCTACAAGAGCATCCATGGGAGAATTATTAATCATTATCTGTATAGTAGACTTAATTAAGCCAGGATGAGAAGCAGCTAAGAGAAAAGTAGATGCAAATTGCTTCATACTGGTATTTTCTTTCGATGAATTACACACAGAACCCCAGTGGCCTAATTTATTACATAAAGAACAACTTGAATTTCTGGCGGGGCATTTGTCTCTATTATGTCGATTTCGTCCGCAAAAGAAGCATCTAGCTGATTTTGAAGCTACAGAACAAGTACGATGAGATTCAGAGTCATTAACTTGTTCTTGAGGGCACGTAATGTTATTAATAGTCGGTGGAAGGTTGTTTGTATAAGACATCGCATGTACTTCAGCAGATTCTAAACCCTTTGCTTTATCTACAGCTTCTTGCAGAGTTAGAGTAAAGTTTTCTAAAAGTCGTTGCCTAATTTGTGTCGAAATCAATCCGGTTATAAAGGAGTCTCTAATAAATTCATCTTTGTAAACGTGAGCTGTGACACTTTTGAAAATGCAATCTTTACTTAGGGATCTCAGTATTTGCAAATATTGAGAAATATTCTCACCTGATTGTTGTTTTCGATTTGAAAGGATGTGTCTAGCATATACTTCATTCACCTTTTTTACAAACAAAACTTTTAGGGTTTTGATGGCGGAATCATAAGTGGTACATTCAGATATGAACTCAAAAACAGCCGACGAAACGTGGTTGACTAGTAATTGGAGCTTAAGAGCATCTGCTTCTTTCTTTTCTTTCGAAATGTCTGCTGACTTCAGGAAATTTTCAAAAGTTTGAAACCAATGCTTCCATTGTTGAGAGCTGGTAGGTACATTTGGATCCGCATCAAAACGTTCTGGTCGTAGAAGTCGTTCCATTTTTATTTAAAGATTCTGTTCATTAAATTGTAATAAATTAAAAGACCTAATGGAGGCTTTAATGAACAGAATCTGACAGACATTGACAGTTCAAAATATACATGACTAATCCTAATAAATACAAACTAAATCTAAGACTATAAACTATACTACAACTAATAATCGCAAAATTTAGAAAAAAGACTAAAATTATAAAACATAAAAAAAAAGATGAAATCGATGAAAAAAATGGTTAGAAATTAGTAAAAATACGGGGTAACAAACGAGAAAACATAACAAAAATTAGAAACAAACGAAAAAACCGACAAAATTCAACAAAAGATACTAAAAACTTACATTTTTTGGACATTGATTTCCACAAGTTTGCAATTCCACTTTCTTTTCTTCATTTAACCAATCATCACACGTTACATAAAGTTGATTTAAATTACAATAACATTTTATTCTAATCATTACTTTACATGGAGGACAAGGACCTGGATGACAAGCTTTAGGACACTCATGATTACAATTTTCTGGACGGTCTTTCGTACAATTTTCCTCACATTTTTCACAATTCGATCCAGCCTAAAAATATAGAAAAGGTTATTGGAGGATTCTAATCATAAGAATAATAAAAATGCATTTGTATGGGAATCGTCCATAATTTTATATCTATATTCATAATCTCATAATAAATTATACCTTAATTTTATCAGTTGCATTTTCAACTTTATGACATGGTAAACTACAATTATGATTATCACAATCTAATAATCTTCCACAAGGTCTATGACAACTGGACGGTTTAGCAATATAACAAGGCCAGTCACAGGTTTCATGTTCACCTAAAAAGTGCATCAGTTTAGTCTTTGTGCAATATTAAATTTTATTTATTTATTTATTTATTTATTTATATACACGGACCAAGGTCCTTTGACAAATAAAATTAGAAAAATTTAAAAATTTTATAAATTAACAAAACATATAAACATTAAAAATTTTAAGTTTCAAGCATAACAGATTTAAAAATAAAAAGTTAAAAAAGTTTTAAGCACACAATTGCATAATAAAATGGAATAGTTATCACAATTTTGAGAATTATTTTAAAAACAAACAGATTGTATTATAATGATAGTAATGTTCTTAACTGATTGGTAAATAACTTAATTTTCACAAAGAAATCTATGCCTTGTGCAATATCGTTAGATAACTTTATGGCTCTCGATATAAAAGAATGAGATCCAAGATTTGTCCTGTGAGTAACTTCCTCAAAGATTTGCATAGATCGTGTTGATCTTGGGGGTACATGTAGACCAATATTGCTTAACAATTGAGAGCAGAATTTGTGACCATTAATTAAGTTATAGAGAAGGACAATATCTTTGTAATTCCTACGAGAGTGTAGTGAGTCTATCCCAAGAATGGATTGAAGAGATTCATAATTTTGATCCGTTAAGTGCATTTTATAAGCGTAAAATTTCAAAAACTTATGCTGAACCTTTTCAATCTTATTAATATAAACATTATATTGGGGAGACCAAACACATGATGCATATTCAAGGTGTGGTCTTACCAAACTGCAGTATAACAACTTTAACGTGGAACTTTCTGTGAAGTCACTAGAGCACCTTTTTATGAAACCTAGCATTTTAAGTGACTTGGAGACTATATCATTAATATGACATTCAAAGGTAACTCCAAGATCTTTTATAGAGTTAACAGTTGTTAATGGCGTATCTTGTATATTATAAGAGTAAACATTTTGTTCTTTAGCTCTAGTGTAAGTTATGGCATGATATTTATTAACATTTAAATCCATTCCGTTTCGTCTACACCAATCCACTACATTATCTAAGTCAGACTGCAGATTTAAGTAATCAAGGTGAGTATTGATACAGGCATAAAATTTTAGATCATCAGCAAATTTTAAATATTCAGCGAAATTAAAGCATATGCCAATGTCATTTATAAACAAATTGAAAAGAATGGGACCGAGATGTGACCCCTGGGGTACCCCAGATTTAACAGATATCTCGCTAGAGTAAAAGTTTTTTATACGAACTATTTGCAGCCTATCTGTGAGATAACTTCTGAGCCAACCAAGTAAGGGGTCAGAGAATCCCATCTGCTCTAACTTAAATATTAAAAGACTGTGATTAACCCTGTCGAAAGCTTTGGAGAAATCCGTGTAGATAACATCTACTTGCTGTTTTCGTTCCAAAGCATCGCTTTACACATAAAAGTATTCTAGAGTTTTTTCGAAAAAACTGATAGTTTTCGAGATATACAGGATCAAACAAAAAGTTTGTAAATCCAAAATTGATCATAGTTTTTCTATCATATCTTAAAAACTAAAAAAAGATAGAAATATTTTAAAAACAATTTCGGATAATCGCTCATTGAAGTAGGAGAGAGAGAATTTTATATATTAGATATTTAGTACTTACCCAGACATGTAACAGGAACTTTATATAAACAATCAGGACAAGGTAATTCAGTTCTAACAACCTGAGGTTTAACTTGTTCCCAAGGCATGGAAGCTTTTTGTCCTTCAATTTTTACAAGTACAGCTGAATGACAAAAAGAAGGACAAGAGTGGGAACAGTTAAGAATTTTGTTACAAATTTGTTTACATGTAGGACAATCACCAAAATGACATTTATGTTCGATTCGGGTGGGATGGTGACAATCTGGTGGAATTCTATAAAAAATATAATCTTAAACTTTTTTTTATCTGATGAATAGTTTATAAAAGTTTTGATGATTTAGTTGTATTTTTGTATAATTTTAAAAACTTACGAGCAAGGAACTGAACACTTTGGTGGTTTAGTTTTATTTCTACGACCACAAGGCACTGAAATTTTGGTAGCACCACATCTACAAGAAACTTCTTCAGTTTGATTACAAGGATAGCATGGTCCTCTATGACAAACTGAATTACATTTGTGATTACCACATTTTAATGTACGTCCACAGGGTTTTTCACACGGAGGGCAATTACCATCGCAACACTGAAAGTACCAATAATTTTTTATTCTATTAAATTTTAATCAAATTCAAAGATTTACCTTCCTATTACAAGGATGCTTATTACAATCTTTCAATCTTTTGCATTTAACTTCACAGAGATAAGGTTTGAAACATTGAATCTCTTTGGTATGTTGACCACATCTACAAGATTTTTCTACAGTTTCCAAGCACTAAAATATGAAAAATATTTGTAAACATAGATATTCAACCCTTCAAAAAGAAACTCGAATCGGTTACAAAGGATAAAGCAGCCTTAGAAGTTTTAAAATATCGCAAAATATAGGATTGGGGAAAAAGAAATGTCGTATTTATTTTGTGATCGAAATTTGACGCTTTGACTTAGAATTATCCGATTTAAGACAAATATGCGCCGTTTTGTTCACAAACTTATTGCCATTTAGAAAGCAACTTCATTATCCCCCCTTATAAAACCCCCTCCTTATTTGCAAAAAACTCAAGACAGCCAGCTTTTGCAAGCCTCTTTTGAGGCCAACTTAGTCCGAGAGCGTTTTGCATGGACCGGAAAAGATGGTAATCACTTGGTGTCGCGTCCGGACTATACGGTGGGTGCGATAGGACATCCCATCCAAGCTCCCGTAGCTTCTGGCGGGCCATCAAAGATGTGTGAGGCCGAGCGTTGTTCTAGTGGAACACAACACCATTTCTATTAACCAATTCTAGCCGCTTCTGATCAATCGCCTGCTTCAAACGGTCGAGTTGCTCACAGTAGAGGACCGAATTGAGGGTCTGGCCGTAGTTTAACAGCTTATAGTGGATGATTCCCTTCCAATTCCACCAAACACACAGCAAAACCTTCCTGGCCGTCAATCCGGGCTTGGCGATGGTTTGGGCCGACTCGCCGCTCATCGACCACGATTGTTTTGCTTGGCGTTGTCGTACGTGATCCACTTTTCATCACCAGTCACCATCCGCTTCAAAAATGGGTCGAATTCGTTCCGTTTCAGCAGTGCATCGCAGGCGTTGATTCGGTCCAAGAGACTTTTTCGCGTCTACTCGTGTGGCACCCAAACATCCATCTTTTTTTGAAATCCAATCTTCTGCAAATGGTTCCAAACGGTTTTATGATCTACACCCAGTTCATGGCCAATCGAACGAATGCTCACATGCCGGTCTACTTGGATGATTTCGACGATTTTATCGGTTTCTACGACCATTTACCCACCAGTACAGGGTGCATCTTCGACATCCATTATACCAGAACTCAATCGATCGAACCAACGCTGTGCTGTGCGAATCGTTACAATATCGGGCCTATAAACTTCACAAACTTTTGCTGCCGCCTTAGTTGCATTTTTACGTCTCAGGTAGTAAAAATGTAAAATATGACGAATTTCTTGCTTGGTGGACTCCATCTTTGACGTGCTATAACTTGAGACTGAAACGTACGATCACAACACTGTCAAAGTAATACTTGTAGCACAAATTGTCAACTTCAAATCGCCGTTTAGTGTGAAAAGATACGATAAGTACAACACAAGATATGTTTAAGTGTTGCCATCTATTGACAAAATACGACACTACTTTTTCCCCAACCTATTATTTAAGCGTTATGGTTTTATTTAAAATGATTTTTTGTTAATTTACTTTTTCAAATTTGTAATAAAAAGTTCTCAAACAGAAAAAGGATTTAATCTACATAATTTACAACTCTAACACTTACCACTCCACATTTTTCTTTGTGACATCTTTGATTACATGTATGAAACCCACAATCTAATAATTTATCGCATGTATCTGGACATGTTGGAGTTTCTTGAGTACAAGGTAACTGAAATGCTGTTTTTCCGCATGGACAAGTACGTGGTTTTGATAATGGACAACTATCACAAACACCTATATGACACACTTCTTCACATCTATGATTACCACAATCCAACGGTTTATTACAAACCTAAAATATATCGATTAACAAAAAAAAAACTCGAGAATTACAATTTATACCTTGTCACATAACCATACAGGACTAGCACAATCCCTAAGTTTCTGTTGGGACTTACATACACACTTTTGAATACTTTTCTTTGGACATGGTTTACAATCACCTGCATGACAAGAATCTGGACAAGTATGTTTACCACATTCTAATGACTTGCCACAAATACTATTACAAGACCACTCTTTTCTACTACATCTTTGAGTTCTTGGAGGTTGAGAACCACAGTAACAAGATATACTTACAGTTACTGGACATGGTGGACAAGAACCTATATAATAACACAATATAAAAATTCAATTTACTAAATACTAGCTGCCCTATTTACCTGGATGACATAGTAACAAACAAGAATGACCACAAAGTGGTTTCAAGTTTTTCTTACAAATCTGACCACAGGAATGCGGTGCTAAAAATGGATCGTATTTTGGATTTTCTGTTTTACGACAAAAGCATAAATATTTAGAAGGAACATCGTTGGTATCATATTCATTACGACATTTAGGACAACACCAAAAAAATTTGGCTTGTTTTACTACTATTTGTTCTTGAAGTGCGTGTTTTTGTTGGGTTATAGTATCTTTTGACCATCTTTGTACACACATTAGATGGAATTGACCATAGCAGTTAACACAAGACCAAATCTAAATAATATAATTTATTAAATTTTACTTACACTATATAGATAAATAAATACCTGATCATCTTTCTTAACTCTTGAAATACATATTAAACAAGTAGTTGTTCCAGACAGAAATGTTTCTTTAAGTAAACTTTGGGTTTTCACAATATTATCATCCTCACTACTATTGCTTTTGTAATTTTTTAATATCGAATCTACAAAGGATGTGATAAGTTGTTATAATTTTAAGGTTATACAATACCTATTAAAAGATCCGATTCTAACTCCTCTTCTTCTGAAGAAGATTCATATTCGTTTACATGCTTTTGTACAGCAGCTTGTAGTTTTGCATGTGCTTCTTTAAATTTTACTTCTGATGGAGTTGGTAAATTTTTGTCACGACTCTTTTTTGGTTGATTGATATTTTTGTTCCACGGGTTTTTCGGCTTTGATTGACTGTGCATTGTGATAGTTTAACTAAAGGACATTTTAATAGTAATTTATTTAAGTTTAAACTGTTGTAATAATATTAAAATTTTAAATAATCGGCAAATTTTACACTACAATCACTACTTCCACGTCAGTTGATTGTCAAAGTATTTTCAACGAGTTGGCCTGAGAATAACAGGACACTAGCTACCTTTGTGGTAAAATTTATTTATAAAAATATCGAATTTTTTATGTTTAAAACTTTTAAAATGATTATTATGTCCGTTATAAGTTTATTTTCTATCTATTATTGTTTAACAATTAGAATTATGGTTAATTATATAAAAGTGTATTATGTGTTGTTTGCATTATAGACGTAGTTAAATTACCTAAACGTTTGAAATTGTGTGATTTACCGAATTACTCTAGTCAACGTGTTTAAAAACGTGAAAAATAAAAATAAAGGTCCTAAAAATATTAACGATAGCTCATTGGATTAGGAATCACCCCTAGAAAAATGTTTTGGAAAGATTTTTGTGCAGGTAAAAAATTGCAATAAATAAGATGAAAAAAAAGGTATTTATGTTTTCGTTAATAACTGGAAAGATATTAATACTTAAACAATTTTGAGGAGGAAATTGCCGAAAAATAGTCCGACTCCCGGAACTCTATCTCCATTATTTATAATTTTAATTTGACGTTGAAAATAAGGCTCCGCGCCGCTTTTACGGCATTCGCGCACCGTCGCTATAAACGGGGTTTATTAGATAAAATATTTTTTTTATGACATAAAATGTTATTTTAAAAATTTGAAAAAAATTCTAGTATTTTCCTAACACTTGAAAGAAGCTATAACTATTAAATAATTAATAAAAAAATACCTTCCGTTATTTCTATTTACATTCTATCTTTTTATATCTTTTTGCGTAGTTATTTTACACGCCTCTGTATGAATTAAAAGGTAAAAAAAGAAAATAATTTATAACATCATAACATACAGTGTTCAAGAAGTAAGCACTTGTAATAAACGGATGGTAAATATTATTCATAAAAGGTAAATATTGGAACGAGAGGTCGTATTTTGATTTTACTAATAGTAGAATAGAATAATAGAACGGAAATATTAATCGATCTTCGATGTGTTTAAACAGTTAAATTAAAAAATTGTAAGTGAATGAATCATCATAAAGTAATTTTATGTTTATTTATTAAGATGTAAGACAACATTAATAAATTAAAGGAGTCAAACAACTTAAAATAAAACACAAACAATACAAAACGTAGAACTGAGAATAAAAGAAAAATTTTAAAAATATGGATAAATAAGTTTAATAGGAGAAGAAAAAAAAGCTAAAACAAGATTATTAAAGGAGCTTGTATGTATGTATGAGCAGTTAGGGGTAACAGATACATCTGCGACCTATAAGATCTATTGTGTCTCCCTTTCCTTGCTATATTTCTTATGATTTTTAGGACTTATAGCATCTCTTCTAGTCCTATCTTCCTTAGAAAGTTTAGGATATCATTGGGTTTAAGTTGGGTAGTTCTTCTCTTCCTATTTCGTATGACCCGAAGTATTTGATCCTAGAATTACTTAATAATGCTATGCATTCTGAGAGTATGTGTATTAAGGTTTCATCCCCTACCTCACAGAATCTGCAGTTTGCTTCATCTACCAATCCTAGTTTCTTCATGTGTCCTCTTAATCTTCAGTATCCGTTTAGTATTCCTGTTATAATTCGGAGGTTCTTCTTACTAAGGTTAAAACAGCTGTGAGATCTCTTCTGGTTATAGTTTCCCAGGAGCGTCTTCGATTGTCTTAGTCCTTTTAGATCATTCCAGTACTTGGATTTTTCGCTATCCATTTTTTCCTTAGTTTTTCTAAGATTGGACTACAGCTGATTCCACAGGATGGCTGTGGTCCCAGGTATGGGGTTTCAGCTCCACCTTTTGTCAGCTTGTCTGATGTTTCGTTTCCTTCTATTCCTGTGTGTTCTGGAACCCATAAGAGGGTAACAGTGTTATTTTGTCCTAGTTCATTTAATTTGCCTAGGCATTCCCAGACCATTTTTGAACTGATTGTATCTGAGTTCAGAGCTTTGATGGCTGCTTGACTATCTGACATGATGATTAAAGGAGCTTAGTATATACCTTTTGTATATATATATTTTCCCCCTTGATACATATAATGTTTTAAAATGTTAATAAAATGTTACCCAATCACCTATCATAACGAACATCCATTTCTTGTCGAAAAAACCCACGCCTTAATTGAATGGAATTAGATTTGAGTTTAAAGGGGGGACCATCATTTATAAAATTAAAGATATAATTTCCTTATTAATCAAATTACAAATCTGCAAATTGGTACCTAAAATAACTAAGCTTTGGTACTACTTTTGAAACTAGCCTAGAAAGATGAGATGGTAGAATAGATGGACCATTGTAGATAAGTAACATATCGAAGGAGCCATATCTACCAAAATATTACCAATAGTCCATCTATCCTAATTGTCCATCTACCCTCACTTTACCCAAAAAAGTTGTGAAAACGAGATTTTGAGGCTTTTATAGTAGCTGTTGACTAAAGCTAGACTCCGATCTTCTGCTTTTCCACCAAAATTGTCATAAAGTTAAAACATTTTGTATTGGTGCATAATACCCATTCTAAGTGTGTAAAGAAACACAAAATACAGATAATTTTTTATTTCCAATTTCAATCACAGTTATTTTTATGTACTATATTCGAAGTACTTTGTATCAGTACCATGCTTCAAACGTATACTATAAGGCACATTATGAATCGAATTATTAGTTTCTACCATTTTATGGGTAGTCAGTATTTCATTCACCAACTGCTTTCTGTATTTCTTAAATTTTAAAATTTCAACAAATCTTTTAAACACCTGTTGGGTGGTTGGTATTGTTTTATTTAAATAGAGTTGCACCCTAAAAAATTGTATTAAATTTAACAATATACTGTGTTGTAGTTGTTTTATGACCCTCAGAACAGATTTTTTTTTCACTATACTCAATTTTTAACCAATATACGACGATCGTTTAAAAATGCCTTGCAAAATCATAGAGATTGCACTACTGGCTCGTATCCAGGTGTCCAGTTAGTAATCTTTTGGAAGAACACACACCAAGTTTCAGCCAGAATGGTCTATTTCTTTTGTTTTCCAGTTGTTTGAGTCGAGGATCGTTTGAAAAGACCGTGCAAAGTCAAAGACACAGCATTTTTGGTTTATAGTATCTCTTAGAAGAACATACACCAATTTTTAACCAGATCGGTGCATTTCTTTGAGTTTGACATTTGTTTGAAGCGAAGAAATTATGTGATGTCCAAAAAACAATCGAAAAAGAATTAATCATTAATAAATGAAACGTAAAACGCCTCATGAAACTAAAAAGAAGCTTAATAAACATAAAAGGTGATTCTGCACCTTCAATTAAAACAGTTTGTAAGTGATTCCAAGTGGCATAACTGACATTGAATGTTCTGAAAGCCCTATTGAGATTACTACTCCAGAAATTGATGAAATACATGAAATGATGATAATTAACAGGGACTTTATAGAAACTAACTCCATAATCTGCCCTTTTCAACATGGATTCAGACCAAACCACTACTCTACCTAAAACCCAATTCTAGAGCTACAATTTTTCTCCTCCTCTGCCCTAAATCAGAGAAAAGTCGTCTCTGCAGTATTTGTGGATGTCCAAAAGGCCTTCGACAAGGTTTGGCACGCTGGCCTTATTAGAAAGCTAATTAACATCAAATTCCCCATCCCAGCAACAAAACTTATTCATTCATATCTTTTTAACAGAATTATCCAAGTCAAGGTTGAAAATGCAATCTCCGATCCATTTACCCCCCTTTCAGGAGTTCCACAAGGATCAATCCTAGCCCCTACTCTATATACCATCTACACCAGCGATATTCCTCCTCTGGAAAATATCCAGCTCTACGCCTACGACAGGGCCTTAAACACCTCCGCATCGTCGACTGAAACCCTTAATCGAAAAACTCAAATACTGCTGGACCAGTTCTCCAACTGGTGCAGTAGATGCAGAGTAGCTCTAAATCCAAACAAAACCCAAACCATCATCTTTAGACATCCCAACCTCAGTCAACGAGAAATTATCTCTTTCGACTATATCAACCTGTCACTATGGGGGAAACAGCTTCTCCTTTAGGATCAGATGACCTACCTGGGAGTTCGATTTACTCGAACACTCAGGTGGGATGCCGATGTTGAACTTAATCTCAACAAAATGCGTCCCTCCTAGGTGCTTTATTAAAAACTAAATCGTGAAAAGTATTTTGAGCAGAAGAATCCGCGAGACTTTAAGTGTCGTTTCATCACTGTGGACACAAAATGAATACATAACTGCACTCCTGAGACTAAATAACAATAATCTAAACAATGGTATACCAAGGAGGAATCTACGCCAAAAAATGCGAAAACTGTTCCTTCGGCCCGAAAGATTTTGACGACTGTCTTTTGGAACAATCCTCATTGATTATCTGATAAAGGATAAAACTATTACAGGTGCATATTATTTATTGTTATTAAACCGTTTGAGAGCACAGCTGCAAGGAAACACCCACGGTTGGCTTATGAAAAACTCCTTTTCCATGCAGACAACACACAACCTCACGTCTCAGCAGTTGCAGTTGCAAAAATGGGTTCCAAATCTCCTCTCTCGGACTAAAAAGAAGCTTAATAAACATAAAAGGTGATTCTGCACCTTCAATTAAAACAGTTTGTAAGTGATTCCAAGTGGCCATAACTGACATTGAATGTTCTGAAAGCCCTATGGAGATTACTACTCCAGAAATTGATGAAATACATGAAATGATGATAGTTAACAGGGACTTTCTAGAAACTAACTCCATAATCCACCCTTTTCAACATGGATTCAGACCAAACCACTACTCTACCTAAAACCCAATTCTAGAACTACAATTTTTCTCCTCCTCTGCCCTAAATCAGAGAAAAGTCGTCTCTGCAGTATTTGTGGATGTCCAAAAGGCCTTCGACAAGGTTTGGCACGCTGGCCTTATTAGAAAGCTAATTAACATCCAATTCCCCATCCCAGCAACAAAACTTATTCATTCATATCTTTTTAACAGAATTATCCAAGTCAAGGTTGGAAATGCAATCTCCGATCCATTTACCCCCTTTCAGGAGTTCCACAAGGATCAATCCTAGCCCCTACTCTATATACCATCTACGCCAGCGATATTCCTCCTCTGGAAAATATCCAGCTCTACGCCGACGACAGGGCTTTAAGCACTGCAGTAGATGCAGAGTAGCTCTAAATCCAAACAAAACCCAAACCATCATCTATAGACATCCCAACCTCAGTCAACGAGAAATTATCTCTTTCAACTATATCAACCTGTCACTATGGGGGAAACAGCTTCTCCTTTAGGATCAGATGACCTACCTGGGAGTTCGATTTACTCGAACACTCAGGAGGGATGCCGATGTTGAACTTAATCTCAACAAAATGCGTCCCTCCTAGGTGCTTTATTAAAAACTAAATCGTGAAAAGTATTTTGAGCAGAAGAATCCGCGAGACTTTAAGTGTCGTTTCATCACTGTGGACACAAAATGAATACATAACTGCACTCCTGAGACTAAATAACAATAATCTAAACAATGGTATACCAAGGAGGAATCTACGCCAAAAAATGCGAAAACTGTTCCTTCGGCCCGAAAGATTTTGACGACTGTCTTTTGGAACAATCCTCATTGATTATCTGATAAAGGATAAAACTATTACAGGTGCATATTATTTATTGTTATTAAACCGTTTGAGAGCACAGCTGCAAGGAAACACCCACGGTTGGCTTATGAAAAACTCCTTTTCCATGCAGACAACACACAACCTCACGTCTCAGCAGTTGCAGTTGCAAAAATGGGTTCCAAATCTCCTCTCTCGGACTAAAAAGAAGCTTAATAAACATAAAAGGTAATTCTGCACCTTCAATTAAAACAGTTTGTAAGTGATTCCAAGTGGCCATAACTGACATTGAATGTTCTGAAAGCCCTATGGAGATTACTACTCCAGAAATTGATGAAATACATGAAATGATGATAGTTAACAGGGACTTTCTAGAAACTAACTCCATAATCCACCCTTTTCAACATGGATTCAGACCAAACCACTACTCTACCTAAAACCCAATTCTAGAACTACAATTTTTCTCCTCCTCTGCCCTAAATCAGAGAAAAGTCGTCTCTGCAGTATTTGTGGATGTCCAAAAGGCCTTCGACAAGGTTTGGCACGCTGGCCTTATTAGAAAGCTAATAAACATCCAATTCCCCATCCCAGCAACAAAACTTATTCATTCATATCTTTTTAACAGAATTATCCAAGTCAAGGTTGAAAATGCAATCTCCGATCCATTTACCCCCCTTTCAGGAGTTCCACAAGGATCAATCCTAGCCCCTACTCTATATACCATCTACACCAGCGATATTCCTCCTCTGGAAAATATCCAGCTCTACGCCTACGACAGGGCCTTAAACACCTCCGCATCGTCGACTGAAACCCTTAATCGAAAAACTCAAATACTGCTGGACCAGTTCTCCAACTGGTGCAGTAGATGCAGAGTAGCTCTAAATCCAAACAAAACCCAAACCATCATCTTTAGACATCCCAACCTCAGTCAACGAGAAATTATCTCTTTCGACTATATCAACCTGTCACTATGGGGGAAACAGCTTCTCCTTTAGGATCAGATGACCTACCTGGGAGTTCGATTTACTCGAACACTCAGGTGGGATGCCGATGTTGAACTTAATCTCAACAAAATGCGTCCCTACTAGGTGCTTTATTAAAAACTAAATCGTGAAAAGTATTTTGAGCAGAAGAATCCGCGAGACTTTAAGTGTCGTTTCATCACTGTGGACACAAAATGAATACATAACTGCACTCCTGAGACTAAATAACAATAATCTAAACAATGGTATACCAAGGAGGAATCTACGCCAAAAAATGCGAAAACTGTTCCTTCGGCCCGAAAGATTTTGACGACTGTCTTTTGGAACAATCCTCATTGATTATCTGATAAAGGATAAAATTATTACAGGTGCATATTATTTATTGTTATTAAACCGTTTGAGAGCACAGCTGCAAGGAAACACCCACGGTTGGCTTATGAAAAACTCCTTTTCCATGCAGACAACACACAACCTCACGTCTCAGCAGTTGCAGTTGCAAAAATGGGTTCCAAATCTCCTCTCTCGGACTAAAAAGAAGCTTAATAAACATAAAAGGTGATTCTGCACCTTCAATTAAAACAGTTTGTAAGTGATTCCAAGTGGCCATAACTGACATTGAATGTTCTGAAAGCCCTATGGAGATTACTACTCCAGAAATTGATGAAATACATGAAATGATGATAGTTAACAGGGACTTTCTAGAAACTAACTCCATAATCCACCCTTTTCAACATGGATTCAGACCAAACCACTACTCTACCTAAAACCCAATTCTAGAACTACAATTTTTCTCCTCCTCTGCCCTAAATCAGAGAAAAGTCGTCTCTGCAGTATTTGTGGATGTCCAAAAGGCCTTCGACAAGGTTTGGCACGCTGGCCTTATTAGAAAGCTAATAAACATCCAATTCCCCATCCCAGCAACAAAACTTATTCATTCATATCTTTTTAACAGAATTATCCAAGTCAAGGTTGGAAATGCAATCTCCGATCCATTTACCCCCTTTCAGGAATTCCACAAGGATCAATCCTAGCCCCTACTCTATATACCATCTACGCCAGCGATATTCCTCCTCTGGAAAATATCCAGCTCTACGCCGACGACAGGGCTTTAAGCACTGCAGTAGATGCAGAGTAGCTCTAAATCCAAACAAAACCCAAACCATCATCTATAGACATCCCAACCTCAGTCAACGAGAAATTATCTCTTTCAACTATATCAACCTGTCACTATGGGGGAAACAGCTTCTCCTTTAGGATCAGATGACCTACCTGGGAGTTCGATTTACTCGAACACTCAGGAGGGATGCCGATGTTGAACTTAATCTCAACAAAATGCGTCCCTCCTAGGTGCTTTATTAAAAACTAAATCGTGAAAAGTATTTTGAGCAGAAGAATCCGCGAGACTTTAAGTGTCGTTTCATCACTGTGGACACAAAATGAATACATAACTGCACTCCTGAGACTAAATAACAATCTAAACAATGGTATACCAAGGAGGAATCTACGCCAAAAAAGGCGAAAACTGTTCCTTCGGCCCGAAAGATTTTGACGACTGTCTTTTGGAACAATCCTCATTGATTATCTGATAAAGGATAAAACTATTACAGGTGCATATTATTTATTGTTATTAAACCGTTTGAGAGCACAGCTGCAAGGAAACACCCACGGTTGGCTTATGAAAAACTCCTTTTCCATGCAGACAACACACAACCTCACGTCTCAGCAGTTGCAGTTGCAAAAATGGGTTCCAAATCTCCTCTCTCGGAGTACTATTTGTTTTCCAATTTGAAAAAAATGGCTTGCAGGGTGAAGCTTATATTTAAACGAGAAGGTGATTTTCAGACCTGAACAGATCCTGTTTTTCGGAAATGATTAACGAACTAAAGTATTGTTAGATGAGTCTAAAAGGCACTATGTTGAAAATTTTTTTTATTTTTGTAAATATCCTGGTATATTGCGAATAAAGATTTAGTCAAAAATACCTGTTAAATATATTTCCAGTGTTATTTTTAAAAATCCAAGTACGTGGTACAATAATGCATGTAAGTGGAGTTAGAGCAAGGATACGTCTTCTTATAAAATTTTCACCAACATTAAAACAAGATCCGGGATGTAACTCGCAAATTTTCATAAAATGAGTTTCTTTATGGGTTATTGGAATGTAAAATGAAGCTAGGGCTGTTACATTTTTTTCTACAAAAAAGAATTAATCACTCAAATGTTTACTTGTAGTCAATGTGGAGAACAGAGGTGGTTCTTCAAAATAGATGTCGCTGTAAGTTGCAGTCTTACGCTTTTTTATTTCTCTTAAAGGTTAACTACACGCGAAGATTCCTTAATTATCCTCTTATATCTAATTTCTCATTATTAAAAATGTATTATTTTCTTAATAAGAGGTCTTTTGCAAGGCAAACAGGACTTTTAAGAAATATCCGATACTAGTAGCACCATCTATTATTGAGGCTAGCGTTCGATAGGCACTCCTTGCAATAATGTTCTTTCAAATTTTTATGACAATCGAACCACTTATCGTCGAGTTATTGCGCTTAAAGTATCTTTTTAACATCGGTCGAAAAATGAGCATCAAACAAAGAGCTAATTTTAAGTTCTGCTTTAAACTTGATAAAACATTAACCGAAACGCATCGATTGTTGAAAAATGTTTATGGTGATGATTATTTATCTCGCAGAAAGTGGTTTACACGGTTTAAAGACGACAAAACTGTCGAAAAAGTGTGTGTGTTAAATAAATAAGTCAAAATCTTCATTAAGATACATGCAAATGAATTTAAATATCTCCAAAGATTCGATCTATCACATTTTGACCAGGAATTTGGGCATGAGAAAGGTGTGTTCACGGTGTGTTCCGCAAAAGCTCATGGTCATGGATGTCCAAAAAATGCTTCGAATTCACATTCGAGAGACGTTTAAGAGGCCAAGAAAGATAAAACTTTCTGTATTATAAGGCGTATAGATGTCTTCTGGAGAAGAAATTAGCCCAGCAGGCATCCAAATGTCGAGACCACCTCTTGTCTGCATTCTGCTCGTACCTATAATCTGTAAAAGTACAAATTTAAGGAATTTAAAAAAAGAGGATATGAGAAAGTCTTATACAGATTAATGTATTTACTTAATAGAGATTTTGTTGATTTAATATCTACTGGGTCTGGAATTGTGGAAAGTTCTGTCACTGTCATCACTGTTTCTGGATCTGGAATGATTGTTGTATCTGAAGCGTGTGACATATCAGTAATAGTCGTTTTTTCTGTTCTAGATGATTGTAATGCGCTTAAATCTACCAGGGAACCTTCGTCATCGCCTTTAATATTATATTTAATAAGAGATTTTTCGAAATAGTTATGATCGGATTCTTTGTCAACAGTATCAATTTTATCCTCGATCAGACTGTAACGTGTTATACCTTGTAAAAGGGTAACTTTAACGTTCAGTGTTTCGAGTATATAAGCAGTACCTAAAAACAATATTTGTAAATCAACTTATGTAAACTTCACAGGGATTGGTTTCAAAGATTACCCTTCTGTTTAAATCTATTTTAGCTTGATAAACTCTACATAAGTTCGTTTTTAGACCAATGAGGTTGTAACGGGGTTTGAGCAAAAAAAATAACAAAATTTTAGTTCATTGTATTGTCAATCAGTTTAGACGTTAACCAGAAGAGTTCTGTATATCTTAACAATATTGTAAATAAATTATGTTAAAGTCCCCATAAGTGTTTCAAATTGGTGTCAGGTGTGGGGTGAAGATACAAGAATGCCTGGAAAGAAGATAAATGAAATATTGATGCCAGAGAGCTCAGAAGAGAGCTCGAAGAAGTAGAGTTAGAAACTACTGGGATCAAATCCGTATTGCTAAAATTTAAGCCAATGAATTTGGGGCCAAAACTTTTAGGACTTAATAAAAAGATAACAATATATCTGTTTTCATCTTAGATTAAGTTCAAACCTTTACCTGATACAATAAAATAAACGTAATCTTGTGCTCCCACCCCATCACCCAAGACAGTATCATCAGGATTGTAATTCTTCACTCTAGAAAGAATACTACATTCTCTTTTGGTATAATCATCCCACGAATCAAAATAAGATAAATTCGATATAATTTTTTGTGTTTCGTTCCATGCGTGTAATACTGTCGATTTAAGTACCACATCAAAATCTTCTTTTGTAATCATTAATAATTCGCAGTCCGTTAATGTTGTGATAGTGGCTAATCTATGTATACCATGTAATAGTGCCACTTCTCCAAACATGGTACCTGGACGTAACACTGATCCTTCTTCAATTATCCATTCACCTAAAGTTTTTTCGTAATGTTTCACAGTTACACCACATTCACCAGATAGTATAAAATACATCGCTAAAAAATTATTTAATTAGAAATAGTAAAAAGAAGAAACCAGAACGAAAAACGGTGCCCTATGGTATAAACGGGATGTTTTTTTTCCAAAATCATATTTTCTACAGCCTATAAACTCGAAATTATTAAATTATTTTCATAATTCTAAATTTTGACCAAAAATATGTCGATTATCCCATAGAACAATGTAAGTAACAGGTGTTGTTTTATACGTTCGTGTATTGGTTTTTCTAGTGGTACAAGAGTTGTTCTTTTAGTTTTACATATAGCCACAAGAACAAAAAATATATAGATTTCATTGCTTTTCAAAATAGGTCCCACCATTATTCTCAAACACAGAAACCATTTCAGCGAGACATTGCGGTTGGGATAATCCTCTCCGAACATTGTAAAAAAAAATTGCTTGAAAATTTTCTCGGCTAAGATCCATTTTTCGACCAACTACTTTTTTAAATTCTTACATGACTTGTTGTATCGCAATGAAACTCTGGATTTATGTCAACAGAAGATTAAGATTGGATTTGTATCTGAAGGTTCTACTGGTGGCGCTTTCTAAGCGGCTATTTGCAAAACTAAAAAGACTACCCTCGTATTAAAGAATATTTAATTCACCGGATGCTTCTTGGTCTTGTCTAACAATTTCTCTTCCGGGTCCGAAATAAAGAAAATACGTAACAGCAGCCAATTGCGATTTTACATGTGGCGGATATTTTCTAAAGCATTTCATCCCACTAAGTACTTTACTTAAATGCTTTTTTTCTTCGTCTGTTCTTTCTTCTTTCGGTTTGTTTAAAATACCTTTCTCTTTTAACGATAAACACGTCTTTACTGCCTTTTTTCTTGTTAATAGTCTAAATAACAGATTTTTATTTAAGTGGGTTTAATTTCATGCAAATAGTTTTTTAAGAAATAATGGTCAATAGAACTAATAAATGAATCTCAAGAAAAAATCAAATGGGCTGTTAAAAATACTTTAAATTACTACACCGAGTACATCACCAAAGAGGACATAGACTTAAGGAAGAAGTTGAAGAGGCAAAAGAAGTAATTAAAACCGCCAAAGAAGACGAAATACTGTCATACGCAGGTCCTGAAAAAATAAGGACACTAATAAATAATATTAAACTGAACAAGGTACAAGGATATGTCAGGATAAGTAAAAAGACTTTAAAGAATCAGCCTCCGAAGAAACTGGCATAAAGAGGACGAAATATAAGAAAAAATAAAACAAAGTAAGTTCTGGTTGAGATATGAATAAAATAAATCCGGACTGCTTACTAACCTTATATTTCTTCTAACATTCTCACCAATTTGTGTGTCTTCTAATTCACCAATCCAGTAGAAATTAGCTATTACTAAACGTACTACAGCTCTAAATTTCATTAAACGTTGTCTACGTCGGGATAACTTTTCATTTGGTGTTAACTCTCTTTCATCCATAATTGCAAAATAAAATAAAAAAATATAACTAAATTGCAAAATAATATAACAAAAATAATGAATGGAAATTATGTTTGAAATCACATGACAGTTTTATGAATTTGACAATAATATTTAAACAAGAATGTCAGAATATATATCAGAGAGGTACCTATTAAAGGTAGAGTAGATAGGACATACGACTGCCAGTAAGCGGAAACGTCTGACGGTTAAAATGAGAAAGAAAATCGCAGTACTTTTCCCTATGGAGCTTCATTGTAGCTCGTCTGCCAGAATCCAATAAAATTGGAACAAACTGAAAGGTCTCCAAAGACAAATGCTACCAAACTATTTCAACAGCAGCAGCTCAGATTACCGCAGATATAACAGCAATAAATCTTTTTGTCAAGGTGGGAACAAACATCTTCAAAAACAACAATGCTCCAATACACCAAGAGGAAGCCAGGTAAAGAACTGCTTGGGAAATTGGATCAAAAAGTGCATGGACGAGAAGATTGATTAAAAATATCATAATCTTAAGTAAATGTCACCACAGGGAGGTAAATTGCTTCCTTACTCAACTAATTGAACATTGTTCTTCGTATGCCAGAAGTGGCGCATAGAAAGGTCCAAAGTGGAATCCAAAATTGGTATTTTGGATGTAGACGCAGTAATTGAGAAGATGATAGCTACTAGACCAGCTTGAGAAGCATTCATGATCTTTGTGATGACGGTTATGACTGCAAAAGAACAAGAATATAGGAGACGGCAAAAAGAGGTCACAAAGTCGGATCCTTTTGCTCGGAAGTTCTAAAATATTAACTATTCATACTTTAGCCATCTTATAGTAAAGAAATAAAACAAAAAATGAATCTAGTGAAGAAAAAAGAAGAGGCTTTTCAGAAGGTATACTGTCTGGCACATTTGCTTTGGAGTCCCACACTACCTGAATAGGTAATAAACTCCTTCCAGATGTACATAAAGTATTTCCCCTATTTGCGCTTTCTGTAGCGATGTTATGTCGAAAGAGGATCATAGACAGAAAGGTTAAGAAAGACAGAGGAAAAAAACAGTTTTAGTCCAGATTATATGTTCAAGCGTAACTAAGCAGTAACTGTATGGTTGAGTTACTCATTTATAACACTGGATAGAAAATGTCGGATAATAATACATACGTGTTTTAGTGCTCTAGGTGACTTACCTCATTCAACTTTTTCTCTTTCTCTCTCTTTCTCTCTGTTCATTTCTCTCTCTCTCTCTCTCTCTCTCGCTCCCCAGCTGGGTTTTTACTTTCTAAAGCAAATTTCATCCTCGACACCGACGTAAGTATTATAAGAATTGGTGCGGTATTATCGCAACTGCAGAATGGACAGAAACGAATACTCTGATGTTCCAACAACCTTGTCCAAATTAGCATTTACTGTGTCACTAGACAAAAATTTCTGGCTGCCAAAATCTGTGTAGCATTGTTACAAGTACGTATATGAAAGACGATTTTTACTCAGAAATGACCAGCTAGTCTGATGTAGCTTCTCAACTTCAAGAATTCCGATGGTCAAGATGCAAGATGGTTGGTCTTTTTCTCTTCGAGCCTCAAATCTTGTTTTAGCTTCATCTAAAGTCACAATCCGAGGGGATTCAATCGATTTTATGTTAATTCTAACAATGGATTACGTAACATTCAATGAGCATTGGTTTCTTCACTACTCTTTAGTTTTTTGTATATAAGAGTGCAAACATTAAATTACAAAAAATGCAATTAGTTGCGTAATATCTGAAACCTTTTTCTGGCAACATAAATTGTATGTTTCTAACAAAAGCTTGCAATCTTGCGCACCTATCATATATCTATAATATTTTATTGTGTTTCTATAGTCCGTTCTATCAATTCATCACACGCAAGCGATTTTTTAGACAACGGCACAATGGATATAAATGAAGGAAACTTCTAAACAAAGAGATCCATTACATCGGATGCGATTAACAATCGTCAATAGAATAATTACTTTGCTGGTTGTATACCGATACCTTTGATGATTTAGTATATCAGAAGGTTTGCTTTATTTTAGGGAATAGTATTGTCATCAACGAAAAGCAAATTTAAAGAAAATAATTACTTAGTTTAAGTAGTTGATTTGACGCTAAAAATGTACCTACTTGAAGGAAAGGAGTATATTATATTAAAGTGAAATTGAATAAAGCTTGATTCACAAATAAGCTCTTAGTCGTGTTTCTAATTCTAAATTTTTGAATGTAAACCTCCAGATTTTTGATACAAGAGAAAGAGCCCCAGGTACAAACTACTCAAATTAAACTTCAACTCTGTATGCAGATGGTTTATTGCTCCAAATGATGTATTATTAAAAAAAATTTAATTAATAAAACTGTATTTCTTAACTTAAGTTCTTGCACCAGCCAAGAGTTGTCATCTCTTCAAAGTCTAGGAAGAGATATCATCGAATCAATACTTTTTTCTCTAAATAAAAAAAAAATAAAAATTGTCACATTTTCGGAGATTTTTCCGACCCTATAAAGCCGGAAAAGCTCTTTCTTTGGGTTTACATAACTTATTAACCACCTTTTCAAAGATAGTTTTAGTGGTTTGCTCTTTTAACGATAAAGAGGTTTTAACTGCATTCTTTCTTGTTAATAGACTAAATAATAAACTTTCTATCCCAAAATACCTTTTTTTGCTTTAAAGACCGGTGTATAGTGTCTAATATCTTCAATTTTCAGGTATAAAGATAGTGACCTAATGATAGCGATACTATTTTACTATTTCCTTGTATTATTACTGACTTTATATCCCCCTACCAACTAACCCAGTTCAGTCAACCTGTTTTTATCTGTCTGTTAAATCGGATAATAAAGTCATAATCAGTGTAAGTGGATAGGAAACGAAGCCAAAGCGTGTCTTAATAAAGCGCGATTGGGATCACATTTGTCGACTCGATTAATCAGCTTCGGAATCTTTGAGGGTTAAAATGTTGTATAAAGCCTTAAAATATTTTAATTGGATTAAGGATAAGGTACTGTCAGATATCAGTTACATTATAGTTTTCTATACAAAACGAATGTTGATCACAGTTGATTTACTGCAGGTATTTAGTATTAAAAAAATATTAAAAAGACGTTGGTCATCCTTGCAACTTCTCGCTAGAGTATTTTTTCTGCTGTTTTGAGCTCCTTGAGCTTAAGAAGTTTTTTTTTGATCTTTTAATCTTCCCAAGTTTAAAAAATAATAAAAATTTTGAAAAGCTATAACTTATATTTTAATGTTTGAGGCAGTAATTGACGCAGTTTTCTAAGTACTAAAAATATTATCCTTACTGCAAAATTGAGTCGTCAACAAAGATATTGTGATAAAACTCTTTTTATTCAAATTTTTCGACAACGACCTCTTACGAAGGAATCAACCTATTTTGATTTCCGAAAATGCATTCGACGTCATTTTTTGAATTTAAGAGCTGATTAGGATATGAAATTAATCGTTGAAACCTCCAAAAAGTTACCTTTATCGTGGGAGTAGTCACAATGGCTTTCTAGGACCTTAAAACGTGGAGATCTGGTGCAAAATCGATTTTCAAAAATCGGAATGAAACCAATAACTTTCCGATTTTTTAAAAATGTTCAATAAAATCAAGAATGAAAAGATCATGAGATGGCGCCTGGAGTTATCCTGTTTCAAGTATGACATATCATATCGTGCAGGCAAAGAAAATACCGTAGCTGATACACTGTCAAGAGTCTGCGCTTCTGTTTCTTCAAAGGATCTCCGGGAACTTCACGAGACTATGTGCCATCCTGGTGTAACTCGAATGGTGCATTTTGTGCGATGCAAGAACCTACCGTTCTCAGTTGAAGATGTTCGACGCATTACATTGAGTTGTAAAGATTGTGCGGAACTCAAGCCCCGATTTTTCAAAAATACCGGCGTTCTAATCAAAGCCACAGCACCTTTTGAGAGACTTAATCTCGATTTTAAGGGGCCTCTTCCATCAAACACTAAAAATCGTTACCTGCTTACGGTTATAGACGAATTCTCTCGATTTCCATTCGCCTTTCCTTCATCTGACTTGTCAGCAGCAACCGTTATCAACCATCTAACTAATCTTTTTTCTGTTTTTGGAATTCCGTCGTTCGTCCACTCTGACCAAGGTACAGCTTTCATGTCAACGGAATTGAAAAATTTTCTGATGTCCCAAGGAGTTGCGACCAGCAGGACCACAGCTTATAATCCCAAGGGAAACGGTCAGGTGGAGCGCTTTAATGGCACTATTTGGAAGACAATACAGTTGGCTCTTCGGACTAGAGGGCTCAGAACTGAGCAGTGGGAGCAAGTATTACCCCAAGCTACTAGTACTACTACTACTACTACTACTACAAGCACTCCATTCTATAAGATCCCTGCTATGTACTTCCACCAACGCGACGCCTCACGAACGAATGTTCAACCACATAAGAAAATCCATAAACGGACATTCACTCCCAACTTGGCTGTCTGTTCCAGGAACTGTTTTGATGAGATGTCTACCGCCGCCAAACAGCAAATACAACCCAGCCGTTACACGGGTTGAACTCCTGGAGGCCAATCCTGACTACTCCCATGTGCGACTCCCAGATGGAAGGGAAACCACCGTGTCAAACCGACATTTAGCCCCAATAAATGACGACGCACCTCCACCAGAATTATTAGCCCCGATAAATGACGATGTACCTCCTCCGGAATTAGCATTGCAATTGACGCCTGAATCCGGGAGGCATACCTACTGAGCATGATCCTCCTCAACCTACACCGAGTTCTCCGTCTCCCGACAAGGACCCACCTCATGACGTTCTTCGTCGTAGTCAGAGAATCAGACATCCACCAAAATACCTGGAAGAATATGTTTAAAAAAAAGGGGGTGAATGTAATATTATTTTGTGTTGGACGTTCCTTAGCAACTACCTAGTGACATTCATACTTGTCATTTATATTCGTTAGTTTTTTTATGTTCATTTATAGTTGTTGGTTTTTATGTTCAATAAAGCCTAGTTTCTAAAGGCGTATATTATTACAAACAGTAATTTTATTTTTCTACGCCCATGACTGTAAACGTCAAAAATCGCACTGTAGACATTCCGTGTAAGTGACATTTAACAATAACATGCACGTAATGAGATCTCATAACATACATGTGCGTTTAGATAAGAAAACTTAAATTTCTTTGTTTAATCAAATTGCAATAAAATTTTTATGTACGTACTACTTTATTTGGTCTATTTACAAACTTTTAGTCAATTTAAAAACATAAATATATAATAGTTTTTATTAAAAAATAAAATAAAAATAAAACAGATATAGGCAACATACATTACATTTTAAATTATTATTTAATCTAGGATGTTACTTATTGTCACTACTTTGATAAATGTTATTTTAAACGGCAAATTTCGTCATATATTTTTTAAGAGATGTCAAATATTTAGAATTAAAATTAAAATATTGAGTCGTAGAAAAAGCATAGTACGTAACTCGAGTGGTAAGAGGTATTACGTACTCGTGTAATTACGCACTCGCCGCTACGCGGCTTCGTGCGTAACTTTTCCACTCGTACGTAATATCCTATTTACCACTCTTGATACGTAATATACTATTATTTGTTTCTCATTTGTAAACGTCAGTTTCCAAAAACACAATATTAGGTAATCAAGAAAGTTTATTTTATCAAGTCACTAACTTGTAAAACTGACAGTTAACTTGCAAAATTTTTAAAAGTTAGTAGTATTATTTACATTAGAAAATTTTGTTTTATCGTCATATATGTTGAAAATTATGGTACAATTGTTATTTCCAGTAACACATATTTTTGATGATGAAGGAGTTGATACTGATGATGATGAACCATCTGTTGACTCAGAAACTGCTGAACTCGAGGACTGCAGAACATTTGTACTCTCCTTACTACCAAATAATTTGCTAGACATTTCGATTTTTTTGTTGACCGAATCATCGACATAACTCATCGCAATTTCGGTGCTCTTCCACCCTCCTGCACGCTTTAGTGCTAAAATATCTCCACCCGAATCCGCAACCATAGTGGCTCCAGTTCTGCGAAAAGAGTGGCCGGTGTATAACTCTGGGTCTTTTAAACCTAAATATTTCGCTATTTGCTTTGGGACACCACCAAGAGTGTGCTGGCCAGCATTAAGAGAAATGCACTTTCCATGTCGGTATGTCAAAAAAAATCTTAGGCTTTCTGTTCCAGGAGGCCGAAGATTTACATATTTTCTGCATAATATGCAGGGCTTGAAGCTGCAGCCATCATCGGTTATGGTGAATCTTCTTGTTGTTAAATTTTTTGTTTGCCGCAATGTCACAATAACGTATTTTCCCATATCTTCTACATCATCGTCACATCGACAAAATCCAAAAATCCCAAATATTGTTACAATTTTCGCCAGCAACCACTGGTCATCAGGAACATGTAAAAGAAATTGTTCAGCCTCTTCTTTACTTAATACCTTGGCCTTTTTTGGCGTATAACGCTTATTTTTTCGTTTCAGAAACGCTATTACCTTTTGAAATCTGCAAATGACAACTAAACGTCATATTTTTCAATAAATTTTTTAAGAAAAACAAACCTGCGAATAGGGGCATTTTCTTTCATTTCCAAGCAGCTTTTCAGCATAGACCATTTTGCCCATAAAGTATTAGGGCTGAATCTAGCTGATAGTTGATTTAAGTAGACCAACAAAACATCTTCAGTTACCCCAATCACACTATTTTTGTTTTGCCACTTTTTGAAGTCGTCGTATTCTCGCTCGTACGTTGAAGCTGATTTTACAGGTAATAAACTTGAAGCTACACTGCTGGCTGCCTCAATAATAATTGGAGTGTTTTTTGATGAATTGAGAAGAGAATTCAAAATTACAACAAAACCTGCAGAATATTTTTTAGGAATTGAAATTGAAAATAGAAATGAAGCATCTAATTACAATCTAAGAGATCGTTCGAAGTTAAAACAGCCCATAAGATTTGATGAGTATATAGCAATAGCAGAAGATTTAGTTAATGCTGTAGAAACTCCAAAAACATATGAAGAAGCTCTAAAAAGTCAACAAGCCAGTAAGTGGAAGGAAGCCATGAAGAGTGAGTTGGATTCATTGCAACAAAATCAAACGTGGGAGTTGACTTTTTTGCCAGAAGGTGCTAAGGCGTTACCATGTAGATGGGTTTTTAAAGTTAAGATGAATCCTGATGGAACAGTTGACCGATACAAGGCTAGACTTGTCATTAAAGGATATAACCAAAGACAAGGTATTGATTTCAATCAAACATTTAGTCCTGTAGCTCAGTTAAGTAACATTCGTTCTATTTTAAGCATTGCAGCTAGTGAGATAGTGAGAATATGTCTAGTATTCAGTTTGATGTCTCGACTGCATTTTTATATGGAGAATTGGATGAACTAATCTACATGGAGCAGCCTAAAGGATTCATAGATGGTGTAAACAAGGTTTGTAAACTTAAGAGAAGTTTATATGGGTTGAAGCAAGCGCCAAGATGCGGGAATAAGCGATTTTCCCATTTTCTAGTAAGTCTAGGCTTTGCAGTGAGCCAAGCTGATCCTTGTTTATACCATAGAGTCAAAAAGTAATTTATAAACTTCAATTGGTTATAGGCCCAGAGTTAATTTTATGCAGTTATTAGGGATTTAAAAAAAAGTATATTGGTCTTAGAACAAGTCGCAAATGGATTTAGCTAAGCATGTTAAACCATTGTCTGGAGAAGCCGATTGGCCAGTATGGAAAAGAAAAGTAAGAGACTTACTGGACTATCATGAAGGGGCTCTAGACATCATTGATGGTAAACTAAAGAAACCTAAAGCATTAGGTATAGACCCTACGGCAGAGCAAATTCGTCAGCATAGAGAAAAAACTGATTTGTATCGTAAGGCAAATAGTTACGCCAAGACAATGATGACAACAGCGATGACCGATGTAGTATATGAAAAAAATAATGGACAAAGAGACAGCTCATGAAGTTTGGGAAGCATTAAAACTTCATTTTGAGGCCAGTTCGACAGATCAGTTGTTCAAAATTTTTTGCCTTTTGTTGGAATCCAAGTGATGATGTTTCTACTCACATTGCAAAGCTAAGAAGTTTATGGAGTGAGTTAAACAATGGTCTTAAGGCTAAGAATCTTAATGAGCTTCCAGATTTAATGTTAATTTGTAAGGTTCTTCAAATTTTACCAAGCAATTTCGAAAATTTTAAGTCAGGTTGGATGTTATTAACTAAAGATGTAGATAAAACATTTGACAAATTAACAATGCAGCTTTGTATGCATGAAAGAAATTTTATGAGAACTACAAATCCAGATAAATCTATACAGGAAGCATTAACAGTTAAATCAGTAGACAATAAAAGGAACAACAGAAAGTCAAAATTTAAGAAGAATGATTTATGTAACTATTGCAAAGAAAAAGGTCATTGGGTTAAGGACTGCAGGAAATGGATAGCTGATGGAACACCCACCAAAAACAGAATTGGTAGCAATCTCCAGAATAGTAGTTCTGCTAATACGGTTGCTTTGTTTTTTATGTGCAATGAGCTTAACATAGTAGAGCAAGACTCAGAGAACTGGTGGATAGATAATGGTGCATCCAGACATGTAACAAATTGTTTTAGTTATTTTAGTACTTATCAAGAATTTGAAAATCCTGGAATTATTAAAACAGCAGGGAAGGAATGCCTTACTGCAGAAGGAAAAGGTACCATCAGATTTTTGTCAAAAGTTAATAATACTAAAAGAGAAATTTTATTACGAGATGTCTGGTATGTACCTGGTATGTCTAAAAATCTATTCTCCGTTTTATCTGCACAAGATAGTAATCCAGATAGTCAATTTCAGTCTACAGTTAACAAATGTTCGTTAAAGATTGACGGAAAAGTAGTTTTATGCGGATATAGAGAAGTTAATGGAATGCTGTATAAAGCCGATATAGAGCCCATTTTACCCGAAATAAATACGACAGTACCAAACAGTTCATTATTACAACTCTACCATGAAAGATTGGGGCACCAAGACAAACGACATGTAAGGAATGTACTTTTAAAGGAACTTGGTATTGGTGTTAAGCTGACTAATGAACTTTGTGAGTCTTGTATTTATGGCAAAGCACATCGACTTCCATTTGGTACGAGAGTAAAAACTACTAAACCAGGTCAATTAATAACAGCACATATTTGTGGACCTTTTCATGAATCGTTTCAGAAAAAACGTTTTAATTTTTTGAATTGCAGGCCTGTATCTACCCCCATGATGAAGGACTCGGCAGTTTCAAAATCAGGGAAAGAAACACTAGATGGAAATAAGTTTCCCTATAGGCAAGCAATAGGGGCCCTAATGTATCTAATGCTCGGCACGAGACCAGACCTAGCCTATAGTGTTGGATTTTTATCCAGAACACTAGAAAATCCTTCAAGAGAGGATATTTTAAAAGTAAAAAGAGTTTTTAGATATATTGCAGGCACTATTAATTTAGGAATAGTGTATTCAAATGTAAATAGAAAAATTTTAGAGTGTTTTAGCGATTCAGATTTTGGAGGATGCAGCAGAACTGGGCCCATAACCAATTGAAGTTTATAAATTACTTGTGGAATAATAATTCAGCAGTTAATAGATTAAATAAGTGAGAAATCCGAAGCCAAGCAATGTTTACAAAATTTTATTGAGCATGCTAGAGCAAATGGCCACACAATTCAATTATAATTTCTTTTGGTACATTCATTTTCGCTTTCGCCAAAACAAATGTAAAGCAAAAAAAAGTGTGAGGTGTCAAGGGACACCCGGATGGAACGAAGTTCCTTTCGATTAATTAGTGAAGGAATTAGTAATTTGTAAACACAACAGAGTGTTTATACATACATAAGCATTTATTATTGTCTGTATAAAATCTCTATCTACCTAACAGTTCGTTTCTTTTAACAAAAGTGTCCATTTATACAATACCAGAGCTTTAGATGACACATCTTTTTAGAATTACTTTTTATAATTTAAAACAGGAATTAACAATTCAATACAAAATTTTAAAATTAAAATATTTGACAGTAACTGACAGTAAAGGTAATTTGACGTAGGTACCTAAATAGTCAAGTTACGAACTATTTTTAAAATGTTTATGAATTTATTAATTTATAAAAACAGGATGAAATAAAATGTAATACTATTATAGTTAATTATTATCTTTTCTACAGGATTTTCTTTTTAATGTAGGTACATTTTCTTTTAATTTAAAATAGTGTCTTTTTAATTGTAATATATCTATCTATGAGAGAGAGGGAGAGAGAGTTATTTATTTTTTGGTCTGTGAGAGAGAGAAACATGCGTGTGTCGTGTCATAGTGTCGTGACAACTTTTGGTATGAATTTTTTTTTGCTAGCTCCTAGCGTCAGTTGTAACTGTTCGTAACGCGCGAAAGGGAACTTCGTTCCAATAAACAGACATGTTCATGGCAACGCTTCTATAGCTTACGACATTTGCGACAAATTATTGAGATTTTTTTGGAATTTATCTAACCTTTTTACAAATGAGAAACAAATAAAATATAAAACAATACACGCAAGTTAACGGGTTTAACTGGCTGAAGGAGGTAGCTGACGAGCCTGCGGCTCGTCAGTTATATCCTCCATTCGCCAGTAAAAACCCTCTTACCTTGCTAGTAATGTTATATACTATTTAATAGACTATATTTGATTATATTTTTATATTACTAAAACTACGTATTATTGTTAAACACGCTCTTAAGGAAAAACTACGAACTTTTTATATATTTTGCATAAATACCTACGATTAAAAACAATAAATCAAACCAGATAATCTTCCCTTCACATAGTTTACAAATAAAATGGCACACAAATTGCTTTGCTAAAATAAATTTGGTCGGTTAAAAAAATTACCATACAACTAAGCGATGAATTAGCATAAAAAACGTAAGGCACTTTGCATTAATTTTCTGATATCTTTTCTTTTTTTTAGATATGCGTTATCTACGTATGATAATTCAATGAAATATATATTCATACAAGTGCATCATCTTAAATTCAAAAGCTACCATATATAATTAACGAGATAGGTGTATTGTTGCATCCGAAGAGGATTCACTAATTTCCCTAAAGTTTGAACATATACGGTCTGGCTCTTAATGTCCTGTGAGTAAAATCTACTGAAAATGCAATTAACGTGTAATTCCAAATAAATAAGAAAGAAAAAAAGCTTTAAATATAGTAAATATACCGGCACAAAATAAAGGTTGATTAAATTAGATACATATTGATTTTTGAAGTTATACTTCTATTCGTGCACTCGGCGGAAAAGATTTGTGTAGAGTTAAATGGGAAAAATCATTACATATGTAATGGTGCGAGTAAGAGAGAGACAGAAACACATATATGGTATATCGGTCGGTACAAACAAAGATGAAATATTTACTACATGTTACTAGTCATAACTATAAGTCCTTTGAATACCGTTTATTTAAACTTTCAGTACAATGAAAAGAGATAGATATACAAAAAACAGTCTGAGCTAATGTTTTGAATATCATTGACGTATTACATTGTTTGACAGATTATTTTATAATTCTGTCACGTAAGTAAACATATAAAGTTTAGTATTTAATATTAATAATAATAATATTCAGTAATGAGTATTGTATTGTAGTCTAAAATACCGTCACATGGTTGCATTATATCCTGCACTATTTTTGAGGTTGTTGGCTAAATACAACAGAGTTTTTAAGAATAGTCGAAAAGTGCATTCCGAACAGACAATAGATAAAAAAATTACAACTCGGTAAGTATTCCAAATGGGTTCAATTTATGTACTCGGGGTTTTTGGGGTCGCTGAACACGAATATCATGATGTCGAAAGTCTCCGCGACACTTGGTGCCTAGGGTATTTACCTCCTCTCCTGGGGTTTTATGTTAATTCTGTACAAAATTAGTGCAGACTTGGAACTCAGCGGCTTTTTGGGTCACTTAATACGAATATGACAATGGCGATGGTGTCCGAAACACCTGGTGCTTATGACTGACCTCGTCTCTAGGAATTTTATGCAAATTCGATACAATATGAGTGTGCACTCGGTACTAGGATGTTTTTGAGATCGCTGAACACGAATATCATATAATGATTTTGCTAAATTATTCGCATACAAATTTATGAATTCGGGCGCATGGATAGAAGTATAACTTCTGCCGGCAGTCCCACTGACTGCCACACCCGTTATTTTTTTTTGAATAAAAGAATGCTTGAATTATGAAAATTTATAAAATAAGGTAGCTTTGGTAGTAAGATTTTAAATTATAATTAAAATAACACAAAGTTATTAACATTAACACTGAGTAACAACTTAACACCTTCGAAGGATGGGGATTCTGACACAGGAACCCACCTCGTGCTGATTGTGCGCCATCGAAGATGAGACGGCAACTCACATTCTGTTTGAGTGTGAGGCCTTGGACCATAAACGGTTTCTCATCTTCGGTGACACGAACCCTGAAACCTATCACCACCTTGTGGAATTAGTCATAGGACTCAGATCTCTTATAAAGAGAACTGCCCTGTGGCAACAGTAACTCAAGGATAGTCATACAAATTCTCAAGAACTTGGGACACCTGGATTTATGCCTACCTGAAGATCAGCGGAGGTGATGATCTTCAGCTGATCAAACTAGAGTCCTGCACGCATGGGGTGCATGCAAGGACTCTTGGTGCCGAACCTGGTCACAATATTCCCATAGAAAGCAGTGTTTAAAACATGGTGCTCTACAAGAGAGACCATGCCAGGTTTATTTAGACTAGGTTAGATTAGAACACTGAGTATTACCTACTCTTAACAAGTCCAATGTGTGATTTTACATACTCTGAATAAGATAACCAATAATTTCTTGATGCAAATTTTTCCATTCTTCGCTGTCAAAATTTTCTTTCCAGAATATCGTGTATTTTATTCGGTTCATATCCTGTGAGTTTTGCTGTCCAATTCAATTGATTGATACCAAACTTACGCGAAGTGTGTGGACAAGCGTTATCGTGCATAAAAACGAAATTTTGGGCTTAGAGGGGGGAAAATGAATGACATACGATTTCGGTTATGTACCTACCTGTATGCATTTAAGCGATCCATTTTCAATAAGCCAACGTCTATTTCATCTCCCAAACATATGCAGCCCCATACCATCACTGACACTGTTTCTGTGAAGTTCCTCCACACCCTTTTCTCTTATCCATGAAATTTACGCAAAAACTGCTCTCATCAGTGAATAAAACACTTTCTTGTCCAATCTAGATGTGGTAATTTTAGTTTAGATGCTTGTGCTGGCATATAAGATACTAACATCTTTATTTAAACGTCTTTTAAGAGTTCGTTTGCTAACATGCAGTTTTTCTACGTTTTCTTAAAGTTTCCTTACCTAAGATCCTGTTTTCTTCTAGCGATGAGGCGATAGGTACATCTAAAGCTCGATTTTATATATAAACTACTCCAAATGAAAAAGGAGGCACTATTTTAAATGATAATGTTATTATCGCTAAAAATAATTTACGGTAGAGACTTTTGATGTGTACTCTCTACTACTTCTGTATCAGAAAAGCCTCTTATTTTAATCGACAAAGGGCAACACCCCAATAAAGATGATCGTATTTTACGACTTTGGGCAATTCAGGGTCGCACTTCTATTGCTAGGACACTGCAAAATCAACTTATAGAATCTACGCCAACGATATAAAACCGACTTTATAAAGCACAATTTTCTGCTAGATTAACTCCAGCTCATCGAGGAAATTGTAGAAACTTTGGTCAAGTGTATTTTAATTGAAATTTAGAGCAATGGGCCAATGCTATGTTTACATATGAAAAAAAATCATGTTATTCAATAATGACCAGCGTGTTCGGGTATATGGAGAACGATATTTGGATGACTGTGTACAAGAATTTGTTTCATTTGAAGGTGGATCGCTAATGGACTGGTTTAACTTTGTGGTATTTCGAAAAGAGACCTTGTCGTCCCATTTGCCAAAAATATATGGACGCTGGGTTCATTCTTCAACAAGATAATGCCAAGTCACACGTAACCAGTATCGTAACCAGGAGCAAAAGATTATTGTCATGAGTCATGAGATGATCAGCTAATAGCCGGGATCTAAATCCTATTGAGCATCTCTGGGATGAACTGGAAAGAAGTTTGAAGATTTTTCAACTCTTCCAAAATCTGGACCAAGTTGCAGACGATTTGAGCAGTTACCACAACAAGTAATCAGAACTTTGGTGCCGAATGTAAATTTTTCTTAATTTTATCCTGAAATAAATTTTATTTATTTTTGACACTATAATCTACATTTTTTTAATCGTGTGATGACTACTGTTTTGTTTTAAATTTTTTTTTACACATTTAACAACACTGTTTACCACCCTATAATTTTACAGAAAAAAATCGTTTTCCTATATTGAGTTTCAGATTCCTGTACGTGCTTTGTATCGATAAACAACTGTGTTGATAAACGATCTCATGTTTAGGATATGAATTCAGATTGATATCGTTTTTATTTCAAAATCGCAATGGGCGAGTCCTTCAATGATACAGAGTGATGCGGTTTCATCCAAGAAACTGATTATATTCACCCTTAATTAAGTTCGTCTGTTATGCCTCTGCTGACGACAAGATTCCAACTGAAATAACAATGATAAACGTGAGCATCTCGATTCTACTGATAGGTCACGTCTCTTTTGCGTCAGATTATAATACAGGTGGATGTATGAGATTAATGAATAAAGGTAGGTACGCCGATTTCGTTTTGAAATTATCTTTGTAGATGTAGGTATAGAGTACTACTAGAGTGTTTTGATGTAATTTAATTGCAATTCTGTTCGAGAAATGAAAGGATATCTTATATACTGTATCCTTTATGCGATAATATGATGCAAGAACAACAATTGCATGTAATATAACCGCAGAAGATTTACTTTCTTGCTCCACGTGAGATGTATGAAATTTATATGAAAGGTTCGTAATAATACATATTTCATTTAAATTGCAGCTTTAGACTTCAAAAGTTTAATATACGTACCTATTTGTATTTTTTAAATATGTTTTAAATATGAATTGAAACACAAAGAAAATGCAAAATTCTAAGTTACTCTTGTTCTTACAAAAAGTGCGATTTAATACATTTTAAGTTTAAGTACTTGAATGACTATTCTTTCCATCTAAATCAGAAGACATTTCTGCTTGTGGTGTTCTTGAGACGAGTCCTAGGCGTTTTTTTTAAGAATATTTTAGACACTTTTAATAAACACTTGATTCCAATATATGCGTTGTTCATTTAACAACTTTCTCATTGCCTTAAAAGGCTTAAAGATTCAGAGACTAGCCTGTGCATGTATCACTGGAGCAATGAGAACATGTCCCACTGCTGCAATGGAAGTAATACTAAATCTCTCGCCACTGCATATTCAAGTAGAAAATGCTAGGAAGAAAACAATATATAGAATGATCAAAGAAGGAATAATCAAGGAAAAACCTCGATCACTTCAACTTGATCAAACTTGGGAAATGCCCCAAGATGACATGCCAAAGAAATTTAACTTTGTAAGGAAATTCACCCCTAAACTGGAAAGCAAATCTGAATGGGACGAAAACACCATATTGGGGCTAAGCCAAAACGCCATAAAATGGTACACGGACGGCTCCAAGACAGATAAAGGAACAGGAGCAGGGGTGTTTGGACCTAGAACCAAATACTCAGAAAGCTTGGGTACATACCCAAGCATCTTTCAAGCGGAAATTCGTGCCATCGAAAGATGTATAGAATTTAACATTGAAAGGAACTATCGTAGACAGAAGATTGTAATCATGTCAGATAGTCAAGCAGCCATCAAAGCTCTGAACTCAGATACAATCAATTCAAAGATGGTCTGGGAATGCCTAGGCAAATTAAATGAACTAGGACAGAATAACACTGTTACCCTCCTATGGGTTCCAGGACACGTAGGAATAGAAGGAAATGAAACAGCAGACAAGCTGGCAAAAAAAGGAGCTGAAACCCCATACCTGGGACCAGAACCATCCTGTGGGATCAGCAGTAGTACAATCTTAGAAAAACTAAAGAAGAAAATGGATAGCGAAAAATCCAAGTACTGGAATGATCTAGAAGGACTAAGACAATCGAAGACGCTCCTGGGAAACTATAACCAGAAGAGATCTCACAGCTGTCTTAACCTGAGTAAGAAAAACCTCCGAATTATAACAGGAATACTAACCGGTCACTGTCGATTAAGAGGACATATGAAGAAACTAGGATTAGTAGATGAAGCAAACTGCAGATTCTGTGAGGTAGAGGATGAAACCTCAATACATATACTTTCAGAATGCACGGCATTAAGTAATTCTAGGGTCAAATACCTAGGGTCATACGAAATAGAAAGGGAAGAACTACCTAATTTAAAACCCAACGATATCCTTAACTTTCTAAGGAAGATAGGACTAGAAGAGCTGCTATAAGTCTGAGGAATCATCAGAAATATAGCAAGAAAAGGGGGACACAATAGATCTTATAGGTCGCAGGTGTATCTGTCACCCCTAACACCATACATACCATACATACATAAAAGGCTTAAAACGACATTTCCTGTATACGTGGTCTCCCATTTTTTTTTGTACCTTTAGGCAACCTCTTTCTGAACTCAACTGAATTCTCAACTGAATTTAATGAATTCTCAAAATAAAATCAAATTATTTAACGTCAAAACATACGAGCAAATGATCGTTCCCCTACCATATCTGATGCGACGACGCACAATTAACAAGAAAATTATAAATATTTTATAGTCAAGAGGCCAGGCCAAAAATAACGATGTAATCGTTACAGTACCTGGGCTCGGATAACTATTTGGGCCTTTGATATTTATAATATATCTATATAAATGACTTTTTAGCGATTTCCAAAGAAAGACAAACTCTAGTTAATTATGCCGATGATAGCACAGCTATCCTTTCAGCCTATGATTACCCTGAACTAATATCAATGGGCTCCAATCTGATGGAGCAAATTGAGGATTGGTTTGAAAATTCTAGACTGGTTTTAAACCAAGATAAAACAAATGCAATATACTTCAGAATCAGGGGATATGACATTCCTGAATATGTTACTTTAAATCAGCAAGTCATTCGTTTATCTGATAATATAAGATGCCTAGGAATTGTAATAGACCAATCACTAAAATTTAACCATCATTTAAATTTCATAAGTAATAAACTTAACCAAACTTGTTATGGGTTACGGGTGCTATCTAAATGCACTGAGGTAAACATTTCAAAAACTTTTTATTTTTCTAATTTCTACTCCATAGCTAGATATGGCATTATTTTTTGGGGTGGTAGTACAGAAGCTGAAAATATATTTAAAATTCAAAAAAGAGCTATTAGGATAATGATGGGCATTGGTCCAAGAGAGACATGTAGAGGTCACTTTAAGAGAATGCATCTTCTAACAATACCTGCAATTTATATATACGAGTGCATTAAATTTGTGTTCAATAACAGACACTTCTTCTTCTTTGAGTGCCATGCAGATTCCTGCGTAAGGCGTCCTCCGTTTTCCCATCATATGACTCTATTTACGGCAGCTTCCTGTAGCGACTGGAAGTCGCTTATTCCCGTCCACTGGCGGATATTTCTGAGCCAGGATAATTTCTTTCTTCCAATACCTCGTCTTCCACCTTTGATCTTTCCCTGCAGTATCAGGCGTTGGAAGTCATACCGCTCTCCCCGTATGATGTGCCCCAGGTAAGAGATTTTTCGTTTTTTAATATGTTCGAAGAGTTCTCGGTCCTCCAGTCCAGCTATCCTGAGCACATCCTCGTTTCTGACATGTTCCGTCCACGGTATTTTTAGCATCCGTCTCAGAGTCCACATTTCGAATGCTTCAATTCGGTTGATGGAAGCAGCTTTAAGCGTCCACGCTTCCGCTCCGTGCAGAAGAACTGACCAGACATAACATTTGACCATTCTGTACCTGAGTTTGAAATTTAGATTCCGGTTGGTGAGGAATTTTTTTAGTTTTAGAAAAGTGGCTCTTGCTTGTTCTATCCTACATCTTATTTCAAGTTCTGGGTTCCACTGGTCGTTCACCACAGACCCCAAATATTTAAATTTATTGACCCGCTCTATTTGCTCCCCATTGAGTTGAAGATCTACGTTTGGCAAGATATCTCTAGATATAACCATAAACTTTGTTTTACCGGTGTTAATCTTTAGGCCTCTCTGTTGGCTTGCCTCATTGACAGTATTTAGTAGGGTTTGCAGATCGTTGGCATTATCGGCTATTATTGCGGTGTCGTCAGCGTAGCGTATATTATTAATTGGGATACCATTAACTATAATACCCATGGGTCTCTCAGATGTTATCTCAGCAAAAGCTCTCTCCACGTAGAGATTGAAAAGCATTGGGGATAAAATGCAGCCCTGCCTGACTCCTTTCCTTATTTCAAATTCCTCTGTTGTTGCTGAGTTTTGAAGTCGTATTTGAGCCGTCTGGTGCCAATATAGATTAGCAATCATTCTTACATCTTTGTCGTCCAATCCAAGTTCTTGAAGATATGTTACCATGAGTTCATGTCTTACATTATCAAAAGCTTTTTCATAGTCAATGAAACATATGAAGGCGTTCTTTCTTTGGTCAAGGCAATTTTGTACCAATGTCTGCAGGCTGAAGATGGCCTCTCTGGTTCCAAACCCTTTCTTAAAGCCAAACTGACTGAACCCGCTTACTTACCTCCTCACATTTTCTGTACAGTCTAGTGTGCATGATTCGAAGAAGCAGTTTTAGAAAATGGCTCATTAAGCTAATAAGTCGATAGTCTTTACATCTTTGTGCGTTATTTGATTTTGGTATGGTTATAAATGTGGAACGAAGCCAGTCTGCGGGGATATTTCCAGTGTCGTATATGTGATTAAAAAGTCTTGTTATTATTTTTATGTTTTGATCACTTATGAGGTGGAAGGTTTCTGATAGCATGTTGTCTGGTCCTGGAGCTTTATCGCTTTTTGATAGTTTTATGGCATTAAGAATTTCGCTCTCCAATATGTATGGGCCGTATGGCAAATTGTTATCTGGGAGCGGTGGATCTTGCGATCTCTGGTCAGAAACTATTTTGAAGAATTTTATCCCACGCGCAATTACGACACTAAGTTTACATCAAACTACAATATGCCTTTACATCGTCTTTCTTGTACTGAGTAGCTCTATATTCCTGTATCAAAATTTATAATAATCTTAATGCATCACTTAAGAGAAGTCTAGATTTTAATAAAATAAAAAACCAGTTGAAAAATATACTACTCGACCTGGAACCCTATACCGTGAATGACTTCTTACAATAATTTCCAACAGTTGTTATGTATTTTCATCTGTGATTGTTGACTAGCTTGTACATTTTCTGTAATGTTATAAGTGCAATAAATTTACTATTTACTATTAACTATTTGGGTACTGTCCGACCTGGAGAGACAATACGATACCTACGTAAGTTTGTATACTTGGATCTTTGCTCCTAATTAAATGAAAAAAAAAATTGTTAAAATTTCGAAAAAATCGTTAAAAACTTTCATGATGAGACCTTTAACGACAGCCCTTCAAAATAATACTTATTTAAAACCAGTGAGGGTTTCATATATAGCCCTTGTATAGGAGTTTCAATATTTGTGTACGGATATAAAAGTATAATCTTGGGTATAAAGGCAATAGTGATGATGGGTATGGGGCGTGTGATATGGCGGAAGAGTAGAAGCGAAAGCAAGTTAGATACTGAAATCTCGCGGGCCGGCATGCAGTTCGATCTCGGCAAGCGAACGGCAAGTCTGTGAAAGTTTGTCGCGTGAGCTTTTACACACGTGGTGCACGTGCTCTTTTGGAAATTCGCTATCGGGATATCGAGAAGGTAAAATAAGCGGCATCGGCATGTTAGTGTTTGGGGCGGCGGTGCCGGTTCGTTATCGTTACTAGTCTTATTTGGGGGTTGTGTTGTGCGCATGAGAATGTCAAAGGATTAAGGGCGGCATCATGGTTCCTTTTAGGTGAGTTTCAAAGTTCAATGCCGGCATGGCCTTGACATTTCATTTTGACTTTTCCAAATTTTTAATTTATCGGAATAGGTATTTAATATTTCATATTAAAAAATTATGGAAATTTATTCAGCAGCTTGATTAGATCTAGAGATTTGTATTGATACCGAAACAGCTTACATTTTTTTTATAATAACTTTTGAAATAGAAAATTTCCTCACCTTTAGACAAAGAACTCATTTGTGTCTCCAGACCTTAAAATAACGGAGGAAATGTGTTTACAGACCGACAAACGGACGGACAGATAGATTTCTACGTTTTCACTATTTTATGTTGTGGTTAAAAAATTTACGTGACAGTTTACTTGAAGAACTTTACCTAGAACTATAGCTATTATATGTGAATGTTCATAAGTCGAAGACCATTTAGATGCTCAACATTATTATACAAATTCACTCAAGAGGAATTTTGCTAATCTTGTTTTGAACGGGATTATACATTTCAAAACGAGCCCTGTTTAGGCAATTTGTAATAGGTTTAAAAAAAGATATCAAAATGCGATATTTTTTTGGATAATTTGGGAGTTTCCAGTGATTTAGAAAGTTTTTGATTTTTAAAAATATGACGGAGTTACCGACAGTTCTGGATTTTTGTTAGTATTCAATTTTTTAAATTGCGTTGCTACGTATTTTAATGAATTTAAAAACAAAATCAAATTTAGAAAAATAAATAAATTAACTAATTGAAATTTAACTCCAGCTGAGTTTGGTGGTCGTTTCTCTACTGGCAAATTATGCCCAGCTCAGCCGTAGAGGGTAAGTGCCAAAATAAAGTGAGCGCGCCACCGATTTGTACGGTTAAAATCGGAAACCCCTGATGTTCCAGGCACCACTTCACCCACTGGAGATAATTAAATAAATTCAAAATTTTAACCAGTACTATTTGAATTACACAATAAAAAAAAACGATAAAGTGAGCTAAATAAAACAAAATATAAACTAGACCCTTCTTTAATAAAAATTGAGAATTTACACAACTGTCAAGCCTCGTGCTTGACAACGCTATTGATATTTATATAAAAACAAAGAATTAATGAATGATTTTAAAAGTTAAATTTATCGATATGTGTGATACAAAAATACAAAAAAAATAAACAAGAAAAATAAATCTTAACTAACTAGTTACGACTTATTTTAATATAGCTTATCTGTTAATCTAAATAAGTTTCCGCAGTCCTTGGCTTCTCCAATACTTAGGCCGGTACCAAAAATCAAGCCTGTTCTAGAACCAATAGGCTTGCACCAATCACAATAACTTAAACTCGTACTAAGTATAGGGTCAGCAATCAAAATTCTGCCTATCTCTAGGGCTTAAGCCCGTAACTAGAATTTATGCCTGTATCTAGGACTTATGCCTGTATCAAGGACTTATGCCTGTATCTAGGACCCTAAAATCGTAATTTAGTATTAACATTAGCTTAAACAGATTTTAATGACTCCTTGAATTAGTTTGATTTAATAACTTTAATACAATTTGAACACATTAACTTAAATTTGTACTATAATGAAAGAACAAAAATGAATTTAAATGAATAATACAACATTTAGAAGTTGACTTCTCTGAATTTACAATTAATGAGCAAAACTAATGATTTAAATGTACTCAACAAACCTAAATTTGACTGGCTAGTCACAACAAAATTATAACAATGAATTAAATCAAAATTTAACATAAAATTAATTAATAATAGTAAAAAAAATAAGCAAAAAGGAGTCTAGTTTCACATTAATAACCTACATAAGACAAAAAGAAATACATATGCAAAATAAAGATATTACAACCAAGTTTGTGACCATATGGCGTTACTGATCTTATAAAAATAAAATTTCGTAACTCACCTATTAAGATAGGGTTTCTTTCATTAAACTAGTGACACCCTAGCTGGTAGACGGGTAAATCAATCTCCTCGTTGCTAATTGTGGAAATTCTACCACAGCTCACCGTCTGAACGGTTTTAAATCTCCAAATCTACCTACTGTCTGTTTCTTGATCTGTCTACGTTTCGTCCGAAATAAAACAAGAAAAGAGAAAACCATAAGGATTGAACAAACCACATGAATAAAAGGCGGTTTACTTACCACAGAAGATTACACAAAAATCCGACACGCGGCTTTTTCCAATGAATCTGTCCAAAAATAACAACAGAATCTAACTTCAACAACGATTCAAATGGAAAATGAGGTTTAGTTTCAAAAATCCAAAATTAATTGTTACGGATTCACCGCGATTTAAAACTTAAACCAAAACGGAAAGACAGAGAAATCATTTACTTTCGATAAAATCTGTCAGACACGTAAATGGCCTCTACCACTGTAAGGACAATAAACGTAGGATCAACAGCTACCAACTTACGAGCCAACAGTAATCAATGAAATAGACTGTTCCTCTTACTTCCAACAGTAATCGTTTAATAACAACAGATCTTATTACTTAACAAGATAACACCAAAAATCCCAGTATTACTCAATTTCTCGTTCATATACAATCTTTAGATGTCGGATGCTAAAATAACGAACTGCAGACGACAACATTCTAAGTTTTACGACGGAAAAAGGGAAAAGAAGATTTCTTCGGTCCTTGACAGTAGTTCAAACGTCCTAACCCAACATTTGTTCTGAATTTTAATAAATAAACTTTCAAAACAATATTAGTAGCAATTTATGGCCAGAATATATTTATAAGTTGATGATTAACTACAACTGAACTAAAATCAACCTGTTCCTAATACTGATTTAATCCTTAACGGAGAATTCATAAGGTAAGCAATTTAGTTATACTACAGCGAATTTGACCCGTGACAGCGTATCTCGAAAACTAAAAAAAGATTTCAAAATGCGTTCTTTTTAGTGTGAGTCTTTACTGTTTTAGGAATTTTTTGATATTTTCAATTTCTTTAAAAACAAGCGAATTATGGAGATTTAAAGAAACACGATCAACTAAAAATTGAGACATCGAAATGCATTTTTTTACATTGGATTCGTCCCGATTACAGAAGAGTTCCAATTTCCAATCTATAGTGATTTTTTGGTTAAAATTAGTCACCTACCGACATCTATCTGGCAAATATTGCAAACAGTGGATATACAGATCCGTATTTTGGAAACAAAAAATAAAGTTTTTTATAAGTATTTGATTTTAGAAGTCTACAAAAAAAAGGGTGTGTCTTCTTATACAGGGTGTCCCACCACTGTGTTCTCGCAAGATAGCGCTATTATTATTAGAGATAGAAGAAAGTTACACAGACTAAAGTTGTTTATAATCACATGCTCCATTTTCTAAAAATATTTTTCACTATACAGGATGTTCCAAATAAGAGTGGCAGACCAAAGTTGTGTTTTTTTAAATAGAACACCCTATATATCATTGCATTTTTGGATACTACGTTAGATTCTAAGCAGAAAAGATACCTGGCAGCATAGGCCTAAATTTGATAGTTTTTGAGTTATGAGCAATTAAAGAAAAAAATTGACGTTTGGGGATCGAGACAAAAAACTCGATATCTTTCTCAAAGAACAACATTTCTTGCTGAATTTTTTAACATAAGATGAGCAAATAATGTAGAATCTGATAATAATCTTGAAATAACATTTTTTTATACAGGGTCGTCAGTAAATCTATTCAAAGATTCAAAACTTCAAACATAACTAACTTCAGAATTTTAAATCAGACACCCTGTATATTTTTTATTAAGTCGATTTAGAATTATATTCCCTTTCAAATGATATATGGGTTCCCTATACCTAAACTTTATATTTTAGAAGATAAATTGAATTAATGCCTTTACCTCTACAATAATTTTGAGGGTAACTTGAATTTTGCAAAGCTGGCCTTGACAAAATGATGCTGTCAAATTAGTTCTATTGTAGCCATTACTGACAACAAACGTCTTAATTTCACCTTATCAAGTCTATTAACCATAAATAAATAAGATTAATTCACAAACATAAATATTCTGTGCCTTTGGTTTACTAGTTTTATCTTTTCTACAAATAAATTTGGCATTTATGTGGATTCTTATATTTTGATTCACCATAGAACAATAGACAGATAGGTAGTAAAACATTAATCTTTATTCAGTTAATTAACTGTTCAAAATTGCCACCATTCTGTTGAATACACATTTGGATACGCTCATGAAACCCCCTGTTTACGTCAACCAACATTTCAGGAGTAACCATTGTGACAGCTTCTTTTATTCTGTCTACCATATCCTCTCTGGTTGTGGGAGGTGTCCGATACACGATGCTTTTAATAAATCCCCAGAGGAAATAGTCCAGCTTTGTTAAGTCTGGTGATCTTGGTGGCCAAGGAAAGGGCCCCCCACGACCTATCCACCTGTTTGGATAATTTCGGTTCAAAAAACGCCGAACCTCTAAACTATAATGAGCTGGGGCACCGTCGTGTTGTATAAACATATTTCTTCTTATGTCCAGCGGTACATCTTCCAACAACTTCGGCAAAACGTTAGACAAAAAATTTAGGTACACTTGTCCCGTCAAGAGACCATCAAAGAAGTATGGGCCAATAATCCTTTGGCCTAGTATACCAGCCCAAACATTAATACTCCATTTATGCTGTGCATCTACTTGCCATACAAAGTGAGGATTTTCGTCGGAGTAATAGTGAAGATTGTGCCTATTAACATGTCCATTTTTATGAAATGTCGACTCATCAGAAAACAAGACAATGTTGAAAAAATTCCGATTATGGTTTATCTTATCCATTGCCCACTCACAAAAATCCCTTCTCCTTTGGAAGTCATCAGCATTCAATTCTTGTTGTAGGTGGATATGGTAAGGGTGGAATTTTTGCTTTTTAATCACTCTTCCCACCGAAGACTTGCTTATACCTAACAATCTGCTTATGTCTCTAATACTTCTATGTGGATCCTCCACAACAGCTGTCATTACCTTCATTTGATTTTCATCGTTCAGAATAGGCTTCACTTTGGTACGCTTTTTATAGACAATACACTTTTGATTATCAAGTCTCTCCATTACTCGCTTGAATGCACTGGGTTTTGGTGCTCTTCTTTCTGGATATTTTTGTTTGTAAACCCGAGAAGCCAAGAGACTGTTTTTGGAACACTCTCCCATTACAAGAACCATATCCACCAGCTCGTCCTGACTGAAGTTCATTTTCACTTATAATTCTTAATATAGGTAGATAACGTTTGTCAGTAATGGCTACAATAGATCTAATTTGACAGCATCATTTTGTCAAAGCCAGCTTTGCAAAATTCAAGTTACCCTCAAAATTATTGTAGAGGTAAAGGCAATAATTCAATTTATCGTCTAAAATATAAAGTTTAGGTATAGGGAACCCATATAACATTTAAAAGAGAATATAATTCTAAAACGACTTAATAAAAAATATACAGGGTGTTCCATTTAAAATTCTGAAGTTATTTATGTTTGAAGTTTTGAATCTTTGAATAGATTTACTGACGACCCTGTATAAAAAAATGTTATTTCAAGATTATTACCAGATTCTACATTATTTGCTCATCTTATGTTAAAAAATTCAGCTAGAAATGTTGTTCTTTGAGAAAGATATCGAGTTTTTTGTCTCGATCCCCAAACGTCAATTTTTTTCTTTAATTGCTCATAACTCAAAAACTATCAAATTTAGGCCTATGCTGCCTGGTATCTTTTCTGCTTAGAATCTAACGTAGTATCCAAAAATGCAATGATATATAGGGTGTTCTATTTAAAAAAAACACAACTTTGGTCTGCCACTCTTATTTGGAACATCCTGTATAGTGGAAAATATTTTTAGAAGATGGAGCGTGTAATTATGAACAACTTTAGTCTGTGTAACTTTCTTCTATCTCTAATAATAACAGCGCTATCTTTCGAGAACACAGTGGTGGGACACCCTGTATACGTACGTAAGATCGTAAGAAGTTATACTTCTTTGGAATAAGAAAATAAAAATCTTTCTTCAAATAAGTAATAGATATATATTTTCCTATATATTGAACTAAAAAATTTTCAAAAAAAAACAGATTTTGAAATTTAGAAGAAAATTTCTGTCCATTTACAAAAAAAGTTACAGAAGTTTAAGTTGTGCGCATCGTATAAATTGACCTTCATCATCAACTATAACTTCAAAATGATTTATGCGCATTTCGGGCGTCGCAACTCGGGCGGAATCATAAAACCTTCGCATCTCGGGCGTAACATGAGCAGGTATAACTAACTAACTAAATTTGTTCGCAACTCGGGCATTCAGTTCTAGGCCGCTCAAGTTGGTACTGTTGGTAGATAAAATGAAGGTTAGGGTAATAAGGATCGTCATCAATTCGAATCTAACATTTAAGTAAAAACTCTATAAGCTAATGGGCTATAAGTATAATCGCCTAACAATCATTCCAAATTTAAGGTTAGAAATGATAATTATTAGATGTCAGTTCTTTGTCTGTTTGTTGTTAATACTGATGAACACTTTGAAAAAATCGGTATCAAATAAGGTTAATTATCATTGTGATATTCTAATCAAAAAAAAAAAAATGCAAATTTTAAACGCACATTTTATTTAGTAAGATTTTATATCATGATAAAAAATTTACACAAGTTTTAATGGAATATTAATTAATCAAATTTTATAACATATTTCAAGTTTTGAAGTGTCTTTCCACTTGTAAAATCGTCGACTATTGCATTCAACTGCCTATCAAGAATTGTGTATTTATTAGAACTCTTTCGGAGACTTATATGTAAATCTACTAGATTTTTGGTTAAATTTGTACATTTAATGTCTTCTTCTATCACTTTAAGCAATTCATATATATTCGGATTTGCTTTTCCAATTCTCTTGTTGAGGCGATTGTGCCAGCCTTCAACTGCATTAGTGGTTCTATGTCTTTCTTTATGTACTACCCATATTAAATCTTGCTCCAACCATTGATCGACGAAGTGGTCATTGAATTTTTCCACTTGTGGGTCACTAGGTGCAGTTTCCATAATGTTAAGCCATGCATCTGGCACTATATACTCTGGCTTAAGTGCACTAGCCGCACATAATCGAATATGATCCCGAACTTCCTGGTTTTCTTTGTATGTTGTTACCAACCCCAACCCCTTTCGCCATAAAGCTTGATTGAAGTGGAAGTTGCATCCCTTTATTATAGTCTCGGGAAAAACTTCTTTAATGGCATTAATCGCAGCTTTTTCATAATCAATATGAATTTTTTTTGGTATGAATCTAGGCACGTAGTGTTGAATCAATCGAAAAAGTCTTTTGTAAGTATTTTGATGTTTGTTCGGCAGTAAAGAATACGCCCCAGGAACAATTATAGTCGATTGGTCAGTGCTATGTAAATCTACATGTATTGTGTATAGTTGATGGAACAGTGAACAACAACTTTTGAAAGTTCCGTCCATAAAAAATTCAGTTTCATCCATCAGCAATTGTCCTCTCATGTTGGCAAAAACGATAATACGTTCCTCATTATGCTCTATTTCTGGTCCAGTTGTTGATAGTTTTGAAATTCCCAAGGCCTTGTGTCTCTGTCTATATAATGTGTCTTTGACAGACATGAATGTTGGAATTTTAACAACTAGATCCAATCCGGCATCTTGTAATTTTGTTACTTCCTGACTGTAGATTTGTGGCACTGGAACATTTTCTTCTCGAGCACGTTTTTTTGCTTTAAACAAGGTACCTTAAACCTCATTTCTAGCAACATTAGGAACACAGGAATGAGCTTTTTCTCGCAACACTTCGTTGCTTTCACTTGTTATAATTGCACCTTGGCATGGACGTTTCATGCAGATCCAACGTTGTGTTAAATCCTTGTTTTTGGACTTTAGGGAATACTTATATCCCGAAAATAATATTGCAGGTTTACCCCGTTCAGTTTCCATAGCTTCCATAGCTCGAATTAGTATTTTTACTCAGAATATTTTATCAAGAATGAAATGTAGTCAACCGAGGTCCTTATTATACGTATTTGGTACCTAGCTTTGTAGTTCATTAAGGTTGTTTAGTCTTAACATAACACTTTTAAATTCCAGGTACCTGGTAATTACAGGGATATTGACTGCCCTCTATCAACTATAAATCTGTGATTTTCATGAATTTAGTCAGTTTAGTGAAAGTTAGTTAATCTATTATTGTTATAACAGGTATCACTTACTTCACGTAATTAAGGTAAGCAGGTATATGAAAATATTACGCCCGAAATGCGAATTATTAAAGTACCTCACTTTTAGGGACGCCCGAGTTGCGACGCCCGAATTGAGAACATACCCTTCAAAATATATCAAATTGTGATAAATAATAGATAATAAAAACATACCAATAAATAGAAAAGTAAAGTTAATATAAAATCGTCCAATTCGAACACAAAGAAAATCAAGATTCCGCATCTGTCACTATCATTAACTTTACGCTTTTTTCCACTTTTATGAATAAACCATTACCTTACTTAAAATATATGATAATTACTTACAAAAAAGCGAACCTGAAATACTTTGAATCGAATACGTCTCACATCTCTGAAACGCCTTTTATGTGCAGCAAGTGTAATTTATATAAAAAATCGCATTACATTTTTATAATAATTATAAAATTAATGACAGGTAAGTACCAATTATGGTTGCTATTTAACCCCACAAACGGTAGAAGATATAATCAACCCTCTATTAACCTGCTTTTAATGATTTTAATGATATAACTAACACTGGTTTGTTTTATTATCCACCTTAAGCACGGTAATTTTGGAAATTGAAATAAGTGGCTATTTTAACTGGCTATAAAGATACCCCAATTAGGTGCTGTGGCACAAGAACTAGTTAAGTTGAGTAACAGGCTTCGGTTTAGTTCATATAAATCCTAATAAAAATAGCTGTAGATGAATCTTTGATGATAACTGGTTAAGTAGTTTTAATATGGTCATTAATTTTCATTTAGTGGTAAGTTTTATTTGAAATTCGATATCGGTTTTAAATGTTATAAATAATTCTAATCTTAGTGTGCCACTTTAATGATTAACTGATTAAGTATTGTTTATGCTTTGTCATTTTCAAATAACAAATAATTCAGACAGTTTAGATGTTTAGAAGAACTAAATGTTGAATGGTGAGTTTGCATTTTTGCTTTCCTGTCTTCAAAGATTGTGCAAAATTGTGTTATTGTTTAAAACAGCGATTTTTAGGTAACGACAGTGATTACTTGATCCTTAACTCCTTAAAAAAATGTCTTTATGTGGATCTGATATCTTGTAAATGACAATTCCCCAAAAAGGGCGTAAATCCCCTAACTAGCTCAAGAGGTCGTGGCTTCTTCAAAGAGTTTTATCAATCCTCCCCAAACATGAAATATAAGGCCGCCAGAGTACAAACTAAACAAATTATACGCAAACACATGTTTAAATGATTTATTTGAATTAATTATTTAAATTAATAATAAAAAAAGAGTGTGCGTGTAACCTTTACTGAAATTACACAGTTACTTCCATCAGAATCTTCCGTTAGAATCTAACGTTAGAGTTACCCCTAGTCGCGCCTAAAGAAGCAGGGGGGGTGCAAGCGCACCCTCTTGCACACTGCTGCCGGCGCCCATGCAGAATCGTGTTAGGTATTTTGTATTAGGTTTTGTTTCCGGTTTCTGTTATTAGAATGACGTCACGTCCGTTAGAATAACTGAGTTACTCCTAGTGTCACTAAAGAAGTTTGACTTCAAAAAATTTGGTTTATCAGAATATTAATTTGGTTAATAAAAGTTTTTCAAATCAATTTTATCTGCTTCAGCAGTTCTGCCTCTGTTGTTATCGGGACAGTTTCTCCTGGGAAGAATTTTTCACAATTTCTATATTAGTCGTAATCAGGGTTTCCAATGTGTTCTGCTTTCTCCACAAAATGGCCAAAATTTGGTGTCGCCCCAAAAAAATACGTAACTCTAACCTCGCCCTCTTTACAGATATAGATTGACCTTGTATCTGAAAAGAAGGTCCCACCAAGCAATCGGATAGTAAAATGATCTTAAAATTCTAATCGCAGCGCGAAAGAAGGACAGTTATACAGTAACACCAATAGCAATATAATTTATAATTAAAGCGATTACATTAAAATGAAACTCACCGAATGTAGGCCCAGAAACAATAGTCTGGTGAGTTCTTTAAGACTAAAACTATCCGATAGAACGTTACAATATTTAAACGAGCAATTCTTGTATAATAATCAGAATATCGGAACGATTTTCATGAAATTAAGTATTCAAGAAAGATTTCGAGGGCGATAAACCGATCTAACCAGGTTTAACTTTTAGAAAACGTTACAATAAACTGAGAAATATGACTCTGCCTATTGACATCTTTTAGCGAATTATAGTACTACTATTAGTTCTTTTTAATTGGGAGTAACTAAATGATTTATCGACTCAGCAGCACTAAAGCTACTTCTGTTTACTTTATTTAAAGTTGAACTAAGAAAATCAATTGTTCTAAACAATATAACTTAACGAAACTGCGACTCTTCTTAAGAATACTTTGAAAAAAATCGTCATCAAACACAAATAGGTCAAATTTCGTGCATTCAAGAAATCCTTCCTAAAAATAATCGGGTTTTGACTAGTCCCACACGTGCTGCTAAAGTATAAAAGTTGCTTGCAAAACTTGACTAACTTTATACGAGCAGAAAACTCGATCATCCAGATTGGTACTTATTACGTTAGTTAGATCAAACATTTAAGTAAAAAGGTAGTAAATCTAATGAGTGGATTGAAACTGTTTTTTTTCTTTTCCCTTAATTTTAATTGGTTGATATCCGGTGTGAGTTGAATTTGAAGAGAGTTGCAGTAAAGTGCAGTATTTTGTTTTTCTATAGCTGCATACTCGTAGTTTGATAATCCTGTTTCGCACAAGTATATTGTTGGGAACAAGAGAAGAACATTCAGGATTATTTTCAAAGGCATTGGATATTCATCAAGGACTCTACACCAAAAATATCCGGTTTGATAGGAGAGAGTTAAAGTCTCATATCAAGTTCGGTGTTCAGTTTATTGCGGTATTTTGTTTTCAGAGCGGCACAGATTGAAAATTCTGTTCGCACAAGTATGTTGTTGGGAACGGGAAAAGAACATTAAGGGCCGTTTTGAAAAGCATTTGACGTTGATTACAGATTCCACACGAAAAATCGTTAAGAGGTTTCGTTGTAGACAATGTCTCATTCATACTCATGACTGATGACATTTCCACAAAGGACTTTTAGATCTCGTTTGACATACTTGCATATTAGGTAAAAAAGGATTTTAAATTATTCAATATTGCACCAGTTCTTGGATATCATCTTGAAACAGTTCTGTGTTGCTATCGCTAACAAATTCACTAAGTGGCGTAACGCTTTCTATTTCTCTCTTACCAACGCAAATAAATTAAGAATCTAATTTCTTTTAGACAGTGATTTGGTTATAGACATCGTTTGTCTGTTTACCTTGTAAAAATAAATTAAATTCGTTTAATTTTTGAAAGATATCCACTGGAAAGGACAGTCTTATTATATCATTAAAATTATTTGAAAAAAAAAATTTTATGTAATTCCTTTGTCATTTCAAATAGCATTGTTAAAGTTTTAACGTGAGATAGCCATCGCCAACAGTGTTGTATGTTTGCTCTTATAATCTTTACACAATAATCAGAATTTCAGGGGTCCAAACCCAAAACTAATTTCAGATTTAAGGGTAATATCATCTTTGTTGGCAATAACCGCTTGGATCTGTCATAGCAGGTAATCTACTACTAAAGTGTTGTAATATTCGGGGGTGAAAGAGTGATTTTTGGGTTTAATGTGGGAACGATAAGTACGCTTCATCCACAGCAAATTTCAGTTTTGTTGGTATTTGCTGCGTTGTAAGTGCCTGTCTATGCAATAAGGTGCTTTTTTTCTACGTGAGGTTGCTCCTGTTGTTTTGCCTGCCATTCTCTTAAATCCATCTGGAAAAATGTCGATGTAATTGTTGCAATTAAGATTGTTTTCTTAACAAATATATTCATCTAGCTAAAATTTTTATCTCCTAGGTAGCGGTGAACACATAAGACTTATTCATATGTATATCTTACAATAACTAGCAATATGTCGAGACCATCGAATCAGTCCACGCATTAATTTTCATGACGAATTGTGCTTTTTTTAAACATGTAAAAGTTTTTTTCACATAGCTTACCAGATCATGAATTCATTTGATAGCGATAAAGTGGCGATGTGTTTCGCTGTTTTATCGTCGAGCATATATTTTTTGTTATGTCTAACACACATAGTTTTATCAAATTATCAGTGATAGTGTGTCGCTTCACCTCCTTGTGAAATGCGATAACTAACAAAATACGATGACGATGCCACCGTGGCTTTTTCATTGTTGGTTTCTGTTGTATGTTTCATGTTTTTTTGACTTTTCAAGGCTGCGAACATTTTCTTCGCGTAAAGTATTCTTTACTTAAGATATCCAGATATATTTGGGAATGAGGTCGAAAAAAAATATGCCTCAAGGATTTACGTTATCAAAGATCAGCTAGCTCAAAGATGTTTTTCAAAAAAGAGAGGTGCAAAGCGTCCTAAAGTTTGTCGAATGATCTGTTTTTTAGACTTATCCGTATATTACAATAAGAAAATTTGACGTGACAACAATTATGTAACATTGTAACCTCTTTTTTTTTAAGATGTTAAAGGCTCGTTTTATCGAGGTTAACAAATGCGAACGGCACTCAGGGGGTAGGAGGAGAGCGAGCGTGGATTCGAACGAGCTCGATGATATTGTATTAAAAAGATATAAGGGGATATATTTACTAGAAAAAAAGAAAAGATAAACGAATTTAAAGGGGACTAAAAAGAAAATGAGAGAAATGATGAAGTAGGGAAAGGTAAATGGGCGCCACTTATTTTTTTATCATATGGACGGGGAAATATAAGAAACCCAGATGGAAAAAAGATTTGATTATGTGAATAGGATAGGATAATTAATAAGTTGTTGTAGATCAAGTTAAAATTAGAAAGATATAGGAAATATAAGATAAGATACGGTAAAATTGAGTAACCCGGTAGATGTTCTTGTTAAAACTTTAAATTAAACACTTTTATTGGCAAAGCTAGAAAGAGAAAGTCATACTTACTTTTTTCTTACTTATCACAACAGCTCCATTTATGTTAATGAGACAAAAATGAATTCAAAAGTTAAGATTTATGATTTAAATACGTCTCATTCTTATTGTTGATGAAACTAGATCAGAATAACTTACACCAGGTCAGAAATAAAACATATAAATAAACAATAAACAATATTTATTACTGAGAGTAGTAATAAGTCAGGTGTATGGACGAAACAATAGACATATAAAATATCAACAAATTAAATAAGGTAAAATACAGTGAAACACACTAGTGTTTAATCACATATAGAAATAATATTACACATCCAATAACAGCTAAGTAATTTTATATTGTTATTTTTGTGTACCCATTTAAGCAGAATGTGAAGTGAAAGAAATTTTAAGAGTATCAAAATATAAAAATTCGAAAAGAGGTTGACCTTAAAGGCCATCCTTGCAACTTCCCGCTAGTTTTAACCGCAAAGCTATAGTAACGTGACGTATTTTGACGTTTTTGACTTTTTTTGAAATGTTTAAAAAGCCATAACTTTTTAACGCCTTATTCGATTTTGATGTTCAAGATGGTATTCGACGCAGTTTTTTGAGACCTAAAAACGTTACTAGGAGTGCAAAATCGATTAGTCAAAAAATCTTTAAGTTATTGAAAAAAAAAACACTTTTTTTGAAATTTTTCGACAACGATATCTCACGAACGAACCAACCGATTTTAATTTGCAAAATGGCACTCGACGTGGCTTTTTAAGCTTAAGAGCTGATTAGGTTATGAAATTGATCGATGCAATAGCCAAAAAGATATGCCCAAAAAACATCATTTTTACCAATTGTTTTTTTCGGTTATTTTGAAATTTCTCGAAATCTACCGGCTCGAATCGGTTCAAACTTACAGGGAATCTAAGTTAGATGGAACTCTTTGGAATGCTTTTTATTTCATTCCGATCGGTCAAGCCGTTCAAAAGTTATAAGAGGTTTACATACATCCACACACACACACACACATCCACACGTACATACAGACATACAGACACCCTCGTAAAAATAGTCAGGGGAGGTTCCTAAGACCTCAAAACGTTGAGATCCGATGAAAACCTGATTTTCGAAAAACAGGGTGAAACCAATAACTTCCCGATTTAAAAAAAAAAATTAATTTTTTTTAGCGGGAAGTTAAAAAAATAATAAATCACTTTTAGCTTAAAAGATTTTTTACTCGAGTAAAGAATGGGGTACCATATAATAGTTTAAGTTAAAACAATTAAGTTAAAAGAAACATTAAGAAATCAAAATTTACCATAAATGTGTTACAAAAATATTTAATCAGACTCTGCGCAACGCTTTCACTGATAACTGAAACAGGTATTCGGTAAACCTTTTCGAATTTTTACACTTTTGGGGTCTGTAGAAAAGGTACCGGTTTTTTTTATAAAAACAGGTAGCACTATGGAGTTTATGATCACTTCTTACGTTAATTACCCACACTTGGATATTATTCATGCGGATTACAATTAAGTTTTTGTTCCAAAGAAATAAATGGTATCCCTTCTTTTTCGGGTAGTTAAGCAAAAGTAATAATATAAAAAACTTACAGTTTGATTCCTAGATAGTATAATTAAATGGGGCCACACCCAATTTATACAATGCGGTAGAATTTAGTTATTCTTCGGTAATAATCGACAGCTTTTTCATCAGAAAGGTTCCATCACTCATTCACTGACTTTAACTTAGTTAGAAACACTAAATAGCAAGTAATTCTTTAAAGATCTTAAGAAAATTTGCCGGGACTTGAATCTAGGGGTTGTACGTATGGTCTTGATCGCACAAAAACCCAAGCTAGACTGATTAGGAAATGGCGGTACTCAGAGATGCTGTGTTTCGCGTCCCCTCATGTAATGTTAAAATCGGAACCTTATTGGCTAATACACCGATCGATATTTTGCTTAGCGACAGAAACCGTTAAAGATGTGCAACGTCTAATAGGTTGAGAATACAGGGCGCTAATAAGTAAGGAAGAATTATGAAAAAAAATAAAAAATTAAATTTTATACTTTTTTCAAACACGCTACAACATATTTGAATAATTTTTTTATCTTCTAATGAATCCAATATGGTTTTCTAACTGTTGCGTTGGTTATATTTTATGTATGGCTTATAGCTTCCATTAAAAGATAAAAACACATGTTTGAAAATATATCTTCTTTATCACTTACTATTTTATCATAAAATAATTTTGTTTTGTTTTTCTTATATTTTATAATTATATTAAGGAAGTTATGTTTGCTACAAGTAAATAGAAAGATAATATAAAAATTATACTACATATTAATAAACTTTACATGCGCTATTATCACTTTTCCCCTTTATAACATTCTAATCTCTCCTTTATGACTTTAGTTACCTAATCAAATATTAATCTTAATCACAATATAAAATTTAACCACCAATAAAGCTTTTTGTTAATAAAAATGTAGCGAAAATAATTCATTCACACTTTACTTCATTCATAATTAAATATATTTGCCTTTCGTTAATCATTAGGTATTCCATTCAAAGTTTTATAATCTTCAGAGTATATCATTAATCATCGTTACTAAATGTGGAATTTAAATGGTGGTTCATCGTCGTGTCATGATTATTCTTTAGTTAGTTCTGTTTATCAGTTATCAATTGCTTTTAGAGTGAGTATATATAATTGAATAACAATAGAAACAGTTAACCCTAAACAGTTAGTTAAAATTGTATCAATCTTTCTTTAAGATATATTCTTATTGAATGTCCTTTGAGATACAATTTATATCGTATTAATAAAGTTGTTTGTTTTTAATTGTAAATGGTTATGTTTTATAGCATTACAAGATTGTAAACAGGTGTGGTCATTCAATAACTCTTTGTATGTAGTTTATAATTATATACTTTGACCTTCTTTCTAATTATCACAAAATCTTCAATTTCATTGTTAATAGTTAGGTATTCATTTTTGTTTAGTCTCTAATTTTTTCATACATTACGATTGGTTTTATTAAAAGATAAGGAGTGCAGAAAATAATAGTCGTGTATATATCTGGCAGTACAGTAGTAGGAATTTGACAAAGATAATTTTTGGTATAATAATAGTAATAATCGGCCTAGAGGCAAGAGAACAAAGCCTTAGAAGCTAGTTCACGAGTTACAGGGTTTGTCCGGAAAGTAATAGGACTGAGTCGATTTAAAAAAAATTATTGAGCCAATTGTTACAATTCTTTAAAAACTTTGAAAATAAGCTCCTTCTGCGTCGATGCAGCGCTGCCAGCGCGATTTCCAAGCATTGAAGGCGTCACTGTAGGCATTCTCCGGAACAGCCTTGAGAGCCGCGGTGCATGCTGCTTGTATCCCCTCTGCCGTCTCAAAATGCTTGCCTTTCATCGGCCTTTTCAGGCGAGGAAACAAAAAAAAGTCTGGGGGGCACATCTGGGCTGTAGGGCGGCTGCGGAAGCGTTGGGATGCCGGCCTTGGTCAGGTAGCTGTTCACAAGAAAGGCGGTGTGAGCCGGGGCGTTGCGCATGTTCAAATGCATCGTCACAATGTCATAAACCACAGATTTTGGTAAATTTAACATCTGGGCAATTAAACGAATACTTAGTCGACGTTCTAAGTTCAAAACTTTGAGCACACGAGTCACATTGTCGGTGTTTGTCGAAGTCGAAGGTCTTCCAGCACGGTCTTTATCGGCGACCTCTTCCCGGCACTCCAAAAAGGCCTGATGCCACCGAAACACACCACTTCTTGCTAAAGCAACATCTGGGTAAGCCTGCTTGATCATATCAAAAGTCTCTGTCGCAGATTTACCGAGTTTCACACAGAATTTAATCGCGTACCTCTGCTCTAACGAACGCTGCTTTTTCGGCTTGCACCACTCACAGAAACACGTCGCGCGAAAATGCCTGTCCTGACTCTCCAGGTGCTCGGAGACAACCGACCAGCCGCTCGTTCGTTAGCTAGGAACGCCCTATACCGAATCCAGTCGGCGCGTACACGCTCCAAAGTACAGTCGCGGCGGAAGAAAATCAGTCCGGACAAACCCTGTATATTAAGGTATAGTTTGGCTGCAGTACAAACGCCACGCTCCACACTTTTCATCAAATATCTATACCATTGCACTAACAGCCAACCTACTCCGACGACTACTCGCACCACTAGCAGATCTTTACAACTAGACCACTACACTAACTTCCTATATCGTCACCTGGAGATTGACACCAGTGGTATCTAACACTAAAACTACACCACAACCTAGACCAGCTTCTGGTAAAATCTGGTGACACCAAAAGATTCATTGTCCTCCAATGTTATCAATACGTGCAGTGCAGAATTGTATCAGCACTTTATCTTAGGGTTTCCAAAAGATATTATCGTTTTATTATTTGTCTTTAGTTGTCACAACTTTGTACTGTGCGTACCGATACTGTTGACGAAAATGAATCTTTTGAGAGTACTGGGATGTACCAGAAGTGGGTCCATATTATGGTATGGTAGTGGTGTTCCTACTAGTCTTAATGTCCAGTTGAAGATGTGAAGTAGTCTTGTTGTTAATATCTGCTGGTGGTACGACCAGTCATCAGAGTAGCTCGACGGTTGGTGGAATAGTCACTGAACACCTGTTCCGCTTGCTTTACTGCATGGAGGTTGGTATTTCCACTGAACTTGTAGTGATATCAACATATTTCGTGTGATTTTAGCGTGCAGCTGTAGATTCTTCTTCGGGAGTTCAAAGACTGTCTTTGTGTATTGCGTCTTTAGTTCAGCGTCCATTGTATTTTCGTGTTGAATTGGTTGGATCATCTGCGGATTTGAAGCACAGTTCTACTGCTTTGGCTTTGGTTTGCCAACCAACATTGCTCGTATTGATTCTTTGAGGTTTTGTAGGAATTGTGACATTTTTCAGTTCTTTACGTTCTAGCAATTGTCTCATTTTGTCCTCGTAGGATTCGATGAGTCTTTTGATCAACTTAACCTTTAGTTTTTCGGATTTCTTTTGGAATGGCGTTCTGGTTAATATTTCTTTGACTTTTTCTGCGTTCTTTTATTTTCAATTTATACTAAATAATATAAAACACATTTTTTTAAAACTAAAAATAGAAATAAACGGTAAAGTTCAAGTCAAGTGGTGACAGTAATAACCTCTAACTTGCTCTTTCACTTGAGTTTCAAATAAGTTATCAAATAAAAAACTTAGTAGTCGTGGCACTGATCGATAATGAGTTGTATAAAATATTTTTTCGATATATCGGACTCTCATAACATTGTGATTACATTTTTTACAGTATTTTATATGATTTGATCTAATTTTTTATTAAATTTCCTGGTTTTTCGTGTATAGTTTGGAAACTTTTCACAATTCATTAAATTTGTCATTTACTGAAGTAGGTAATTACCAATTTTCAGCCAAATAATGCAATTGGTTTTTGACATACAATTTTTTTTAAAAGTACCTACATCAGAATTATAATAAAATGAACAAAAGTATACAATAATTCATTATTTAACATATTTTTTTTTTATTTTTTAGCTCATAAAATCATTTTAATACCATATCCGTGTGGATTTCACCTCAAAATTGAATGTTATAGATATTGGAATCCCCTATCTTTAAATTCCTAGAAATGCCGCTAAATTCTCAGAAAATATGTAGGTCAAACTAAAATTCCAAGAATATAAACGACCTCCGGTTTGTTTATGTTTTTGTATTGGCTGAAAGTCGGCCATCTTGGAATGGGAGGAGTTGTTTTGACAACCGTGGAAAACTGTCATTAATAATAATTCTATTAAAAAACAATGCTAAAATACTAATTAGGTGTTTTTTCTGTTAAAAAATCAATTAAAGACAATTAATAATGATTATTTTTAATAATAAAAGGGTTTTTAAAGACTGTCAATTGCTTATTTTAAGGTACAAAGTGTTTCTTGACAGGTGAATGTCACCTGTTTAAATTGGAGGATTTGATCACCTTTTACAAGTTTACATTGTGATGACAGTTATTATTAAAACGGTATTTTTGATTCTTATATATTTATTTTTAATCTTAAAATAGTTTTATTACTCCAGTATAGTTTTATCATTAATTATTTGACAAAAATATCCAACGACGTCGACTTTTGTCATGCCCTATAATTTAATGAAAATCATTGATTTCTAAATGTATAATGTCAAAATTATGTTATAATAGTTGATTTAATTGGATTATTTACTCCCTTTAATTATGTTTATGTCAAAATTTATACTAAATTATTATTAACATAATTACGATTAAAGCGGTACGTAGATATTACTAATTTAGATTTTGTTTACCATAAAGCTCAGTAGCTTATTTGGACAAGCGCAGGGTTGATACTTGCGCGTAGGCTATCGTTTTTGGATCGAATTTGGGGAAAAACAGTTCTTTTTTTTTTTAAGTAACACGCTTTTTTTAACTTCACCTGTATGTATGTATGTATGTATGTATGTTGGTTTGTTTGTAACTCTCCACTCCGCGGCTGCTGCCTAGTGCGCGGTTTGCGCATGTCTGCAGTTTGGGCTAATATTTCGCTCATCTTTAATCTATGTACCGCTTATCGTCAAATTTTATTAACTGGGTGTGTAGCTCAGATGGTAAAGCGTTCGCTTAGCATGCGAGAGGTACCGGGATCGATGACTGGCAACTCCATTTTTTTTTTGTTCTGATTAATTTGGTAAAGATGTGATTATTATTTTTAAATATATAAGACTACCCGTATTACATCAACTTTATCGTAAAAAAGATGACGAATAAATTCAAGGTCGCTATTTCATATGGTTTCATCCAAATTTTCGAATTAGCACTTGTTTTAATGTTCATCAAATTTTATTGTGAACTTTAACAAAAGACAACAATAACAAATTTTGTAACACGAATGTGTTTGATGGTTGATTTATTAATAGTTAATTAATATTCGAAGTTTGATGTGAGTTTTTTTTTTATTTTATTAATCAACTTCACCTGTATGTATGTATGTATGTATGTATGTTTGTTTGTTTGTTTGTAACTCTCCACTCCGCGGCTGCTGCCTCGGGTGAGTCCCATATCGTTATTTTTAGTCACTACCTCCCCGTGCCGGGAGTGGGTAATAAACAATACGTTTAATTATAAACGATATGAATGAAATTGTCTTAGAATTAATCTAACAATTCTTTAGATTTCACAATAGTAATTTTTTTTCCAAGTTCTGAAAACAATACGTTTAATTATAAACAATATGAATACAATAAATATAATTTGAGAAATCAAAAAAACACGGTTTCAAAGCATTTCCAACTAAATAAACGAATAATGATTGAGTAAGGGGCTTGTAATCGTCACAGCAAATTAACGAATCTATTGAAATAAAATAAATTGGACTAAAAAGTAAAAAATAAATATAGTTTAAAAAAACTAAAAAACACGCTTTTATAAAGCATGTTTCTGAAAAACATCGAACTAAAAAGTTAAAAATAATTTTCAAAATAAAATTAAAACAAAAATAAATGAAAAGTACTAGTATTATTGTGAAAAAAGCGTGGGCGCTGCATACCATATTTTTCAAATGTCAAGCGCCCACGCTTTTTCACAATAATACTAGTACTTTTCATTTATTTTTGTTTTAATTTTATTTTGAAAATTATTTTTAACTTTTTAGTTCGATGTTTTTCAGAAACATGCTTTATAAAAGCGTGTTTTTTAGTTTTTTTAAACTATATTTATTAGTTTTTCGCTGCTTAAAATATGGAATCAATAAATATTATTTTATGTTTTAATCAAAATAATAAGATCTGATCATTCAAAAAAGTTCTGATGGAATTTTAAATTGTAAAGAAACGAAAGGTTCAAGTTATCATTACTTGCTTTTTGAAATTTTTCCAGCAATCAAACTAATTTTCTTGTTATAGAAAACACTTTTGTAATTTTTTTTAGATAATTTGTCTTCGTATTCTATAAAAATAATTGTTACAAAATACTAATTTGTACGTTTTACATGTGTAACGAGCTAAAATGAGTGCAAGTTTTTTTACTTTTTTCGCACAGAAGATAATTAACTCAGACAGCTTGGTGCTTTTTGTCGCCTTTCGATGTTCGAGAGCGTTTGCTTTTCGACTATGTAATTATTTATAATAACAGAACCTGTTGCGGACATTTATTAGGTAAATAAATTAAGTATTACGGATTGAAATGACACCGACCAGTTTACATTATCACAAAAGTATTTCAGGTCACTTGGCAGTGGATAATTATTCGAAAATAATTTGTGTTAAATGGAGTTAGAAGGTAAATGTGTTTGTGTTATTCTTATACACATATTTTAAGAGAGTTGATTTTGTAGAGAGGAAAAACAATGTGTGAATTAATAGTTTTAATTTCTATTTACATACTCTCACATAAGATATGCATTGATCTAAAAAAACTAAGTGGGTACCTACATGTTGAGTCTAAAATAAAACAGGAAGTTCATTATATACGTAAGAGTGAAGTATTTTGAAGTCCCGAAATGTAGAAAGAAACTGCTGGATCCTACATCAAGATAGATATTTACTGGGTTGGCTGTTAGCCTGTATCACTGCGACCTTTCCAGATCTATTGTGAACACCCATTATCTCTAGAATAGGATTAGAGCACCTTGTCCAGCCCTACCCTCTTATTAAAACTTAATAGCCTTGGCAGTGGCCTCTCCGCATAACTTGGAGAAGCCGGTTTCTCATCTTCCAATACCAGATACCGCGTCCTTAAAAGGCCTTCACATTGACATATGACATGAAAAGCGGTTTCCTCCTCCTCTTGGCAGTATCGACAGATGTCTTCATCTGCCAAGTTCAGCTGACTCAGTAAACTTCGCCGATTGTCCCTTTATGAAGACTTTGGCTTGTCGCTTGCCCGATGATTTTGCTCACCATTTCTGGGCCTTCTTTAGCCTCCAATTTATCAATGGCTGCCTTTTTAAATAAGTCAGCAACTCCACCGAATGGTTCCGGGCCAATCATTGGGATATTAGCTCCCGCATGGGCCAATTCATCAGCCTTCTTATTGCCTCAAAACCCTAAGTGTCCTGGTATCCATGCCAGTGTCAGAGAATGTTAACTTGCGGCATGTGCCAGGGACCTAACGCAGTCCCACACCAGCTGTGAGCTTATTGGTGCCGAGACTATCGCCTTTAGAGCTGACTTACGATCTCCGTTGCACATTGTTGTATGGCCATTACTTTAGCCTGAAACACTGTGGCATAGGCACCTAGATTTAGTTGGACTTTTATCCCGTGTCCTCTACTATATATATCTGACTCTGTGTCTTTCTCAGTCTTTGAGCCATCGGTATACCAGATTGACTCCCCTTGGATTGGGGGCCTACATCAAGACCACGCGCCGATTTATAACGCGGTGTCTGTCAGGAACTATTTGGTCAAAAATAAGGTCACAGTCTTGGAATACATGCCATAGCTTTCTTACTTAGCACTCTGCGACTTCTACCTGTTCCATAAATCAAATTCTGCTTGAAGGGAACCCGCCTAGACTCTATAAAAGATGTAAAATAAAAATCAGCGCAGCGACTCAACAACCTCTCAGAAGATGACCTGCAGCACTGCTTCGTACAGTGAAAGATTAGCATGGGGAGGTGTGGTGATGCGGATGGAGAGTAGAAGAAATGAAAAATTGCAAAATAAATGTGTTACTACATAGTCTCCAAACTTAATTGCTAGATCTCGTATATATTACAAAAAACCCTTCTCGAAGCCAGTGGATTTTCTCGATGATCGGTTAACACAGATATTATGTTAAACCTTCTAAAAAGGGTCCATTCTAGTATATTCTCGAGCTCGTGTCGGAATTTGTTCCCTACGGTATAATTATTATATTTACTTCCCAATTTAGATATTAAATCTGTACTTTTCTAATTTTAGTGGCTCATAAAGTATGTTTTTAATATTATTTTATATAATTTAATAATTGCTTACTGTAAATTACACAACTATTAGTTGTGACATTACTAATAGTTTAAAATACTAATAAAATTACATAAGAAAAGTTATGAGCAGAAACTTTGATGTACAATTTAAGTTTTAAAACTTTTTTGTGATAAAAATCGAAGCAAATACCAAATTCTAGAAGGCAATAAAATATAAAAATAAAGGAGTAACAAACTACAAATTAAAATTTGTCGGCTCATTGTGAGAATGGAACCATAGTTCCATCGATAATTTTTTTAACTGCCCCCTATTAAAGACAATATAATTAATTTATTTTATTAACATGAATTGTCACAGTTATTAAGTGGGTTAAAACTTTTACTACTTGTCATAAATTCCATAAATAGAAACATAAATTCCATATAAATTGGTCTAAATTATTAATTCTCTGCTTCTTTATGTCCCACTTCTCCATCAATAAAAAAAAATAAACCAATAAGTGTTATATAACAAATTTTCTTTATAAAACACATTCAGACTATGTTTATTGTATCGATATGGCGCCTACCTTGAAATTTTTTTTATAATTTAAGCAAATTTTATTTTAATTAATTTAGTAATTAAATACAAACATAAAGTGTGATAAATTAGTATTACTTTTTTCTATGCTACTAAGTCATCTACTTTTAACATTAGCATAAGCAATTATCTGCGTCATGTAAAATACCGAACCAAAAGCATGAGGCATGGCACTAATTAATACATATCTTCTTTATTCTGTTTGTTACCAGCTGGAGGCTGAGCCATAAAATGCAATTATTCAAATCGAAGACTATAAAAATAGTTAAATAGAACAAAATGCGAACAGAAGAAGCTAAAAATAGGTGCTTAACAAAGAGGTTTTTACATTGTAATCAATTATAAGCTCGAGGTGCTCGAGGTAAAAGCGCAGTTTCGCGAGAAAAAAAGGGATAAAAAGATATCTGAAATATTATATATTGTAAATTGTACAATTTAGTATAATCTAAAGAAAATACTAGAAAATATCTGCGAAATTAATACGACAAGAAAAATTAATTGGTGATAATTGGTAGGAATGATCACAAAACAAAAAGATTAGAGGAAAATATTTAGTTTCGAATCAAGAAAAACAATAAAACAAAAAAAAGATTTTAATAAGGAATGTGTTCTTCTCTTGCATTCAGGATGGCTCTATCGGGTCTTTCCATACTGAGGATAAAGTTATGCAGATCTTCTTCAGGAATCGCCATCCAGCTCTGTTAAAGAGCTTGAAACAGCTGATTGCAATTTTAAAATTGAGTCTGGTCTTGAAAAACTCTTAGCTATATTCCATGCATGCTCAATAGAATTTAGATCGGGCGATTGAGCTGGTCTGGGCAATACTAGAATATTCTGCTCTTCCAAGAAATTTCTTGTCACTTTGGATGTATGTGAAGTAGCATTGTTATGCAGCAAGGTAAAATCAGGACCAATGTTGCGCGTAGAAAATTTGTAACGTAGCGCTCTGATTACAAAAAACGATCCAGTAGTACGAGTTCAGTTCTACTGACAAGCAAAATTTCTGCTCATACCATAATTTTGCCTCCTTTGTAGCTGTTAACCTCTTGTATATGTTGCATTCGATTTCTTGCCCCAGGTTCTTTCCATACGCGTACCCCTTGAGAATCTGTATACAAACCAAACCGAGATTCATCAGTAAAAAAACATTTTGCCATTGATTTTGCTCCCATATAACATGTGCCCAACATAGACGACGATTTAAAGGTTGGCATCTTCAAGGTCTTGGGCTGATTAAATTATCTTTTCTTAACCTTCTGTAAATGGTATTTCTGAAAAATTCACATTATGAGCTCCACGGAGATGATTAATTAACTGCCGTGCCGTCTCCGTGCGATTTCTTCGTGTTTCTAATTGAACATATCGGTCCATATCTTTGATGGTCCTAATTGCCTTTCTCGAACTCTTCCCGTTTCACGATAACCAGTCCAAAGACGTGAGATAACTTTTTGAGCTTTTGCCACATTAATTTGGCGCATTCATGCCTCAATTATCCCCACAGCCCTCAACATTTCTTTTTCGGCCAAATGACGAATCTTAATCCGAAAAATAGATAAAATGGGAAGATCAAACAGTTAATGCTAAGTGTCCACTTGAGACAAAATCTCGAGAGAAAATCTCGAGATATGTCTCAGGATGATGTCCATTTGAGATCAATTGGGTCTCGAGACAGGCATGGGAGACTCGCTAGTGACTTTTAGTCTCGAAACCAAAACAATTCCGTGTCGACTTGAGATTCGCTGGTGACATTTAGTCTCGAGACCAAGACAATTCCGTGTCGACTTGAGTGTCAACACACACAGTCTACACTGTGTAGTGTCCAAGTGTCGAATTCTTCAAAATGGATTCACGTCAGGCACTAGCTTTTATAATCGCGTATAAGATTGTACAAAAACGAAAAACAAAAATGAAAAAAAAGAAGTGTTGGGTGAGAAATTGGGTGGATCGTCGAATGTACTTGGGAGCTGGTTCAGCTCTAGTAAATGAGTTGCGTTTGGAGGGTGCACAGCAGTTCAAAATTTTTATTCGAATGTCTGCTGTGCAGTTTGAATTGCTTTTAGATTTTCACGATTCCTGTACAACTTATGGTTAACATTTTACAAGAATTCTTTTTCTTCGTACAGAGAACTTAATTGAAAAATTTCGTCATCGACCCAATTTCGCGTACTCATTGTAATAATTATTTATGAAAAAATAGAACAAAAAGTTAAAATAACTTGTAATTTTTAATAACTTTAGTAATTTTAAGTAGTAATAACGTAATAACGTATAGTAGTAATAACGTAGATAATTTTTAATAATTTTTAGTAACGTTTTTAATTTTTTTAAAAACAATCACCACAAGATCACAAGACTAGTCTCAGCTCTTCCGGCACATACAGAAGACTGGAGACTAGATCTCAAGTACAGGAATTTGCATGTCCACTTGTGACAAGCTCAGTCTCGGAGACTTGTCACAACTTGTCTCTGAGACTTCTCTCAGACCCGTATACATTTGTGAGTGCAGTCTCGAGACTGATCTCGAGACTATTTTGTCTCAAGTGGACACGTACCTTAAGATGTATGTATTGAAAGATGTGTAAAGAATATACAAAAGTGGACAAAGTTCGTTACTAGGGATAATAGATAATAGTAAAAAAATCTGTAACTACACTCCTGGACAAAATAAACGCACCAATACAATAAATTCTCACAAAAATTTTATTTTCAAAAATAAATTGATGGAAACGAAATAGAAAGCTACATTTTGCGTAATTTAACAATTCAGAACAATATTACAGGCAAATGGCATTATTGGAATTAAATTTCAACAAACTGAACAATCCATTTTTAAGTCAACGAAAAAGTTAATAACCATTTAGTGACAACACAGTTCAAAGGACGCTAGTATAGAAAAGTAAATAACGTGTGTTGCCTCCTCTACTTCTACTCACCGCATTCATACGCCTAGGCATCCTTCTTATTAAATTTTGAATGGCATCCTGTGGAATGTTTTCCTACTCTGCAAGAACTGCATTTTCAAATTTTCTCAAGTTGGCAAGTGCAGGTACATAGGCTCTAACCCTTCTTTTAAGCATGTCCCAGACATGTTCTATGGGATTCATGTCCGGACTTTTTGGTGGTCACTCAATAAAGGGTATCGGAATGTTATTGAGGTAATCCAATACTTCTCTAGCCACGTGAGGTCGAGCATTGTCTTGCATAAACAAAAAATCATCTTCCAGAAAAGGACCAAAGGGCATTACATGTTCAACCACAATGTTCTCGAGATAAAAATTTGCGTTCATAGATCTGGGTCGAATAGGAACTAACTCTGTGCTAGCCTCATAACAAATACCCCCCAAAACATCTAAGAGCCACCACCACATGGACTCCTTGGAATGATATTACATTGCGCAAATCTCTCTCCTGGTCTCCGCCAGACTCGTTCGCGCCCATCGCGGATTTTAGGCTCACCCTAGTTTCATCTGTAAATAAAACATGTTTCCAATCGTCTACAGACCAATTACGATGATCTCTGGCAAAACGCAACTTTGCAACCCTGTTCTCTCTGGTAAAAAGTCGTGCAGTTGCTGGTCTTCTGCTGTCCAATCCAGCTTCTTTCAACCTCCTTCTGACTGTTCGAGCAGAAATTGCAATATTTCGAGTAGCTTCGAGATCATTTCTTAACAAAGAACTGGTGACTGACCTAGCTCTTAAAGCAGATTGCCTAAGAAAACGATCATCTCTTGCACTAGTGGAGCGATTTCGCCCTTGTCCTGGCCTTCGACGATAAGTTCCAGTTTCGTTGAAACGTTGAATTACTCTACTTATTGTAGAATGGTTTACTCCCAGCCAATTGACAATATGACGTTAAGAATATCCCTCATCATGTAATGTTAATGCACGTACTGTCTCATGTTCTGTTAAATTTCTTGGACGATTCATTTTCAGACTTTAAACTATGGTAAATTAATGAACAAAACTCGCCAAACAACAATTTACATAATAACCAGCAAAGAAAAGCAACAAGTTAATCTCGGTTGCTAACAAATTTTGTATCACTAAATGATTAAAGTTTCCACTATTTTAAAGACGTCAATTTAAAATTACCAAAAAAACTCAGTTTGTTTACAAAATTGTCAAAAAAGGTTCAAAGCTTACTATTCATAATCTCTGCACGTATAATAGTATATTGTAATACAAGTGTTACAATGACAGAGGTTTCGTAGTACGAGTTCAGTTTGTGAAACGAACCGCGAAGCGGTGAGTTTCGCAAAGAACGAGTACTACAAACCGTCATTGTAATTCGAGTGTTACATACTATTTTTTATAATGAACTTTTAAAAGTATAAAAAAAGTAAAATGAGTGTTTTTCGAAATATTTATTTATGTTGGCAATCTTGACAGTTTTGACACTTGTCAGTTTTAATGATTTTAAATTAGAATGTTTGTCAAATTTGTATAAAATATTCCGAATTTAGCAATAACGCTGATAATGTAGTTAATAATTTACTACAACATACTTCTTGATTTACTACCTGAACTCTTTCGTTGAAAATCAGTGCAGTGCAACCAATTGTGTAAAACAAAAAGTTACCAAAAACAGTTTTACAATGAATCTATTTCGATACTGTTTTTAGTGTCGAAATGGAAACTTTGTGAACGTGAATTATAAAAAAAATATTTATGACATAAAAATCTAAAAATTTTCTGTTGGTGCGTTAATTTTGTCCAGGAGTGTATTTAGATGGATGAATTTACCAATACGCTGATACGAGGGTAATAATATTACAAGAAAAATACTATAAATCTCTTTTAGCTCAAGTAAGAAAAGCTGAAGTTACTTAATAAATTAACAAACAAAAAATGCACGCTGAATCCAATTATTTCTACGCCGCTGGCGTTGGTAAGCGAAGATATTTTCACAGTCTCTTCCGTATGAAATATGAAACTTATTCCAAAAATAGATATCTTATCAATTAGTTATTTTTAAAATTTCAAGAAAATTACCAGTGTATTTAAAACAAGCCAATATCTTGAAGAGAGTTTTGTTTGTTGGAATATTAATGACACTAAGAGAATTTCTACTAAGACATTTACAGTTACATAATTAATAACCTCACCTCACAAAAAGCAAACAGTAAATAAAGAAGAAGGTGGAAATAAAAATGTTTAGGAAAAAAGCAGATACTTAGCTTTAAGTAATCACTATCAACACTAGTTTGTTAAAATTGTTTGCATATTTATTCAAATATCTCTGTAAAAATAAAGCGGAATCCAATTTGGTTAAACGATCCAGTTTCATTTAATTGCCTTTCACTGATACTGCATTTATACAAAATAATTCAGCTACCTGTTAAACGAAAGATTTTTGTTATATACAAGGGTGGTATGAAAAGTTTTCGACAAACATACAAAACCTTTTTTCTTGTTGTTCTTTATTTTTCAATTCTATACCCTTCTCCCAGCGATTCCTCCATCTCTATTTTTTCTTTGTAATATTATGATTTACGAAGGTAATTGCTTCTTCATTTGACGAAAATCTCTGGCCTCCGGCTGCCGTATTTAGATAAGGGAACAATAAGAAGTTGCTTGGGGCTAGATCTGGTGAGTATGGCGAAATTCAAATCGTAATTTGTGAATTTTCGCTATGGCAACGACTAAAGTGGGAAACGGTGAAACAAGATTTTCTTTTCCTGCAAATGTGGCCGTTTTTTCGAAAGTGCTGCCTTTAGCTTGTCAAGTTACGATGCATACTCAAATAGGGAAAAAATTCAAAAAAATTTGCAATGAGTTAGGGTACTATAAAAAGTAGAAATGGGTTCTTCTTATATGTAGGTATGAACAGGAGGTTATGTAAACGAACTACCACGATAAGTAGTTTATAGGTAGGTACATAAAACTACATATTCATTAACTTAATGAGAATCGTTTGAACTTTGCGAACACCTACTGGTGAAATGTTGAACTATACCCACCTTTACATGTGTATTTTCTAAAATTATCAAAGATTTCACAACACCTTCTGAATCTATTTACATTTTAATTAATGTCCAATCTAATCTGTATATAGGCGAGGCAACGAACCAATAAAATGCTCCGGCGGAGCTAAGCCAATCGATATACAACTTTTTCACTTCGATTCGGGATATCACCAAAAAAATTTTTGATCTAAATTCATATCCGACAGAAAAAAATTGCAGTTTGTGAATAAGAAAAATGTATTTTCAGAAAGCATTTTAAAGAAATGGGAAATGAAAAGTTTGGTCTCAGTAAAAATGGACGAAAATGAGTTCAATTTTTCTACTTGGGGGTTTTGAAGTCGCTAAACACGAATTTTGTGACAGCAATGATCTCCTAGGTATCTGGTGCCCAGAGTGAACCTCGTCGCCTGGAGTTTTATGTTACATTCATTCAAAATCAGTCGATAATCATTATTTTTGTACCACTTTTTTTTTATGGTCAAGCACAAGCACTGCAGGAAAAATCCTTTAAGGCGCTCTGAGAGCGGTGCGTGTGCGAAGAAAGCGATTCACGTTGTTCTTGAATCGTTGAAGGTTATATTCGGTGGGAAATACGGCCTCAGAAAGGCCGTTCCACAAAGAGGATGTCCTCCAGAAGAAAGAGTTTTTAAACAATGATGTTCGAGGAGTATTAAGTTGAACCACATAGGGATGGGCGGAAGTGGTTTGTCGTGTATTTCTGCTATGAATTGCTCTAGGTGGAATCAAGCGGGCAATGTCAGTAGAACACTTGCCATGGAAATATTTGTAAAAGAGGGTCAAATCACCAACCTGTCTTCGATGTTCTAAGCTGTCGAGGTTCTTGGTTAGCTCGTGGTCACCGATCAGGCGAATGGCTCTCCTTTGGATGGAATCCAACAACCGAAGGGTATGCTTCGGTGCAGAACTCCAGACATGAGAGCAGTATTCCAGTGATGGTCGAATCTGGGCTTTGTAGAGGGTCAAAAGTTGTTGTGGTGTATACAGCTTTTTGGTACGGAAAAGTACACCGAGTTTCTGAGAAGCTGTCCTGGCGATTGTTACCACGTGATTATGCCAAGACATATCTCCTCCCAGATTGACACCCAGTAAGTTAATAGACGAAGCCAGTGGAATTGCGTGTCCTGCCATGACTATATCAGGTTCTGCAATGTTAACTTTCTTAGAGAAAACTGCAGCCTGGGTTTTTTTAGCGTTAAATTCGACTTGGTTACTGTCACCCCAAGACAAAATTTCTTCCAGGTCTTTATTGAGTCGTGATACTTCATGCTGTCTGCGAAGATGTGCGTGAGCAGCCGATGTTCGAGAATTCAAAGTAAACGATGAGATAAGTGTGCTGTCGTCAGCAAAGCTATAAATTGGATTTTCTGTCTTCGCTAGAAGGTCGTTAATGTATAGTAAGAAGAGGGTTGGGGATAATATGGACCCTTGAGGAACACCAGCATTGATGGTAAAGGTGTCCGAGAGAAACCCGTCAATCGCCACTTGCAGAGAACGGTCCTGAAGAAAGCTAGAAAGCCATGAACAGAATCGACCGGGCATACCGTAGGATCGCAGTTTACTTAGGAGCCCCTCGTGCTAGACACGATCAAATGCTTTAGAAATGTCTAGGACAATAGCCCGGGACTCCCCATGATGTTCGACTGCGTTGCTCCAAAGATGGGTGACATATGCTAGGAGGTCTCCTGTTGATCTGGACTTACGAAAGCCGTACTGATGGTCGCTGATAATATTAAGGCCCTCTAGGTACTTTAGAAGTTGTTGGTTAATAGCTTTTTCCATCACTTTTGATATAACTGAAAGCAATGCGACAGGTCGATAGTTGTTTGGCATGGTTTTCTTGCCTTTCTTTGGTATAGGCTGAACTCTTGCCTTCTTCCAGCAAGATGGAAATATTCCTTTTTTGTAGGATAGGTTAAAAAGTCTACAAAATATTGGTGTTAGCTCATCAGCGCATTCCTTGAGCACTATAATAGGAATTTCATCTGGACCAGAAGCCTTCCTGGCATCGAGCCCTTTAAGAATTCGTTTGACAAGACGCTGACGGAATACGATATCAGTCATTTCCGATTGAACTGCTGGAATGTTCGGTGGTGTTTTTCCCTGAAAGTCTACGTTGGAATGAGAAGAAAATAGTTCTGCCAGTAAGTTCGCTTTATCTCCGGCTGTGGTTGCTATTGTGCCGTCGGAACGTGTTAGAGGTGGAATATTTGATTTGGTAAAATTTTGACTGACGGCCTTAGCGACTGACCAAAAAGACCTAGATCCGTTAGGACTGGCAAGAAGTTTGTTTTTGATCCTCGTGTTATGCGTCTCTTTGCTTTGATCTATCGTTTGCTTACACTGGTTTCGAGCGGTAACAAGGGTGGTGCGATTCTCAGCCGTTAGATTTTTACGCCACTGTCGGTAAGCTAGATTTTTAGATCTGACTGCGCGCTCGCAGTTTTTGCTAAACCAGGGCTTGCCGTTAGAAGGGCGCTTATTGGAATAAGGAATAAAGGCTTCCATGCCAGTTAGAATGATAGCGATGTTCTCCTAAGGTACCTGGCTCCCAGGGTTGGATTTTATTCAATCGATAAAAAAACTTTTTTAAAATTTAATACATTTACTTAAAATCACAAAATGTACCGTTCTAAGCTCTAGAAAAACTTTTTTAACGAATTCAAAAAAATACTGTTTTAAAAGCAGTTCTTTACAGTACTTACTTCGTATATTGCTGTTATGTAGCCTCATTTTTGATATGTAAGAATAGGTAATATTCGTTAATAAATGATTATTATATGCAAACTTAATACAAGTAATGTTAATTGCATTGATTATATTGACTGGGAAAGTCCACGAAGGTTAATGAGTTAGTTATCGGTTAAACTTAAAGAACGACAATATCTCTAATGAAGAAAAGCACTTTGTGCAACATAATTTAGACAACAGTTGCTATTTGAAATTACTACAAGAAATAACTGTTTGGAATTTTATGTTTAAGAAGTAGTAGATCTTTGAAAGTAACGTTATTTAGATAGGATTATAAAAGCTAATTATTTTTATTAGTACCAAAAACTTAATTATCTGTGAAGAGAAATTGACATAATTAAGAGAAGATATAGAATAGCATGCCATATTGATAATGAAAGTAGACAGAAAATTTTTGGAGATGTCAATGAATCATAATAACGCCAAAGTAGAAACTGCTTTACCAATATTATGAGCTACTTTAGTAAAATTTTGTTTTCTTCATACCTCGGTCGAAAGTATGTTCTTTCGTCCCTAATTACAGGGAAGAAAGTTTAACATCTACTCCCTGTTTACGGCGGGACGAAAGTTAAATTTTCGGCTCTGCGCGTCATGATGTTTTGTAGTCTTTAACATTTACTCCCTGTTTACGGCGGGAGGAAAAATTTCTCATGCGTAGTTACACTTGTAAATAGGGACTGTTTATTCTCGTGTCATTTCTATTTCTATCTATAACCTTAAAAATAATCACCAATGACAAAACTTGACTCTTCGAATGTATTTGATGCCTGGCCCACGACCAGCTGCACTCGCTTCGCTCGTTCCGCAAGTACTTTCGACCGAGGTATGAAGAAAAATAGTATACACTACACGGGCCAAAAGTTGAAATCTCGGTCCTGCGCGTCATGTTGCCCTCGGCTTTTCGCCTCGGGCATCATGACGCGCAGGGCCGAAATTTTAACTTTCGTCCCTTGTAGCGTAATATACTATTATTTACAGTTATTTCAAATATAACCCTACTAGAAGTATAAAAAATGCTTAGCAAAAAGTTATTAGTATAAAAAAGATAATTTAATACCTGTGTATCAAATAACACTCTACAAATTATGCAGAAATCTAATCGTTAAGTTCCTCAAAAAAATATAAAGTTAATTTCTTCTTAAACGATATAAATATTTTAACAAAGGTATTGTTTTACATGAAAGATGTTTAGATATCCCTCTCTGGATCTGGAAATTTGGGAGGGGCGAGCTAGTGCTCAGCCAGCACTGAGGCCACATATGACCCATTGTGCATCCTCCCGTGTGTAGGGATATCCTCACCTCAGGATGTCACCAGGCCTATTGATTTAAAATAGGTGATGAGGCTCCCGAGGTGGATCTCCCTGACATCGGCTGGTGTAAGCCAATACTCGCCCAACACGGATCTTCTGATTTCAGAAAAAGCAGAGCAGTCATACATAATGTGTTCTACTGTTTCCTGTTCTTGTTCGCAGCCTCTGCATAGCGGCGATTCTGTTAGTTTCATCCTAAAGAGATGTTGTCGCAATTGGCAGTGACCTGTCAGGATTCCCACAGCTGTTCGGAGATTTTGTCTGGTCAATGCCTTAAATTTTTTTGCTGTTTCCTCGCCAGGATGAGGTAATAACTCTCTGGCCAGTCTACAGTTCGTAGTTTCATCCCAGCACTGTATAAATTTTTGGTGAGAGTGCTGTTTAATAAGGTCCACGACTGCGGACAATGTTGGCTTGGTAGAGGGGCGAGGGCTAACATATCTGTAGCCCGCAGCCCTCTTTGCTAAATTGTTCGCAATGCGGTTGCCTTTAGAGTTCCCATGTCCTTTGATCCAGCTGAGAGTGACCACGTTATTCTGGCTGGCCTCAGTTAGAGATTGGTGACATTCTAGTACTAAACTTGAAGTGAAACGTGGTCTATTCAAGGTCAGTAGTGCTTGTCGGCAGTCTGTATATATATTTATATTCCTGCCTGTGGTGTTCCTATTGATTAATTCTTTTGCAGCTATGGTTATGCCTGTGAGTTCTGACTGAACCACATTTGACAAGCCATCCATAGCCCATTTTGTTTTTAGGCTTAAGGATCTAGAGTAAATTCCACATCCCACAACTTGCTTTGTTTTTGATCCATCCGTATATACGCTCAGAGCGTTCACTACGTTGGGGTCTGCTGTCTTGTTTGTTAATATTTTGTAGGGTTTGTCAAAGACAAATCTTGGTGCGACGGCATCCGTGACTGCCTGTAAGAGTGGTATCACTTTTATCGATTCCCTCCACAGACTATCCCTATAGGTGCCAGTCCCTACAGTGGGTTCGATACCAACCGTGCGAAAGCGTACCATGGTCATCAATGCGACCTCCTTAACAAATATATCAAGGGGGGTGAGACCAAGTATGACTTCCATTGCGCTGGTCGGTGTGCTTCGCATGGCTCCTGTTACGAGAAGGCATGCTGATCTTTGAATTTGGTTTTAATTTTTTGATAGCTGTCGTTTGTTTCACTTTAGGCCACCACACGACAGCACCATATGTTAGCATAGGTCTTATGATTGCCGTGTAGATCCACATGGTGACCTTGGGGGATAATCCCCAGGTCTGTCCTATGGTTCGGCGGCATTGCTCATAAGATATAAATGCTTTTTTAACTCTGCTTTCTATGTGTGAGTTCCACGTCAGGTTGCTGTCGAGGATAACACCTAAGTATTTCACTTCTGTAGCAAAGCTTAATTTAACGTCGAAAAGACTGGGTGCGTTTAAGCCCCTAGGTTTCGTTTTCTTTGTGAAAAGAACCATCTCTGTCTTTTTGGGGTTAATAGACAGCGATTGTTCTTTGCACCATGTCTCTAAAGTTCTGAAAGCCACTGGCGTTCTGTCGCAAAGGGTGCTTTCAATCTTTCCTGTAGGCAGAATAACAATGTCGTCTGCGTAGGCTACTGTATAGATTTTGTCATGTTCATTGAGGCGGTGAATTAGGCTGTCTAGAACAATGTTCCACAGTAGAGGTGATAAAACCCCTCCCTGTGGGCAGCCCCTCGTAACCTTGCCTCGTATCTTGACTTCATTTACAGTTATTTCTATTGCACGCATGGAGAGCATGCTGAGAATCCATCCGCTTACTGTTGTAGGTACATTTCGATCAGTAAGCGAGTGCATTATTTTAGGGAACGTGGTTTTGTCGAAAGCTCCCTCGATATCTATGAATACGCCCAGGGTGGACTCTTTCTTGTCCAATGATCGCTCGATCTGACCAACCACATGATGTAGGGCCGTATCGGTGGATTTCCCTGTTGTGTATGCATGTTGGTTGGGATGCAGTGGTTTGGTGTTAATCACTGTATCCCTTATGTACCTTTCATTTAGCCTCTCTAGCGTTTTTAATAAGAAAGATGTATGGCTAATAGGCCGGTAAGCTTTTGGAATGGAGTAATCCATTCTTTCAGGTTTTGGTATGAAGACAACCTTTACTTCTCTCCACATCTTCGGTGGACTTGACTCTTCGAGTGTATTTGATGCCTGTTCCACGACCAGCTGCACTCGCTTCGCTCGTTCCGCAAGTACTTTCGACCGAGGTATGAAGAAAAATAGTATACACTACACGGGCCAAAAGTTGAAATCTCGGTCCTGCGCGTCATGTTGCCCTCGGCTTTTCGCCTCGGGCATCATGACGCGCAGGGCCGAAATTTTAACTTTCGTCCCTTGTAGCGTAATATACTATTATTTACAGTTATTTCAAATATAACCCTACTAGAAGTATAAAAAATGCTTAGCAAAAAGTTATTAGTATAAAAAAGATAATTTAATACCTGTGTATCAAATAACACTCTACAAATTATGCAGAAATCTAATCGTTAAGTTCCTCAAAAAAATATAAAGTTAATTTCTTCTTAAACGATATAAATATTTTAACAAAGGTATTGTTTTACATGAAAGATGTTTAGATATCCCTCTCTGGATCTGGAAATTTGGGAGGGGCGAGCTAGTGCTCAGCCAGCACTGAGGCCACATATGACCCATTGTGCATCCACCCGTGTGTAGGGATATCCTCACCTCAGGATGTCACCAGGCCTATTGATTTAAAATAGGTGATGAGGCTCCCGAGGTGGATCTCCCTGACATCGGCTGGTGTAAGCCAATACTCGCCCAACACGGATCTTCTGATTTCAGAAAAAGCAGAGCAGTCATACATAATGTGTTCTACTGTTTCCTGTTCTTGTTCGCAGCCTCTGCATAGCGGCGATTCTGTTAGTTTCATCCTAAAGAGATGTTGTCGCAATTGGCAGTGACCTGTCAGGATTCCCACAGCTGTTCGGAGATTTTGTCTGGTCAATGCCTTAAATTTTTTTGCTGTTTCCTCGCCAGGATGAGGTAATAACTCTCTGGCCAGTCTACAGTTCGTAGTTTCATCCCAGCACTGTATAAATTTTTGGTGAGAGTGCTGTTTAATAAGGTCCACGACTGCGGACAATGTTGGCTTGGTAGAGGGGCGAGGGCTAACATATCTGTAGCCCGCAGCCCTCTTTGCTAAATTGTTCGCAATGCGGTTGCCTTTAGAGTTCCCATGTCCTTTGATCCAGCTGAGAGTGACCACGTTATTCTGGCTGGCCTCAGTTAGAGATTGGTGACATTCTAGTACTAAACTTGAAGTGAAACGTGGTCTATTCAAGGTCAGTAGTGCTTGTCGGCAGTCTGTATATATATTTATATTCCTGCCTGTGATGTTTCTATTGATTAATTCTTTTGCAGCTATGGTTATGCCTGTGAGTTCTGACTGAACCACACTTGACAAGCCATCCATAGCCCATTTTGTTTTTAGGCTTAAGGATCTAGAGTAAATTCCACATCCCACACCTTGCTTTGTTTTTGATCCATCCGTATATACGCTCAGAGCGTTCACTACGTTGGGGTCTGCTGTCTTGTTTGTTAATATTTTGTAGGGTTTGTCAAAGACAAATCTTGGTGCGACGGCATCCGTGACTGCCTGTAAGAGTGGTATCACTTTTATCGATTCCCTCCACAGACTATCCCTATAGGTGCCAGTCCCTACAGTGGCTTCGATACCAACCGTGCGAAAGCGTACCATGGTCATCAATGCGACCTCCTTAACAAATATATCAAGGGGGGTGAGACCAAGTATGACTTCCATTGCGCTGGTCGGTGTGCTTCGCATGGCTCCTGTTACGAGAAGGCATGCTGATCTTTGAATTTGGTTTAATTTTTTGATAGCTGTCGTTTGTTTCACTTTAGGCCACCACACGACAGCACCATATGTTAGCATAGGTCTTATGATTGCCGTGTAGATCCACATGGTGACCTTGAGGGATAATCGCCAGGTCTGTCCTATGGTTCGGCGGCATTGCTCATAAGATATAAATGCTTTTTTAACTCTGCTTTCTATGTGTGAGTTCCAAGTCAGGTTGCTGTCGAGGATAACACCTAAGTATTTCACTTCTGTAGCAAAGCTTAATTTAACGTCGAAAAGACTGGGTGCGTTTAAGCCCCTAGGTTTCGTTTTCTTTGTGAAAAGAACCATCTCTGTCTTTTTGGGGTTAATAGACAGCGATTATTCTTTGCACCATGTCTCCAAAGTTCTGAAAGCCACTTGCATTCTGTCGCAAAGGGTGCTTTCAAACTTTCCTGTTGGCAGAATAACAATGTCGTCTGCGTAGGCTACTGTATGGATTTTGTCATGTTCATTGAGGCGGTGAATTAGGCTGTCTAGAACAATGTTCCACAGTAGAGGTGATAAAACCCCTCCCTGTGGGCAGCCCCTCGTAACCTTGCCTCGTATCTTGACTTCATTTACAGTTATTTCTATTGCACGCATGGAGAGCATGCTGAGAATCCATCCGCTTACTGTTGTAGGTACATTTCGATCAGTAAGCGAGTGCATTATTTTAGGGAACGTGGTTTTGTCCAAAGCTCCCTCGATATCTATGAATACGCCCAGGGTGGACTCTTTCTTGTCCAATGATCGCTCGATCTGACCAACCACATGATATAGGGCCGTATCGGTGGATTTCCCTGTTGTGTATGCATGTTGGTTGGGATGCAGTGGTTTGGTGTTAATCACTGTATCCCTTATGTACCTTTCATTAAGCCTCTCTAGCGTTTTTAATAAGAACGATGTAAGGCTAATAGGCCGGTAAGCTTTTGGAATGGAGTAATCCATTCTTCCAGGTTTTGGTATGAAGACAACCTTTACTTCTCTCCACATCTTCGGTGGACTTGACTCTTCGAATGTATTTGATGCCTGTGCCACGACCAGCTGCACTCGCTTCGCTCGTTCCGCAAGTACTTTCGACCGAGGTATGAAGAAAAATAGTATACACTACACGGGCCAAAAGTTGAAATTTTAACTTTCGACCCTTGTAGCGTAATATACTATTATTTACAGTTATTTCAAATATAACCCTACTAGAAGTATAAAAAATGCTTAGCAAAAAGTTATTAGTATAAAAAAGATAATTTAATACCTGTGTATCAAATAACACTCTACAAATTATGCAGAAATCTAATCGTTAAGTTCCTCAAAAAAATATAAAGTTAATTTCTTCTTAAACGATATAAATATTTTAACAAAGGTATTGTTTTACATGAAAGATGTTTAGATATGTAATATATTTAATTTTTTATACGTGAGAGAAATGTAGGCAGTTATTTATGTCGTATGAAATTGCAACATAGTTGTTTTAAACCTATAATAAAATAATTCCATTGCTCACCTTAAATTTATTGACAATACCAAACATTCTTGTAATACTGTTTGTATACGAATATGTAATTAAAAAGAAATTCGTATGTTTTTATGGTATTAATTTGTGTGTGTGGGTTTTTATGACTTTATTTACTAGAAGGTAATATTTAGTTGTTGGTTAATTCTTCTTCTTATGACGAAAGTGAAAAATGGGTTTAACGAATTCAAGGTTACCACGGAGGATAACATGACAAAAAACCACGATCTTGTATTGACAAACTAACTAAAACAGCAGGCATTCCAGAAGACTGCGTAAGTGGCATGAGAAAGTTTTGCTACAAACAGCAAGTGTAATTTAAGACCACTTCAGGGAAGTGATTGACGCTGTTTAAATGCAATCTAAAGGAGTTTCTGTGTCAGATTGTGGCCGTCGACGAAAAATGTATCCACAGGTAGACACCAAAGACCAAGGAATAGTCGAAACAGTGGACTTCACCCGGAGTATGGGCTTCGAAGAAGGGGCGACTTGGGCTACGAATGATTTGGCCCCTTGTGACATTTTTTAGTTACCAAACTTAAAAAAGTCATAATGGTCCTCACGGAAGCCTATTATGCAGACCTGGAGAGAACGTATTTTTCACACGGGTTAAAGTAGTTAAAGCATCGCTGGATAAAATGTATCGATATAAACAAAAACTATGTTGAGAAATAAATCGTCGGTGTCCACCCTTCGGACAGAAAAAGCAGTTTTGCCACGAGTAGAAAAGAATTCAGAAACTAGTTTGTGGAGGAAGGAATTGGAGCTCCTTTGGGTTGTAGAATACACCACGAGCAGTAGCTTTACTCGTACCATATCCATCCAGTTGTGGTTCTAGCACAATTTTTCAATTGCCGTAAAAGAGTATTTAGACTGATCTTTTGGAGAAAGATGGATAGGAAGAGGTCGACCTGTACTATGGCATGCAAGATCGCCTGATCTAAACCCCCTTGACCTTTTCCTTTGGAGACAGTTAAAAAAATTGTTCACTCTTGTGAATAACCTTGAGGAGCTACAGCAAAGAGTAGTGCAGGGATGTCATCGAAACCTTGCCAATGAATGTATTTTAAGAGTTCGATAGTCCCTACGGCGAAGATGTCATAGCTGTATTGAAATGGAGAGAGGGCAGTTTGAACATCTATTTGGTCGTTCAAATTTAACAAATTTAGAGAGGTCTGGAGGAAAGAAGGCGACGACCAACAATGAAATGTTTATGGGGTCTCTCATCGTTTATTAAACAATTGAAAATTGGAGAGTTTGGTATGATGCTGCCAGTTTACGCTAATTCTCAGGCCTCCCAGACTTTCATTTTCGATTACTACTCTTAGGGGCAGTTTCTCCAAATGTGGTTTAACTTAAACTGAGAATTTCTTTAAACGAACATTTAAACTGCTTACGATTTCTCCACAAAATTTGTTCGATGGTTTAGTTTATACCTTCAAAAGTCTCGGTTGGCTGCCCTGTTTGTTTACATTAGCATTATTTTTGTTTTGCTATTAGAGGTTTGTTTCATTGTGATTATAGTTTTTGATTGAATTAATCTTAGTTTTCTGGCATAATGGAGACAGAACAAGTAGAAAAAAATGTACTTAAGAGAAACAAAAACTTTAAACAAACAGAAGTTGATATGTTGTTGGATTTAGTTCACGATTTTAAGGAAATTATCGAATGTAAGAAGACCGATCATATTTTGCAACCAGAGAAGGATGATGTGAAAGTTATTTTTAATGAAAAAACCACTTATAAAACGTTAAAAGCCAAACACCAAAACATCTTTTAATTGGATTGCGAGTACGCACTCAAGTCTCTTGAAAAAGATGTTCCTCCAGCAACACTACTTCATCTAGTGGTGGAATGGCGTAGTTTGTGCAGCCATAACCACTAATATACTGTTCCTGTATACACCATTTCCAAAATCTAACTCTTGATGAATTATGTGACAGTCATGCGTAGATCCATGCCATCGTACAACAACATTACTAAATAATAGAGAACTGTAACAAATTGCCTGTACATTCATAGAAAACAAACCTTTACGATTGCAATAAATTTCTGCAGTTTCCCCTTCCCCAGACTCTATTTTAACATGAGTAGAGTCTAGAGCACCGATGCAATTATGAAATTATGCTTTTTGGTAAAATCGATGATTAAGCTGATTCATTTTAGCTTCAGTGTAGGGCATTTTTATGAACTGTGGAAGGAGCCTAGCAATGTTGTTGCACACTTTCTTTACTACCTTACTTGTTGTAGAAATGTTAATACCACTATGATCTCCAACATTAATTAAAAAACTGCCAGAGGAGGCAAGGTATCGAAGGGTAGTGAAAAACTTAACCTCAGGAGTAACAGCTTGGTTCTTCGTTGTTCTTGACTGTATGTTACCTAGAATAAGTTCTAAAACCATGCTAGCGATGTTCTTGGTCATCCTAAACCTATTAAAAAATTCCAAGTCATCCCATATTTGAAAATGATCAACCCTGTCACGGATTCTTCTACGACCACGTCTAATGGCGTATCGTATTTCCAATTCTTCATCTTCCACACTTCATTTACTTAACACAACACGGCAAAACGAAGCAATATTGCCACGTATTTTAATGAATTTAAAACAAAATCGAATTTTGAAAACAAATAAATTAATTAAAGGAAATACAACTCCAGCTGAGTTCGGTAGTGGTCTCTCTACTGGCAAATTAGTGCCCAGCTCAGCCGTAGAGGGTAAGTAAACAAATTAGTGAGTCGCGCCACCGATTTAGACGGTCAAAATCGGAAACCCCTGTTATTCCAGGCACTACTTTACCCACTGGAGATAATTAAATAAATTTTGAATATTTATCAGTTTCAACTGAATTACACAATTACAGAAAATAACGATAAGTGAGCTAAATAAAACCAAAATATAAACTAGACCCTTCGTTAATAACAAATATCTAGAATACAGACTGTCAAGCCTCGTGCCTGACAACACAATTGATATTTATAAAAAAAAATATATATGAGTAATATTAAAAGTTAAATTAACTAGAATGTGTGATCACACGCAATACAAAGAACAAGAAGGATAAATTTTAACTAAAACTATAACCGCGACTTGAATCTAGTTAGCTTATCTGAAATGCTAGATACAGTTCCTCGTCGTTCTTGTCTGCTCCAACACTTATGCCGGCGTCAAATTCAAGCCTGTTCCCAGAACCAATAGCTTATACCAATCTCAAATAACTCAAGCTCGGCTAAGTATCAGGTCAGCATCAAATTTTTAACCAGTAACTAGGACTTAAACCTTGTATCTAGGATTTACGCCTGTATCTAGGACCCTATTAAGATAGGGTTGTTTCTTTCATTAACTAGTGACACCCTAGCTGGTACACGGGTAAATCAATCTCCTCGTTGGCAATTGCGGGTAACCTACCACAACTCACCGTCTGAACGGTTTTAAATCTCCAAAACTACCTACTGTCTGCTTTATGGGTTCCTACCCAACAGAAGATTTTACTAAATATCCAGACACAGTGCCGTATTTTCCACCGAATTCACCAAAATTCAGAACAATCTCTTCCACAATATTCGATAGAAACAAATGAAGCTTAATTTCGTAAATCCAACCTAAGTTGTCCCCGATGAACAGGGATAAAAATTAAACCCTCAAAAATCTTCTGGTTAACACGTGTTCACGTCGAAAGCTCTTAGATGAAAAAGGCAGAATCTCTCCGCATATGATCCTTCACTCGATTTGACACACTTCAGAAAGAAATAGATGGCCTCTACTACTATAGGGACAATAACCATAGCTTATTCAGCCAACAACTTACGAACAAACAGAGGTCATTTGATATGACTAATCTTATTATTTATATAGACGACAACAAAAATCCCAACATTACCCAATTTCCCCATTTAATTTCGATTTTAATAATAAAGTTATAAATATGACGGAACACTGGCTACAGAACCGCTATATCCAAGTTATCAACGACAGGAAGAGAATGAATCAGATGAACCACTTAGCAATGATTTCAAAACAATAACACAAGAATAATAAATTTACTTACAAAACCAATATTAGCAACCACTAAAAATAATTTATGGTCGAAAATAATAAACAACAGTTGGCGATTAACTATAATCGAACTTAAATCAACCGGTTTTGCCTCGATAAATCCTACAATAATTACGAATTATAAGGTAAGAAATTAGCTGTTACTATGGTAAATTTTAACCCGTGACAATATTCTAGGTTATGTTACGTCTGTTTACTGTGACAGCCGACAGGAGTAGCTTAATACACAATAGAGAGTTTAAAGGTGGAGCGGTAGTTTAATCGTCCCCAGCAGTTAAACTAACGTTTTCGGTTGGAGAAATCGATTTTGAAGTTAAACTTTCGGTTAAACGATCCCGGTAGTTTAAACTAGTTTGGAGAAACCGCCCCTTAATAGCAAATAATGTTTTAAATGACCAAGAGATTTTTTACGTAATATAAGTAAGCATTTTTATCAATCGACTAGATCAACACTAGGTGTAAATATTGTAGTTTCGCTTTTTAAAATAAAAGTTTAAACGATCCTTTGATGTGTTAATAAAAATTTACAAGCAATATAATTTTGTTTGAACTTTTTTTAAATTAGCATAAAGAATAAATTTCGTAACGTTATGTATGTCGGTAACAAGGAAGCCATCCAATACACACATAAATTATTTTATAATGTTTGATCTTAAATTTAAATAATACGTAATAAATCATTTCGAAATTTATCATTGTCACATTTATCTTTTTTTTCCAATCACTTCGTTAGCCATTTACTGTATTATGAGTATGAAGCAACTATTTGTAGTGATTTTATGTGCAAATAAAAATTTTAATTATATTTTATCGAACCAAAAAAAATGTGTCTAATATGTTCAAGAATATTGTTTTAAGTAAATACTAGAATGCGTATATTAATCACTGGCTTTTTATGCTATAAGGTTAATAAAACATGTTTATTAAACACGGTAAATACTGATAGAAAATTGATTTGACATACATCAACAATTCAATGAGTTTTATTTAATTTTAGTACAACTTTTAGTGAATCTAGTAAGTTAGAAAACACCACAGAATATTACCTTACAATATTATTTAAATAATCGTTCTAGGTATAATTTTTTAAGGTTGAAACCTCTGGAATATAGTCCCCGATCGTACTGCCCTCTAGTAAGGTTTATTATCCTTCTTCCAACGGGTCATATCACCCACTCCAGAATCTTGGTACCCTCTACTAGTCTGTGTAGGTCTAAAGATGGGAACCATGTATTTGTGAAGGCACTTTAAAGTCTCAAAAAATTGGTTCTCTTCTGCAATCCAGATTCTATGCCGCATAGTTTGTAGCTTACGGTTTGCAGGTGTCTCTTGATGATGCCCATATCATATCCTAGCTGATTCCAACTGGTTTTGCGCAGCTTTTTTGGTACACGCCTGTTCAATACATATTCTTCTGTGTGCTTCGCCAAGTGTTGGTTTCACTATCTACGGATCTCGACTTTGAATTGACTTCGCATCGTACGTTTTGGTATCCTTAGAGCTGATTTTTGACGATAGAAATTTGTGATCGATCCTGACACCCAAACTAGTTTGACACCATTAAGTTCACACAGAACACCGAGTTTCACTAGGCATTCGTGTACTAGTCTGTAGACCGCTTTAAGGATCTTTAAAGTCCCAATTACCAGCTGACTATATCTGCATATACTGATCTGTTATATACACTCAAATTCTGATTTATTTTGTTTGTGTCCTGATCTAACAAAATTTTTGTTTAGATGTATTTGCTGCCTATAGAAACCTACTCTTGGCTCATCTTTCAAGAACATGTGAACAGGAGGAAGGTTTAACAGAATTTTTATGGAAGCTCTTGGAAAACCTCTTAGATCTCCCGTTATGCCAAAACAAAGAAGTCTTTGAAACTTATTTTTTTATGTCCTGATTTAACAAAAATGTCTTTCAGATTTTTTTATGCGTTAGAAACCTATCCTTAGCTTCTCTGTAAAGAATATGTAAAGAAGAGGAAAGTTAACAGAACTGTTACGGAAGCTGTTGAAATACCTCTTAGACATCTAGTTATGCCAAAGCAAGAAAGTTTCTGAACCTTGCTTTTTTTAGGTTCTGTTCTAACAAAAATGTTTTTCATATTTTTTGCTGCCTGTAAAAACCTATCCTTGGCTCCTCTTTTAAGAGTATGTGAAGAGGAGTAAGGTTTAATAGAATTTTTATGAAAGCTGTTAAAAATGTTAGAATACCTCTTAGTTCTCAAGTTATGCCAAAAAGAAGAAAATCTCTGAAACTTGCTTTTTTTATGTCCTGATCCAGCAAAAATGTTTCTCAGATTTTGTTGCTTCCTGCAGAAACCTACCATTGGCTCCTCTTTCAAGAATATGTGAAGAAGAAAAAGATTAACAGATCTGTGATGAAAGCTGTTGGAATACCTCTCAGACCTCTAGTTACGCCAAAGCAAGGAAGTCTTTGAACCTTCTTTTTTAATGTCCTGATCTAACAAAAATGCTTCTTAGATTTTTTTGTTTCCTGTAGAAACCTATCCTTGGATCCCCTTTTAAGAATTTGTGAACAGGAGGAAGGTTTAACAGAACTATAAAGAAAGCTGTTGGAATACCTCTCAGACCTTTAATTATGCCAAGTCAGGCATGTACTAAAAGTGCTAAAAGAGGTGTAGGTCCAAAAAAGGATCTCTATTTTATTTTATGTTATAATTTTAAGCAAGCAGCTCTCTGCATGTATTGCCAAAGGTTCTCGAGAACGATTTCGTTGAAATTTGAAATATAGGTGTACATACTGCACATGGAGGCAAAAAATCGATGCAGCTGGGAACCACGTCTGGGAAAATTCGTTTTTACCATTTTTTCACCCAAAATCATTTTGATGTAACGCTTTTCTGTTACGTTTTCTACATTCACTTCAACCGCAAATACCCTATAAGAAACATAGTTTCAACAAATACTAAGATTAGAAGGATCAGTAAATGTACGAATATAGGAATATCAAAAATTTTAAATGGTACAAATTCTTCTGGAGGTAATGTACTAAAAGAGGTGTAGGACCAAAAAAATTAACTCTATAAATATTAAACGTGAAAGATGAACAACTAAGACTATTCACTAAAAACATCTACATTTAAATTTAACGTAAAAAAATAATTAAATTAGAAAGTAAGTATGTTTTATCTTCAGTCCTTTCTTATTCTTTGTTTGTGAAAGACTAGACAGACAGAAATAAACAACAAACATTCCTTGTTGTTGCAACAGTACTTTAATCAATACAATAAAACGACGCGTAATAAATCTCTTTGATGTAAGTTTACAATTGACAGCTAATAGGTAATTCTAAAGTTCTCGTTATCTAACATTTCTATCCTTAAGGTTGTTAAAATTAAACATTTGCCGACATCCTCTTTTCAAAGTTTATAGATTTTTTTATTACTGTTTAAATACCCGCCAGGTGAGTTTATAGATTCTTTTAACCACCTATCATATTCAATTAAAATTTAAAAGAGTCATAAGTAATGTTTTACTAAAGGTATCAACTTCCTAATTATATAGTTTACTGTTATTTATCTAAAAGTTCATTGCTACATCTTGTGTTGCTTGATTGCTGGATATTTCTTGTACTTATTCTGTGATCCTTTGTTGGCAGTTAACGTTATATTTTGTATAAAATAATAGACCGTCAGCCCAAGGTATAAAAAATTGAACGATCCTTGACCGTATGCCCTTTAAAGATTCGACTAGAATATATGTGCCAATTATGTTAAATTTGAAATGGAACTTGCTTCCTAGTTCTATAGTTGCAAAATTCCAAAAAATTTTGAAACAAAATTAGAATAAATTTTAACAAAAGTTGACCGTATGCCGAGGTAATGAGAAGAAAGTTAACGAAAAAATAATCCAGCGGAAAAAGGTCGGCATACGTGTAGGGTGGTCCCAAAGGGATGTAATAAACCCTTGAAATTGCAGACAATTGTTATACCTTCTTTATGATAGCTGACCGTATGCCTCTAAGTTTATTATTTATGACGTACGATATACTTATGCCTAACGGCATACCGATCGGCTGGTTCCAAGTGGTTCGTAACCTCTAAAACATGTGTCGAAAATATTTTATTCTATTTTATGACTCTTAACCGTAAAAAATCTACTTAAAATTGAAGTTTACATTATAAAATGACCACTTCCAAAAAGGCATACGGTTATCGTAGTTCCTCACCTCAGAAATGTATATGAAAGTTGTAAAAATTTGAAATGATTTTTCTATGATCACTGACCGTATGCCATTAAGTTTATCATTAAACAATACTAAAATCTAATGTATAATGAAAGGGCATACGATTACCGTGGTTCCTAACCTCAAAAATTAAAATTGAAGTTGAATATTAATTTTCGACGATCACTGACCGTATGCCATTATTTATATCATTAAATAATTGAAAAACTAAATACCCTGTCAAAGGGCATACGGTTTTAGTGGTTCGTTACCTCAAAAATTCGAATATTATTTGCGGAGAATCGATGATCACCTGGTCGAAGCTTGGTTGCGTCTAATACATATACACAATCACTTCACATACACACTAGAGATGCTCGTTCGGAGTAATAGATATTTCAGCTGATAATTTTGGTATGGAACCACTAAAACCGTATGCCCTTTTGCAGGGTATTTAATTTTTTAATTATTTAATAATATACATAATGGCATACGGTCAGCGATTGTCAAAAATTAATATTTAACTTCAATTTTAATTTTTGATGTTAGGGACCGGGATGAGCGTATGCCCTTTCATTATGCATTACATTTTAGTATTGTCTAATGATAAACTTATTGGCATACGGTCAGTGATCATCGAAAAGTCATTTAAAATTTTTACATCTTTTGATACGTATGCCACTACTTTAGGACCACTCGATCTGTATGCCAAAGCTACATATTATGATAGCATTGATTACAATTTATCATATTTGCTAATGGCATATAGTTAACGATCATAAAAAAGAATAAAAAATTTTCGACACATGTTTTGGAGGTTAGGAACCACTTGGAACCAGCCGATCGGTATGCCGTTAGGCATAAGTATATCGTACGTCATAAATAATAAATATCTCTTAGAGGCATACGGTCAGTTATCATAAAGAAGGTATAACAATAATTGTCTGCAATTTCAATGGTTTATTACATCCCTTTGGGACCACCCTACACGTATGCCGACCTTTTTCCGCTGGATTATTTTTTCGTTAACTTTCTTCTCATTACCTCGGCATACGGTCAACTTTTGTTAAAATTTATCATAATTTTGTTTCAACATTTTCCGGAATTTTGCAACTATAGAACCAGGATGCAAGTTCCATTTCAAATTTAACATAATTGGCACATATATTCTAGTCGAATCTTCAAAGGGCATACGGTCAAGGATCGTTCAATTTTTTATACCTTGGGCTGACGGTCTATAAGTTCTTATACGTATTAAATATTAGCATGAACGTAAAAAAACATCAATAGGATTAAAAGTATTTAATAGTAAAATTATAGATTGATTGACCCGCACGTTTTAGTATCTTAAGAAACTAGTAAAGAAACCTGTACTGTTACTTTAAAGTTGATAAGATTGAAAATTACAGGTTACGAGTATAATAAGGTATTCATGTGAACAAACTGAAATTTAAATTGTGGGTTTCAGGTTATTTTAAACAAGCTTAAATCCGATAATAGCTTGAAATTAAGAAAAAATCTTTCTTCACATTTTAACAATGTATTCAATATTTATAAAGGCGAATTCACTTAAAGTTACAAGAATGTTAAAAATAAAAGAAATCGTTAATTTTTTTTGAATTTTTGTGTACTTTTTCCCAATGACCTCATACACTGCTTTAATAAAAATGGAGTCCTTTTTACAGAAAAATGGAGTCCTTTTTACAGAAAATAAAAAGATAAAAGATGAAATCAAGCTTTGCTACAGATCTAGGTATTATTCTCGACATCAAAAATATAATCAAACAGATTTGACCTAAAACCTATCTCCATTTGGATCATAAAGTATTCATAAAGCCTCTGCTAACTACAGAACTACCTATTTAATCTTTGACACTTTTGCAAAAAAATGCTGTAAGCGACAAATAAGTACCTTGGTTTTCGCTAAACCATCAAATTAGACTGACAATGTTTTCTTTTACTGTTAAACAAACAAAAATTTATTAAGATCTGGAATGATACAACTGGATCTAGATTTACCACAGAGCTATTACCTTATCCTTGCTGGTATACAGCATTAACATATAAGGCATTGACTACAGTCATCTTCTTGTATAATAATTGTGAAAATCGCAACAGATCATTGGTACATAAATACTGTTACGTTCAAGGGGTTCAAATAAAATCACTGCTGAACGAAAATGTCTAATTTATTTACACACACTACAAACTAAACGAATTATAACTGGATAACTAAACTAACTATAACACACTACACACTAATTTATGTACAACAATTAACTCCGATTTATATTCACTTATTTATTTGCACTTCGCAGCTCGTAGATCGCTCAAATATTTAGACTGTCGCTGTAAACTTTAAACTTCCCCGTGGTTCGCGGCTCTCAGCTTATATACCTGTTCACCGCTTCCAGAACATCCGTCGGTAACACTTTCTAGAAAGTCTTGTCGGCGCGCGTATGATCGAAGGAAGTCTCTCGATTATTCCGTTTCGAGAATTAGTTGTTTACCTGGAGTGCTGTCATTGCGACAGGGGCGTACTTAGGGAGTCTCGCTTGTTACAATACTTTTCCGTTTTTCTTAAATCTAGAAATCGTATCATTTTTAAAAGGTAGTAAATGGGTTGCATTGGTTCGGGATCAAAATCGTATGTATCTTCTAGTGGAGGTTCAATTTCGGTTCAGTTTTAATGGGAATAATCGTGGTGTTGCTGGCTAGTTTGAACTGTTGAGGCAGCTTATGTGTTACCCATTAGGCTTGGGCTTAGGGACACCTCAAAAAACCTTAGCTATAACTGAGAAGTCGTCTTCGTTAGCTGTCACTAGGCAGTCATTGGGTAGCGTGGACTAAAACAGTGGCTTCTAGATATTTTTGTGGTCCGTTCTGGTGTCATCTAATGGACAGTGGGGTGGAGTCTATAAGTTTCTGTAGGTTGCCTGGATATGCGGTTTCTGGTGTTTGAATGATGACATTTTGAGTTTTCTTGGAAGTGGTCCATTCCAGCCATTTTTGTCTCTTTTGGCCACACCCACTTTGGGAATTTCAACCTTCCATCACTATTGATTGATGATAAGCAACAAGCTTCTCTCTGTGCCAATGTAGTAAAGACGTCACAATAGTGCTTCTATCTTCACATTACAATCTTTGATATAAGGTCCCTACAGTCATTCTTTTATTCACATATAAGCGTTATACGAAGTATCATATGCAGAGGACACCAAGAAAAAGATGGTTAGATGACGCAAAGGTCATGAATGTTACAGATTGGAAAGTTTAAGGTAGGGATCGGAAAAAATGGAAGAAAATCACAAGCAAAGCGAAAACACAGAGAAATAATCCACCTCAACTAAAAATCTAAATGATGTTGAACGCCCAGTAGCCTCTTGGAAGTTGTAAAGCTATGATAAAGACTTGGAAATATTTTCAATTAAAATATAAATACAAGTGTTTCCGGGCAGGCAAATAGTTCAAATGTGTTGTTTTAGAACCAAGTCCACTCTCCACTTTTCTATACTGTTTTATTTATCTGGTCATGTACTGGATTAGTTTAATAGTCTCATGTTTAAAAAAAAGGGTGTGGCAGTCAGTGGGACTGCCGGCAGAAGTTATACTTCTATGCACGAGCCCGGATTCATAAATTTTTATGCGAATGATTTAGCAAACTCATTATATGATATTCGTGTTCAGCGACCTCAAAAACCTCCTAGTACCGAGTACACACTCATTTTGTATCAAATTTGCATAACATTTCCTGGAGACGAGGTCCGTCTTAAGTACCAGGTGTTTCGGACACCATCGCCATTATCATATTCGTATTCAGCGACCCAAAAAACAGCCGAGTTCCAAGTGTAATTTTGTACAGAATTTACATATAACACCAGGAGAAGAGGTAAATACTCTAGGCACCAAGTGCCGCGGAGAGTTACGACATCATGATATTCGTGTTTAGCGACCCCAAAAACCCCGAGTACATAAATTGAACCCATTTGGAATACTTACCGAGTTCTAATTTTTCTATCTATTGTCTGTTCGGAATGCACTTTTCGACTGTTCTTAAAAACTCTGTTTATGTAGCCAACAACCTCAAAAGCATAGTGCAAGATATAATGCAACCATGTGACGGTACTATGGACTACAATACAATACTCATTACTGAATATTATTATTAATATAAAATACTAAAGTTTATATGTTTACTTACGTGACAGAATTATAAAATAATCTGTCAAACACAATGTAATACGTCACTATGATATTCCAAAACATTAGCTCAGACTCTTTTTTTGTATATCTATCTTTTTTCAATGTACTGAATGTTTAAACGGTATTTTAAGGACTAAACATGTGGTAAATATTTCATTTTTGTTTTTACCGACCAATATACCTTATATGTGATTCTGTCTCTCTCTTACTCACAATATTACATATGTAATGATTTTTCCCATTTAACTCCACACAAATTTCTTCCGCCGATTGCACGAATAGAAGTATAACTTCAAAAATATGTTACAAATAAAAAGTACTAAATAAAATTTATGGCGACCACCGCTACCAAACTACTAAAAAATTTAAATTAGTAATATTGTTTTAAACAAGAGATATGTTTATTAATAAATTCTTTCTACCACTCCCAGTTACAAAATTAAAAAGCTTGAGGCACTATTAAAAATAATAGGAAATAAATATTTATGTAATACAGAAAACATTATATCGCTTTTAGTTTCAACTTTTGAAATATTTAATTGTAAAATGCAACTTTTTTATAGACTATTTTACCACGTTAGATAATAATAGTTGTGTTACTCTTTTTTTTTTCGTTTTTGTTCATTAATTTTCTTAAATCTTTCACACCTATTATCCATTACCATAATTACTGTGCTCCGCTAATAAAGTTGTGTGATGACCGTGAAATTAGGCATTTAAGTAATTTTTCTTTTTGTCCGTTGTCGTTGACACATTGTCGTTAATGTTGAAAGCCTATTGTGTATTCAATTTAATATCAGACTGAAATGTAGATGGTTTTTTTGAAGGTGTGGTTGTACTGCATATACACACTGGGATCGCTGACATCAGATTATGAATTATCCAAAGTTATAATCTGCAAATATATTATCCTTACTGGTTAAAAATTCTGTCGGCACGATTAGAACAAACTGGTCCATTGCTAATGGTATTTTAATATTTATTAATATCTGGTTTTGTCGATTGATGTGTTTTGTATGAGTTAATGAATGCTTTTACTTTGTTTTTTTTTATCTTACAGGCTCGGGCGTGATCATTTACAATCGTTTTTCGTTCATATAATGACGTTCAAATCCGTATAATATACTTTGTAACATTTTTTTCCGAAAAGTTACTTTTATTTTTTATGAAGAACAGCTATCACAAATATTCCTTTAACGAATGTATTATTGTTCGAAATAAAACGTTGATTCTAGCCCATCACTTACTCTCATCTTTTTCTGTCGTATTGCAAACATTTCACTATTCAACCAATCTTAATTCGTTAATCTTTTCAGCCCGTGAATTATCTTTTTCTGTGGTATTGAAAATATAACACCTCACTGTCCAACCAGCATATCGTTTTAAAAACTGTAATAGATTAACCTTCTATTGTTTTTGTAGCGTGTTCAAAAAACTCTGAGTATAAAATTTAATTTTTTATTTTTTTTCATAATTCTTCCTTACTTATTACCGCCCTGTACTCTCAACCTATTAGACGGTTGCACATCTCTAACGGTTTTCTGTTGCTAAGCGAGAGTATCGATCGGTGTATTAGCCAATAAGGTTCCGATTTTAACATCACATGAGGGGACGCGAAACAGAGCACCCTTGAGTACCGCCATTTCCTAATCAGTCTAGCTTGGGTTGTTGTGTGATCAAGTCGATATGTACAACCCCTAGATTCAAGTACCGGCAAATTTTCTTAAGATTTTTAAAGAATTACTTGCTATTTAGTGTTTCTAACTAAGTTAAAGTCAGTGAATGAGTGATGGAACCGCTCTGATGAAAAAGCTGTCGATTATTACCGAATAATAACTAAATTCTACCGTATCGTATAAATTGGGTGTGGCCCCATTTAATTCTACTATCTAGGAATCAAACTGTAAGTTTTTTTTATATCATTACTATTGCTTAACTACCAGAAAAAGAAGGGATGCCATTTATTTCTTTGGAACAAAAACTTAATTGTAATCCGCATAAATAATATCCAAGTGTGGGTAATTAACGTAAGAAGTGATCATAAACTCCATAGTGCTACCTGTTTTATAACAAAAAAAAAACCGGTACCTTTTCTACAGACCCCAAAAGTGTGAAAATTCGGACAAGTTTACCGAATACATGTTTCATTTATCAGTGAAAGAGTTGCGCAGAGTCTGATTTAATATTTTTGTAACACATTTATGGTAAATTTTTGATTTCTTAATGTTTCTTATAACTTAATTGTCTTAATTTAAACTATAATATGGTACCCCATTCTTTACTCGAGTAAAAAATCTTTTAAGCTAAAAGTGATTTATTATTTTTTCTACATAACATTTTGATACTTTTAAATTTCTTTCACTTCACATTCTGCTTAAATGGGTACACAAAAATAACAATATAAAATTACTTAGCTGTTATTGGATGTGTAATATTATTTCTATATGTGATTAAACACTAGTGGGTTTCACTGTATTTTACCTTCTCTTTCTAGCTTTGCCAATAAAAGTGTTTAATTTAAAGTTTTAACAAGAACATCTACCGGGTTACTCAATTTTACCGTATCTTATCTAATATTTCCTATATCTTTCTAATTTTAACTTGATCTACAACAACTTATTAATTATCCTTTCCTATTAATATAGTCAAATCTTTTTTCCATCTGGGTTTCTTATATTTCCCCATCCTTATGATAAAAAAATAAGTAGCGCCCATTTACCTTTCCCTTTTCCATCATTTCTCTCATTTTCTCTTTAGTCCCTTTTAAATTCTTATATCTTTTCTTTTTCTAGTAAATATATCCCCTTAAATCTTTCTAATACGATATCATCGAGCTCGTTCGAATCCACGCTCGCTCTCCTCCTACCCCCTGAGTGCCGTTCGCATTTGTTAACCTCGATAAAACGAGCCTTTTAACATCTTGAGAAAAAAGAGGTTACATTTTTCTTGCTCAGCAACAATTGTTGACGCGCTTCTCAAAGACGGTTAAGCCCGAGAACCAATGACAATCGAGTACCGAACTACCACGTGACTCCTAAATTCCCAGATTATATACAGACCGTTGATTCTCTGTCCAACCAGCAAATCTTTTTAAAAAAGATAATAGGTTTGTTCCAACAGACCAAAGAACCATTCTAGAACCGTCCGAGAACTGCGCAATAGACGAAATTTCAATACCTTAAACATACTGAGTTGTTTCGTGACGGTTCTAGAACGGTTTTTTGATGTGTTGGAACAGACTTAATACAAAGCGTTTCCTCTCTTCTAATGTTTTTTGGCTATAAAAATTGATACTACTGTAGACTTCAGATTTAGAATAGAAATTATTAAAGCTCTAAAAAGGTTTTCTTTCTATCTTTTCTGGAAAGAATGTCTAAATAAGGGCGAGCAAAATCAACGTAAAGACGTTACCTTTCAAGAAAAAGAAAATTAGAGATCATATTAGTTAGATAACCCTACTAAAGAAGTTATATTTATTTCGTCATTTTACATATCTTTTTAAAATCGCCCTATAAAATTATCATTATTATTTGTATAGTCCATTTCATCGTTTTTGACCGATTTGTTATTAAAAACCACTGAAATAAGATTAAACTGTCATCCAAGTTACCAATGGCGAAGAGAATTTTTTTTCTAAATTAGGTCGTAAGTTTCTGAAACTATCAGTGTGGTTTGACATCTACAAAAATATGACATAAATTCAACCCTTCAACAACGAGCCGTACATGACGGTTACTAGGAATGTGAATTAAGCAAAGACTTCCGTATTGAATACTTTTTATTTACCGGTGAAACAAGATGCAGTTACGTAAGTGTTGTATTAAAAAACAAACGTCCTCATTTAAATTTCTAACTTGCCTGTATCTGAGAGAGATGTAACTCTAATTTTACTTCGAGTATGATTTCTGTCATCGGCCAAAATCGGTGAAATGGATTATATACATTTGGAACTTTTTTTAATTTGCAAAATACAAATCAATGATGTCCTTAAAATAGACTACAAATTGAATTGATCAGGTCCATTGATTCGCTCTTCAAAAAGTATATAACTACAATATCGTTAAAAATTCAATTTATTTGCTTTTTATATTATTGGTATCGCAACGTGACAAGCTGTCCAAAACAAATTTAATTTAGTCAAAGTATTTCAAACTAAAAACAGACCTTTCAGATTTTTTATTTTTAGATAGGTATTGAATTTCTCTTGATTTCAGAAAATTTTGAAATACGGGGTAGACTAAAAGTCTGTTAATATTTAAATGGGTAACTGCATCGAGCAGTTATAGAGAGGCCCGGTATAGAATGAAAATGTGGTCAATGGAAATTTAGTACCGTGCCTTCATATAACAAAAAAAACTTGCGTTTTGTGTACGGGATTACCTTCGAAACAACGATTTTTCGACTCTAGTCCAACGAAAATTTTGCGTTCATTACAATATACGGCATAAAAATAAAGCTTTATCAATTCAATGGGTAAAAATTTTAAACAAACTGGTTTAACAATAGACAAATCATGATCTGACCAACCTAGAACATCACAGCTTTCCAAAAATATAGAACGTGTTCTGAATAGCCTGGACTCTCTACTCGAAAGTATTCCAACATTATAAGCCTATCCAGAAAATCTTTAAACCACCTTCTACACAATAATTTACATTTGAATCCGTAAAAAATCAAATGATTTAGCAATTAAAGGCTGAAGTTTGCTGACAAAATGCTATAATTGGGCAGCTTTGTCAGCAAGAGGTATTATTGGTCCATATTTTTATGAAGATCAAAGAGAAAGCGATTATATATTGCCCTGCTACAATTTTTTTTGCTCCAGAGTTTTAGAATTTTAATGGTTCTACTCAACGATCGTGGTCTGAGCAAAATGGTTCAACATACTTTCACAAGGACTCTAAGTGCACCTGGCAGTCACTCATTGAAAATTTTTGCTCCAGGTGGCAACTGTGTCACGCATATGGAAAATGTGATTTTCTATAAATAAAATCCTAATTTATATATTCTTGCTTCGCCCTGTATATAAATCTAAAGGAAGGTCATTATCCAAAAAAAATAAAAAAGAGTGTGCGTGTAACCTTAACGTAAAGCTTCCGTATAAACAATTATTTACTATCATAATATGTATGTATGTATATAAACTTACTTAATCAATTCATAATGAATGTCGCTGTCTCGTCTTTTTTTCATTTTCATTTTTCTTCAAATCTTTCTGGCGCATGAAATACATATAGTCAAGTATGCGACTATTGTGTACTTTGGAGATGACATACTGCGCTCGAAAAGTCAACTTCCAGAGCAGGCGTTGTATAAAATGTATTTATACGTGTTTTCATGAAAATTGAAAACTTCAGAGTGATGTAAAAAATTATTTTAAGACACGTAATAAATAAACTTGAACTTTAATAAAAAATTCAGACAGTTTATCCAAACTTTTATTAGAGTCTAGAAATAAAACAACATTAATGAAAGTATAACAACTTTTAGGTTTTAGTTGAAACTTTTAATAGCTGTTTAGATAATCTTAAAATTATATTTAAAAAAAGTTAATAGTCTAAGAGCTGGCTACGAAAATTGAAAATGATAAGGTGCAGTAAAGGGGGCGTCCACAAATTACGTGAGGCATTTTTCTGGATTTTTCGACCCCCCCGCCCCCTCTGGTGAGATTTCATAAGATTTTCCCTAACTCCCTCCCCCCTCCCCAAATCTCACGTGAGATTTTAAAAAAATTGTCATTTTAACTTTAATCGCGTTGGATTAAAAAAATACAAGAACATAATTTGTTCCATTACTTTTACTTTAAAAACTAGCAATGACTAGTATTTGATACTAAAAATTAATAGTATTTATTCTAATTCAGTCCATGGGCAGTAGCCACAGTGGTGCTGCTCTGCGGGGTTTTGACAAATACGACAAACACTATTGTGTGAAATTTCGCCGTATTTTCATTCTGGAAGCATTTTTGTACTTGAATTTAATTTTACTTTTACGTAACTTTACACCTTTTTCTACTTGAAAAAAAAATTACGTGATATTTGGTAAAACCCCCCCTCGCCCCCTAGTGAGATTTAGAAAGATTAAGCTTGACCCCATCCCCCCTCTGAACACCTCGCGTAATTTATGGACGCTCCCTAAATATGATTATATAAAAACCTTCCTTATCTATTGTATAGCGCGTAGTGTCCACTGCCAGAAGTCTCTCCCGAGGCGGAACGCGTGGGCGGTCGGCCAAACGTGTAAATTTTTGACATGAAAAAAATCATAAGGTGCAGTTTTGAAAATTTGTAGTTTTATAGTTTTTACCAATAGAAATAGTGTAAACTTATTGCCAGAAGTCTAGATCGTGGCTAAAATGTCGCCAGAAGTCATTAAAGTTGTAAATAAATTATTAAAAAAAATTGACAAGGTGCAGTTCTGGCGAATTTGTTTTTATATTATTTATTGCTAAAAAAAGCTAAATGTAAATTGCCAGAAGTCTGACTGGTGGCTAAGTAAAGATAAGCTAATTAAATCTTTGCAAGTTTTTGAACTGAAAACAATAGTTCTTAAAATGAAATGACAAGGTGCAGTTCTGACAATCGTTATTTTATATTACTTATAGTTTAAAAAATCAGGGTATGTAATGACAGAACCCCAAATAGTGGTTAACTATATTAAAAGAAATGGCCCTTGATAAGCCAGGCGCATCAGTAGATTTATATCAATTGAATATATTAAAAGTATACGTTTCAGAAAAAAATGTTTCAGATAAAAGTTGTAGGTCTCTTTACGACAAACAAAAAAGTCCTCTAACATTTTTTTGTACAGGGTGAAGTAAAAAAGTTACGAATTTTTTTCCATTTTGATTTGATGTCACGCTCAAACGGCCGTACCGATTTGGCCCATTAACGAACTCGACCGAGATTTTTGGGTGATTGATTTTTGTACCAAATTTCATTTTGATCTGTTAAGAAATGCGACCGCTATCGTGTCCACAGATTTCGTTATATCGGAACTATATATCATACGGTGAAAGAAGTCTTACTAAATAATGAAGAATCTAAAGCTATAGTATTAAATTATTGCATAATATAAAGGTCTCATAATATAATTTATTTATAAAAGTATTATACGTACCTATTTCAGATGACGAATCAGAAGCTCTATAAAGTTAGCACTACTACATGCGAAATAAAAGATGGCATTATGTGATTAATTTGTCGCTTTTTTGTCGTGATTTTGTCGTGCAAACAAAAAATTTGTCGCGAAATTCTTTTTTTTTAATCAATGGTAGTGCTACCTTGATATCAAGTTAGCACTACCACCTCTTGAAAACGGTCTTCCAATGATCGGACAAATGTCTTATGTAGTGCATAATTTGTAAAAACTATAAAACTACAAATTTTCAAAACTGCACCTTATGATTTTTTTCATGTCAAAAATTTACACGTTTGGCCGCCCGCCCACGCGTTCCGCCTCGGGAGAGACTTCTGGCAGTGGACACTACGCGCTATACAATAGATAAGGAAGGTTTTTATATAATCATTTTTACTGCACCTTATCATTTTCAATTTTCGTAGCCAGCTCTCCGTCTATAATGTTTCTCCATAATAATTTTAAATTCTTTAAGAAACTTTCTTATAGAACAACGTAAACTAAAAAACAACGACAGAAGCAAATATTAGATACATTAAATTGAAAAAAATCAGAAAATGGAAATAGTAAAATAAGGCTCTTATTGGACATTCCCAGAAGTGCCAATTTTCTTTAAAAATTTCGTGCATAAACATAAACAAATTTTACAGAAAGTGTTGAATTTTTCTTATAAGCATACATGCATTTTTAACCAAATAGAGGAGAATTTAATATACAAATTTTTATTGTATTTTAAAATTTTCCTTCTGAGATCTCATCGATTTAAGTTTTCGATTGGTTCCAAGTTAAATTCATTTTGAATATATTTCCAAGCTGATTAAATTTTTGATAACTTAATTCAATTTCAGTGTTGTCGTCGGCAGCTTCCCTACAGTTACTTTTATGTTTTTGTTATGTATATATATTAAAAATCCTTGATTAAACTTGAAATTTACGAGAAAATTTTTGAATTAAACGCTATCTACCATATCTCCAAGCATAATCTAAAGCATTGTTTTTATACTCCTCCAAAAATTTACAATCTCGTTTTATATTCAGCATCCGTATTTAATAAAGATATGCAGATTCTGTTTCCATAACGTATGGATATTTTCTAGTTTATGTTTTAAAATAAGAGCTATTGTACCTTAACACATATATCGTGGGATACCAAATATATGACGTAATTCATTATAGAGTACGAGATAATGATTTCTAATATTTTACGTGAGCGAGTTTTCCGTGAGTAATATTTAAGGATATAGCATTTAAAATTTAATAAAAATTAAGTACTTTTAAAATACATAAAATTAAATTTTTATTTACCATTTAATCGTGCATACAGATACAAAATGTCATCGAGTGTACCATCGCCTTTAACTTTATTACTGGATTCATTTGAAGTGAAATTTCGTTTTATGCCAAAAAGATATACCAAGAATTTTATGGTAAATTAGATATATGAGTAGATTTTACGAGGGTAAATCAAATATAAGTACTAATTTTACTATTCTTCTTGGAATGCAGATATTTGGTTTATGATGTGTCGAAACCGGATTGTTGAGTCGTATTTTATCGTTAGTACTAAAGCCATGACAAATCAAGAGGTACTTTCTTTTGTTGCGCAATTATCATCAAATTTTAACCAATGAAACCGGTAAACCCATAAAAATATTTTACATGGGGACATCAATACATCCCTGAGTTCAAAATGGCAAGTAAGAAGTGAAGAAGAAAGAGCGAAGGTTGACTCTTTGCTGGAAGGATTTTTTTTTTCGATTTTAAAGGAATTTTACTTATTGATTTTCTGAACGATCAACTTATGGTGAATGCGGCTTACTACTGTGGTCAGCAAAAGCCCTTTATCAAAAAAAAAGAAGAAGCATACTCATCAGAAATGTCATTCTCCTTCATAACAACGCCAAATCTCACTCTGCAACTTTGAGATGAGATACCCTTGAACAAATGTGCTAGGAAATAGTCGAAACACCCTTATAGCCCTAAAGCTTATCCCTTGTGACTATTTTTACCTTCCGAACAGCAACGCTGTTATTACCTTCCGAACAGCAACGCTGTTATAGGAAGGTATTGTGATCGCGAAAAATTTCGATCTCGGGTTTTTAGCGGAAATACGCGTTTTAGGGTTCCCTGAGCCTAAAAAACCCAAAAATAAAAAATGTCTGTCTGTCTGTCTGTCTGTGTGTCTGTCTGTGTGTCTGTGAACACATTTGCGGCTAAACGGCTAATCGGATCGGAATGAAACTATAAAACCTTACTTATAATCACCATCGGAGGAATCTGATAGAATTTGAGTAAAATCGGCCGACCGGAAGTGGACGTTTACTCTTATCAAAAAATGGAATTTTTTGAAAATATTGGGTTTTTATATAGTTATTGGCAAAATATTTATACTTTGTGGAAAGAACATGTAATTTCCGACATTTTTGAAAGAATACATTTTTTTGATATTTTCATTAGTTTTCGAGATATTGACACTTTTATCAAAAACTGGAAATATGTGAAATAAAAATTGTGGATTCGCTTTTTTTAAACAAAAATTGGTAGTTATTATATTTTCAACATCTGACAGCTGTCAAATTATGTTTTGGCGTATTTCAACATTTAATTTTCTATATTTTGACATCTGACAGCTGTCAAATTATGTTTTTTGAGAGTATCAACTTTTGACTAGTGTCAAATTATTTTTTTTTATATTTTTGACATCTGACTACTAACTAATTAGTTTTTTCGATATTTTTGACATCTCCATACTATGGCCACTCCAATTCTACCACCCACTACTTGTTAATATCAGTCAGATTAGCTCCTTCTATATTTTGACATCTGACAGCTGTCAAATTATGTTTTTTGAGAGTATCAACTTTTGACTAGTGTCAAATTATTTTTTATATTTTTGACATCTGACTACTAACTAATTAGTTTTTTCGATATTTTTTTCCGAACAGCAACGCTGTTATAGGAAGGTATTGTGATCGCGAAAAATTTCGATCTCGGGTTTTTAGCGGAAATACGCGTTTTAGGGTTCCCTGAGCCTAAAAAACCCAAAAATAAAAAATGTCTGTGTGTCTGTGAACACATTTGCGGCTAAACAGCTAATCGGATCGGAATGAAACTATAAAACCTTACTTATAATCACCATCGGAGGAATCTAATAGAATTTGAGTAAAATTGGCCGACCGGAAGTGGACGTTTACTCTTATCAAAAAATGGAATTTTTTGAAAATATTGGGTTTTTATATCGTTATTGGCAAAATATTTATACTTTGTGGAAAGAACATGTAATTTCAGTCATTTTTGAAAGAATACATTTTTTTGATATTTTCATTAGTTTTCGAGATATTGACACTTTTATCAAAAACTACCACTACTTGTTAGTGTTCGGAAGGTCGTGTGGTGCCCACACCAGATTTTTTTGTTTGTGCCTATGAAAGAATCGCTGAAAGTAGTGGAGAGTAGGTACTGTACCTTGGGACGGCATGTACCTTGGGACATTCGTGTACTGCCATCTTGTAAGCTTTTCTGAAACATTATTTACATTCTGCACAGTCCATCTGTAGTCGGTAATAGTATTTCCTTTACTTGAGTGACATATTTGAGAAAGCTTTTAACAGAGTTGGTTGTTAAAAATGTTGTGCCAGAAAAGTAAATATTTTACATAAAGTGTGAACGTGATTGAATCAAGTGTAAGTATCCTGCTTAATTACTATAATGTTTTTTGTGTGTCTTTATATGTTTTATACTTAGATATCCATATGGAATTATTGCAAGCGTAATCTAAAAAATAAAACTTTTAAATATTTACACGTGTGTAGCATCTTGTACCTCGGGACATTATATGTACTGTACCTTGGGACTGTCCCAAGGTACACTACACATTTTTTCTGTTTAATTTACAGATGCCAAGAAGTAAACTATGTGTAAAAAGAAAGAAGGTGGAAATCCATGATATAGAAAGAGCTGCTGGATTAGTTTTGAATAATGGTTGGTCTATTAGGCAAGCTTCAGTGGAGTGTAAAATTTCCAAATCAACTCTAGCTCGCCATCTTAAAAATCACAAGGCAGGAGGAATTGATGATTTTCAGTACTTTGCGAGAAACGATGTCACTCGTGTTTTTTCTGCGAAGGAAGAAAATGCTTTAAAAGAATATTTAAAGCAAGCCTCTATGATGCATTTTAGAAGTTTGGCTCCTGATTTTGCTCAAGTAAATAATAAAAAATATCCTGACTCTTGGAATCAAAACGGGATGGCTGGTAAAAATTGGTACTACGAATTTATGCGTCGGCATAAAGATGCCCTTTCATTGCGAAAACCACAAGCAACAACTTTGGCTCGATCGACAAGCTTCAATAGGCACAATGTGTCGACGTTTTTTTCAAAGTTAAGAGAGGTGTTGGAAAGAGAACATTTTCCTCCAGAGAAAATCTACAATGTTGATGAAACTGGTATATCCACCGTCCATAATCCTGGAAATGTAATAGCTACAAAAGGAGCAAAGCAAGTTGGCCATATGACATCTGGGGAAAGAGGTGTAAATGTCACTATGATTGCAAGCGTTAACGCGATAGGGAATTCTATTCCTCCTGCTTTTGTGTTCCCCAGAGTACACTTCAAAGACAATATGCTCAAAGGAGCTCCTCCGGGCAGTATCGGCTTTGCACATGCAAGTGGATGGTCGAACTCAGAAATATTTATCAAGTATTTGCATCATTTTATTAAGCATACTCAACCAGGCCAAGATAACAAGGTCCTGTTGATATTAGACCTTGATTTTGATTGGATTTGATAATCACAAAAGCCACATTTCTGTAGAATGTCTTAATTTGGCCAAGGCTTCTGGTATCGTGCTTCTAACATTTCCCCCGCAACCACTAGACAGGGGAGTGTTTGGACCGCTCAAAAAATATTACAATGCAAGTTGTGGTGATTGGCTATTATCTAACAGCGGAAAACCAATAACAATATATGATGTATGTGAATGTGTGGGCCATGCGTATCCGCTTGCTTTTACCCCGCAGAATATTTTATCTGGGTTTAGAGTATCTGGGATAGCCCCGTTTAACGAAAACATATTCACAGATGACGAATTTTTGAGTAGCTCTGTCACAGAACGCCCTCTAGAATTGACCAGCACCAGTAATACTCCAGGACAGTCAACATCTCAAACTTCTCTCGCCTCTATAAACAGTACTCCAAGACACTCAACATCTCAAACTTCGCTTATATCTCCTGAACAAATAAGACCCTTCCCGAAAGCCAAACCCCGGCAATGTAGAACTGGTGGCCCTAAGCCTAGAAGATGTCGCATATTAACTGATACACCAGAAAAAGACGAGATTGAAAATGAAGAAAGGAAGAGAAATGTAAAAAAAGTCAAGCGGGTGTTAAAAGAAAGTTCCAGTAGTTCAAGTGATGACGAATCGTTGCCTTCCAGTGGTGATTCCCTTATGGATATCGATGACGAAGAAAACGACAAAGAAATTGCGAGTGAAGAAATTATTTTGAATGTTGGAGACTTTGCTCTAGTTCGACTTCTGGGCAAAAAAACTTCTCATTATTATGTAGTGGAAGTTCTGAAGGTAGAAGGTACACAATTTGATGTCTGGGATAGCCCCGTTTAACGAAAACATATTCACAGATGACGAATTTTTGAGTAGCTCTGTCACAGAACGCCCTCTAGAATTGACCAGCACCAGTAATACTCCAGGACAGTCAACATCTCAAACTTCTCTCGCCTCTATAAACAGTACTCCAAGACACTCAACATCTCAAACTTCGCTTATATCTCCTGAACAAATAAGACCCTTCCCGAAAGCCAAACCCCGGCAATGTAGAACTGGTGGCCCTAAGCCTGGAAGATGTCGCATATTAACTGATACACCAGAAAAAGACGAGATTGAAAATGAAGAAAGGAAGAGAAATGTAAAAAAAGTCAAGCGGGTGTTAAAAGAAAGTTCCAGTAGTTCAAGTGATGACGAATCGTTGCCTTCCAGTGGTGATTCCCTTATGGATATCGATGACGAAGAAAACGACAAAGAAATTGCGAGTGAAGAAATTATTTTGAATGTTGGAGACTTTGCTCTAGTTCGACTTCTGGGCAAAAAAACTTCTCATTATTATGTAGTGGAAGTTCTGAAGGTAGAAGGTACACAATTTGATGTCTGGTATTTAAAAAGAACAAAACATTATTCAGGAAATAAATTTGTCTATAACTCAGACATGATTTATGAACTTTCACTTGAAGATGTAATAAGAAAATTACCAGCACCAATTCCTGTTGGTCCTACAGCCAGACAAGAAAAGTTTCTTTATTTCTCAATAGATTTCGAAAATTATAATATTGAATAAATAAATTAACTATGTAGTTTTCTTATGTATTTTTGGTTATTATAGCATGTCCCAAGGTACAATTCCATGCGTCCCAAGGTACAAGATGGCATTGTACCTTAGGACACATGCAAGCTTAAAAAAATAGGCTGATTGAGTAGCAAAAACAATGCAAATGAGTCTCCAATCAACTTTATTTAGGTAATTATTATTGTAAACTTACCACAAACATAAGAACGTAAGTTATTTTGTGTAAAACTTTGACGTCAACATTAAATGAAAAAAAACGTCCCAAGGTACAGTACTCTCCCCTACAGCGATTTGAAAGTCAAGGAACACGTGCGTCTTTTAACTTTTCCTGGCCAGAAACTAAAGAAACTTATTAATGGCAAGTGTTTAGATCATGCAGAAGATTATATTAAAAAATGTTAAATCAATGTTTGTAGTCTGCATGTTTGTTTGTTTGTCTGTCTGTCTTTTTGTTAAATTTTCATACATTCAATTTTTCATATTATCTTTACCGTCTCCAAAATCTCCATAATATCCTCACTTTTATATAGGTATGAATTATTACAAATAGCAAGAGATAAACTTTAACAAACTTTAAAACCAGTTCTGCATTCATATTCTACTCTTCCTATAAAGCCCGACAACCAAACTGTTGTGAATTTTTTATTATAACTGTTTTACCGGATTTCCTTGCTTCCGAAAAGTGTTGAATTATTCAATTTAAATTACAGAAAGACCGTACTCTTTTGCGTGAAATCAAATTTCAAAACAGGATTACTTATTAAAAGCATTATATGGAATATTGTTCTACGCTTCTAAATCGAGCTCTCTGCTGAATTAAATAAATTAATTATAACCATCTTGAGAATACGAATTCCGATAAAGTGAATTAAAAAAAAAGTTCTTGTAAGATGTGTGTTAATTATGTATTTATTACGGTTTATAGTACTAGAAATGCTTTATTTGATAAAATTTATTAAAACTGGTATCTTTGTAGTTATTTAGGAAGCTTAAATGCTTAGATATAGACACAAGAGGTGGATTACAATATTAACTTGTAGACAAAGATTGCAGTGATAGACAAAAGAAAAATTCAAAGAAAGTGCTTGATATTATATTCGTATTCAGAGACCCCAAAAACCTCTGGGGATCATAGGGAACCAAATAAATAACGAAAACTTTAGAAAAAGAGGTAGTTACCTCCTGTACTGGATCACCAGGTACCACTTGCAGCTTCAGCGAACTGATATTCGTGTTGAATGACCTAAGAAACCTCCCAGTAACAAGTTTCGAGTAACTTTGTTATAAAACTTGAAACCCCAAAAAAAGGTGAGGGGCACCAGTTACCTTGGAGATGTTCATAGACTTGATTTTTGTCTTCAGCGACCCCAAAAACCCTAACAAAAGTGTTCAAAATACACTTTTCCCACACTGCACCACGTGGGTCACACTACCACACAACACGTACACTCACACCAAAGAAAGAAGACTGTTCAGGTACGTTCAAGCACCATGGATGAAGAAAAGATCCAACCTGCTGCACATGGGTAATGCAAATAGGAAAATTTGTAAGAGCGGGGCCGACGACAGATACTAACACCATCCAACCACTTCCATCCATTCTCTAAAAAGGGCATAAGTCCTACAGCAAGGTTCTCTTACTTAGCATAATCCCATAAATTACTCCTTTTACATACCAATCTTCATATTCTTCGACCTCGACATCGACTTTTCCAATGCAATTTGCTAATGCAGTAATGCAATTTTCCATTTTTACATTATGAAGAAAAGCGACGTTCTCACGCTTTGAAAAAGCTTTATATCCACTAAATTATACTGTGAAAGCACTTTTACGGTTGTGTCAAAGAAATATCAAGGATTTTGAAGAATCTGGAGCCATTTCTTAAGATTACAATTGGAACAATAAACTGTTTTATTGTTTTTTTACTTTACCTATAAATATTCTTCTTGCAGGCAGTCATAAATTGCATTGCAGCATTTAGGAATAAGAGTGGCGTACTTGAAAGTAGGAGCTTCAGCGAACTGATATTCGTATTGAGTGACCTAAGAAAACTCCGAGTAACAAGTTTCGAGTAACTTTGTTATAAAACTTGAAACCCGAAAAAAGGTGAGAGTACTGTGTACCCTGGGCACCAGTTACCTCGGAGGTATTTATCGACTTGATTTTTGTCTTCAGCGACCCCAAAAACCCTAACAAAAATGTTCAAAATACACTTTTTCCACATTGCACCACGTGGGTCACACTACCACACAACACGTACACTCACACCAAAGAAAGAAGACTGTTCAGGTAAGTTCAAGCACCATGGATGAAGAAAAGATCCAACCTGCTGCACATGGGTAATGCAAATAGGAAAATTTGTAAGAGCGGGGCCGACGACAGATACTAACACCATCCAACCACTCCCATCCATTCTCTAAAAAGGGCATAAGTCCTACAGCAAGGTTCTCTTACTTAGCATAATCCCATAAATTACTCCTTTTACATACCAATCTTCATATTCTTCGACCTCGACTTCGACTTTTCCAATGCAGTAATGCAATTTTCCATTTTTACATTATGAAGAAAAGCGACGTTCTCACGTTTTGAAAAAGCTTTATATCCACTAAATTATACTGTGGAAGCACTTTTACGTTTGTATCAAAGAAATATCAAGGTTTTTAAATAATCTGAAGCTAATTCTCAAGATTCCAATTGGAAAAATAAACTGTTTTATTGTTTGTTTACTTTACCTATAAATATTCTTCCTGCAGGCAGTCATAAATTGCATTGCAGCATTTAGGAATAAGAGTGGCGTACTTGAAAGTGGGAGCAGTGAATAATGAGTCAAGAGAAGCGATGATTGACTTGAGCAAAAAAGAGTGACTGAATTCTGCCGCCATTGCTCTACGATATACGAAGGAAACTTAAAGATAGCACTGTCTGGAAATCTTCAGGTAAACCTTCCGGTACGATAAACGATAGTTGATACAAGAAACACTTAACTGCTGGTAATTTTTAAGATAAAATAAGAAAATTGCCGGGAACTTGAAACTGAGGATCTTATTCACGTCAAATCTAAACCCAGAATGAATAAAGTCGTTGGTACTAGAGAGACGCTCTCCTTTCCCGCCTAATAAATATTCTTCCTGCAGGCAGTCATAAATTGCATTGCAGCATTTAGGAATAAGAGTGGCGTACTTGAAAGTAGGAGCTTCAGCGAACTGATATTCGTATTGAGTGACCTAAGAAAACTCCGAGTAACAAGTTTCGAGTAACTTTGTTATAAAACTTGAAACCCGAAAAAAGGTGAGAGTACTGTGTACCCTGGGCACCAGTTACCTCGGAGGTATTTATCGACTTGATTTTTGTCTTCAGCGACCCCAAAAACCCTAACAAAAATGTTCAAAATACACTTTTTCCACATTGCACCACGTGGGTCACACTACCACACAACACGTACACTCACACCAAAGAAAGAAGACTGTTCAGGTAAGTTCAAGCATCATGGATGAAGAAAAGATCCAACCTGCTGCACATGGGTAATGCAAATAGGAAAATTTGTAAGAGCGGGGCCGACGACAGATACTAACACAATCCAACCACTCCCATCCATTCTCTAAAAAGGGCATAAGTCCTACAGCAAGGTTCTCTTACTTAGCATAATCCCATAAATTACTCCTTTTACATACCAATCTTCATATTCTTCGACCTCGACTTCGACTTTTCCAATGCAGTAATGCAATTTTCCATTTTTACATTATGAAGAAAAGCGACGTTCTCGCGTTTTGAAAAAGCTTTATATCCACTAAATTATACTGTGGAAGCACTTTTACGTTTGTATCAAAGAAATATCAAGGTTTTTAAAGAATCTGAACCTAATTCTCAAGATTCCAATTGGAAAAATAAACTGTTTTATTGTTTGTTTACTTTACCAATAAATATTCTTCCTGCAGGCAGTCATAAATTGCATTGCAGCATTTAGGAATAAGAGTGGCGTACTTGAAAGTGGGAGCAGTGAATAATGAGTCAAGAGAAGCGATGATTGACTTGAGCAAAAAAGAGTGGCTGAATTCTGCCGCCATTGCTCTACGATATACGAAGGAAACTTAAAGATAGCACTGTCTGGAAATCTTCAGGTAAACCTTCCGGTACGATAAACGATAGTTGATACAAGAAACACTTAACTGCTGGTAATTTTTAAGATAAAATAAGAAAATTGCCGGGAACTTGAAACTGAGGATCTTATTCACGTCAAATCTAAACCCAGAATGAATAAAGTCGTTGGTACTAGAGAGACGCTCTCCTTTCCCGCCTATACACCTGATCTTAAACTCGGAATCTCATTGGTCAGTTAGGAAAATCGATAAACTGCTTAGAGACAACGGTTAGATTTGCTACGTTCTGGAAGCATCAAGAATAAAATTTAGGACAGAGTCGGCCTAAGTGAAAAGAAACGTTAAAAAAAGAAATTTTATTATTCGAGTTTTTTAAACACGCTACAGTTTTGCTTAAAAAAAGCAATTATTTTTAAATCTACAAACAAATTCTTTATACAAACTTCTGGTAGATTCTTTCTAAGACTGATTTTGTTACTGGATTTTCTTATATTTTGAGATTCTTTGTGTCATCTCAATTTTCTTACAAATAATACCATATTGTTTGGATAAATGCATTAAATATATTATTCTATTCTAAAATAAACCCGGAAAACATATTCACAAAGAAAATATTAAAATATACAAAATGTGATGAGTAAATTTATTTTATCAATCTGAATATTTTCAATCGATTGTTACGACATGACTTTGCATTTATTTGTATTAATTCATAAGATTTATTTGAAAACATTTTGAATGCATATCTGTAATATTTTATTGAATTGAAAAATTATCGTAAATTATTAAGAAGATTGGAACTTTTGAGGTCAACGACTTAAAATGTATACAAACAAGCTTATTTCATGTTTTCTATGATAGAAAGTATAATATACAAAATATAAAAAATTAAAAGAAATATTAGATAGATAAGTTTAAATTAACATAATTTATTACTAGAAATAACAGGTTTGAGGCAACAACTATTGCACCCGAAAATTTCTTATCTTTTCACTTTATCAGTTAAACTGTAATAATAAGCTTTTTAATTTTAATTAACATTGTTTAACATTTTAGTAAATTAATTATTTATAAAGCAAACAAAAAATTGTATTAAAAAGTAATCGAAAAAATATCACATCCAGCAGGAATTGAACTCACGATCTTTATTTATAGCGGATAGAGCCTTTAACGATTTCGCCAAAAATGCCTTAAAGGATAGTCGATGTTTTTGATCGTAACTCTTATTGAAAGATATATAGAAAATGATATCAAAAGGAACTATCGTAGACAAAAGATTGTAATCATGTCAGATAGTCAAGCAGCCATCAAAGCTCTAAACTCGCATACAATCAGTTTAAAAATGGTCTGGGAATGCCTACCCAAATTAAATGAACTGGGACAAAATACCACTGTTACCTTTTGATGGGTTTCAGGACACATAGGAATAGAAGAAAACGAAATAGTAGATAAGCTGGCAAAAGGAGGAGCTGAAACCCCATACTTGGTTCCAGAACCATCTTGTGGAATTAGCAGTAATACAATCTGAAAAAAACTAAGAAAAGAAAATGGAAATATAAGTACTGGAACGATCTAGAAGGGCTAAGACAACCGAAAATGCTCCTGGGAAACTACAACCAGAAGAGATTTTTCAGCTGTCTTAACCTTAGTAAGAAGAACTTCTTTATTATAATAGGAATATTAACAGGGCACTGCTGATTAAGAGGAAGAAACAAGGATAAGTAGATGAAGCAAAGTACAGATTCTGTGAGGTAGAAGATGAAACCTCAATATACATACTCTCAGAATGCATTGCATTACGTAATTCTCGGGTCAGATACCTAGGGTCATACGAAATAGAAGAGAAAGATCTACCTAACTTAAAGCCCAACGATATTCCAAACTTTCTAAGAAAGATAGGGCTAGAAGAGCTGCTTTAAGTCTGAGGAAACATCAGAAGTATAGCAAGAATAGATCTTATATCTGTTACACCTAATTTGCTCATACATACATACATACATAATGGTCAATCTAAGGTCTTCACGTAAAATTGGCTCTAACGGAAGTTTTGTTACTTCAATTGTCAAAATTGACTGGAAAATTTGTTGAGGGTCCCTATCAGAGTTGGATTTTTAAATAAAGAATTCTAGTTGAGCTAAAGTGTAAGATTTCGAAGGTTGTGTATCATGTTGTCCCCTGTTTTATTAACATATAAATGATATAAGGAAAAAAGTGTATGTTGAAAAAATCTAATTTTAAGAAAAACACTTTTGAATGTTCTCCCTTTCATGAAGGTTCGAAATATGAACAAAACGAAACAAAATAACATCAAATTAAATTATTTATTTTTACAACTAAAAGATTTACAAATTCGTAAATTCTAGAATACGAGGGTCGTTGAAAAATCTGTGCAAAAATAAACACTACTTTATTGTTTAATGTAAATCTTTGTTATTTGTAAACAAATTTTAGTCTGAAGAATAGAGCAGATCTTAAACCAATTATCAGTAATTTTAAGATGAGCTGCTGCGTTACTTCATGGAAAAGTACTTTTTGAAAATCGTTTAGTAACGATGAAGGTTATAACAGTTTCACCCTTTTTTAGAAAATCGTTCAGGAGTTTTCCATGCGACTCCCAACAACAGTAGCTATAATCTTTACAAACAAATGAAGGGTTTTTACTTTTTTTGGCGTAGATTATCTCTTGTTGACTCATTGTTTAGATGGAGTCTTAGGAGTTTAGTAATGAGTTGATGTTACAACCACAGTCACGAAACGATGCTTTAAGTTCTGCGAATTCTTAGATGAAAACCCTCCTTGCAACATTTCCCAGGATTTTGTCTTTGGTCAAGGGTGAGCAATTACTGCACTCATAGTTATATTTAAATTTTAATGCAAAATCTTATGTACTCATTCATTTGAGATGCCCATAGCAGTAGCAAACTCACGTACCTTCACTCTTCCATCATCCAGCACCATACTATTAACTTCAAAAATTTTTCAGCAACAATTAGACAGCACTGATGTACCCTCCATATCGATACATGAATATTAATTGTAAAGCAAGGTGTTGTGATTTTTATAAAAAGTTTATATCTGCTAAAAGACTTAAACTGAAAGTTACTAAAGTACCTAATATGAAATTCCTGCATAGTATTCAAATACTTATTACTAAAGTGTTGAAAACCAAAATTTCATCTAATTGCATGTTAATCATTAAAATGTTTACAACAGCAACACCCTCGTCTAAGTTATAAGCTGCTGGTATAGGCAATTTAAAGTTGGATAATGGCAAAGTTATAAATTTGAAAATGTCTGATTCGGTTCATTGAATGAAAATTTTATGAGAAATACGTAAAATTTAAACTTCATCAAACATGTTAATGGATTTTACTTTCTCGTCTTATTTCGATTATGTTAATTATTAATAATAAAAAGCAAAAACTTTTAATAAGTGCTTACATATAAGAATCCTGGCAAAAATTTGTACCTTTTGAAAACAAACACTCAAATACAAAAGTCTTGCACATCAGCCAATTTCATTGTCTTAAAGAAACTCTTAGACTGTTCGGGATTGATGTGGGAGAGCATTATTATCCAAACATATAAAATGGGGACCTTTTTCACTTCGAATTTGTGGCAAAATAGGCCGAAGGAAGACACTGGTCATGGTGCTAGGGGCATGAACTATATAATTCCACTTCAAAACATAACAGTTCTGTATTCAAATGTTATCTTCTTTTCTATGACCAAAACAGATCGCTGTTGTGTTTTCCATTCTCTTTACATTTGGCATTGTCGATCGTCACTGAACAATCCACTTTTTGTCTTTCCAACAACATAACATTTGATCATTGAAGCAAAAGCCAGTTTTGGTAACCACAAACCTATTGTAGACACAATTGTTGGCTTCTAGGTAATAACCTTGGAACTCGTAGAGATCTTCTAAAAAGCAAACGCGTCTTCTGATGGTCTTACTTAGTGGTATGAGTGCTAGAAATGCCTTATAAGACTACTGATCGTTAAAAATCCATTTTTTACATCCATTTGTGCTACTTATCTGTCCTTCGAACTCGTTCTTCTAGAACGTAAAGTCGAGGTAGAAACTTAGTGGTAAGTGTACTAGGACTGCCTTTTAACCGTTTAAATTCAATTTTTTAAATTTGTGTTAAATATCAGTCTTGTTTTTCTTTTGGATGTCAACTTCGAGATCTAATTTTCATGGTCACAGCTTAATCTATTGGCTATCAGTTGATGCGATAAGGACTTCTTTAAGAAACAAGGTTACTCGCAAAAGACGTTTACTAGTAAGCGAGACATTTTTTAGTACTCTTTTGTTTTAAACGATAGGTACAAAATATGATTTTTTTCAATATTAATTTTCTGAAATTGCCACGTATTTTAATGAATTTAAAAACAAAATCAAATTTAGAAAAATAAATAAATTAACTAATTGAAATTCAACTCCAGCTGAGGTCGGTGGTGGTTTCTCTACTGGCAAATTATGCCCAGCTCAGCCGTAGAGGGTAAGTGCCAAAATAAAGTGAGCGCGCCACCGATTTGTACGGTTAAAATCGGAAACCCCTGATGTTCCAGGCACCACTTCACCCACTGGAGATAATTAAATAAATTCAAAATTTTAACCAGTACTATTTGAATCACACAATAAAAAAAACGATAAAGTGAGCTAAATAAAACAAAATATCAACTAGACCCTTCTTTAATAAAAATTGAGAATTTGCACAACTGTCAAGCCTCGTGCTTGACAACGCTATTGATATTTATATAAAAACAAAGAATTAATGAATGATTTTAAAAGTTAAATTTATTTATCGATATGTGTGATCACACTCAATACAAAAAAAAAATAAACAAGAAAAATAAATCTTAACTAACTAGTTACGACTTAATCTAATATAGCTTATCTGTTAATCTAAATAAGTTTCCGCAGTCCTTGGCTTCTCCAATACTTAGGCCGGTACCAAAAATCAAGCCTGTTCTAGAACCAATAGGCTTGCACCAATCACAATAACTTAAACTCGTACTAAGTATAGGGTCAGCAATCAAAATTCTGCCTATCTCTAGGGCTTAAGCCCGTAACTAGAATTTATGCCTGTATCTAGGACTTATGCCTGTATCTAGGACCCTAAAATCGTAATTTAGTATTAACATTAGCTTAAACAGATTTTAATGACTCCTTGAATTAATTTGATTTAATAACTTTAATACAATTTGAACACATTAACTTAAATTTGTACTACAATGAAAGAATAAAAATGAATTTAAATGAAATACAACATTTAGAAGCGGACTTCTCTGAATTTACAATTAATGAACAAAACTAATGATTTAAATGTACTCAACAAACCTAAATTTGACTTGCTTGTCACAACAAAATTATAACAATAAATTAAATCAAAATTTAACATAAAATTAATTAATAATAGTAAAAGAATAAGCAAAAAGGAGTCTAGTTTCACATTAATAACCTACATACGACACAAAGAAATACATATGCAAAATAAAGATATTACAACAAAGATTATGACCATATGGCGTTATTAATCTTATAAAAATAAAATTTCGTAACTCACCTATTAAGATAGGGTTTCTTTCATTAAACTAGTGACACCTTAGCTGGTAGACGGTTAAATCAATCTCCTCGTTGCTAATTGCGGAAATTCTACCACAGCTCACCGTCTGAACGGTTTTAAATCTCCAAATCTACCTACTGTCTGTTTCTTGATCTATCTACGTTTCGTCCGGAATAAAACAAGAAAAGAGAATACCATAAGGATTGAACAAACCACATGAATAAAAGGCGTTTAACTTACCACAGAAGATTACACAAAAATCCGACACGCGGCTTTTTCCAATGAATCTGTCCAAAAATAACAAGAGAATCTAACTCCAACAACGATTCAAATGGAAAATGAGGTTTAGCTTCAAAAATCCAAAATTAATTGTTACGGATTCACCGCGATTTAAAACTTAAACCAAAAATCTTCTGGATTGTATTCGACAACCTTCTTATTCAAAAGCAGATAACGGACAGACAGAGAAATCATTTACCTTCGATAAAATCTGTCAGACACGAAAATGGCCTCTACCACTGTAAGGACAATAAACGTAGGATCAACAGCTACTTACGAGCCAACAGTAATCGTTTAATAACAACAGATCTTATTACTTAACAAGATAACACCAAAAATCCCAGTATTACTCAATTTCTCGTTCATATACAATCTTTAGATGTCGGATGCTAAAATAACGAACTGCAGACGACATCATTTTAAGTTTTACCACGGAAAAAAAAGGAAGAGAAGATTTCTTCGGTCCTTGACAGTAGTTCAAACGTCCTAACCCAACATTTGTTCTGAATTTTAATAAATAAACTTTCAAAACAATATTAGTAGCAATTTATGGCCATAATATATTTATAAGTTGATGATTAACTATAACTGAACTAAAATCAACCTGATCTTGTCACGATTTACTCCTTAATAACGGAGAATTCCTAAGGTAAGCAATTAGTTATACTATTGTGAATTTAAACCCGTGACAAAATATTTTTCCTATTTTTTATAACCTACTCTAATATCAGTTTTTAAGAGTGGTTTACAACTTTCAAAACTGAGTATATTATGTAACTCTAATATCCGTTCAGTGTTCATAACAAAGCGCCACAAATATCAAAATACAACATGTGACACCCATTTGCGAGCAAATTACCTAATAAAACAATTTATTAATATCTTCCGGCACCATCTTGTCTATGAATTTAAGAAAAGCAATAAATAATTAGAAATATTAAATGTATGAAATATAACACTAATAAAACTTTTATCATGCATTGTGGGTCAAAGGTCTTTCAACTTATTTAATGCTTTAATTATACTCTAGAAAATTTAAATAGGATTAGTATTCTACTTTAAGCGAACAATGAGTTCATATTAAACCCATGAAATAGTTTTTTTAAGCTAAGAATAAAAACATAGTTTCTATTTTTAAGCAGGTATTTTCACGAAACCCCTCGTATATCTTTTATTATTATACAAAAAAAAAAAAACGCATCAACCTCTAGGGTTATTAGCGTATTAGCGTTACAGAGATTGAGGGATGTTTCAGTTAATTAATTTTGTTACATATTAGATTTTATTCTAGGTACTAAATTTTATTTAAAAGTTCAATGTCTTTGAGATAATTTAATAGTCTTTCAAAATCACTCTTTTCATTAAGCGCACTTTCAAGAGAGTTCGGTATGTGGTGTTTTTTCCGTTCACTTTTATATTTAGCACATTCGATTAATATATGTCTTATTGACAGATCGGTGTTACACAGTTCACAACTTGGTTTGTTTCTTCGTTTAAGAAGATATTCGTGTGTTATTCGCGAATGTCCGATGCGCAATCGTGTAAAGATCACCTGTTCTCTTCTTTTTCTTGCTTTGGATTTCAATGGTTGACCATCTTGGTTTATTTCTAGAAGTTTGTTTGGGGTGTTCTTCCATTTATCTTGCCAAGTACTGACGATCTTCTGCTTGACATGACTTTTTATATCTGAGTGTACCGAATTATTATGGACTATAGACTCTGCATTTCTTGGGGCGTTTTTCGCTAACTCATCAACGGTTTTATTTCCTTTGATTCCTATGTGCGATGGAACCCACAAGAACTTCAATTGAAGATTTTTATTAAGGATTATTTTTAACTCGGTTTTAATGAGAAGTAGGATTGGATGATTGCAATACAGTTGTTGTAAGGCTAGAAGGGAGCTGAGAGAATCACTGATTATGATGCTGTTTTGTTTATTGTTCTGATGGATGAAAATATGGACGGTAGAGGTAAGGAGAACTGTCTCCGTGTATTGAATGTGTCCGTCAAAATGTGGTAAATAAGGGTGGCGCTACGATCGTAGTAGGGTAAATTTTAAAAAAAGCGCCATAATTTCTTAGAGTAGGATAGATAAATAAACAAGGAAAGACACATTTCCGCTTTATTATGACATCATTTTTAAAATAATCATAAGATACATAATATAATCATAAAGTATAAAACGAATTTAAAATACACTAAACTGAATTCGCTGACCACGTTTTTTTATAGCACTTATATAATTTGTGACTTATATTACGAAATCATACGACATTTCAATCAATTTGTCAAAAACTGCTACATTCATTCTGTACCCTACATCTACTTTAGCGCCATTGTAGTGGCAAGTTTGAGAAGTGTTATGTTCCTCTAAAAAGTGGACACATTTTTAATCATTTCCCATTTAAGATCGTTCTCCTTACCTCTACCCTCCATAGATGAAAATGATAGCTTGTAGGATTGCAAATATTTCGGCAGAGAAAATTGTCGTAGTGTCTGCTAGTTTGTAAGAGGCTGAGAATTCTTTGGAGTACACAGCTGCTCCTACTCCTTCGTCGTTTTTTGAGGCATCGGTGTAAACTTCATATATACCCCTATTTTCATTAATTATATGGTGGAATTCTTGCTGAATTAAGTTTGATGGTGTCTCTGATTTCTTGAAGCTCGTTAGTCTAAGATCAGGTTTGGGTAAAGGTATTGTCCAAGGAGGTGGGGTTTGAATTGAGGATAAATCATAGATGTTTGAAAATTGAAAATTAATGTTGGATAAGTATGTTTTTACACGGTAATAGAATGGGGGATCTACGCGTGAAGATGAATCAAACTTAGTTGAAAAGCGATCAGAAAATACATTGTGGATCACAGGTTTGTTTTGGTTTGCAGATATTGTTGTGGCATATGAAAGACTTAAGTATTGTCGTCTGTAAGAAAGGGGAAGTTCTCCTGATTCACAGTAAAGGCTTTCAATTGGACTTGTTCTATATGCTCCAAGTGATATTCGAATAGCTGCGTTGTGAATAGAGTCTAACATTTTCAGCAGAGTTTTTTTGGCAGAGTTATAGACAATGGATCCATAGTCCAATTTTGAACGAATTAGTGCTTTGTAAATATGGAGTAGGCATGAGTATTCAGCTCCCCAATTTTTAAAAGACAGTGTTCTATAAGTAGGTTAATTCCAGGTTGGCAGAGTTTCTTTAGATGTTGTATATGTGACTTCCACGTTAATTTTCTATCAAAAAACATTCCTAGGAATTGTACTTCATCTACATAGGTAATTTTTTGTCCATATAAATTGATATCCCTTGGTTGATTATTTGAGTTTGAGAAATATACCGCTTTTGTTTTTGAGGTGTTGAAACGAAGTCCATTTATTCTTGACCATTCTTCTATATCTGTTACGACTTTTTGGAGGAGTTTGTGTGTACGTGCATAATTTTCCCTCTGCAAAATATTACTAAGTCGTCCGCATATAATCTAGTATGAACAGGGTGTTTGCATTTTTCAATATCTTTTAAAACCTAAGAAATCCCAAAAAAACTAAGTACTCCTTAAAAAATCACACTTTTTTCTTTAAATTAAAAAATACTCCTGGATTAAATACTATTAAAAAATTAAGGGAGAGACTTGGTATGTCAGAAGTCAACTTTGAACATGCTGGGTTGAGAAGTCTCGAAGTTTTCAAGAAGAGGGCACCATAATAAAAAAAAAGGTAAAGAGCGATTGCTATTACAAAAAGGGTATGGCAGTCAGTGCGACTGCCGGCAGAAGTTATACTTCTATGCACGTGCCCGGATTCATAAATTTTTATGCGAATGATTTAGCAAAATCATTATATGATATTCGTGTTCAGCGACCTCAAAAACCTCCTAGTACCGAGTACACACTGATTTTGTATCAAATTTGCATAACATTTCCTGGAGACGAGGTCCGTCTTAAATACTAGCTGTTTCGTCCTTCAAATACAAATTAATCTGTAACATATTTTTTTAATTATTAGTTATTTTGACATTTATTACTTTTACGGCAATTACAAAATATACAACATTCTATACCCGATTCAAGGCATATATAACTTTTTGAGCAAGTGCTATCGGTACAACTAGGTACTAATTCACTCACTGCAGGCAATAGCTGCTCTTCTTTTTGAGGTAGAAGAAATTGACCAATTTCTTTCCACCCAAAATCCGTTGGGTTAAGTTCATTTAAATTTCTTGTAAAACAATTCGTTTGTATATTTATTACATAAATTGCACGCAAAATATGTAATTTTATGGAACTTGAAGTAACCGGTAATTCTTCTATCAAACAATTTGTTGCATGAAAGTAAGACCATATACGATATTCTGTAAATGTCTTGCAATTCGATGAAGAATTTAATACTTTAATTAAATATTCTTCTGCTCGTTGTATATCACGATCTAAGGATATTTCAGACGTAAATAAAATATACACAAGGAAAAACATACTGAATAACGCAAATAATAATATATGACAAATTAAAAAGTATATTCCTTAAAAAATCTCACGTTGCCCAAAATTTTGTAAATATTCCTTTTGGGTGACCTTTTAAAGCTGAATATTTCGTACCAACTTTACTTGTGTAATCAGCTCCAGTTAAGTGGTGTCAAGCTGGTAGAATGGAACATAATGTTTCGCCAAGATTTAAAGCTATTGAATGTATCGGCATATTTCTTGTACTTTTACCAGTACCAACTTGCATCCGTAAAGTCTAAAAATGGTACATTTTTATGTAATAAATAATATATGTAAAATTTGTATGGAAAGAAATTGGTCAATTTCTTCTACCTCAAAAAGAAGAGCAGCTATTGCCTCCAGTGTGTGAATTAAGTTGTACCCATAGCACTTGCTCAAAAAGTTGTATATGTTTTGAATCGGGTATAGAATGTTGTATATTTTGTAATTGCCGTAAAAGTAATAAAAATGCCAAATAACTAATAATTAAAAAATATGTTACAGATTAATTTGTATTTTAGAATATTTACTTAGTAACATTGCAATAAATTGTTCTAAATGTCAAAAAATAAATTATTGAGTATTTTAAAGAAATTATAAGTGAAAATCTGCAAGCGGCCTCGAGCGCTACAGTTCGCGAAAGTTGAAGTGCGCGCAAGGTCCCATTAAAGTTGTATATCTTAAAGAAAAATCGACGTACTTACACTTACCAAAGCTTAAAATGTTCCTCTTGAGATGCAGAATAACTTCAAATAAATTAAATATCGAAGTTTATGGAGTAGAGAAACAAAATATGTTTATAAACAAATATCTCCCAAAATTTTAACAACAATTTTTGTCTTTAAATTCATATACATATAATTGGTAGTAACAATTTTTTTTTACAAAGTAAAAAACTAGAAGCCACTTTTATTCCCTTTAAAATAAGCTTTGAAAAATTAAAATCCGTTCATTAGAAGCCGAGATATAAGTAAAAAACAGAGGCAGCGCAAGCCTGATTCGTTATTTTGCAATGTTTTTGCACTCTATTTACAGTATCTCGGCTTCTAATTAACCGATTTTAATTTTTCAAAGCTCATTTTGTTGGTTTTTTTATAAGGAACAAAAAACAATTTAGAAAAAAAAAAGTATTTTAATTAGTTTGTTAGTTATAATTATTTAAACAATTAAATTGTTAATAACAAATTTCCAAGGCAACTGGTCAAAAAGCAGGTTAAATATTCGGATTCAGCGAGTCAAAATACTTTTAAAAAACTTTGCTGCTTGTAAGGACCTCAATCGGACACGGAACCCCCCTTTGCTCCCTGACTATTAGGTGTGAGTGTGGATATATTTCGTTATGTATTATTATAGCCTGTAGACAGGTAGCTACAGGTTGGTTGAAAAGTTTTGAAAGCAAAAGAAATTAATGAAATTCGTTTTTTTATACAATATAATCTCCTTCAGCTTTAACACTCTTATTCCAATAATCTTCCATCTCTGTAATGATTTTCCAGAAGCTCTGTAAAGTATTATTCCACGACTGAACTAGCTTCTTCATTCGACGAAAAACGCTTTTCACGAAGAAATTGTTTTAAGTTTCTAAATAGTAGACAGCCAAATCTTGTAAATACAGTAGATGTTCAAGCAATTCTTTGAATTTAGCGCGTCGTCAAAAAACTTCTGTAAACACGTGCATTGTCTTGGTGAAAAACGATTGTTTTTTTTTTGTAAACATTTATGGCCAGGTGACATTACTAAATCAAGAAATTAAAAGTTCCGGAAAGATTGTACAAGTTGCTCTGTCCTGCTGAAACCACATGTTTGCAAGTTAAATTGTTGGATTTGAGGAACCAGAAATTTTTGCACCATAACACTCGCCAGTGGCAGTAAGAGAATTACCTGCAGCGTCTTCAAAGAATTAGGATCTAATAACACCCTCATACGAAACACCGCACCAAACTGTGATTGGACGAGGATCTAGTGGTCGTTTATGGATGACACGAGGGTCATGTAATGCACGGATACGGCAATTCTGCTTTTTAACAAATCCGATCATCAAAGTGGGCTTAATCGCTCATTATCATTTGTCGGTAAAATTCGTTGTTTTGAGTATTACATGACTTTATTGAAGGCGATTTTCAGGATCCCTAGGTTTCTGTTTTTGGGTAAACTGAATTTTGTATGGCTGCAAATGTAGGTCTTCTTTTAAAATTGAGCGTAATGAAGTGTGACGAATACCCATTTCTTGAAACAATGTCTAGTAGACGTCTCAGGACGCAAAAATGCGGGAAATTCAAATCAGTTAGTTACATATTGCCCACCTTGTATTAATATTAACAAAATCGATTTTGACAAACGTCTTTATAAACCTTCTTGATAATTTTTATTAGAAATTTCGCAATTAAAATTAGTCGATTTTCTAGAATCAGTCCAAGCTAGATATATGAAATTCTTTTACTATTTATCTAAATTAATTACTATATATCAATTTTCCATGAGTAGTTTAATGAAATATTTGTATGATTATGTTTGTAACAATGGAAATGGTTTTGTATAAATCTTCATTGAATAGATCATTAATCAGGATAATTTTAGTAGTCATGATAATCCTGGCATTAATTCTGAAATAATTAAAACGCGAGAGAATATTATTCACGGTAGATACAAACTGACGTGGGTTATCACTACACTCTCGGGACTTTCATTTCCGGCTTTCAAGAATAGGAAAAGCTCTCTTCCTAATAGCATACTGAAAACAGATCAGTGGCGTAATCCTTCTCTATAGTCTATACATATCTATACAATACAAATAGAGCAAATCTATATCTATCTTTTAATATTGAATAGATAGCTGCCAATCAGTTGTTAATCATGTAAATAAAAAATTTACTAATTACTAAAATAGATGATAATGGTTCTTGACGATCTGATAGCCAACATTTATCGTATTTATTTAGGAAAAATTCTGCTATTGAACTATAATCTCTTCTAACAGTTCTTTTAACGAAAATTTTCTAACGAATCTTTTAATAAATATTCTAGCAGATCTTCTAACGGACACCTCGTTAAATCTGGATTAACATTTGTGACGGAGAGGTATTTGCACAAGATAAAATTTATATTGTAAATCCAACCCCGAAGCACCTAGTGTGAATAAATAATGCTAATGCACATCACCGTCTGGAGTATCGACGGTTTTCGTAACTAAATTATTGCTAAACAATAATATGACATCAGAAACGATCCTTCAAGCATCCAGTGCCCAGAGTGACTGGCTATGCACGCCCTTTTCTGGAATTTCAAGACTTTCCGGCACTAAATTGATGCAAACAGAGTACTTGGGGAGTTTGGAAATTTTGGGGTTGCTAAACACGAATATGACAAAGGTATTCTTAAGACATGTTACTACCTAAACTTCACATGACTTTTGAAGTTATACTTCTATTTATGCACTGGATTTGTGTGGGGTTAAATGGCAAAAATCATTACATATGTAATGGTGTGAGTAAGAGAGAGACAGAAACACATATAAGGTATCAGTACATTAAAAAGAGATAGATATACAAAAAAAAATCTGAGCTTATGTTTTGGAATATCATAGTAACGTATTACATTGTGTTTGACAGATTACTTTATAATTCTGTTACGTAAGTAAACATATAAAGTTTAGTATTTTATATTAATAATATTCAGTAATGAGTATTGTATTGTAGTCCATAAGTAGGTATAGCGCCGGTTTGGCCAGACAGACACAGCCAGCCAGACAGCCTTTACCCCCTCCACTACACCCTCCGGGTGCCAACTTCAGGTTAGAGATCATAAAGCGCAAACCTTTGTGACGTCATCGTATCAACTTCAGATCATTTTGATGTATCATCCTGGTCTCGTATAGGTCGGCCATCTTGTTAGCAGTGTTGCCAACTTCAGACTGGATGACATAATAATATTTTAAAAAATTACCTTAAGACACTATAAGGCCCCTTCACAAATATTAACAAAAAGCTTATAGTCAATAGAGTCGAAAAATCATTTTACTTTTTATAATAAATTTTAACGTAATTAGGTCACGTGACATGTAAAGAACAATATAAGTTTTTACTTTAAGGATACAGGTATATAAATAATACTCAGAATTCCTTTATATTTTTATTGATAATATGATATTAGTTTTGACAACATTGTTTTAAGTTGAGTTAGTAAAGTGGTATTAGGGCAAGGAACACCAAACATATCCCAGTTGAATTTTCCTGCTTCAATAACTTTTCTATAAAATTCATTGTACTTGTAATAGATGTCTTCTTTCAAGAAATATAGGTTGCCATCTGTATACCTAAAAACTGTGTTTATATTATCTGGAACCCCTGGAAATTCTTCGTTAATGTTGCCTCTCCTCATTATTTGCTCATCCATATCATCGAACAGGATAAAAGACGTTTTATTAAACAGAACATAACTTTGTCCTGTATATGTTTGAAACATGGCATTAACCTTAATATTATTTGGCAGATTTAACTGAACCGTCACATGGTTGCATTATATTTTGCACTATGGGGTTTTGTAAACACTTTTTTTGTACATTGATCGTTTTACTATTTAGTTTTCGTGTTTGAAGTAAGGACACACATCAACTGGTCTTATTTTTCTAAGTATTTATTTAATTGAATACAGTTAATCTAAAAAAAAATATTTCTACTTGCCTGTGTTTGTAGTTATTAAGTTTTATTAGTTAACAGTGATGCCATTGATATATATTTGATGGCGCCGAGTGATGATGATATAAATGTAAAAATTACATGCGCGAGTTGTAAACGATCTCTAAAAGGCGAATTAAAATGTACCAAATGTGAAAAACAGTATCATCCTGCTTGCCTAGTTCGTCTAAAAGGCGCAAAAGTGGTTGGTCAAGATTTAATCATCTGTCCATCATGTGCTGAAACTGAAAATGATGGCGACGATGCGTCATAATATAAAATACAGTGCTATTTGTTTGGTCGAGCACTTTCTGTTAACAGAAATGGTTCAGCATCTAAGTGTCTTTGGTTATTACCCGAGCTCTTATTTTTGTCGTGTAGGTACAGAATAAACGTGGCGGAGCTATGATTTTGGCAAAACATGGTATGGAGGTAAATCTTTTAAAAATGATCGAAAACTTGAAAATATTTACTAAGTAATGTTGCAATAAATTGTTCTAAATGTCAAAATAGTATATTGTAATACAAGTGTTACAATGACAGAGGTTTCGTAGTACGAGTTCAGTTTGTGAAACGAACCGCGAAGCGGTGAGTTTCGCAAAGAACGAGTACTACAAACCGTCATTGTAACTCGAGTGTTACATACTATTTTTTATTATGAACTTTTAAAAGTATAAAAAAAGTAAAATGAGTGTTTTTCGAAATATTTATTTATGTTGGCAATCTTGACTGTTTTGACACTTGTCAGTTTTAATGATTTTAAATTAGAATGTTTGTCAAATTTGTATAAAATATTCCGAATTTAGCAATAACGCTGATAATGTAGTTAATAATTTACTACAACATACTTCTTGATTTACTACCTGAACTCTTTCGTTGAAAATCAGTGCAGTGCAACCAATTGTGTAAAACAAAAAGTTACCAAAAACAGTGTTACAATGAATCTATTTCGATACTGTTTTTAGTGTCGAAATAGAAACTTTGTGAACGTGAATTATAAAAAATAAATTATTGAGTATTTTAAAGAAATTATAAGAGAAAATCTGCAAGCGGCCTCGAGCGCTACAGTTCGCGAAAGTTGTAGTGCGCGCAAGGTTCCTTTAAAGTTTTATATCTTAAAGAAAAATCGACGTACTTACACTTACCAAAGCTTAAAATTTTCCTCTTGAAATGCAGAATAACTTTAAATAGATTAAATATCAAAGTTTATGGAGTAGAGAAACAAAATATGTTTATAAACAAATATCTCCCAAAATTTTAACAACAATTTTTGTCTTTAAATTCATATACATATAATTGGTATTAATAATTTCTCTTACAAAGTAAAAAACTAGAAGCTACTTTCATTCCCTTTAAAATAAGCTTTGAAAAATTAAAATCGGTTCATTACAAGCCGAGATATACCTAAGTAAAAAACAGAGGCAGCGCAAGCCTGATTCGTTATTTTGCAATGTTTTTGCACTATATTTACAGTATCTCGGCTTCTAATTAACCGATTTTAATTTTTCAAAGCTCATTTTGTTGGTTTTTTTATAAGGAACAAAAAACAATTTAGGAAAAAAATATATTTTAATTAGTTTGTTAGTTATAATTATTTAAACAATTAAATTGTTAATAACAAATTTCCAAGGCAACTGGTTAAAAAGCAGGTTAAATATTCGGATTCAGCGAGTCAAAATACATTTAAAAAACTTTGCTGCTTGAAAGGACCTCAATCGGCCACGGAACCCCCCTTTGCTCCCTGACTATAATAGCTAGACTAATTGTTTAAAAGTTGCAAAATTTATTATCTCTAAAATTTAATTTATCTTCATGTATTTTTTTGACAAATCGTATGTCAGCTCCGAAAAATAAAAGCGATTTATCGCTATACAATAATATTTTGATACTGAAACATTGTATGAGCTTTTAAAAGGTTTACTGTCATGCAAATTTTATTTGCGATAACAATGTTTATTTTTTAAGTGAACGAATAAACTTTTTATATACATATATGTTTTGTGGGTGACCGAAATATTCAGATTATCAACACGGATTTAAAAAAAAATCTATTTGTATTGTATTTTTGTTAGATGTGTATTTTTAGTTCGATATTTATAGAAATTCAAATAATTTTTATTTTTAGTGTCTTAAATCAATACTTTTTTAAAATATTCGAAGATTAGGTATTTAGCGATGATTAGGTGCTCGATTAAGAAAATAAATATACAACCTTAGTCAGCTTAAGTGGTTGGGCTAAAAAGCTCGTAGAGTAACATAGATACTATTGATAAAATTTTATTATTTAATAGTTGCCTTGCATTATAACGGCCATACAATTTTTCAACACTATTTTTATAGTAGGTACGATTTGTCTTAAGCCTCAATTTCGGCGATTACCTCAATTTATCAGCGCTAAATATTATAACATATATATAACTTGCTCAGAATTATTATATAAGTTATTATGCTATAATAATAATAAAATTTACCAAATTTTTTTTTATTTTAAATTTGAAATGAAATTATAATTATGGTAAATGCAAATTTATGTCTATGATTTGAAATATAATGTGATTCTTTATATATACCTGGCAATACTCATATCTCAGGGCAGAATTCAATGATTAAACAAATTATTAAATAAATTAATTTTGATACTTTTATATGCAGAATATAATTTTTTAACACTCATGAACCAAACAACTTATAATGATGACTTTTTAAAGAAGGATTTCTTAACCTCACTTTATATCTTAAACAGTTAAGCGGTGAACAGTAAAATGCAATATCATAATTATGCTTAGTGAATTAAATAAAAATGAAAAACTCAGAATCTTATTACAAACTTGAAAATTGAAAATTATAAACTAGTGAAAAAGTGTTCAGTGAAATAGTGGAAAAGAGTTCAGTTATAGTATAAAAGAAATAACACACAAATTTTTTATTTCTAAATGAAAAATAAGGTACCGTAGTGCCTGAAGATTTTCTTTATGTCTCGGCTGCACCCATTCAGGTTCAATTTTGACAATTCAAAAGATGAAACTTCTTTAAATCTCTGGACAATCTGCTATCTAATAAACTGGTTAGTCTATCAACTACTTCTTATCTGATTGTTCGCTAAATTACTCTTCGTAAACTCAATGATCGTATTTCTCAGCTAATGTTTCCGCTTTTCAAGACTTTATATCTACTTAAAATTCAAATTCTCTTCTTACCATTTACTTTCCAATACTTCTTCTTAACTTTATCAACACTTTTACTTTGGTTTAACCTTTATTTGTTGAATATTTTCCAAAAAAAAACTCAAAATTTCAACAGGAGCAAATTTATTAAATCTAACTTCTTCAACAGCAAAAAACAAGAGAGCGTTCAATTAATAAACAAACTGACAATTGAATTCTTTTAACAAACTTAAACTATATTCCTTTTTCTTTTTACCTACTTGATTACATGTCAAATATATTAAAATTTGAATACTTGATTCATTACTCTGATTTGTACAATTTTTGTTATATCAAATCTACTAGATTCATTATGAATTTACTATTTAATATAAATTTAAATTTCAGAATTTTTCATTTTCTCAAACATTAAACCAATAACAAACAAATATTATGGCTTTGAAAATTGATATTGCATATTTTAAACGTAAGTATTTCCTTATTAAGTCCATGAATTAAATTATTTTATATTAGAAATTCCGTATCTTTAATATTTATGTTTTAACAGTTATTTTTCTTGTTATATTTAATTATCATAATTTAATTTAAATTGTTTCAAATTAACAATATGTATCATTAAAATTTATATATTTTCTTTTTATATTTCATTTTCTTGTTTTACTTAAACGTGATTATTTTAATTTAAATTGTGTAAACTAATTAGATTAATTTTTAAAATAGATATATCTTAAATATCTAATCTTATATTCTATTTTCTTATTTTGATTTTCCCTTTTTAGGAATGAAGAGTGTAACATGAATAATCCCCTAGAGACAAAGATAATCAAGGATTTAATAAGATAATCTCTAAGGAACTACTTTGCACGTTGGGCACCAAATTTGTAACCCAAATAATTACCCTTGGCTAGCTCAAAAGGGTTCGTAGGTTTCTTTTTCTGGAGTTTTATCAACCCCTTCCAAACTGAAATAAAAGGGGCGCCAATGTACAGACAAACAAATAAAAATGCAAAAAATCAGTTTTAAGTATTTAATTATAACTTCTATTAGTTATTAACTTTAGTAAAAAAAGAAATAATTTTATCTCTTATCTTATTGAGTGGGGGAACTTGCAAGCGGAGTCTTGGTGGGTGAAATGGATGTTTCTTCCGGATATCGGATGTTAAATTCCGGTGGAATGGTCAAACTGTGTTCCTCTTTCGGATAATCTCCAGGACTTTACGATATTCTACTGATCTGGCCTTTTCGCCACGTGGCATGAATTTCTTCACCCTGGTATAATAGGTACGGTCCAGGTAGGTCCCTTCTTAAGGTGGCAATAGCCCAAATCGAAGGGGAAGAATTGTACGAAAAATGAACTTTTGATTTAAATTTCCAAATGAAGAATGATCGAACTCTGAAATTTATTTCACGTTGAAGCTTATTACTCCTACCAGAAACCAGAATATCCGTACGCGACGACGCAATACAACAATGAAATTAATAAAAATAAATAGTCTGTGGGCCAGCTCAACGGAACGTTACAAGAGAATAATTCTTAAAATACTGAAGAAACTTAGAACGAATTATACAAATTCTAATTCTTTGTAGTCCACCCTGGGATCAAGAATATTTTCCTTTTTCTTTATTTAATCATTATTTTACTTAGTTTATTTTATTAAATATAGCATATAATCTTATATCATCTCAATATCTTTTCAGCGAGCATTCTCTTGAGATCTGAAAATAGGGAAGAATCGCTGGGGGTCAGAACTGGAGAATAAGATGGATGCGAAAGCAATTCAAAGCCCAATTTATACAATTTTACCATCGGTTTCATTGCTTTGTGACACTGTGCGGTGTCTTGATGAAACAGTACTTTCTTTTTCTTCAAACGGGACTGTTTTTAATCAATCTTGTACTTGAAACGCTCTAGTAACGCAATGGAACAATCGCTGTTGAGTATTTTTTTCGTTTTAAGATAATTGATGAATATTATACTATCTGCATCCCAAAATACTGATGCCATAACATTGTCAGCCGACTGTTGTGTCTTTGCACGCTTTAGAGTCAGTTCATCTCGTGCAGTCAACTCAGATGATGACTTTTTTAATTCTGGTGTGAAATGAGTTCAAGTTTATTGGAACGAAGTTCCCTTTCGCGCGTTACGAACAGTTACGACTGACGCTAGGAGCTAGCCCAAAAAAGTTCATACCAAAAGTTGTCACGACACTATGCACCGACACAATGCACCGACACACGCATGTTTCTCTCTCTCACAGACCAAAAAATAAATAACTCTCTCTCCCTCTCTCTCATAGATAGATATATTACAATTAAAAAGACACTATTTTAAATTAAAAGAAAATGTACATTAAAAAGAAAATACTATAGAAAATATAGTAATTAACTATAATAGTATTACATTTTATTTCATCCTGTTTTTATAAATTAATAAATTCATAAACATTTTAAAAATAGTTCGTAACTTGACTACGTCAAATTACCTTAACTGTCAGTCACTGTCAAATATTTTATTTTTAAATTTTTTGTATTGAATTGTTAATTCCTGTTTTAAATTATAAAAAGTAATTTTAAAAAGATGTGTTATTTAAAGCTCTGGTATTGTATAAATGGACACTTTTGTTAAAAGAAACGAACTGTTAAGTAAGTAGAGATTTTATACAGACAATAATAAATGCTTATGTATGTATAAACACTCTGTTATGTTTACAAATTACTAATTCCTTCACTAATTAATCGAAAGGAACTTCGTTCCAGTCGGGTGTCCCTTGACACCTCACACTTTTTTTTATGTTTAAACAGCTCTTCTGGGATTTTTTTCCTGTCTAAAGTTCTCAAACTACTTTTCAACGGTTTAGTTTCAACTGTGTTTGCTTCTAGCCAGAAAGCAATGCTGTATTAACACATAAAATTTTATTCAAAATCACCAAAGTTGCTACAATAAAAATGCTTTTAAAGAGTTTACTAAAAAACAAATTTAATACAAATAATGGCTGTGTGTTAGTCTAGGAACTTTTTAGACCACCTTAGTTTGTATCTCTCATCAACAACTGCTTTAATTCTTCTTGGCGAAGTATTTAAAAGATCCTGAGAGTTGTTTGAACTGAAATTTTTGTAGATTCTTTGTGCTCTTTTGTTTAAATTTTTCCAGATTCTTAACAAGATTGATTTAAAAGCTTCAAGGTTTCAATTATGAAATGTCTAAACTACTAGAAACCCATTTTCGAAACGATATTTTATGATTGAAAAGGGCGAAAGTTGTTGAATAATATTTAAAAATTCAATTTATTTGTCAAAATAAAACTTTATAATTAATTATTAAAGTTATAGGTACTTCTATTCGTACACTCTGTAGAAAAAGATTGTGTAGAGTTAAATGGGAAAAATCATTACATATGTAATGGTGTGAGTAAGAGAGAGACAAAAACACTTATAAGGTATATTGGTCGGTAAAAACAAAGATAAAATATATACCACATGTTGTTAGTCATAACTATAAGTCCTTTGAATACCGTTTAAACATTCAGTACATTGAAAAGGGGTAGATATACAAATAATCACAATTTATAAAAAGAACTTTTTATAGTAGAAAGTTTTTTTTTGGTGATATTACTATTATTAAATTATTACTCCCTTGGCAAATAGCGCTTTACCGAGATAGATTACGGCATAGTCCACAGTATAGTCAAAAATTTTTTTTAAAATTTTTCTTAATTAGTTTATTTTATTAACAGTTGAAATAATAATTACTGTTGTCACCTGTAGAACAAAAAAAACTTCTTTTCTCTCGTAGTCGATCCCATTATGATAACATAACAGAACTGTCACCTTGACTTATATCCGACGCTTATTCAACTAGGCTACGAACGACATATTTAAAAACTTTCAAAATGATAACATGTATACACAATTTATATCATATTTCATATCAATTCAGTATAAATTTCGAAATTTATGTATATGCCTAAACACACTTGAAACATGCATTGTCATCCAGTTCTTAGCTATCCTGAAAATTTCAGAGCTCTAGGTAGTCGGGAAATAGGTTTAAATTCGATTACAAATTTCCACGGAATGAAACAGACACAAAGAACACGGTAAAAATATAAAAACTTTCTAAAAACAGTCTGAACTAATGTATGAATATCATAGTGACGGACCACATGATTATTTGACAGATTATTTTATAATTCTGTCACGTAAGTATACATATAAAGTTTAGCATTTTATATTAATATAATAATATTCAGTAATGAGTATTGTATTGTAGTCTAAAATACCGTCACATGGTTGCAGTATATTGTTGGATACATAAACAGAGTTTTTACGAATACTCGAGGAAATAAAGCACCAAAACCCCCGAATTTTGTAACGTAAGATGGATCGGAATGCTTTTTTTGCATTGAATTCGTTAAAGTATCAGGCAATTTGTCGCTATATTTTATAATGTAAAAATGGAAATTGCATTTCTGCATTCGAAAAGTACATTCAGACAATAGAGAGAAAACTTATAACTCGGTAAGTATTGCTGAAAATGGGTTCAATTTATATACTCGGGATTTTTGGAGTCGCTGAACACTAATATCACGATTCCAAAAGTCTCCGCGGCACTTGGTGTCCTGGGGTTTTATGTAAATTCTGTACGAAATCAGTGCACACTTGGTACTCGGTGGTTTTTTTGAGTCACTAAATACGATTATAATAATAGCGATGGTGTTCGAAACACCTGGTGCTTAAGACGAACCTTGTCTCCAGGAATTTTATGCAAATTCGATACAAAAAGAGTGCGCACACGGTACTAGGAGGTTTTTGGAGTCGCTTACCACGAGTTTGCTAAATCATTCACATACAAATTTATCAATCCATGCGTGTGCATAGAAGTATAACTTCTGCCGGCAGTCCCACTGACTGCCACACTAGTTTTTTTCCCTACAAATTAATATTATCAACTAAACACATTTGCCGTAACAAAACGTTTTTTTATACCTAAATAAAGTACAAACACAAAACCTATTACAATTTTATTCTCATCCACTAAAAATCACTGAATGTAACAAATTGAGTACATCCAATGGCACCACTCGATGTTTTCTGTAATGTTTAATAGCCTATTGATTTTTATGTTGCTATAAAAATCCTTGGATAGAGGTAATACATTTTGTTACCCTTTTTGTAATTTCTAGAGGGTTAATAAAGTGGAATTTCGGCAAAAACAAATTGAACTTTAGGAGAATATAATCTTGGATAGACACATAAACAAAATGAGTTTAAGTAAATGATGTTCTTGTTGCCTCTGTAAAAAAGGCACTACCGTAATATTGTTTTCAATTATTTTTTATTTTGTCGTTAATTTCCAGGTTTTTTCGTTATATTTTGTATCAACTGCGACACCTACGGTAGCGTCAAGGTACTTAGTTTAGTAGGATTTGTGTGTTTAAATATATGAGACATTAACTACGCTACGTTACGGTACATAAGATATTAACTGCGCCACCTTACGGTGGCGTCATAGTGCTTAATTTAGTATATTTTTTCTTAGTTTTGTTTATGCAGCTTTGCAGCCCGTTCTTCTCCAATGAATGCATCTATTTCTTATTATTTCCAACTTTACATTGTATTGCTTGCAACTTTACGCTGTGATTTTTTCCACTTCACATTTTATTTGTTACTAGCTGACCCGGCGGATTTCGTACCGCAAATCATTTATGTCATTCTTCCATTTTTCGTTTTTTCAATTTATTTTGATTTTATCGTTTTCATCATATTTTCTCGGTTTATACTATTTTTTTTTCGTTATATTTTGTAGTTTATCGATAAAATATATTAGATGCATAACAATACTTAATTTAGCAAGAATTTCTCGTTTAAATATAAGTGATATTAACTGCGCCACCTTTCGGTGGCGTCACAATACTTAAGTAAGGATTGCTCGTTTAAATATATGTGATATTAACTGCGCCACCTTACGGTGGCGTGATATAAAGTAATCAAATTAATAAGTAGTGGTTGCTCGTTTAATGGAAGCGCCACCTGGTGGTAACTTCCATTAATACGAATATCATATTCATCTTATCCATTAAAAATACATCATCATACTGATTTTCATGACAATAGGTTGAACGGGGCGGAAGTCGATACTTTACAGCGCCGCCTGGTAGCGAGTTACATCAATGAGCATAGCATAATAAAGCTTCTTCGTGGAAAAATACATGTACATACCAATTTTCATAATGATCGGTCAAATAGTTTCTGAGTCTATCGATTTCATACACACAAACATCCTTTTATATATATATATATATATATATATATATATATATATATATATATATATATATATATATATATATATATATATATATATATAATTAATTAATGCTTAACTAACACACCACACTTTATAGAATCCCTGATGATGGAAATCAGTTAATAAAATTTCCGAAAGCTTGGAGACATCTTTACAGAGTTTTCTTTACACCTTTTGCTGCTGTCCCCAATAGTTTGGTTATAGTTTTATTCTTAACTAGTCAGCAAAGACTACCCATCTACTCTATATATATATATATATATAAGGATTGCTCGTTTAAATATATGTTATATTAACTGCGCCACCTTACGGTGGCGTGATATAAAGTAATCAAATAAGTAATGGTTGCTCGTTTAATGGAAGCGCCATCTGGTGGTAACTTTTATTAATACGAATATCATATTCATATTAACCATTAAAAATACAGCATCCTACTGATTTTCATGACAATCGGTTGAACAGGGCAGAAGTTGTTACTCTGCAGCGCCACCTGGTGGTGAGTGGCATCGATGAGCATATCATACAAACCTTCTCCGTGAAAAAATACATATACATACCAATTTTCATGACAATCCGTTGAACGGGACAGAAGTTGCTACTTTGCAGCGCCACCTGGTGGCAAGTGGCATCAATGGGCATAGCATATTCGTTTTCTCCGTAAAAAAATACATATACATACCAATTTTCATGACAATCGGTTGAACGGGGCAGAAGTTGCTTTTCTGCAGCGCCACCTGGAGGTGAGTGGCATCAATGAGCATATCATATAAACCTTCTCCGTGGAAAAATACATATATGTATATTTATAACATATGTAACTTGTTTTGTAGTATTCTATAAGTCACTATGCTATAAAATAATCCTTACCTTGAATTTATTTTAAATTTTAATATAAATGTTAAGAAGGTAAGAATCAAATTAATTTCTTTACTTTCAAATATTATTATTTTAAAATATATGCTCCTGGCTATTCTCCTTTTTAGGGTCAGAGTTCAAAAATTTCAAATAATAAATAGATTCAAATTCAACTAATATTGAAAATTTTGACAAACGATTATAAAATTTTGAAATAATGGACCAACTGAGATTCTCTGACAAAGACTCTATTAACTCCACCTAACCTCACTTAAGTTCAAAAATGTTGTTACTTTCTACACAATTTTCAAAACCAAATGTAATTGAATCAAATGAAATGAAATGTTCTGAATTTTATAAATTATAAAACAAAATTAATCTTATCAAATAGTGAAAAATAACTTAATTAAACAGTGAAACAGTGATCAGTGAAAATAAATGTTCATTAAACATATAAAAATCAAACACAGAAAAGTTCTTTACTGTTAAAAATTGAAAATTAATACCGTCTTATGGAGATCCTGTATTCCCTCTGGACTGCAATGATATCAGGACACTTTGGAAAGTAGTACAAATAGAACTTCTTTCAATTAGAAGACAAACAGCTATTACATCCACTGGTAAGTAAAATAATGACTTTCTTTCTTGTTAGAAACTGTTTTAACTTTCTTAAATTAATTCAGGATGCAATTATACCCATGAACTGCTCAGCATACGATTTCCAACATTTATTTCTTTATAAAAATAAATTTTACTTCTTACCAATTACTATCAGGAGCTTCCTTGTAAGGTTGATAATACTTTTGATTGATTTTAAACTTTCTTTTATGAATATTTGGAAAAAAACTCTAAATTTTAACGGAGCAAACTTTATTACATCTTATCCCTTCAATCTACCAAAAACAAGAGAGAGCTTCAAAAATCAACAACTAAACAACTGAATTTTTAAACAAACTAAAACTATACATTCATATTACCTATTCGCCTACTAATTATTTTAAATGAAATTACAAACAATCTAATTCTTAATTCATTATTCAAATTGAACACAATAATCATTCCTTTTTTAAAATTTGCTATATCTATAAACTAATATTTTTCTATTTTCAGAACTTTTCATTTGGAAATTAAACTATTAACAAATTACAATATGGCTTGAAAACAAAGATTGTGTGTTTTGAAAGTAAGTAACATTTTTAATATTTCTTTTATGAATTCTCATATTTTGTCATTTAATTTTCTAATTTAATTCTATTCTAACTCATTTAATATTATTTTTTAATTACCAAAGTATTGTAAACTTTATAAACTTTTAAATCTTTAATTTTATTACATATCTAGTACATGATTATTAGAATTTTATATATTATAGATTAAACTATATTGAATCTTTAAAATAAAGATCTCTTAGATGTACTCATATATTTTAATTTCTTATTTTGTTTTATTTTTCTTTTTCAGGAATTGTAAAGAAGATGATGATAAATTATACCAATTTTACTGCCTTTGCACTCTGCCTTAGAATAAGAATATTTTCCTTTCTCTATTTCCATTAATATTTTCTTTATATGTACTTATTTAATATAGCATAGTAACTCATATCATCTCAATATATACCAATTTTCATAATAATCGGTCCAGTAGTTTTTCAGTTCATCGATTTCGTACATAAAAACACATCCTTTTTTATATATATATATAGATAAGTAGTAGCAATTTTATTTTGCTGGTATGTCCAACATTCGACTGTAATTGGTTTGCTTCTATCTAACCCTTTCATGACTTTCAGTTTTATACATATCACAAATAAAATATTAATGTAATACAGAACCAGTATTTTTTGTGGCGTAAGTTCTATAAAAGCACCAAACACATTAATCAAAATATATAGAAAATTTGTACATTGTTAATCGATTAATTTCCCCTTGAATAGACTATCAATACCTCTAATTCCAATTTAACACGATTAGATCTTAGCTAATTCGAGATGGATGGACGCTAATTGCCAAAATTATCCGAATGGTCACGGTTGACAGGACGTAATACATTAGATCGCTTTATCACGTTCAGGTAATTTATCAACCAAGCCAACGTCTGCATTTAAAGGTGATGATCTTTGGAAAAGTACATACAATCCGTCAATCTTCTGCGACACGAAATAAACTTAAAATTTTAATTTCTGAAATGGATACACCTATCAAGTTCGTATGTATCGCTAACGTGGCTTTTAGTCTGTACATATTATGAAAGATTTAGTATTCAAGGTATACCTACCTATATCAAATCGAAGGTAGGTATCGTATACTGTAATTAATAGAAACCTTTATCAGTATATGACACGTTGAGAAAGTGGTAATATATGATTTAGTAATAATTGGGTAATTAAATTATGTGAGAAATAAGCTAATAACACAATATTTGATTTAAAAGTTGAATTTTATTTAATAGTAATGAAAACTTTGGTTCTGAATAATTTTTTAACTTTAGGACGACTCATTAACTTTTAAAAATATATTTTCTGTATATTTGGTTATAGATTTCTCTTGTAAAAAAAATACTTTTATCGGGTGCTCATTAAAACTCATTTTGTGAATTTTCTGATACCAACTAATTAAAAATACCTAGTTATAAAAAACTAGTTTAAAATGACAGTCGTTTTCGTTTATAACTCGAATTCCTGTTGAATTCGTAGTACCAATCTTATACATTCAATAATTGGCTGTATTCAGAAAAGCAGTTTCCATAGATTCTTGCTTTGTATGAGAAACTTTGCCCCGAATTGCGCACTTTTCCTTATCAGCAGAGTGCGTAAAATTTCGGTCGATCATCGATTCCACTTCTATTCAGTTCTGGAATATGTATGTGTTTACGTAAGAAGCACACTTTCCTGCTCTAGACTACCTGCACTAGAAAACAACAAAGACAACATTGTCTGGCTAAAACTAACACTAAAAGCCTCTAGCAAATTTATATGTTGTATTTATCGGCCATCAGATAATAAATGCGACGAACTACTAGACTATATATCAGAAAAGATCGACTACCTTAATAGTGAGTACCCTTCTTCAGAGATAATTGTGCTTGGGGACTTTAATGTTCACCACAAAAAGTGGCTTAAGTCCAACAAAACGGACACAGAAGGCAGGCTAACTGAAGAGTTTGCAATTAGCCATGGGCTGTCCCAACTAATCGACAAGCCCACTTACTTTCCCAGAGCTGCCAATCACAGTTCTAATACTCTGGTTCTTTTTCTGACTACTCACCCTGAGCAATATAATGTAAATGTTCTGTCTCCCCTAGGTAACTCTGATCATGCTTTAGTAGAAGTCAAATGTCCAATAGAACCTCACCCATTCGAGGCACCACCCACGAGAACTTTTTGGAACTTAAAAAAAGCAGATTGGGAAGGCCTTCGAGACTACTTTGCAACTTTTCCCTGGAATCGAGTCTGCTTTATTAACAAAGATCCATCGGCAGTTTGCAACAGCATAACTGAAATCATTCAGTGTGCCATGGAAGCTTACATTCCTCACTTTTCCAAACGCTTGAAAGCCAAACAGAAGCCATGGTTTAATAAAGATTGCGATGTAGCTCGGAAAGCTAAGATCAAGTCCCACAAATTATTTATACAAAATCCATCAGATGAAACAAAACAGGATGATATAAAAGCTAGAAACAGATACAACACCACTATTTCCAATTCCAAAAGTCTCTTTGACGCTCGAATGAGACAGAAAGTAATGTCAAACCCTAATGGAAGCCGGTCCTTTTGGACTCTCGCCAAACATATCAACAACAATTTCACAACTAGTTCATTCCCTCCACTCACATCAGATGACGGCTCAATAGTTACGTCCTCCACAGAAAAGGCAGAACTCTTTGCCAAAATATTCTCTTCGAACTCGACACTTAACCCACCGGACAACATAGAGCTACCTTCTATTCCACGGGCTCCCCACACAATGAAAAATATCATATTTAGGGTTAAGCGGGTGCAGAGAGTCCTTGCGACTCTAAATACCAACAAAGCAAGCGGCCTTGATGAAATACCTGCTTTACTCTTAAAGTGTTGTGCTCCTGAACTAGCGCCAGTTTTTACTAAGCTATTTCAACTATCATATGATACTGGTATTTTTCCACAATCCTGGAAAACTGCTCGAGTACAACCAGTCCCCAAGAAAGGCTCTAAAACCCAGCCTTCTAACTACAGACCCATAGCTCTTCTATCTGTTATTAGCAAAACTATGGAGAAATACGTCAATCACGAGATCCTGAGCTACCTTGAGACACACAACCTTTTAAGTGACAGGCAATATGGTTTTCGCCAACAAAGGTCAACAGCCGATCTACTAGCATATGTAACTCATGTCCGGAGTGATGCCATCCACCGCTATGGGGAGACTCAAATAGTATCACTAGACATCTCAAAAGTATTTGATCAAGTGTGGCATGCAGCTCTTTTGAACAAACTGCCTTCATACGGACTCTCGCAAAACCTTTGCAGATGGATATCCAACTTTCTCTCCAACAGGCACATCCAAGTTGCTGTAGATGGGCATTCTTCCAACCTCTACAAGATCAACGCTGGAGTTCCCCAAGGATCGGCTCTAGCTCCTACTCTATTCTTACTACACATTAATGATCTGCTGGAAGCCACTAATAACCCGATACATGGTTTTGCAGATGATAGCAACCTACACTGTAGCAAGGCGCACAGCCGTCCCATACCTCTAGATATTCTGGAAGTGGACAGAAGATCCACAGCGGCTTCTCTCAATCAAGATTTGAGAATTGGAGACGAGTGGGGAAGAAAGAATCTTGTTAATTTCAACGCTTCCAAGACAAAGACATGTTGCCTATCCAACAAGAGGCAAACATGCGGCCCATCCATTACAATCAACGATCAGACACTGGTAGCGGGCGACTCCATTACTCTGGTTGGTATAACGATCTCCCAGGACTTACTCTGGAACGAACATATTGCATCCATAGCAACTGCAGCAGGAAAAAAATTAGGCTTTCTGTTTAGAGCACGGAAATATTTTACTCCATCCAACTTGGCTACGCTTTACAAAGCCCAAATACGGCCTAATCTTGAATACTGCTCACATGTATGGGGTTCGGCGGCTGCGTCAAGGCTCGGAGTTCTTGATGCAATACAGAGAAGGGCAGTTCGACTAATAGACGACACCAGTATCACCAAAAACCTAGCCCCATTATCCCACCGAAGAGCAGTGGCTGATCTTTCCTTGTTTTACCGATACATAAAGGATTTTGCTCAGAAGAACTCCGCTCTATAATGCCTCCACTTGCCAGACCAGCCAGAGCAACGCGACGTGCCAACTCCATGCACCCTTATACTGTTCAGTGGCCGACATCGAGAACGGATCGATTCGATCGTTCCTTCATCCCCAGGGTCTCCAGATTATGGATTTCCTTACCTCCCCACGTCTTCCCCACTCGTCCTAACTTGCAGGCCTTTAAATATCAAATTAATAAATTACCTCTTCTGTCCCAATAGATGTTCTCGGTACTCGTCTATACCTACGAGGACATCCTTAACAAAAAAAAAACATTAGTTATGGTGCAATTTTGCCAATCACCGTCCACCAAATCCTGAATTTTGATTGTTTGTATTCCAGCTATCTAAATTATTCTATCAACCGCTTCTTTTATAGCCATAAGTCTGCTAAGTGGCTTAATTTTACTAAATTAATATTTTTGAGTGGTCATATGCATACTTGCACCTAAATCACAAATCCAATCAAACTAATCGTGAATAAGAAACTAAACTATGCAAATGAAAGCGAATTTAGTATCCGAATAGTGATCATTTCTACTTTTCTTCTCTTTATCTTTTGCAACCAGTGTGTTTTTTGGTCAAAAACATCACCGTTATCATACCTAAACCACCGTATTCTCCAGATTTGGATGGCAGCAACTTTTTCCCATTCCCAAAATTTAGGAGACCGAGACCGTTGAAAGAACAACGTTTTGCCATAATTGAGGAGATAAAGGTCGCCGAAGAAAGAATTGATGGCCATATCCTAAATCGAGTTTCAGAAGTGCTTTGAAGACTGGAAAAAGAGCTGGCACAAATATTTAAAACAAGTATTATCGTAGTCATTGTAATTTTTTATATCTAACCAAATATCTTGAGTACCGAGTGACACTCAAATACTTTTTTTAGACAGTTTAATCCCCTTTTAGCATAGCACTAAAACGCTTTTGAAGTAAAACTTCTTTTGCGACACTAGGAGTAAAACAGTTATTCTAACGGACGTGACGTCATTCTAATAACAGAAACCGGAAACAAAACCTAATACAAAATACCTAACACGATTCTGCATGGGCGCCGGCAGCAGGGTGCAAGAGGGTGCGCTTGCACCCCCCTGCTATGAAAGAAAATACCTGAATTTACCAGAAAATTATATATTTTTTTATTAAATTATTGTTTGAATATAAACTAAAGGCGTCGCGGTTGCTGTCCAAATCATTCTACATTCTATATATATTAGATCATAATAGTGTGTAGATGCAGATGCACCTCCCTGAAAATAATCCTGGCGGCGCTCATGCGATTCTGCCTACTATATTAAATAAAATTAAATCTGTAATTGTATGAATTGACAGCTTGTCATCTTGTCAACCAAAATACATTGCTGGTAAATAGTTTTTTGTGTATAAAGTGTTTGTATTAAATATGAATAAACAAAGTGGATTTATTAATGAAGAAAGTGATAAAAAAATATTGAATGAAAATAGTGAGTACCTATAATCTATATGCATACATTTTATTTTTGGTGTGTAATTACACTATTTATACCTAATTATTTATACCTATTATTTATACCTAGCTATTTTCGTTTTATAGACTTAAAGAGCTAAAAAGAAAAAGAAATTGTGAACGTCAAAGGGCATATTATAAGCGCCAGAAAGATTTGACGAAAAATGACAAAAATGAAAAAAGGACGAGACAGCGACATTCATTATGATTTGATTAAGTAAGTTTATATACATACATACATATTATGATAGTAAATAATTGTTTATACGGAAGCTTTACGTTAAGTAAAGAAGCATGTTGCACGTTTTTGTTCATAAAATAATAATATTCGAAATGTTTTAACACTTTCTTATACTTATTTTAGGTTTGGTTAGGTAGCCATAAAGGCCATAAAACCACTAGTTAGGATGGCTGATCTTTTACCAGCAATAACAGATCCTTCGTAGACGTGAAGGAAACAAACTTAACTCAGGATTTTAAATTTTATGGAATATGCTATAAAATGCTACAAAATGAAATGGTTATCTAACTATCGAAGGCTCTTGTGTTGTATTACAATAAGGTAGATACAGCTACAAAATCACACATTCTAAACGTAATGTGTGTATATTTTTAATATTGTTTACCTATTATTGAAGCAAAACTTCTTTAGGCGCGACTAGGAGTAACTCTAACGTTAGATTCTAACGGAAGATTCTGATGGAAATAACTGTGTAATTTCAGCTATGGGAGGAGTTTAAATTTCCGAAATTTATTTATGAAATTTTCAAACGGTTTCAAATACATTAATGGTATTTATAGACTAAAATCTATGTTTCACATTTTAGTTATCATAAACCTATTATTTCATATATAAAAAAAATAATGATAACTTTCAAATTCCTATTTCTAATGAATAATATAAATATAACATTTCATTTTTTTGTAAAGTATATAGGCAATAAATATGATTGAATTGTAATTAAATATTTATTTTCCGAAACGTACGTCAACAAGTTTTACTGCAATCGCGCGAAGGTTACACGCATACTCTTTTTTTTTACATTTATACTGGTTAAGATATTTCAAAAATATAGAAGTCGTAAAATTATATGTCCAAATTTCACGATTCCCAATCATTTTATCGAATAAACACCCTTTTTTGTATAAAATAAATTGAATGGCAAAGTGGAATTGGATTTCAGCAATACCTAAATCTCTAACATTAAGTGTGATATAAAAATTGATGATTTATGCGCTAACTATCATGTATGAGTGCTAATTATTTAAAGTAATATGTAGTTAGCTGGAAATACAATAAAAATAATTTGTATATTTCCTGCATGTAATAGAATAATTGCTATTTTATTGGAATATTTGTCTGCACTTATATTTACTTCCTACGTTTTCCGTATGGTGTTCCTAGCATAATCATACCCATATTAATTTCATAAAAAATCGACGAGACTAAATTTGTATGTAGCTATCTTCTTAATATAAGCTTACGCATACAAATCACCTAATTATAGCCTCATGTATGCAAATTCAATATATTTTTTTTATATATGATAGATAGTTATGAATGGATTTCATTCACATTTTAACTTTTGATGCTACGTGAGGGCAGATGAGGTGAACAATTTTTTTATTAATAAAACCATAGAGTTGAAATACCGATATGGAATGATTACGAAATAATTTTCAATATGTAGGAAGTGCTTGATAATGTTTATTTAACACGAAAGTAATATTATTGATAGAACTCTTTGGAATACCTACAGAGATGCAGTTAATCTAGTTTTTTTTCACAATTTGTTTCAAGCACCTCTAACAGAATATGTATTATATTAACTACACCTTTATTTATATTTGTACGTGGATTAGAATTCCTTACCCTAAACACAGTATGCTACGTCATAGTTATAAGTATTAATCAGCCCATCCAAGGGCAAAACCAAACTGCAGATACCTCATTTATTTAAACGAGTAATTCTTATTAAATTAAGTAGTATGATGCCACCATGAGGTGGCGCAGTTAACATCTCATATAATTAAACAAAATTTTTTATTTAATCACGTACTATGACGCCATCGCAAGGTGCTGCAGTTGATATATAACCTATTTATATGAGTAATTCGTACTGAATTAAGTATAATGACGCCACCGTAAGGTGTCGCAGTTGATATAGCATATATTTAAATGAGTTTATCTTACTATTAAAATGAAAGTTGTAAAAATTTGAAAAAACGGAAAATCAGAAAAAGACATCAATGTTAGGTAGTAGCGGTCAGCTGGTAACATTTCGGTGTTTTCTAATGAAGGATTTCCTAAAATGGACCCCTAAGGGGTTAATGTTCATATTGGTTGGGTAGGTTCAACATATGCGAAATAAATTGTCTGAAAAAAATCGGTATCTAATTAGTTAATGGGTGGAACTTTAAAGATAGTATGGTCTAGAGGAAGCTATCCTGAGCCACTAATAGTGTTTCACTTATCTACCGATTGTGGTAGTTTTTGGTTAACAAACGTACTATCAGGATTTTTGGCAGCTTAATACAGGTATGTACACTCTGTATAGATGCTTAAGTGACATTCTTTATTCTGTAGGCGGAACAACTTTTTGCATTTATAATTCTAACTGTATCCTCAATGTTTTCTATTTCATTTCGTTTTCAGTACATCTACTTAAGAACCTATTTATTAATCAGTATCTTTGTTCGTACTTTTTTTTCATGATTTGGATATTTTTATAGACTTACTGAATATACTATATACATTAGATTAGATTAGATTAGATGTTTATTGGGTTGGCTGTTAGCCTGTATCACTGCGACCTTTGCAGATCTATTGTGACCACCCATTATCTCAAGAATAGGATTAGAGAACCTTGTCCAGCCCTGCCCTCTTAATGAGACTTAATAGCCTTGACAGTGGCCACTCCGCATAACTTGGAGCAGCCGGTTTCTCCTTTCCCAGTACTAGATACCGCGTCCTTGCAAGGCCTTCGCATTGGCATAGGACATGAAATGCGGTTTCTTCCTCCTTTTGGCAGTATCGACAAATGTCTTCATCTGCCAAGTTCATCTGACTCATGTGTTTCTTGAGCCTACAATGTCCTGTCAAGAGGCTGACAATCATTCTGACATCGTTTCGCCTTTGTGATAGCAGCTCTGCAGTAAACTTCGCCGAGTGTCCCTTTATGAAGACTTTGGCTTGTCGCTTGCCCGGTGATTTTTCCCACCACTCCTGGGCCTTCTCTAGCCTCCATTTCTCAATGGCTGCCTTTCTGAATGTGTCAGCAACTCCGCCGAATGGTTCCGGGCCAATCGTTGGGGTATTAGCTCCCGCACGGGCCAGTTCATCAGCCTTCTCATTGCCTCGAAACCCTGAGTGTCCTGGTATCCATGCCAGTGTCAGAGAATTTTGACTTGCGGCATGTGTCAGAGCCCCAACGCAGTCCCACACCAGCTGTGAGCTTATTTGTGCTGAGACTATCGCCTTTAGAGCTGCTTGGCTGTCCGAGTATATGACTACGGTTTTACCCGTTATACCCTGACTTACGATCTCCGTTGCACAGTGTTGTATGGCCGTTACTTCAGCCTGAAACACTGTGGCATACGCACCTAGACTTAGTTGGACTTTTATCCTGTGTCCTCTACTGTATATACCTGACCCTGTGCCTTTCTCAGTCTTTGAGCCATCGGTATACCAAATTGACTCCCCTTGGATTGGGGGGCCATTGTTCCATGAGTCCCTTTCCAGTATTTCTACTCGAAAGTTTCTCACAAAGTTATACCTGGGGACTATCCTGTCCTGAGGCATACTCATTATTTGATCTGCCTTAACCCTATTGTATAACTCTGCTTGCTTTTTGCCTTTTAATAAGGTAATGGGGGCCTTGCCTTGTAGCAGTCTGTGAGCAGTTGCCATAGCCTCGCCCTCAATGTTAATGTGCAATGGTGGTAGGTTGAGTAAAACCTGTAGTGCGTTCGTTGGGGCGGTTCTCATGGCACCTGTAACATTCAGACATGCCTGCCTTTGAATGCTTTCCAGCTGCCTGATCACCCCGGACTGCTGCGTTCTACTCCACCACACCACCGAACCATAGGTTAACATTGGTCTAATGACTTGTGTATACAACCATAGGTTCATTTTGGGGTTCAATCCCCAGTTCTTGCCACACAATTGTCTACACCTACCAAGGGCTATTGTAGCTTTATGTGTGACCTTTTGAATATGTTGCTTCCATGATAGCCTCTGGTCAAACACCACACCCAGGTATTTGGCTTCTGTGGCCACTGGAACCAGCACGTTATTGAGCGTTATTGGTTTTAAGCCTTTTAACACTCTTTTATTAGTGAAAGGGACAACTGATGCTTTTTGTGGATTGACTGTTAGGCCTTCATCCTTGTACCACTTGTACACCATATTCATGGCGGACTGCATCCGCTCTGAGACTGTGCCCAGAAACTTCCCCTGAATGATTATGGCCAAATCATCTGCGAAACCTAGGCAGTGAAGGCCTTCGTTGAGGAGTTTCTTAAGGAGGTCATCCACAAGTGCTGACCACAGCAGAGGCGACAGTACCCCTCCCTGCGGACAGCCCCTTCCCACTGTTGCCTTTATGAACGCCTCACCTAACTTGGACACTACGATCCTATGCGTTAGGTTGGCATACACCCATTGGCATATTAGTGGGGGGACTCCTCTCCTTGAAAGTGCGTCGGTTACTGACTCGGGTCCCACATTACTGAAGGCTCCTTCAATGTCAATAAACGCCGCTAGAGCTACTTCTTTGTCTTCAATTGATTTTGATAATAGCCTGCTTAGGTCATCCAGCGCTAGGTCTGTGGATTTTCCCCGCTGGTATGCATATTGACGATCACTTAATGGATTCAACGTTAAGATTTCGTCCCTTATATATCTATCGACCAGTTTCTCCAGCGTTTTTGCTACGAATGACGATAGACTTATCGGTCTGTATGACTTGGTTGTTTGGTCCGTCATCCTGCCCACTTTAGGGAGATATAAGACTTCCACCTTCTGCCACACAGCTGGTATAAATCTTTAGGCCAAACAAGCCTTAAAGATTTTACACTATATACATATAAAGTTAATTCAATATTTAAAGTGAATAAATCTATAAATGAAGCATAAAACAGTCATTTATTCTGATCCAAGCTTTGATCCAATTTTCACGCTTTGAATATTATATGGGCCGTGTAAACCGCGTGCAACCGTAAACGAATACTAAAACTTAACACTAAATGCAATTCCATAGTCTTTATGGGGTGGTAAATTCGAATTAATTTGACTAGCACTTTTCTTTGCATCGGACAAATAAAACAAGTGGATTTAATAGAAATTTCCATTATTAGATTTCCGTTTCGCTATTTTCTGCTTATTTTCCTACCACTATTTTCTGAAGTTAAAGCGATTTTATACTAAACCTGAGCTCCATTTGGTTGTAATTGCGACATTAGATATTTCGATGAATTCTGAATTATTAATTGTATTTGCTAGGAAAGCCAGTGTAGACACAAATTCATATAAAATTCATTCGATCCGTTTTCTGTTTGTCATGTATTTAATCCAAAAGAATTTATATACTATAACACTTTTATGTTTTCGATCGATCCATTAACTAATTTACTTTAACGGTTTCTGTAATTTAATATTATATTTTCATATAAACGAGCAATTAGTAACCATAAAAAATAATTTAAGCGTAAACACATGACACTGTATGTTTTCTCAACAAAAAGTGTTTTAAACAAAATTTGTCTATAATCCAATTTAAAATTTGTTACAATGAGAAAAGTATGTATGTACCTATAGCGTTAACAGCTCTTTTAGGTCCATTGCTGCCCATCCCATCCTTTTCTAATCAGCTTCCAATCTCTGATTCTTAACTCTCTGACATCTTCCATCATTTTTTTATTTATTTCTTGGTTTTCTTTTCTTTTTTTGCGGTCAGGTGCTCTCCAACTAACATTATTGACTTGTCTTCCTTTCGGCATTATTTTTCGATGACAGCAAGCAATTCTTTTTTCACTATTTTTGATATCGGCGACTTAGCTTACAGTTAGTACACTTCTTCGTTAATTCGTCTTCTCCATTCGCCCTCTACTACTTTTCCGCCGTATATTCTGCGAAGTATCCTTCTTTTCCGAGCTTTCAATCTATTATGTATGGTTATATTCATAGTCCATGTTTCGGAACTATTTATTCCACTATCCCTCACAATTTTTTCCAGAGTTATATTAAATAAAGAAGTAGACAATGGGTCTCTTTGATGAACAATGAGAAAGGTCGAAGGTCGAAGAATATAGAGTTTGGAAGGTAAAAGATGATAATTTTGTAGGAATTTGGTAGTTAAGAGGACCCTGTTGTAGGACTTATGTCATTTTTAAGGGAATGGATGGTAGTGTTTGGATGGTGTTAGTATCTGTCGTGGCCACGCTCTCACAAACTTTCCCATTTGGATTTCCCATGTGCAGCTAGTTGGATTGCACTTAATTCTTCTCTCCACTCATGGCACTTGGACGTACCTAAACAGTCTTCCTTCTTTGGTGTGAGTGTAGGTGTTGTGTGGTGCAATGTGGGTTTGGGAGATTGAAGCTGTGGCGTGTCTCCTCCGTCGTGGAGCCCTTCCATTTGGCAAGGACGGAGGGAACCACAGAAACCTTCGCCAAGGGGCCATAAATGACAAAAGTAGATATGCGAAATTTGTACTGTTCTGAGTCGAAATGTTTTTTTGCTTAAACTGAGTCTGAACCAGGGTAGAGCGTACGTTCGGTTTCAGATTAATCAGATTAAAACGGGAATTAAGCAAAAAAAAGTTGTCTCAGGTGTATACAGTGTGTGACGAAATATCGTATCTTTAGTTGACAAAATTTGAAACTACGATCTCTATTTATAATCACCTACTTTTAACCAATTTGTCGGCGGTTTTGATCATAACTAGAATCAATAGATAGCGTATAATAGTACATTTACTCAATTGTTTATTAAGGAATATGTTAAATATCACGTATATAATTTACAGAATGCAAAATAGAGATAAAAGTCAAATCCTCAACATACCATGAAAAGTACATACTTAAGCTTCATTTAAATTATGCCTGCTGAAATTACTGTTTTATGAGCATATATATTTTCAAGTTTTATTGTCTATATACATCATCTAATTTCGCAGTATCTATAGTTTATAATCGTTTGGTTATCGTCACTTAAGTAATCGATATCTCAATCAAATTGACCATTACGATCGACAATATTATCATAAATTTAAATATGGCCATATTTGTGAATTCTTGAAGCGAAATGATTCAAATAATTTATGTGAGAAAATAAAAATGTTTATGATAATGGGTATTGGAATGCGAATATTTACTTAAACAAATATACAAATGCAATGATAAAATATAAATGCTGTTTATTATGGAATCGAAAACAAATTATATATTAATGAATATATTTGAAAATTGTTAAATATGCACGTATTTAATTGAAATATATTAAATTTCTTTTAAATTTATAAATTCAAAAATGCAGAATGATATAACAGAAAGTAAATAAGTGTTCTTTTCCTCAAAAATACCTTTACGTTTGCTCGAACTGAACGATAGATAACGAACTTATCACACGCTTTCTGATTTTGAGCTTCGTAAACTGGGTTTTCCATCCGAGGTTTCACCCTAACTTTATGTTTGTTTGTGATCCCATTATGACAGCTTTCGACAGAGCCGGATTTGGAGGTCTAGAGGCCCTGGGCCAACGATAAAGTGGAGGCCCCTATTTTTTTCCGAATGAAAACAAAATTTTTTTTAACAAAAGTCCTTCAAAAATTTATTTGCAACAAATAAATTATTTAAACAAAGAATTTATTAAAAACTAAATTACCGCGTTAAGGAATGAAACTTTGCGAGATTTTTTTAACGAAAAGTCGTTAATGATTTCGCTGAAATTTAGTTCCCGGAGTAAATCACTTTCAATACTAAGTAGGCTCAACTTCGATAACTGGTTTTGTCCCATCGTCGTTCTTTATAATTTTCATTTTTGAAAACGAGCGCTCTCCAGTACAATTTGAGACCATCAACACTAAATACATTCTTAGTGTAATTTCAATGTTCGGAGGTAGCCCTGAAATTTTGATTTTCCAGAATGCGTTAATAAAACAGCTCCTTAGATTGGTCTTTTTCATAGTCCTTTTTGTATAAGTCTATCAAAGATACAAATTGAACCAGCTCATTACCAAGGCTACGCTCTAAATCATCTTTGTAAATTTTTACCAGTTCCTTTGCAGCAGCATACAAATTTACAGCGTTCATCTCCTCTAGATGATTGAGAAATCCAAATCTCGAACTAACAGCTTCGTATGAATGCAATCTTTCAGTGAGAGACACACAAAGTTGGTCAATCATGCACTGGGATAAAATCAGACACTTTAAATTTTTCTCTTGGTGATAGATTTACGATTTGTGTTTTCATATAATCAAGTGGATTCAACTTAACACTTTTGATTCTGGTACGTGACTGAATGAATTCGATAGTACCTATTTGACATTTGTTTAGCTGCTTCTTCGTATTTATCAAAATCGTCTCTTTTGGATTCCACGAATGATCTCAATGGCTCCAATGCACGCATAGCTGATTCAAGAACCATTTTTGGGTCCTGCAAAATTTTGTTTGTTGCGTTGAATCGCTCCAAAATGTCATCCACTCATCTTATCTAAAAGATGTGCTGCTTCATTTCTCACGATATCTTTCTGCTCCTTATCAGAAGATATACTGGTTAGAGTTTCTTCGATTTCAGAATATCCCATGACAATGGCATTTGTGGCTTCAGCTTTACATGAGCAGCGAGTATCACTAAGAGTTTTTAAATTATACGACTGTCCACTTTTTTTTCGCTAATTTTTCATACAGGATTCGGTATCGTTGTGTACTTGCTGTAAAAACGTATATAAATTCTGAATGAAATCAAAGAATTGCACTGCTAATGTACAAGAGTTAGCAGCTGCCTTTCCAACTAAATTGAGGGAGTGACCACAGCATGCTAAAAATGCTGATAAATGATTTTTCTGTAAAATAAGAGCTTGCATCCCTCTGTATTTGCCACTCATATTTGCAGCATTCTCGTACGATTGACCGCGGCAATTAAGGATATTAATTTGATGGTCATCCAAAAATTGTAGTAAAGCTTCTGCTATTGCTTCACCAGTATGACTGCAATTTGGTAAGAAAGCAAGAAATCGTTCCATGGTATCATCGATCCTTCAATATATCGAACGACTATTGTAAGTTGATCGATATGAGATTCGTCCGGAGTAGAGTCCACTGAAACCGAATAGTATTTTGATTTTTTAATCCTTGTTACGATTTCATTGAGCACTTGATCACCCATAGAACTTATGAATTCTTCGCAAATTATGGAGAAAAGGTAATTGACGTGACCACTTCCTTTGTTTGCATGTTGTGTTAAATGAGTTGCCAAGGTTGGTTCGTACTCGGCTAGTAATTCCAAAATACCCAGAAAATTGCCATTTCTCGGGGATCCAATAATTTCATCGTCTCCTCGGAAGGCTAATCCTCGTTCAGCAATAAATTTAATCGTACTGACGACAATTCTAAGAATTTTTCGCCAATACTCAATTTGTTTTGCCTCTTGTATTGCTAGCTCTTGATCAATACGTCCTGTAACTTCTACTCGTTGCACTAAACTCATTACTGACTCCAAATGAGTCTTCGAAATCTCATGCTCGCGTAGGCGTTCAGATGCATGCTTCCAGTCACTGAAGCCTTCTCCACTGCACTTTGTTATTTGGGTGGACATTAATTTACATGCATAGCAATAAATTTTCCCCGTAGTTGGAGAAAAACAGCCAGAATCGATTTACAGTTTCTTGATTTTGATTGCGACGGGTAAATATATTCTTTGAACATTTCCGACAGATAGATTTCATCACAATTTTGCAGTATTGTAGAACCTTTTTTCTTCCAATAATTGACCATTCTTTATGTTATAATGTCAGGCCAAAGACAAATGTCATTTTTGAAACCAAAAAAAAATCTACTTCCTCCCGATTGAGAATACACGTCTTTGGAATTTCTATGACACATTTGAATTGATAATTTAAATTGTGGTGGCCCCTGTCTTGTGGAGGCCCTGGGACAGTAGCCCCGCCTGCCCTCCCCCAAATCCGGGCCTGGCTTTCGACCTTTTTTGGTTTCATCGGTTGGCAAAGAAGCCTAGTAGCTTTTAATTTTATGATTATTTACAATAAAACAATCGAATTTTTCGAGCTTTAAAACATCGACCATAGACCATCCACCGTGTAGTCTCGACCTAAGTTTCAAAGACTTCTTCACGTTCCCAAAGATCAAGAATTCAATGCCAACTGGTTTAGTTTATGCAAAAGTGTATCGATCTTAGTGGTACATATTTTGAAAAACAATAAAGTACTCTAAGTGTGTATATTTTTTGCTTTTATGACTTTATGCAAAACTAAAAAAGACAACCCTCGTATGTCGTTATTAAGATCGTACTGATGGGAGTGTCAACTACGTATTTTATTTTTTTGCTTTATTAGTAAGTCTGATTGAAAGATTGCAAACCCGAGTTTTTTTCCTTAAAATCCCTTAGAGTTAGAATATGGAGAGCAGGAAAGGAGGCAGTGACATCTGTATCTATATCTTGATAATTGGTTTGTTTAATAGAACAAAGTCTACAAAATTATTAAATGAATAAATTTAAAGTCTTTAAAAGTTTAAACATCAAAAGAAAACAAGGGCGGATCCAGGGGGTGGTCATGGGGGTCATGACCCCCCCCTGGACTGGATACAGATATTCAGAACCTAGGTGGATCACTTCCTAATGTTTTTATACATTTTTGTCACAACATAGATTTTATTTCAGTAGGTAGGTACTATCAATATTTAATTTATTAAATATAGGTATACTTTATTTACAAACGTTAATTCGAGAACGAATGAATCAAAAATTTGATTTTAACGCGCCACCACCACCACCACGGCCGCCCCTTTCATACTGTCACATTTCGTGTGATAATTGCTTGTGCGCTTTTTGTTTCGACAAACGTCTAGCTAGACCTAACATCAATCAGAACAACTACACTTTAGTAATAAAGTTGTAAGTAAAAAAAGGTTAAAATTCCAATACAAGTAATAGTGTTGAACAAAATTGTTGCTGCAAATTCATTACAAGAAATGGTAAGTAGTTAACAAGTTTGTTCATTATGCCAGTGAGTGTGTGTTCAAACTCAAATGTTATTGTTGTTAATGTTCTTAAAGTACCTGTTAGGTAAATAAGTAGGTACCTACTTACTAAAAGAGTGCGACTTATGTACCTACCTACCTAATATTTTTTATATTTTTAAGCTATTGCGTAGCTTCTATCGCAGGCCTTGAGCGTGGAGACCTAATACAGAAATTCCGTAACGAAAATAAAACCTAACACCATGCACTCAATAACTCGTTGGCTAGATCATCCAAAGTAGTTTCCTGTCGCAATACATCGGGCACAATGAGAAAAGTTGTAGCATTTGCCAATGCATCCGCTAAGAGGCATGAAATTTTTAAAAAAGAACTGGGAGTCGCTCAATCTGCTGAAGAGTATTTCCGCAGAGCCATATACATCCCTCCTCTGGATTCAATAATAAATGACCTACAGGACCGTCTATCTCCTGAAATAGTTAATTTATTTTAACTAAGCGTTTTTATGCCAAAAAGTGAATAGTCATGAAGACATTGAAACCGTGAAACAGCTTGCGACCGATTATAGGTACATTGTTACTGGATAACACCCCAGGTTCTGTCGTAGTAAACGAATATCGGCTGTGGATGGTGAAGTGGCAGCGGAGTCAGGACTTACCGCAGTCGATTTCTGATCTTATTTTAAATTTCGATATTAAGATGTATCCTAATATCAGAAAATTTTTATGTATAATTGCTACACTACCTGTTAGTGTAGCGATAGCGGAAAGATCGTTTTCTACGTTACGAAAAATAAAATCGTGGCTAAGAGCTTCAATGATTGAAGAACGAATAACCGGACTGGCTCTTCTCCATGTTGATAAAAATGTAGCCATTGATGTAGATGAAGTGATAACGCGTTTCGGGAGAAACGTAAAAGAAAAATTGATTTTGTTCTTTAAAATACAAGTAGGAATGGTTAAGAACAGTATTCAGATATATTAATAAATTACCTTCTTATTACTTGCATCTATTATAAATTAGATTATAACTTTTTGTGACTTGACCACGAGTATGTGACCCTCCCCTGGCGACAAAGCTGGATCCGCCCTTGAAAGAAAAGTTTATTAAACTTGACTTTATATTAACTAACATATTGTTTAATAAAGTAAACTGTAAAAAGGACTTTTAAACAGTAGTAAATACAGATAAAGGATTTCAGTAGTAAATTTTATTTCCAATAATAAAATCATATAGATTGTCTCATTTTATTACCACCTTCTACCTTACTATAAAATTTACAATTGTTTACTATAAATAAAGTAATAAAAACGTATTATGTACTTGTATAGATGGAATCTCAATTTAAATCTTTACAAAAGATAATAATCAATCAATTTTATGAATCATTACGGGACTCTTATCTAAAATCTCATTCATGGGTATATATTAAAGCTTGCATAAAGTGAAATTTCCTTCCTACATTTAAAATCCCTTACACACACACAAAAGCTACCATCTAAATCTTGTTAATGATACAAAAGGCTTGTAACAGCGTCTTGAACAATAATTTTCAACGTAATACAAGATCGATTCTCAGCGGGTTGCTTAAGCAAAATTTGCCATTACTAATTATTATTTGTAGGAGTATTAAAATTAAATATTTATGTTAGAGGACAGATGCGTTTTAAGTTTATTGAACCGGGAAAGTTCACCTGATATTAGACAAACAGTTGATTTTATAAAGAAAATAAGACCATAAAATGTAAAAAATTATATTCTGGTTTCATTTACAATTATTTGTTTACGTTAATCACAGCAGTCGATTTTTTAAGGGATATTCACACTCTTAGAAAGTCAGAAAAATCCATATCTATATATAGAAGCGCGAAGAAATGACACAGTGACGGCACGGCAGTTAATTAATCATCTCCGTGGAACTCATACCATCCACAGAAGGTTAAGAGAAGATAATTTAGTTAGCCGAAGACCTTAGAGATGCCAACCTTTAAATCGAGGGAATCGCTAGTCAACTACGTTGGGAACAAAAACATGTTATGTTGGAGCAAAATCATTGGCAAAATGTTCTTTTTACCGATGAATCTCTGGTCTGTATCTAGATTCTCGAAGGATACGCGTATGGAGAGAACCTGGCGCAAGAATTAGAATGCAACATACACAAGAAGTTCACAGCTACAGAGGACGCACAATTATGGTATGGGCAAGAATTTCGCTTGGCAGTGGAACTAAGTTTGTTCTACTGGATCTTTTTTTATCATCAGAGCGCTACATTACAAATGTTCTAGAAACCTGCAAAACAGTGGTCCTGATTTTATTTTAATGCATTACAATGCTACTCGACATACAGCCAGAGTGACGAGAAATTTCTTGGAAAAGCAGAATATTCCAGTTTTGCCCTAGTCAGCTCAATCACCCAATCTCAATCCTATTGGGCATGCATGGGATATGCTTCAGTGAAGAGTTTTTCAAGACCAGAATCAATTTCAAAGTCGCAACCAGCTGTTTCAAGCTTTTTAACAGTGATGGCGATTACCCAAGAGGGACAGTTAGAAAAATCCTCCAGAAAAGTCGGTTTGAAAATAAATATTTCTAAAACTCAGTTCATGACAAATTTAGTTACTAATGCACCTCTGCAAATAAATAACACCAACATCACACAATTAACTGGGTATAATTAACTGGGTTATGAGATGAGTATCAAAAGATACAATCAAACACACCAGATTTAAAGAAGAAAAGGTCTTACCTGGACAGCATTCGGAGAACTAAAATACATATTAAATTCCGACACTTCCATGTGCCTAAAAAGGAAAGTTTTTAATTAATTTGTACTTCTTGCCTCACGTATGGTGCTAAAACGCTTACATTGACAAAATGTAATATACAGAGAATACATATAATGCAGAGGAAGATGGAAAGATCGATGCTGGAAATAAGTCTAAAGGACCGAATCTTAAATCAAGTGATCAGAAACAAAACAAGGGGGCAAGACACTGTTGAGACCATTCTATAATTAAAATGGAATTGGGCCGGACATGTCGGTGGAATGACGGATGGAAGGTGGACAGTGGACACGAAAGATTGTTGAAATGCGTCCGAGGCACGAAGCGTACAAAAGTAGGGGAAGACCACCCAGTAGATGGACTGACGATGTAAAGAGAGTAGCTGGAAACTAGATAGCAAGAGCGCAAGATAGAGAAAAGTGGCAAAAACTTGGGAAAGCTTATGTCCAGCAGCGGACAGTTTCAATGCTTTTAGGATGGATTAAAGAAGATTAGATAGATTTTAACTGTGCCACCTTACGGGTGCGTTATAGTGCTTAATTTAGTAAGAATTTTCTTTTAAATATATGAGATATTAACCTTATGGTGGAGTCGTAATACTTAATTAAGTAAGAATCACTCATTTGAATATATGAAAGATTAACTGCGCCATCTTGCAGTGGCGCCATAGTTTTTTTTTTTATTAAGGATGTCCTCGTAGGTATAGACCTAAATACAAATGTACCGAGAACATCTATTGGGGCAAAAGAGGTAATTTATTAATTTGGGATTTAAAGGCCTGCAAGTTAGGACGCGTGGGGAAGACGTAGGGAGGTAAGGAGTTCCACAATCTGGAGACCCTGGGGATGAAGGAACGATCGAATTGATCCGTTCTCGATGTCGGGCATTGAACAGTATAAGGGTGCATGTAGTTGGCACGTCGCGTTGCTCTGGCCGGTCTGGCAAGTGGAGGCATTATAGAGCGGAGTTCTTCTGAGCAAAATCCGTTTATGTATCGGTAAAACAAGGAAAGATCAGCCACTGCTCTTCGGTGGGATAATGGGGCTAGGTTTTTGGTGATACTGGTGTCGTTTATTAGTCGAACTGCCCTTCTCTGTATGGCATCCAGAACTCCGAGCCTTGACGGAGCCGCCGAACCCCATACATGCGAGCAGTATTCAAGATTAGGCCGTATTTGGGCTTTGTAAAGAGTAGCCAAGTTGGATGGAGAAAAATATTTCCGTGCTCTAAACAGAAAGCCTAATTTCTTTCCTGCTGCAGTTGCTATGGATGCAATATGCTCGTTCCAGAGTAGGTCCTGGGAGATCGTTATACCAACCAGCGTAATGGAGTCGCCCGCTACTAGTGTTTGGTCGTTGATTGTAATGGATGAGTCGCATGTTTGCCTCTTGTTGGATAGGCAACATGTCTTTGTCTTGGAAGCGTTGAAATTAACAAGATTCTTTCTTCCCCACTCGTCTACAATTCTCAAATCTTGATTGATAGAAGCCGTTGTGGATCTTCTGTCCTCTTCCAGAATATCTAGAGGTATGGGACGGTTGTGCGCTTTGCTACAGTGTAGGTTGCTGTCATCTGCAAAACCATGTATCGGGTTATTAGTGGCTTCTAGTAGATCATTAATATGTAATAAGAATAGAGTAGGAGCTAGAGCCGATCCTTGGGGAACTCCAGCGTTGATCTTGTAGAGGTTGGAAGAATGTCCATCTACAGCAACTTGGATGTGCCTGTTGGAGAGAAAGTTGGATATCCATCTGCAAAGGTTTTGCGAGAGTCCGTATGAAGGCAGTTTGTTTAAAAGAGCTGCATGCCACACTTGATCAAATGCTTTTGAGATGTCCAGTGATACTATTTGAGTCTCCCCATAGCGGTGGATGGCATCACTCCAGACATGAGTTACATATGCTAGTAGATCGGCTGTTGACCTTTGTTGGCGAAAACCATATTGCCTGTCACTTAAAAGGTTGTTTGTCTCAAGGTAGCTCAGGATCTCGTGATTGACGTATTTCTCCATAGTTTTGCTAATAACAGATAGGAGAGCTATGGGTCTGTAATTAGAAGGCTGGGTTTTAGAGCCTTTCTTGGGGACTGGTTGTACTCGAGCAGATTTCCAGGATTCTGGAAAAATACCAGTATCATATGATAGTTGAAATAGCTTAGTGAAAACTGGCGCTAGTTCGGGAGCACAACATTTTAAGAGTAAAGCAGGTATTTCATCGAGGCCGCTTGCTTTGTTGGTATTTAGAGTAGCAAGGACACTCTGCACCCGCTTAACCCTAAATATGATATTTTTCATTGTGTGGGGAGCCCGTGGAATAGAAGGTAGCTCTATGTTGTCCGGTGGGTTAAGTAACGAGTTCGAAGAGAATATTTTGGCAAAGAGTTCTGCCTTTGCTGTGGAGGACGTAACTATTAAGCCGTCATCTGATGTGAGTGGAGGGAACGAACTAGTTGTGAAATTGTTGTTGATATGTTTGGCGAGAGTCCAAAAGGACCGGCTTCCATTAGGGTTTGACATTACTTTCTCTCTCATTTGGGCGTCAAAGAGACTTTTGGAATTGGAAATAGTGGTGTTGTATCTGTTTCTAGCGTTTATATCATCCTGTTTTGTTTCATCTGATGGATTTTGTATAAATAATTTGTGGGACTTGATCTTAGCTTTCCGAGCTACATCGCAATCTTTATTAAAACATGGCTTCTGTTTGGCTTTTAAGCGTTTGGTAAAGTGAGGAATGTAAGCTTCCATGGCACACTGAATAATTTCAGTTATACTGTTGCAAACTGCCGATGGATCTTTGTTAATAAAGCAGACTGGATTCCAGGGAAAAGTTGCAAAGTAGTCTCGAAGGCCTTCCCAATCTGCTTTTTTTAAGTTCCAAAAAGTTCTCTTGGGTGGTGCCTCGAATGGGTGAGGTTCTATTGGACATTTGACTTCTACTACAGCATGATCAGAGTTACCTAGGGGAGACAGAACATTTACATTATATTGCTCAGGGTGAGTAGTCAGAAAAAGATCCAGAGTATTAGAACTTAGTACTTATTTTAGTAAGAATTGCTGATTAAAATAGTTTTCTACAAGAATGTTTTGCTACTATGCTTCCAATTTAACTAATTTATATTAAAATTGATTGGAATCATACCAAAATAAAATCTGTAAAAACTTAATACATAAAAAATACGTGTTTTATAAAACAAACATAAATATTTTGTTAACAGGCAATGAAGGGAAAGCTCTAAGGGCATTAAATATTTTTTAATATAAAAAAGTTTAAATTTAGATATGGTAGGAATTTTAAAACAAAAAACAATTACTGCATTGAATTTTTTGTACACCAACTTGTTTATTCGTGAAATTATTAAATTCCTTTAACGGAAAATATTAAAATTTTATGAAAGAGGTAGAGGTTTTTAGAGTTCCATATAGTTGATGTTTTGTTTTTCATTATTGTGATTAACGATTTTCACTTTTGTATGTTATCGATGTAATTAGATTTTTATAATAAGTGAACCCACAAATCCACATCTAGTTAATCTGGATAGGCTCAGCTAACCAGTTTCACAACAAAATAAGAAATATAACCTCACTAAATAAAACAAAAGCGTTTAATTCCAAGACTGAACCCAGGAGATGATAAAAAAAAGATCATGTCTTGGTGTGAAGAACCATAATCACTGACTGAAGTGAACCTAGTTGTGTTATTCGGAAAAGTGAATTTTCCGGTTTAAAAAACAACTTGTGTGGTATATTTTTTTCCATTATATCCTTTTACAACACAGTAGATGAGGAGTTCAATTTCAACAAATTGGGCATAAGGTCACCTGGTGTCCCGACGACTTTTTATATCCCAATGAAACTCTATCAACGAAAGATCGAGATTAGATTTCTGTCTAAAGGTTCTATTGGTGGCAACTTCTATGTAGCTTCAAACCAAAAAGACAATCCTCGTATAACCCTTGTGTGGAAATCATTGGTACTGACCTATAATTTTCTCCCTTATGCTTGTTAATATTTACTTTTTTAAATAGATACGAAACTTTTATTTTGTTTTATAAAGTGTTTTATAGGTGGTAGATCGAACTTTCCATCGCCCGAGGAGGTACCACCCTGCAACTCGTTAAGATGGGGTGAAATGTTCTAAACATGTTTCCCCATTTGAGTTGTAAGTCGGTTTATTCCCTTCCCTTCTCCCATTTCCGTTTAACTCCAATTCCCTTCTTTCTCTTAAACTCGTTTTTAGAAAATACCATGATGAGTTCTCCAGAGGTTAAATGTTCCGGAAGTAAAATAGTTCCCCATTCGGATTTCCGGGGGGGGGGGGGGGGTACAATCTCGGGGAAGTCATGATGGAAATAACATAGCCATCAATCAGTCTACTAGTAGACCAACCACTAGTTCGGCTAAATTTGCCCAGAAGCCAAAACACAAAACAGACTGCATGTTAACATTCACGAACATCTGCGGGTTAAATGCCAACATTAACGCAACCCATCACTATTTACAGTCTGTTAAACCTCATGTTCTGGTTCTTACCGAAACACAGGTTTCTGGGAAAAATAACCTGAATCGTCTTAAATTTCCAGGTTACGAACTTTACCACAACTTTAAACGGCACCATGGTGTATGTGTTTACGTAAGAAGCATACTTTCCTGCTCTAGACTACCTGTCCTAGAAAACAACAGAGACAACATTGTCTGGCTAAAATTAACACTAAAAGCCTCTAGCAAATTTATATGTTGTATTTATCAGCCATCAGATAATAAATATGACGAACTACTAGACTATCTATCACAAAAGATCGACTACCTTAATAGTGAGTACCCTTCTTCAGAGATAATTGTGCTTGGGGACTTTAATGTTCACCACGAAAAGTGGCTTAAGTCCAACAAAACGGACACAGAACTACAGAAGGCAGGCTAACTGAAGAGTTTGCAATTAGCCATGGGCTGTCGACAAGCCCACTTACTTTCCCAGAGTTGCCAATCACAGTTCTAATACTCTGGATCTTTTTCTGACTACTCACCCTGAGCAATATAATGTAAATGTTCTGTCTCCCCTAGGTAACTCTGATCATGCTGTAGTAGAAGTCAAATGTCCAATGGAACCTTACCCATTCGAGGCACCACCCAAGAGAACTTTTTGGAACTTAAAGAACGCAGATTGGGAAGGCCTTCGAGACTACTTTGCAACTTTTCCCTGGAATCCAGTCTGCTTTATTAACAAAGATCCATCGGCAGTTTGCAACAGTATAACTGAAATTATTCAGTGTGCCATGGAAGCTTACATTCCTCACTTTACCAATCGCTTAAAAGCCAAACAGAAGCCATGGTTTAATAAAGATTGCGATGTAGCTCGGAAAGCTAAGATCAAGTCCCACAAATTATTTATACAAAATCCATCAGATGAAACAAAACTGGATGATATAAACGCTAGAAACAAATACAACACCACTATTTCCAATTCCAAAAGTCTCTTTGACGCCCGAATGAGAGAGAAAGTAATGTCAAACCCTAATGGAAGCCGGTCCTTTTGGACTCTCGCCAAACATATCAACAACAATTTCACAACTAGTTCGTTCCCTCCACTCACATCAGATGACGGCTCAATAGTTACGTCCTCCACAGCAAAGGCAGAACTCTTTGCCAAAATATTCTCTTCGAACTCGACACTTAACCCACCGGACAACATAGAGCTACCTTCTATTCCACGGGCTCCCCACACAATGAAAAATATCATATTTAGGGTTAAGCGGGTGCAGAGATTCCTTGCTACTCTAAATACCAACAAAGCAAGCGGCGTCGATGAAATACCTGCTTTACTCTTAAAATGTTGTGCTCCCGAACTAGCGCCAGTTTTCACTAAGCTATTTCAACTATCATATGATACTGGTATTTTTCCAGAATCCTGCAAAACTGCTCGAGTACAACCAGTCCCCAGGAAAGGCTCTAAAACCCAGCCTTCTAATTACAGACCCATAGCTCTCCTATCTGTTATTAGCAAAACTATGGAGAAATACGTCAATCACGAGATCCTGAGCTACCTTGAGACAAACAACCTTTTAAGTGACAGGCAATATGGTTTGCGCCAACAAAGGTCAACAGCCGATCTACTAGCATATGTAACTCATGTCTGGAGTGATGCCATCCACCGCTATGGAGAGACTCAAATAGTATCACTAGACATCTCAAAAGTATTTGATCAAGTGTGGCATGCAGCTCTTTTGAACAAACTGCCTTCATACTGTCACGCCTGGGGGGGTTAAGGAATGTGCCATAATGTTTTGGGATGAGGGGTAGCTTACTAAAGGCACTTCCCACCCAGGTCGTGTTTATCTAGGTATCCTGCTGAAGGCAGAAAACTAACCAAGGGAAAGATGAGATAAACAACAGGAAACAAACAACAAATATATTAACGAAGAAAATAGCAATAACAATAAATAATTAAAATATGAATAATGAATAACTAAATCAAATCTTAACTAATCTTACCAAATAAACTACATGGTGGCATGTCACACTTACTCACGAAAACACGTCAAGAGTTACAACGGCCCAGACCCAAGGGTCTGTTTTGGGGACACCCCAAAGGGTGACCCTTACAGACAATCTTAGACTCCGAACTCCTCGAGTACGACCTCAACGACGCTCTTTTATATCCAATTCTTACGCTACGTGAGAATAAGAATTAAACTATATAAGGTCGCCTTGAAATCTAACGTACTGATTTTGGCCTGGATAATTACAATACAAAATAATACAATGAAATCTAAAACAATTAAACAACTCTATTATCGTATGTGACATGCCCCCCTTCCCTTAAAGCCAGCCCCTGGCTTTGCTCGGCTCTGGCTTACAGGGGTTTATGTATAGGACTGAGTTTTACAAAATAATTATAATCCGCCACACTTCTGTCAGAATCTGCTCTTCTCGGAGAATGACCTGTCTTGCCCTCGTCTAGAAACGCCAGGTCCACCGCTGGCTAGACGGCTCCCTTTTTGGTATATTGGTCTGTCTGCAACTCTGTGAAAAACATCGTCTCATAGCTCCATCTCTCGAGGTCCATGGCCAACATCAGACTGTACTCCATCACACCATTCTCCTTAATACATTTTTACAACTATACATTTACAGTCTTCCCATCTTTGGCTACCATCCATTGGGAAGATCCGCTATTGGGATAGGAGTATTGAAGCTGACCATTTCCATTCCTCGACGGAGACCTTTCTTACTCGTTGAGACAAGACCCATACCATACTCAGAATGAAGGACCCTTTCTCTCTAGAATTCTGGTACCGAGCAAGCATCTCCTGGATCGCGTCTTCCTTAAGTAGATGTGGGGAAAACGTTAAACATTTAAACATGAAAACAATAACTCGGTCCTAAAACATACAAAAACAAATACCATTAAAATTTGTCTAGAAAGAGCATTGGGGAATTACTATTTTTACATTAACCTCTTTGACCTCATACCGATAAGGGTATTTGACTTCGTTCATAAACACCTTACTTCATTAGTTTCCCTTTTTCTTTTAAACACCAACTTATCTGCTGTCCCTTAGCAGACATCATTATACCTAAAAAAATCATTAGCAGGAACCATCATCTGCTCTTCTTGGTGATAATGTCACCTATAATCTGTGCTTCATCTGCACCTAAAAAAAATTCCGCTATTCTTTAGCAGAGACCATAATCATATACACCACATATATCTGTGCATTTTGCACACTAATTCGCCTGCTGTCCCTCAGCAGACATAAAAAAACATAAGCATGAACTCTCAACTGCTTTAAACTGTTGCCCTTGCAACTTTAATCGTTTAGGTTAGGGGAATACGTGTCCCTCAAATATAAACATCGCTTTCCTGCTGTATCTCAGCAGAACATCATAAAACTGAAAAAGGAAACTACACATGAAACATAGAAGTCAAATACTACCTTTAAAAACAATCCATTTACTTTTTTTTACGCGACAATTTGACTACCCTAGACTCCTTTTCACACTGTCCTTGTAATACCTTTAATTCATTTATTCTAACACAACCAGTCTTATTTTTTCAACTTCATTTAACTTTTCTCATTCAATGAATTTTTATTCTATACGGATAAATCCATTTTATGTTGTATTGCCACTGCACAGCACCACGTCATACCTTCACCCAAGAAGTCTAGAGCCCGTCTATTTCTAACCGCGGTAGATGACATATTTTGTAAAACTGTCAGGCTCCAGCTTTCTTGAATAAATTGAAACTCACTTTCATACTGCTCTTGCAAACCTTTGATTCATTCAATCTATCACAATTAGTCTTATATTTCAACTTCATTTAACTTCTCTCAAAAATTATCCTCGGTAGTCATCTGTCCTAGAAATTTCAACAAAAATTCTAAACTTTATACATAAAAAAATAAAACATGTTTTCCCTTCTGCTTCTTCCTAGATCTTTATCTCTATTATTACCCACAATTAAAACTTTTCATTAACATATTAAATAATTCCTTTTAAAATAAAATATAAATTTGAAATACCACCTAAATGTACTAAAGATTAAAAAATCATCCTGTCGATTACTAATTTATTAAAGAAAGGAATTCTACTGTAAAAGATTCAGTATAACTATAAGAATAAAAAATATATATAATATTAAAAATTAAAATATGAATAATGAATAACTAAATCAAATCTTAACTAATCTTACCAAATAAACTACATGGTGGCATGTCACACTTACTCACGAAAACACGTCAAGAGTTACAACGGCCCAGACCCAAGGGTCTGTTTTGGGGACACCCCAAAGGGTGACCCTTACAGACAATCTTAGACTCCGAACTCCTCGAGTACGACCTCAACGACGCTCTTTTATATCCAATTCTTACGCTACGTGAGAATAAGAATTAAACTTTATAAGGTCGCCTTGAAATCTAACGTACTGACTTTGGCCTGGATAATTACAATACAAAATAATACAATGAAATCTAAAACAATTAAACAACTCTATTATCGTATGTGACAATACGGACTCTCGCAAAACCTTTGCAGATGGATATCCAACTTTCTCTCCAACAGGCACATCCAAGTTGCTGTAGATGGGCATTCTTCCAACCTCTACAAGATCAACGTTGGAGTTCCCCAAGGATCGGCTCTAGCTCCTACTCTATTCTTATTACATATTAATGATCTACTAGAAGCCACTAATAACCCGATACATGGTTTTGCAGATGACAGCAACCTACACTGTAGCAAAGCGCACAACCGTCCCATACCTCTAGATATTCTGGAAGAGGACAGAAGATCCACAACGGCTTCTATCAATCAAGATTTGAGAATTGTAGACGAGTGGGGAAGAAAGAATCTTGTTAACTTCAACGCTTCCAAGACAAAGACATGTTGCCTATCCAACAAGAGGCAAACATGCGACTCATTCATTACAATCAACGATCAGACACTAGTAGCGGGCGACTCCATTACGCTGGTTGGTATAACGATCTCCCAGGACTTACTCTGGAACGAGCATATTGCATCCATAGCAACTGCAGCAGGAAAGAAAGTAGGCTTTTTGTTTAGAGCACGGAAATATTTTTCTCCATCCAACTTGGCTACTCTTTACAAAGCCCAAATACGGCCTAATCTTGAATACTGCTCGCATGTATGGGGTTCGGCGGCTCCGTCAAGGCTCGGAGTTCTGGATGCCATACAGAGAAGGGCAGTTCGACTAATAAACGACACCAGTATCACCAAAAACCTAGCCCCATTATCCCACCGAAGAGCAGTAGCTGATCTTTCCTTGTTTTACCGATACATAAACGGATTTTGCTCAGAAGAACTCCGCTCTATAATGCCTCCACTTGCCAGACCAGCCAGAGCAACGCGACGTGCCAACTCCATGCACCCTTATACTGTTCAATGCCCGACATCGAGAACGGATCGATTCGATCGTTCCTTCATCCCCAGGGTCTCCAGATTGTGGAACTCCTTACCTCCCCACGTCTTCCCCACTCGTCCTAACTTGCAGGCCTTTAAATCCCAAATTAATAAATTACCTCTTCTGCCCCAATAGATGTTCTCGGTACATTTGTATTTAGGTCTATACCTACGAGGACATCCTTAATAAAAAAAAAAAAAAAAAAAAAAAAAAAAAAAAAAAAAAAAAAAACGAAACCATGTTCAGCTTCAAAATTTCCATGTCATGTTACACAAAAAAGCATGGGGTAAAAAAGGATTGTTGAATTACGTATTGAACTTTTCAATTTACTATTGTTGGTCTACTATTGTCATAAATTGACAGGTGTGGTAATGAGATAAAAATCTTTGCAACCTATCATTATTCAATTAAAATGCAAAATCCCATTCCCTTCTCTACATCAGATATAATCTATTTATACATCACGTACATGAGATTTCGATCAAATATCATCACGATTCTAACTTAATTGGCAAAATCCAAATCAAAATTAGCAGTCTGGTTTAATATTATAGGTACTAAGCTAAAAGTAGATATTTAATTATAACTTGGGTCTCTTTCCTACACTAAGTATATTTTGACTTAAAGACTTTTCACTGTTGATGATAGGCTGTCTAAATAACAAGGTAAATTGATAATTACGAACGGTATATAATTAATTAATATCTAAATATAGATAAGGAATTAATTAATTTAATATAACTGTGTATGTTGAATGAATTTGTTTGTGATTGATAAGTTTAAGTTAATAAAATCAGTGATGCTATGATATAATCTGAAAATAATCATAATTTATTTATAATTTTTTTTGTATATGTTTCAGGTTTTTTGTGGTATCTAATTTAGATTATAATAAATTTGAGGTTAATTTTTAATCAAATATGGTTACGTTTGTTTTATTTTTTAGATAATTATTACTAAAAATTGTATCATTTTCTATTTATATTTTTCTATGGAATTTACAAAAATATGAATCATATAAATCTCATATACGAAAACGGTCTGATAAGGAATTGGCTAACACCAGCGATGATACCTCTTTTGATTTAGATTTCTAACTTTTTTAAGTTTGAAAACAAAAAGAATTTGCACAGGACTAATCTGAAAAGTACGGTCAATGAAAAAGCAGATTGTAGACCAATTAGTCATCTTCGGTGCACATTCTCTGGTTGAAGTCCACTGTCTTGACTGTTCCTTGGACTTTGATGTCTACCTATGGATCCATGGTTCGTCGACGATCACGATATAAAGTAGAAACTTCTGAGGATTGTGTTTAAACACTCTTTTGAAGTGGTTTTACCATTGCTCTTGTTACCCAGAGTCTAGAGTGAGCAAACGTAGCACACATAGCTTCCTCTTCCAAAAAAAATTGGTAATTGGGATGCCTGCGCTCTTAGCTATCTTGTGCACCTTTAATTGCCAGTTTGCCAATACGATATCATGGATTTCTATCACGTTATCCTCCGTCGTAACGAAGCACCTGGTAGTGGTTTATCCAAAACCGACGTGCAACCAAATTGAACTCGTTAAACCCATTTTTTACGGTCGTCAGCATTCAACCGTTGTTTGATTTCACTACGCGATTTGGTTTTTAAAAACAAGAATCAAATCAACGACCAAGATTGTTCTTTTTCAATTTTTCTGAAACTCGCAGACGCACCTGCTTCCATAAGCTGTTAAAACATCAATACAAGTCCGATTCGGCTGATATTTTCGTGGTCACTCCGAGCTGGATCAAAGGACATGAGAACTCTAAAGGCAACCGCATTAAGTACAATTTAGAAAGGAACGCTGCTGGATACACATATGTTAGCCCTCGTCCATCTACCAAGCTAACAATTTCCGCTGTCGTGGACCTTATCAAAGAGCACTCTCACCAAAACTTTATACAGTGCTGGGATGAAACAACTAACTGTAGACTGACCAGAGAGTTATTACCTAATCCTAGCGAGGAAACACCAAGAAACTTTAATGCATTGACCAGGCGAAATCTCCGAACGGCTGTGGTAATCTTAACAGGTCACTGCCAATTCCGACAACATCTCTTTTAGATAAAATTAGCAGAATCGCCCCTATGCAGAAGTTGCGAACAAGAAGAGGAAACAGTAGAGCATATAATGTATGACTGAAATCAGAAGACCCGTGTTAGGCCTAAGATGTGGATATCCCTGCACACGGTAGGATGTACAATGGGCCACATGTGGCCTCAGTGCCGAGAAAGCTCTACTATCCCGAATTTCGACGCCGAATTGCAAAAAATGTCTCCATTTGGCGAAAAAAAGAATACTCTTCTACCATGACAAATACCAGCTTTCCCCTTCTACGTTATCACAGCCAAATTGGTCGAATTGGGGTACGAAATCGTACTCTCCAGATTCGGTCCTCTGGAACTTCTTTGTGTTTCCAAACTTGAAAAAATCATTTGCCGGGCATAAATTTAGTCGAATGAGGCGTTCATTACCGCCATGGAGTTCTACTTTGCAGACCTTGAAAAAACGTATAAGGAGACTATTAGTAAACTATTATTTTAAGACATCTCTCATAAGATTTTTTTGAAATTTCTCTTTATAGTAATTTCTGGTTGGTCTAATTGGCTAACTACTTCTCAGACAGCAGTCGTTTGTTGAATACACATGTATTTAAGTATAAAGATAAATTTATTAGAAAACCTAACATTAAATTCTAGCAACACTAACCGCAAATGACTCCTATATCATGTCAGAACTGCATAAAATTACATATAAAGGTAATCCTTTTCAGAAAACTACAAATACATTCTGATTACTCTATAAGTGGAGCTACTCATTTTAAATCCTTCGTAATTCTGTAAAAACCTATAAATTTATCTACTGTATGACACTGACTCGGATTACAATTTTTATATACAAGTTATTATATTCAACTTTATAATATGCAAACCTCCTACAACCAAATCATTTCCGTATATTGCAATAGGTAAATGGACTTACAACATCCTGAATCTTCATTATTCATATTCATTCATAAAATGTAAATCAGCCTATCTTTGGTTATTCATAAGCGGAACAAATGTTTGACGTAATATTGCAAATAAATTTTATTTGAATTATGTAAAATTCTTCATGGAGATTTAAATGGATAGCACTCATGCTGTAGGTAGATATATGTAATTTTTTACTATGACAGTTCCAGTTGATTACTATAATAGAAGGAATGTCTTCCTAAAGATATAGAGAGTTTATGACTTAACTTATTCATAATTTTAAAAGCGTGTTTGTCAAAAATGTGATGCAGACACAACCATCCAGGAACTTAATAAAATAAGTATTACATAACAACTTCTGTATAGAAATAACTGTTTTTTTTATGAGTAAAAATAACTTCGAAGAAAAGGACTTCTCGAAAGCTATAAAAATAACGTTAAGACTTACCTTTTTGCATGTAATAACTGGAGGTAGCTTCAAAAGTAACGACGAGTAACGATAGAGAGGTAAAATTTAAGTATATGTGATCTCTTTCGTCTTCCTTAGATCTTGAGGTCGTTTTGTGGAGTTTTAATAACATTTCTTTGAAAGTCCTCTTTATTAAGTAGATTAGTGGGTTGGCCTTCTTGGTCATTTGAGTGATGCTGGTTTCCCATTTTAAATCAGCAGTTATGGTGATTCCAACGACTTGAATGAGCCACAAGACATGATAAAATAATGTTGCTTCATAATCAGGCTTGACTTCATGTTGCTCGATCGGTTGGAACTGCTTCAATGGGATGTTTACCCCACTTTGCTTATTCACTGGACTAAGCTCCATTTGACTACCACTTATTTCGATGGATGGCTCACATATTTGATAAGCGGCGCTTCAATTCTTACTGTAAAAAATTGGCTTGATTTTTGGTTTTCTTCAAAAAACGAACACTTCTACCGACGCAAAATTCATACATTGCTACAAAAGTGGGAAAAACTCAAAGCTAACAAGGGAAAATATATATAAATCAGCTCTACAGGCCTAGTGGCCTTTGGCTTCGAGATCTTTCACTCTTCTTTTCCATTTTGCTCTATCTCTCGCTTCCATTTGCCAGTCCCGAACTCCCACACTTCTTAATTCTTCTTTAACTTCTGCTAGCCATTTCTTTCTGGGTCTTTCTCTTCTGTTTTTCCCTCCTTCTCCTTCCATTAATATTCTTTTAACCCATCTGTTATCCTGCATCCTAGCTATGTGTCCCAGCCATCTAGCTCTTTGTGCTTTTGCTACCTGCACAATATTAGGTTGGTTGTATAGTTCTTCCAAATTTTTATTTGTTCTTCTTCTATATTCTCCCTCCTCTGTTTTGATTCCTCCATATATTTTCCTTAATATCTTCCTTTCCCATATCTCTAGTTTGGTTATTAATTTTTTATTCATTGTCCACGTCTCACAAGCATAGGTCACTGCTGGTCTTATTATAGATTGGTAAGCTCTTATCTTTAGTCTTCGTGACATCGTTTTTGACCTTAGTATCTTGTTTAACATTCCAACCGCTTTGCTTCCTTTTGACAACCTTTTGTCTATTTCCTTCTCTTCCTCTCCCTTGCATGTTACCGTTACCCCTAGATACTCCATTTCCTCCACCTTTTCTATAATGTATTGTCTGTTTCTTGAACAATTGATTGCCAGGGTGGGTGTTTCTTCCTTGTTATTGTCTTTCATTACCATATACTTTGTTTTCGTCTCATTTATTGTTAACCCGTACTCACTTGCTTTACTTTCTAATAGTTTGAAAACATTCTTTATTTCCTTTTTGTTTCTTGCCATTATCACTATATCGTCCGCATATGCGAGACATTGGTGCCTGTTACCATATATTAACCCATTTGTTCTTATTCCACTTTCTCTCAAAATCACTTCTAGGACCAAGTTGAAGAGAACTGTAGACATTGGGTCACCTTGACGTAGACCCTTTTTTCCTTCGAATTCTTCTGAAACTCCTCCCTCTATTGTTACCTTATTTGCTGTTTGTTTCAATGTAATTTCTACTAGTTTTCTTAGTTTTAACAAAGGAAAATACTTTAATTATGTTATTATGTTATTGTTATTGCAATCAATCATTAACAAAAACAGCAATTTTGGATTAGATTCGTAATGCCTTTGGAATACAATCAATAGATTGCAAACGGTCTTGGATTCGTTCTAAAGTAACAAATATAAATTGGGGATGATTTGAAATGAAGTTAAGAATCATTGATTAAAAAAGGTTACCAATTTGGTAAGAGTTTCTTGGATTTTAAACAGTGGATATAAATAATTTTACATATTACAAGTAAAAACCTTGTTTAAAATAAGGTTTGTTCCAACAGACAAAAGAATCTTTCGGAAACTACACAGTAGACGAAATCTCGATGATAGCTTTGATGGATTAAAGTTTTTCGTAACGGTTCTAGAACGATTTGTTTGTTTGATGGAACATACCTACAACTAATCACAGTTTCTTTTGAAATGTATTTATTTTCAATGAATTCATTTCCCCAATTAGTATATACTCTTTGCTGTAGACATAAACCGTTTACACCTTTTTGTTCGTACCCATTTAACATCCCACTGAGTCATATAAAAGAGTCAGAACTCAATTTACTTGAAATACAAATCGCAACGTCTGTAATTGCCATACGCTTGAAGAGGCTTTTCTAATGTAAATACGATCGTAATTTAGGTTGGATTTACATCCGAGTTTATGTTTGAATGAATGAATATTTGAGCGATGCACGTTATTTGAATGACAGATTGCTCCAGGTGAGAATATATAAGAATGACTCTACGGGAAACCGATTAACTTGGCCAGCAAGGGGGCCATTTTCTACAAATGTAATTATTGTGGTATTAAACCATTCAGGTGGATCATAAATTTCAAATATATCTACTTATAGCTTTTAGATTTTGTTTTATCGATATCGATACAGACGAAAATGATGAAATGTTTGAGTTTATTTTGTAACAGAAGTTATTATTTTTAATTACTTTCTGTGATATATCGCTAGTTTTATGTGGTATCAAATTTTATCCTATTACATTTTGTAGTTAGTATAGTAGGTATATGAAACTCAATCTCATCACAAATTTCAAACATACGACAAATGATTTATAATATAATAAATTACAAGGTTAATGTCTGATGTTATTTCTTTGAACTATAAAAACACGATATATTTTTTAAGTAGGTACTTCTAGTTTACTGTAATTCAGTCAATGAATTATTTGACTATAAAATTCGTCTACTACGAAATTTGGTACCATCTTTTAACAAACAATGAATAGTAAAAGTAACGGTTGTTTTAGTAGACCACCTTGAAAGTTAATTTTTTTTTGGCTATAAAAATATAATTTTTTTCGTTCTTTGAACGTTGTCTTTGGGGTTTTAAACGTTTTTTTAAGTTTCAAACGTTTTTCTGGTATCTTCATATTTTTTTTGGAACGAAGTTCCCTTTCGGGCGTTACGAACAGTTACGACTGACGCTAGGAGCTAGCCCAAAAAAATTCATACCAAAATTTGTCACGACACGACACGACATACGCATGTTGTCTCTCTCTCTCTCATAGATAGATATACCTATCTTTATTTAAATAGGAAACCTTAATATAATAAATACTAATAAAAGTACAATTAAAAAGACACTAATTTAAATTAAAAGAAAATACTGTAGACAAAAATAAGTAAGTACCTATAATAGTATTACTTATATTTTATTTCATCCTGTTTTTATAAATCAATAAATTTATAAACATTTCAAAAATAGCTCTTAACTTGACTAGTTAGGTACCTACGTCAAATTACCTTATTTGTCAGTTACTGTCAAATATTTTAATTTTAAAATTTTGTATTAAATTGTTAATTCCTGTTTTAAATTATAAAAAGTAATTTTAAAAAGATGTGTTATTTAAAGCTCTGGTATTGTATAAATGGACACTTTTGTTCAAAGAAACGAACTATTGAAAATAATGGATTTACTATTTTTTTTTTCTATTTTGCTTTGAACAGTTTAGTAGTGTCGCGACTTTGTTAAGTTTATACAGGTTTTTTGTAGATAATAAATATTAAAATAATAGAAAATATAAGCAATAATGTATCCTGACAGTGTTTCTGCACAAGTTCCGGATATTGCTGATAGAGTTAGGTAAGTAGAGATTTTATACAGACGATAATAAATGCTTATGTATGTACAAACTTTCTGTTGTGTTTACAAATTACAATGCCTTAACTAATTAATCGAAAGGAACTTCGTTCCATCCGGGTGTCCCTTGACACCTCTCACTTTTATTTGTAATTTTAAAAGATGTTTCAGAATTGTAAATTTTTTTTAAAACACTTTTTTATTTTGTTTTTTAACGGTTTTCTGGTATTTTTACGTTTTTAGTTTTTTTTGTCATCGGGGATCTATGCGCTGATATCATAATCGGACATGATGTTCTTGGAAAACACTCGTCACTCGAACTTCAACTTGGAGGTGATAAATAACCTTTAAAAGTTTGCAATGTTTTAGAGGCCTCTGTCCCGCCAGCAACGATTTTTACTAATTTTTCACCAAATATAAAGCCTATAGCTATTCGCTCAAGACGACATTCTCAAGAGGATCTAGAGTTCTTATCTAAAGAAATAAATAATCTACTGAAAGACAAAGTAATTGAACCCAGCATCTCACCATGGAGGGCACAAGTACTCGTTGCTGGAGGAGGTCACAGCCGTAAGCGCCTTGTCATCGATTACTCACAGACAATCAACAGATTCACAGATCTAGATGCTTACCCCCTTCCAAGCATTGACTCTATCATCACAAAAGTAGCAAAATACAATATTTACAGTTAAATTGATTTAAAAAGTGCATACCACCAAGTCCCAATTCTACCAAAAGAAAAAGTTTACACTGCCTTTGAAGCTTGCGGTAACCTCTACCAATTTACGAGGATACCATTTGGCGTAACAAATGGAGTAGCGGCTTTTCAAAGAACTTTGCAGTATATAATAGATACCGAAAAACTCAAAGGTACTTTCGCATATCTTGATGACGTAACCGTGTGTGGTAAAAATAAATTAGACCATGACGAAAACCTGAAAATGTTTATGAAGGCCGCTGAAAAATTCAAACTAACTCTAAACATGAATAAATGCACTTTTGCATCAGAATCTATAAACTTACTTGGTTATACTATCGAACACAACATTATCAAACCAGACAGGTCTAGATTAGAACCACTGACGAATCTTCCAATCCTTACTGATGCTGCAACATTGAAAAGAGCACTCGGACTCTTTTCTCATTATTCCAATTGGGTTAACAACTTCTCTTCAAAAATTAGGCCTTTGATAGATGCTACCTTCCCCCTATCTCAAGAAGCTACCGCTGCCTTTCAAAATCTTAAAACTGACATATCAAATTCAACATTAACGGGCATTGACGACAAAGAAATATTTTCTGTTGAAACAGATGCTTCTGACTTCGCTATTGCAGCAACGTTATCATAAAAGGGTCGCCCAGTTGCGTTTTTCTCGCGCTCCCTTAACGACTCCGAGAAAAGACAACCATCAATCGAAAAAGAAGCGTGTGCTATTGTTGAAAGTCTACGTAAATGAAGACATTTCTTAATAGGAAGACATTTTTTACTCATTACTGACCAACAATCGGTTGCGTTTATGTTTAACCAAACACATTCCAATAAAATTAAGAACGAAAAGATCAAAAGATGGCGTCTGGAGCTATCATGTTTTAAATATGATATAATTTACAGACCTGGAAAACAGAACGTAGCCGCTGACGCGTTTTCTCGAGTTTGTATGCAAATAGACAGCCCCTATTCTAATTCAAAACTAGTAGAATTACACAGATCCTTATGCCACCCGGGAGTCACGCGGATGGTTCATTGGATTAGATCAAAGAACTTACCGTATTCCGTAGAAGATGTAAAACGAATAACAGTTGCATGTCCAACTTGTGCAGAGATAAAACCGCGTTTTATAAAACACCAGGGACATCTAATCAAAGCAACTGCACCCTTTGAAAGGTTGAACATTGATTTTAAAGGACCGATACCCTCTAACACTCAGAATAGGTATGTATTGACCATAATTGATGAATTTAGTCGTTTTCCCTTTGCCTACGCCTGTAAAAATATATCTTCAAATACAGTTATTAACTGTCTCAGAGATTTGTTTTGTACTTTTGGTATTCCAGCATACATCCATTCAGACAGAGGAACGTCCTTCATATCAGACGAACTAAAGCAATTTTTGTTTTCGATTGGTACGTCTTGCAGTCGCACTACTCCTTACAACCCTCAAGGAAATGGACAAGTTGAACGACTTAATGGTACACTATGGCGGACTATCCAGCTACATCTCAAATCCAATAACGAACAGATTGCTAACTGGGAAAAGGCGTTACCACCGGCACTGCATTCTATAAGGTCTTTGTTATGTACGAGCATCAACATGACTCCACATGAGCGCATGTTTAATCACCCACGTCGATCACAAAATGGACAGTCTTTACCGACTTGGCTCCATTCTGCTGGACCTGTATTCATGAAAAAAAAATTTAAGAAGCTCAAAATACAACCCCGCTGTGGATAAAGTCCAATTGTTGCAGAGTAACCCAGAATATTCCTTTGTAAGACTGCCTGACGGAAGAGAGACAATAGTTTCTAACAGAGCACTAGCTCCAGCACCACAAATTATGGACGAGGACCTGTCAGATGATGACCTTGATGATGGCCTCAACGATGACCTTGAAAAAGATAGCTCTTCGAACCTAGATCCACCTGCAAATGCTGATTCGGATGCAAGCAGCATCCAACCACGGCGTTCGTGCAGAAAACGGAGACCTCCATCTTTTTACACTTCTTCTTAGAGGGGGCGAATGTGATAATAGTCTCAGACTAAGAATGTAGTGCATACTATGTGTATAGTGTTTGACATTGTTTGTCACTAAAGATTGTCATTACTGTTGTAATTTTAAAGTTGAATAAAGCCAATATTCCGTTTGGTTTTGCTAATTTATATCAGTTTATTATTGGCTTTTTAAGGTATTTTTACTATTTCTTTAATTTTTTTTATTTTTGAACATTTTTTGGTGTTTTAACGTTGTTTCGGTTTTGTTACTTGTCTTTTTTTTTGATAATTTTCCATTTTTTTTTATCATTTTTTGGTATTTTAATACATTTTTATTTTTTACCTTTTTTTAATTTTTGACCATTAACCAAACGAAAAAAAGTTTATACGTACAAAAATATTCTTACATAATTTAAAAAAAAACTTTTTGAATAGAGATTTCTTCAGAAGATTATTTGTTTATATAGATCCGTCCCCATTAATTTAAGGACCGTAAGATATAGACCTATTGTATTTAAAATCCAAAATAAATATGTAATGATAAAAATCGAGTCTAACAGAACAAAAGCGGCCATTTATTGAACCATAACAATTTAAATTTCATACATAAACTTGAAGGCAAGAGAGTGAAAAGGCATTATTATTTCAACGCCAATCCTCGAACTTGATAATGATCGTGATCTTATCCATAAGAAAAAAATTGTAAACGTGCGTCTGGGTGGCCGATTTCAGATTGAGTAGGGATGTCTCGGTGAATAAATTATAGCCACCGATTCCTAATAGAATGAATAAATTTCTAGTTAACTCGAAAAGCTTTTCAATTTACGCACGCCGGCTTAATACTTACAATCACTACAATCACTTGAATGGTACTTTGAGAGTACCGTCAAAAATGTAAAAATCTGAATTCTACAGGTGAGGGTTCAAAAGTACTACCTTATTAGGTGGTTTTACCAGTAATTTTTCGATTTTCAACAATTTTTAGGATTTCTTTTGATTTTCCACGATTCTCCACGATTTTCTACGATTTTTGCGATGGTTTTCGATTTTCTACGATTTTATGATTTCTGCATTTTTTTTTTCAAATATTATTGAGGTCTTCAAAATAGATCTTCATTGAACTCAACTTTCTGATTTTTTGTAAACAAATAGAAGTCGCACGGGTCCAAATCTGAAGAATAAAGTGGATAAGGCAGCAGTTCGTGGCCCAATTCGACAAATTTGGCGGTGGCAACAGCGAAGGTGAGAACCGTTGCATTGTCATGGTGGAAGACCTCTTTTTTCTTTTCCACATGGGACTTTTTTTCTGCAATTTTGCATCTGATTGGTCCAATAATTCGGTATAATAAGACCCTATGACCATTTAGTTATCTTGGCAGTTAATGTAGATCTCACTCCGTAAATCGCAAAAAATGGTAGCATCTTTCCAGTCGATGAGACAGTCTTCGCCTTTTTCACCGGCTAAATTCCATTGATACAACTGTTCCTTGGTTTCAACGTGGAAACTCCTACAGATTGCGCTTAAACAGCATCAAACACTGCTCTGAAGTGGTCTCATAGTGGCGCTTTTTGCCCGGAGTTAGCGAATGTAACACTAACAGGTTTCTCTTGGCCAAAATTGCATATGGGATTATTGAGGTCTTCAAAATAGATCTTCATTGAACTCAACTTTCTGATTTTTTGTAAACAAATAGAAGTCGCACGGGTTCAAATCTGGAGAATAAAGTGGATAAGGCAGCAGTTCGTGGCCCAATTCGACCAATTTGGCGGTGGCCACAGCGAAGGTGCGAAATGTTGCATTGTTATTGTGGAAGACCCCTTTTTTTCTCTTCCAAATGGGACTCTTTTTTTCTGCAATTTTGCATCTGATCGGTCCAATAATTCGGTATAATAAGACCCTATGACCATTTAGTTATCTTGGCAGTTAATGTAGATCTCACTCCGTAAATCGCAAAAAATGGTAGCATCTTTCCAGTCGATGAGACAGTCTTCGACTTCTTCACCGGCTAAATTCCATTGATACAACTGTTCCTTGGTTTCAACGTGGAAACTCCTACAGATTGCGCTTAAACAGCATCAAACACTGCTCTGAAGTGGTCTCATGGTGGCGCTTTTTCCCCGGAGTTAGCGAATGTAACACTCATCGCACTAACATGCTTCTCTTGCCCAAAATTGCATATGGGATTAACACACGCGTTTTTTTTAATGTCTTATCAATCTCGCGCACCCTGAATTGGCGAGATCGTGGATTTTTGTTACAATGGTCGTCGTTTTTGGGGCATCTGGACATGGCTCCTCAAAAACCAAAGCGCAACCATGTTGAGACTCGTAAGAACATTTTTTAATGGTGGATGTGAAGGAGAAAAGTAGTCTTATCAGACCTTGTTTGTGTAAGGAATCTAATTTTATTCCTTTGGTTTCTATAAAAAGATAGTGTTTCCTAAACAATTTTTATTAATGAAACTACCGTTTAATCCGTAGAAGCTCAAATGTAAAAAAATCTCAGTACATGAGTCATAAAAAAATTCATATTTCTACTTTTCCCGTTTCGACTAAGCGATAATGAATACCAGTTTCTCCTTATTAAATACAGAAAATATTTCAAATATTCACCGCTTATAGCACGTACAAAAACCTTATTCCAATTAGTATACCAGAAATGTTTATCCAATAATAATCATTTCAAATAAATGCCCAACCAGTTAAATCTACTAAAAATCAATGTTTAATCTTGTTTCTCTTATCTAAATTAACAATTTAACGAGCTTACAAGCTAATTTCAGTATTCAAGTATTCGACATCTATAAAATATTCTACTATACTACAACCAGTATTTATAAGAATTTTATGACTTAATCATAACTCACATAAAAAAAAATTGTATGTAGGTGGTCCAGAAAATTATCTTAATAGGTCGGTAGCGCAATGCAGACATGATTGTAAACAAATAAAAATATTTGAGGCACATGTGTTTTGCAATTAGTGAGTATGAGAAACAATATGTGTTTAAAAGATTGTGTAATGAAAAAATAATTAAAAGCTTAAAAAAACTTGAAAGAGTATATATTAGGCTATGTAGGAATTGGATAAAAAGTTTTAAAATTAAAGATAAGTAATATAACGTTTTACCATTTTATTAAAGGAAAATAACTTACACAACACAATTAACCTGCCAGAACTTTAAAGCTTTCAATACAGTTTTTGAGATCAAGATGTTGGGTTAAATAATAACAGGTTATAGGCCCAGATAGTCGCTAAGCTATCTGGTTATACAAGTGGTTAAAACACAAAGAGTTGAGCGTAAACAAAGTCAATGTAAGAAGTAAAAACGTAAACAAATTTATAGATAAGCATTATATTTATTTATTTATTTGGAAAAATCGTTAAGATTTGACCCTTGAGGATATATGATCTGAACAAAAATCGATGGGATTGCTCTTTATGACCTAAGGATTCTCTATACGAAATTTCATGACCTTGTGACCTTCCTTGCAAGAGTTATAGATCATACAAAAGCAAGGAAAATATGCATTATATATGTACACGAGTTTCGGAAAACCGTTGAAATTTTACCGTTAGGGTTATCCAATCTGAGCCAAAATCAGTAAGGTTCTCCCTCATGACTTGAGGATTTCATATACCAAATTTTATGATTCACTGATTTGCCAGTTATAGCGCACACGAACGGAGGAACACACAAGCCTATCTTATAAAGTACCTCGATGGTACTTAACAATCTAATAATCTCAAACACATCTTTTTATAATATTGAACAAATTGGTTGAGATGGTTGAGTGATGTAAAGAAGAGGGATGAGAATTATCTCAGTAAAAGAAAGGGTGAATCTGGAATGAAGGGTAAGTGAAAGATAGGGAGATTAAAATTGAAGGTCTATCAAGCTGGCAGTGAAAAGTCGGCAGAAACCATCGAAACATGAGTGGGAATTTGTAGCTAAATAGTTGGTCATTAGTTGCTAAAATCACGATTTTGTAGCTCTATTCAGTTCCACAAAAAACAAATTACTGCTATCTTTACAACCAGCTAGCAGTAAAATGACAGGACTGGCCCAGAAAAAATGGACTAATGCGTGTGAATTTTTTTGCTAATTTGTTGCTCAAAACCAGTACAGGAAAAAATTCGAAAAACCCGAATCAGCTAGAAATTGTTAATAATAACTACCAATCAGTGTCCCTGCTATCGTAATATACAGTTTGTATTGACACATTGATGTTATGGATTTTGTTGCTGAAAGCAGATGTCATCAGCAGAGCCCAGAGAGCCAGCAACAAAATAAAAATTAAAAATCGACTCAATCGGGTGACCGGTAACTAACTCCTAGTGTCCATGCTACCGTGACACGCAGTTATTATTGACAGAACTCTGTCATGGATTTTGTTGCTGGTTGTGAAAAGCACCAGCAGAGCCCAGAGAGCCAGCAACAAAATAAAAATTAAAAATCGGCTCAACCGGGTGACCGGTATCTAACTCCTAGTGTCGATGCTATTGTAACAAGCAGTTATTATTGACAAAACTCTGTCATGGATTTTGTTGCTGGTTGTGAAAAGCACCAGCAGAGCCCAGAGAGCCAGCAACAAAATCAAAATTAAAAATCGGCCCAACCGGGTGACCGGTAACTTACTCCTAGTGTGCATGCTATCGTGACACGCAGTTATTACTGACAGAGCTCTGTCATAGATTTTGTTGCTGGTTGTGAAAAGCATCATCAGAGCCCAGAGAGCCAGCAACAAAATAAAATTTAAAAATCGGCCCGCCCGGGTGACCATTAACTGACTCCTAGTGTCCATACTATCGGTACACGCAGTTCTTATTGACAAAACTCTGTTATGGATTTTGTTGCTGGTCGCAGATGTCATCAGCAACAAAATAGAAATGAAAAATCGGCCCAACCGGGTAACTGGTAACTAACTCCTAGTGTCCAAGCTATTGTGACACGCAGTTATTATTGACAGAATTAAGTCATGGATTTTGTTGCTGGTCGCAGATGTCATCAGCAGCGCTCAGAGAGCCAGCAACAAAATAAGAACTTAAAATTGGCCCAACTGCGTTACCCTGTTGGGCCGATTTTTCATTTCTATTTTGTTGCTGGCTCTCTGGGCTCTGCTGATGACATCTGCGACCAGCAACAAAATCCATAACAGAGTTTTGTCAATAAAAACTGCGTGTCACGACAGCATGGACACTAGGAGTTAGTTACCGGTCACCCGATTGAGCCGATTTTTAATTTTTATTTTGTTGCTGGCTCTCTGGGCTCTGCTGATGACATCTGCGTTCAGCAACAAAATCCATAACATCAATGTGTCAATACAAACTGTATATTACGATAGCAGGGACACTGGTTAGTAGTTATTATTAACAATTTCTAGCTGATTCTAGGGTTTTTCCAATTTTTTCATGTACTGGTTTTGAGCAACAAATTAGCAACAAATTCGCACGCATTAGTCCATTTTTTCTGGGCCAGTCCTGTAATTTTTCTGCTAGCTTGTTGTAAAGATAGCAGTAATTTGTTTTTTGTGGAACTGAATAGAGCTACAAAATCGTGATTTTAGCAACTAATTAGCAACTATTTACCTACAAATTTCCACTCATGTTTCGATGGTTTCTGCCGACTTTTCACTGCCAGCTTGATAGACCTTAAAATTGAGATGGATGGATAGAATAAATGACGACCTGAAATAAAAACAAAATCGGTAAGAGAAGATGCATTAAATAGAGAAGTTGAAACGAATAATACGAAAGGCTAACACCAACCCCACCTAAGCTTAGAATAAGGTTAAGAGAAGAGGTAGAAAAACACAATATAAAACAACATTCAAGAATAGATAGTATCACTAACTTTAATAAATTTTTAGTTGCAACATCAAATAGTTTAACATTTTGTTAACTATTGCTAAGATCAATTTTTATCTACCTCCTTATTATTTTATTTTCAAGTTTTGATTTGTAAACACTCCCATTTACAAAACTGACATTTAAGATTTCGTAATGAAATATTTCCCAACTTTTTATCGCGTGCCAGTGCAGCTTCACATATCAGATTTTAACAGTTCAAACCATGTTTTTATTGTATAATTATAGGATACTCGTATCACGACATCGTTTAAGTGTAGAAGGTAGCTGATGGTATCATTTCTACAGCACAACTTTTTGATTTATTTAATGACATATTTTTACAGACTTCAAGTGATATATTACTTATATGCTTTAGAATATTATACCCACTGCTTTCTTATGCAATATGAGAAATATGAAAATAATATTTATTTACCTACACTGTATAGTTCAGCTTAATTTTTATCAATAGTTTGTAATCTTTCTTAAAAATTGTTAGTTTTACATAGTTTTTTTTTGTATATTCTTATTCGTAATTCATGACTCTAAATTATAAAATCTTTATATCAACGTTTTATTCTTCCAAATATACGAAGTGGGCTTGAAGGACAAAAAGGGATAAGTTTGACTTCGCTCGAGTCATTTTATTGCCCATTTTTGTATAACAGTTTTTTGTATTAGTTCTAAAAATAAGTGACATCAATTTAGAGCAACGGTTTGTTATCAGATTTTGCTTCAGATTTGGTCACAGTGCAACAGAAACTTCGCCAAATTTCAGGAGGTGTTTTGCTCAAGTTTTTTTGATGGATCAAGGCATTTTTAGAAGAAAGGGAGTCGAATGAACATGAATTATGTAGGTCTTAATCTTCAGGAACCGATAAAAAATCCATAGAATCCTTGATCTTTTCGTTTAGATCTTAATAGTAAGAATGATCGAGGAAGAGTTAAATTTCACTCATGATTCCAAAAACCTTTTGTAAAACCAAATAAAGAAAGATTCTTTGACTTTTTGATCCCTAATTTTTTACTTGTGATGAGTCTTTGGTGTTTAATGACGACCAAGAAACTAAACTATTAACCAACAACTTCTAAAGTACCTAGAGGGCCTTAATATTATCAGCGACCATCAGTACGGCTTTCGTAAGTCCAGATCAACAGGAGACCTCCTAGCATATGTCACCCATCTTTGGAGCAACGCAGTCGAACATCATGGGGAGTCCCGGGCTATTGCACTAGACATTTCTAAAGCATTTGATCGTGTCTGGCACGAGGAGCTCCTAAGTAAACTGCGATCCTACGGTATGCCCGGTCGATTCTGTTCATGGCTTTCTACCTTTCTTCAGGACCGTTCTCTGCAAGTGGCGATTGACGGGTTTCTCTCGGACACCTTTACCATCAATGCTGGTGTTCCTCAGGGGTCCATATTATCCCCAACCCTCTTCTTACTATACATTAACGACCTTCTAGCGAAGACAGAAAATCCAATTTATAGCTTTGCTGACGACAGCACACTTATCCCATCGTTTACTTTGAATTCTCGAACATCGGCTGCTGACGCACATCTTCGCAGACAGCATGAAGTATCACGACTCAATAAAGACCTGGAAGAAATTTTGTCTTGGGGTGACAGTAACCAAGTCGAATTTAACGCTAAAAAAACCCAGGCAGCAGTTTTCTCTAAAAAGGTTAACATTGCAGAACCAGATATAGTCATGGCAGGACACGCAATTCCACTGGCTTCGTCTATTAACTTACTGGGTGTCAATCTGGGAGGAGATATGTCTTGGCATAATCACGTGGTAACAATCGCCAGGACAGCTTCTCAGAAACTCGGTGTACTTTTCCGTACCAAAAAGCTGTATACACCACAACAACTTTTGACACTCTACAAAGCCCAGATTCGACCATCACTGGAATACTGCTCTCATGTCTGGAGTTCACGACAAACCACTTCCGCCCATCCCTATGTGGTTCAACTTAATACTCCTCGAACATCATTGTTTAAGAACTCTTTCTTCTGGAGGACATCCTCTTTGTGGAACGGCCTTTCTGAGGCCGTATTTCCCACCGAATATAACCTTCAACGATTCAAGAACAACGTGAATCGCTTTCTTCGCACACGCACCGCTGTCAGAGCGCCTTAAAGGATTTTTCCTGCAGTGCTTGTGCTTGACAATAAAAAAAAAAAAAAACTTCAACCTCTCCACGGCCAAAAGAGCAGAGAGGCAAAAATCAAATGCGTTTTTTTTCTCTACATCACTTTTACCAGAAGTTTCTTAAGAAATGGTATGCATGTGATTCATCACGATAATGCTCCTTTTTACAAGGCAATTTTTGACCAATAAAACCATTCTTCAGGCTTCTTAGTATCCTTATTCGTCTGATATGAGCACTTGTGACTTTTTGCTTATCCCGAAGTTAAAAATTCATCTCTATATAACGTATTTGTGCTTACACATAGTTTTCAAATTATAATCAAAACGTCATCGTTTCAGAAATTCGTTTTAATAATTGATATCTCCACGTACAACAAGTAATCCTATACAAATCAAGAAAGAGAATACTCTAAATAATTAATATAAAAAATTGATTGGTTTTTTCGTTGGTCATATTTTGTATATAAAAATCTATTTTCCTGTGTTTAATCACAAGTGGAATACGACCAACATAGCGAGCTATAAATTAGTATTTTTTATGTTATATGATCTTTGTGTTGTTTCGTTCGTTTGTATTTTCTAAAATAAATTCAATGAAAGTAAATCAACACCAATATCAAATTTATAAAAGAAATTTGATATTTCAAATCACAACACACTTAATAATCTAGATCAAGAAGTAATAACACTTCGATTCTATTTATTTATTTATTTATTTACAAACATAAGTTGAATAAGAAGTTGAATTATTATTTATTTATTTTAAATTTATTTGTCTTGCAAGGATCATTAGCACAAGTGCATTTTAATACTTTTGTAGTAGTGTTTATTTGTCTTCATAATAAGCAGAGCAAACCAACAACGTGATATTGATGTAAGAATTTAGAAATTGGTTTTACTTTCTGCACATGCATAGAAAAAGAAGCAAACACTGTTGTGATCTTTTTCTTCTCCCACTGGGAGAAAAGATTTAGATTGGAATGCTCAGTCTAGGTATTATAAGGTATTATATCTCTTGGCTGTTATTTGTGGTGTCTTTTCATTAACCTGAGGGTACACGCAGTCATACATAATCTGTTCTACTGTTTCCTCTTCTTGTTCGCAGCCTCTGCATAGCGGCGATTCTGTTAGTTTCATCCTAAAGAGATGTTGTCGCAATTGGCAGTGACCTGTCAGGATTCCCACAGCTGTTCGGAGATTTTGTCTGGTCAATGCCTTAAATTTTTTTGCTGTTTCCTCGCCAGGTTGAGGTAATAACTCTCTGGCCAGTCTACAGTTCGTAGTTTCATCCCAGCACTGTATAAATTTTTGGTGAGAGTGATGTTTGATAAGGTCCCCGACTGCGGACAATGTTAGCTTGGTAGATGGGCGAGGGCTAACATATCTGTTATCTCTTTGCTAAATTGTTCGCAATGCGATTGCCTTTAGAGTTCCCATGTCCTTTGATCCAACTGAGAGTGACTACGTTATTCTGGCTGGCCTCAGTTAGAGATTATTAACATTCTAGTACTAAACTTGAAGTGAAACGTGGTCTATTCAAGGTCAGTAGTGCTAGTCGGCAGTCTGTATATATATTTATATTCCTGCCTGTGATGTTCCTATTGATTAATTCTTTTGCAGCTATGGTTATGCCTGTGAGTTCTGATTGAACCACACTTGACAACCCATCCATAGCCCATTTTGTTTTTAGGCTTAAGGATCTAGAGTAAATTCCACATCCCACACCTTGCTTTGTTTTTGAGCCATCCGTATATACGCTCAGAGCGTTCACTACGTTGGGGTCTGCTGTCTTGTTTGTTAATATTTTGTAGGGTTTGTCAAAGACAAATCTTGGTGCGACGGCATCCGTGACTGCCTGTAAGAGTGGTATCACTTTTATCGATTCCCTCCACAGACTATCCCTATAGGTGCCAGTCCCTACAGTGGGTTCGATACCAACCGTGCGAAAGCGTACCATGGTCATCAATGCGACCTCCTTAACAAATATATCAAGGGGGGTGAGACCAAGTATGACTTCCATTGCGCTGGTCGGTGTGCTTCGCATGGCTCCTGTTACGAGAAGGCATGCTGATCTTTGAGTTTGGTTTAATTTTTTGATAGCTGTCGTTTGTTTCACTTTAGGCCACCACACGACAGCACCATATGTTAACATAGGTCTTATGATTGCCGTGTAGATCCACATGGTGACCTAGGGGGATAATCCCCAGGTCTGTCCTATGGTTCGGCGGCATTGCTCATAAGATATAAATGCTTTTTTAACTCTGCTTTCTATGTGTGAGTTCCAAGTCAGCTTGCTATCAAGAATAACACCTAAGTATTTCACTTCTGTAGCAAAGCTTAATTTAACGTTGAAAAGACTGGGTGCGTTTAAGCCCCTAGGTTTCGTTTTCTTCGTGAAAAGAACCATCTCTGTCTTTTTGGGGTTAATAGACAGCGACTGTTCTTTACACCATGTCTCTAAAGTTCTGAAAGCCACTTGCATTCTGTCGCAAAGGGTGCTTTCAAACTTTCCTGTTGGCAGAATAACAATGTCGTCTGCGTAGGCTACTGTATAGATTTTGTCATGTTCATTGAGGCGGTGAATTAGGCGGTACCCCAAAGAACCTTGACCAAATTATGGTAGACGAGTTATTTATGTATTTAACTTCGATAATCAAAAGGAAAGATGAGGAAGAAAGAAGAGCACAAATAAATGATTTAGAATATGTTTTTAAGGCATTTGTTTGGCCCTGAATTAATAAATGTTGATAGTGTTGATGGTTCCAAGGCTGGAGGAAGAAAAATGGAAATTTTAGAGATTGAAGCGTTTCACACTTTTAAATTATCAAATGCCAAGCGATTATATTTTATGTTTAATAAATTTTAGATTCTTTCATGTTTATACTCTTGGGATTTTAGTAAAATACAGGAAGATGAGTGTTACAAAATTTACATATTTTCCGTTTATTTTGATATTATATGTCAATAATTTTAAATTCTTATTGCTGGTATATCTTTTTACTAATACCTAAATCATTGGGTCAGAATTTATGTCAAAATAATTACAACTTGAAACCCTTGAAAAGAATTTGTAACCTACATTTCTTAATAACAAGCAATTAATTTTTTATTTAAGCAATTAATCTCTCGCATATCGATAATTATCTTAAAAAAAACTATATCGAATAATCGTTTAAATCATATTCAAGGTATTATTAACAAATCACCATAAATTTTAGTTTGACTTGGTTTAAAAATATCTAATTATAAAAAATAGTAGTGTTGTTTATATATTATATGATTAACACGCTTTTCATTACAATATAGATTGCAACATAAAAAAACAGTATAAACAAAATAGCAATTTGAGGGACAAGAAGATGAAAAATAGGTGCATATTTATTGGGTGTTTCTTTCAATAAGCTTACCAGTACTATGTTGCCTTTCACTTTTTTTGATTTAATCCTTTAGTGATCTTATTTTATCTTCACTTAACTGATAGGTATAATGTACGAGGATGGCATGAGATATTTCCGGTGTAACTAGAAAAATACAAAAATATCTCTATAAAATTCTCTACAAAATCTCTTCGTAAACTTGCACTATCGATGCTCCAATTCGTCCTTTGTAGGTGGTTTTTATCCCAATCTGCAAAATGATCGTTTGTCTCTGCGATGCCATCACAATTGAAAACTTATTTCTTTATTGCGTTGAAATCTGAAGGAGTGAAGTCTGGTGAATAGGATGTATGTGATACAATTTCAAAGTGTAAATTGTAAAGTTAAGACATCCAACTTAGAGTCTTGAATAAACTTTGTCTTCAGGGCATAGCATAAGCCTTTGAATGTCTAAGGTTGTAACATTTACCAGCAGAAGAAATTTAAAAGGCGTTGGCCCTCTAAGTAGGTATTAAAGGTACAAATAAACAAGTGGTGGCAAAGGTTAAGTATCTTGGGGTTCATCTCCAGGGCCCGATAAAATTTCTACATTATTTTTAAAAAAATGCTCAGATGTCCTCTCTGTTCCACTATCACTAATGATGCGTTCATCTTTTAATGCACACTCTTTGCCTTCAATTTGGAAAAGTGCTTCGGTGACACCTATATTTAAAAAAGGAAATAAATTAGATCCCAATAATTACAGACCAATAAGCCTTACACCTGTTATTTGTAAAGTTATGGAATCAATAATCACAGAGTGTCTTTCAGAATTTTTACTTCGAGAAAATATTATTCCTCTACAACAACATGGCTTTGTGAAAAGTAGATCGACCATGACTAATTTACTGTGGTGTGTTAATGAGTGGACAGCAGCATTAGATAAAAACGACCTGTGGATGTAATATATTTAGACTTTGCAAAAGCATTTGATCGAGTACCAAGAAGAAAATTGATGTATAAACTAGAACATTTTGGCATTCGCGGACAACTTCTTGAGTGGATTAATGATTTTTTAACAAACCGAGAGTTTTGTGTTAGAGTTGGCAAGTCGCTCTCATCTAAAAAACCCGTTTTAAGTGGTGTTTCACAAGGATCAGTTTTAGGACCACTACTATTTGTGTTGTATGCCAGTGATCTTGAATCTCATATCAAATCTAAGAAAGCTTTCTACGCAGACGATACAAAAATATTTGCTGACCCACTCTTCAATGGGCAAGACTTACAAAGTGACTTAGATTCGATCTTCAAGTGGTGTTCGGATCGGATGTTACCTCTAAATAGAGATAAGTGTGTGGTTTTACATTTGGGAAAAAATAACCCTCATTTGTCTTACTCGATAGACGGGCATTTACTGGATACCGTGAAATCATATAGTGACCTTGGTGTAACAATTACTGAAAATTTGAGTTGGTCGGAGCATATTTCAAACGTTACTAAAAAAGCGAATAGTAAGTTATACCTACTTAGTAAAACTTTTACAAACATATCATTTTCGGGTTCTATTCGTTTGTATAAAACTTATGTCCGACCCCTACTGGAGTACTGTGGAACGGTTTGGTGCCCAGAATTAGTGCGCGATAGAACTCTTCTCGAAAATATCCAAAAGAAGGCCACCAGACTATCTTTCACACGAAGAAGGCCAGATTACCAACAAAGACTTTCTTTAGCAGGGTTACCAACTTTTGAAGCTCGTCGACTCCGTGGTGACTTAATTATCACCTTCCGAATTTTAAAGTATGGATATGGAGATTTGCAACACTTGTTCATTTTAGATGATCACAGCAGACTACGTGGACATAGTTTGAAAGTGAAAAAGGAACCCTTTTCATCGATAAGACGCCAACATTTTCTGTGTAATCGTATTTTTAGTATATGGAACAGTCTCCCAACGGAAATTATAAATTCTCCATCTATAAATGTTTTCAAAAACCAACTAGACGGTTATTTGTTTGTAAACTGATCAGTGTTGTGCACAATCTATTAGTCTAAAGTTTATTTGCGAAACCAATTTTTGTAATGTAGGTACTATTTCATTTATTTTGTAAATGGGCTTATGGGTCTCCATGACCCCAGCCCTTATTTCTATGTAATAATAATAATAATAATAGACTCAAAAACCAAAGAGGTGATAACCACTTTAATGGTGCTAAGTGCACTTACAGCAAAACTTAGGGTTTAAAACCAAACATTTTATACTGGATCTTTAAAATGGTAAATAAACCAACATTCTTTGGCTAAATATAAAACAAAAAAATGCCATCATCAAGCTAAGCAAAGTTTAAAGACTTGTTTTTCTTGTCATAACTGGAGCTTTGAGTGGCACTCCATGAGCAACAATGGAAGACTTATTAGACTTTTCTCCTCTTTAAATAATCTTAAAGTAGGCGCAGGAATGGGCTTCTACAGGTTGCAAGAAAATCTTAGCAACATTTTGTTAGAACAGGACAAAATAAATAAAGCAGGAAAGCCTAGTAGAGTGAAGGAAGTGGTTGACAGAAACCAAAGAAAGAAGTAAAATAAGCCTAACTAGACTTGTGATCATCTTCCATTTGTTGTTGAGTCTCCAAATATCTCATCCTCGTAACACACAACTTACAACAAAGCAATACCATTAAAAATGCAGAAAATGCAGAATCTATTACTAAAATAAAACGGATTTCTTTTGCAGTTATCTTAATAATCATGATAAACGATCTCTTAAAAATGCTATTATTTAAAAAAAAATAAGGTGTAAAGTGGGTAGTAAAACTGAATATAATAGCAACATTGTAGTTAAAATCTGTATTTAACGATCGGAAACTCAAATTTGATTAGCTTTTCAATGCGACTGTCGTATAAATATTTTAAATTATTCATATTTTATGATAAGCGGCGTGTAGAATATTACATGTCTCTGGAATTTAATCTTAAAACCAAACGGTAATCCTTTCTTAAGAGTAGATGCAGTTAAAACATAATAAGACCGTTGTTAAATTAAATCAAAGGGAATATTAGTATTATATTAAAGAATTTTCATTATCATAATTTAGATTTATGGTAATAAAAATATACATATAGAATTGGAAGAAAATAAAAAAAATAGGAAGGAATTGTTCTTATTTCTTTATAAACCGTAGTTTCTCCACTGCTGGAGATAGGCCTCTTTGAGATTTTTCCAGATATCTCTATCCTGTGCTTTTTGTGTCCAGTTTTTACCCGCTTGGCCTATCCAGCTGTCTTTGTTTCTCCAGGGTCTCCATCTCAGTACTCTAGATGTCCATCTATTATTATTCATTCTGGCCACATGTCCTGCCCATTGCCACTTCTGAGAGTAATTTAGATTTAGAGCCATATTCCTCAGAGTAATTTAGAGCGTTTTAAGCAAAATAAAACCGATCTTGAGAAACAAGAACATTTACAGTAGACTAAAGTTGGTTTTTCAGCTACAAAACAGGTGAAGTAAGAACGATCCGCAAAAAAGTTATGGCATTATTTTTATTTATGATGCAAAAGAAGTTTTGTTAATTGATTATCTTGAAAGGAATTAACTCAAAATGTTATTGGAACCTTTTGGACCAGTTGGATAAAAAAATTAGTGAACAGTTTACAAAAGAAAACCATCATTTTTCATCAAGACAATGGACAAGTTTGTTGATGGTGGCTAAATTGAACAAATTTTGTTCAACCTTGTCTGAAAATTTGTTTTTAAAACTTTTTAATCAACCTGTACATATCTTAACTAATCTCTTTAAATTTCTCATCATTATCCTAATAATGTGTTTCTAAATTTAAATAAGGTCATTAAACGTAATAGCTTTAGATCAAAAATCGATGATAATTTAGTAGATCTCTTTACGATCTCTTGTTTTATCGAATTCTATGTAAATAGAAAATTGATTGTACTATTTGTACATTTGGATCTTTGACAGAATAGATATTTCTTCCAAATCCATCCCATTCCCTAGATTTTTTGTCTTCGACAAGATAAATGAATTCAATAAGGAAAAAAGGTAGCCGCTTTTAATATTTTTTTTTTCACATTACAACAGTAATTGGTGTCTGTTAAGTGGCTAATAAAAAATTTCCTATATAACTATAAGCGTAAAAGATGCGAGAATGCAAAATATGAAAATAATAATGTAGTAGCCATATAAGGCACAAAAGAACTGAATGTTATTAAATTTCTTTGAAAATTACTGCAGATATTGTTGAATGTGTTCAAGTGATCGGTATTTGTCCATGTTTTAATGTTATTGGGAGTGGTTGAGTGCGTATATATATTCAATATTTCAAGGGTATATTACTGTGAGTAAATATGTATATACTTTTACAGTAACGATAGATGGTGATGTAAGTTTATTTATCGAAAAAAAAAACAATTCATCGTTAAACATCTATAGGTATTGGGGAAAAACTCGGTAAATAAAGTGATATTGCGATTTTTACATAATACAGTGTAGCGTGTTTAAAAAAACCCTATTGATAAAATCTCATTTTAATCCGTTCCTTTTACTTAGGCCGGCCCTGTGAGCTTAGTAAGTTACAAGGAATATTCTCGAAACGAGAATCTAACGGTCAAGTTTAAGCAAATTTATTGATTTTTCCTAACTGACCAATGAGGTTCCGAGTTTTAGATCAGGTGATTAGGCGGGAAAGACACAGCGTCACCCCAGTACTAACGACTTTTATTTATTCTAGTTTAAGTCTCAACGCGATTAACAACTTCGCCAGACACTAGTTTCAAATTCCCGGCAAATTTCCTTATTTTATCTTAAAAATTACTTGCTATTAAGTGCTTCTGTTACCGTTTATCGTACCGAAGATTCACATAAAAATCTCCAGACAGTGTTTTCTTTAAGTTTCCTTGGTATATAGTGGAACAACGACGGCAGAAGTGCGCCATTGTTACTGTTACCGTTTTCTTTTCGCACTCCAGCTACGAAGAATGGGTTTATGGCTCTTTCTCTAACTATCTACAAATCTAGACAGGAATAGTTCTAGATTATATCTTACCGTTGAGACTAATTACCGAGAGAATAAAGCCATATGCTAGAAATGTATCTCAGAAACATTTAGAAGATAATGTAAGTTTTTAACAATTTTTTTATACCTGTATCGAGCTATCAGAGTACCATTTATTTCTATGGAACATTTTATCTTAATTGTATATACCGTCTTATCCATTAGTATAGTGCACAGTGCCTTAATGAAAGTAACCGGGATGTGATTTTTTTGTGTATTGCTTACCTGTAATTTTTTATTACCTATATTTTTTTGTGTCTGCTATCGGTAAACTGTTTTACTTATATTTTTTTATCTTTTAATTTTTATCTCGCACTTATTTAATTAAGATTTATACCACCTAATATGAGTACTCCTTAACTCGAGTTAATATCAAAGCAAAAGGTGATATTTTTTTATAACTATTTCATCTAAATTTTACCTCTCACTTTTCGCTTATCAGAGTACACGAAAATAATAAAACAATGTAATTAGCTATTATTTTCTGTGTATGAATAATTATGTTTTTGAACTAAACACAAATGTGTTTACTAAAATGTGTTTACTATAACGTACCGAGATGTATCTTATATATTTTTATTTTATTTTTATTGTGTGTGTCTCTTTTATCATTACAGCTGATAATAAATACTGTTATTGTTACCTTTAGATTTTTCTTTTCCTAGCTAGAGCCTGCTACTCTGATCAATACTTTCCAGTTTCTCTAATCTATATTCTATTAAAGTAATAAATTTAGTTTCTTAAATATATCTTATTTTATTAAGGTAATAGATTTTGTTTTTTAAATATCTTTATCTTACGGATTTGATTTATAACCATAAGGATAAGTAAAAGGAAAGTGTGAGTATAATTTTTCTTTTTAGTATCTTAAATAAAAGTGTGTAATTTAAATTTTAGCAAGAACATCTGCCGGTTTATCTAATTTTACCTTATCTTATCTTATATCTTTCTTATTCCATCTGGGTTTCTTATATTTCCCCATCCTCAGGATAAAAAACATTTTCATTTCTCTTTCTTTCCTTTCATTTTCTCTTTTTTATCCCTTTTAACTTCTTTTATCTTTTATTATTCTATTAAGTATATTTCTTTTTATCTTTCTAAAATTAATCATCTAGCTCAATCGAATCCACGCTCGCTCTCCTCCTACCCCCTGAGTGCCGTTCGCATATGTTAACCTCTCAAATCGAGCATTTAACACCTTCAGAAAAAACGAGGTTACAGCAGTACTTACCGAATTGCACTCGTAAGTGAATAATTTACATACCTACCAGTTATATTTAAATTTTAAACTACCACACTAAAATTCATTTCTTTTAGAAAACTAATATACTTTAAAGTTGATGTTAAACATGGATATGGATAAACATTTCAACATCATTTTATATTATTTTTACGCGTTTCATGAACTTCTGTTTGATCATAAAATTGTTTATATTTCATTTTATTACATTCTGATATTAAAAGGAAAAGCATAAAGTATTGGAATTGGAGGTTATATTAGAAATACGAATCTATATTTGGATTGTCGGTATTTGCTGTGATTCAGAAATGAAAATTAATCTTGCCACTCGTATTGTTGTCTGTCGTTCCAGTAATAAAATTGACAAACTACTCGTTTAATCTGACAGATAGAAATTGAAAGAAAAACGTGACTTTTCGTATCGCGTTGTGATTTTTCAATAAACCTAATCATGCATACTTATTTGTATTTTAAGCCGCGTTTACACCGGAGTTAATAATACGAGTTTTTAACAAAAAGTTATTAACTTGACTCAATCGCCAAAAAATTTCTCTTAACAAAAGTTAATAACTCGTGTTTTTAACAGAAAATTCCTTGTTATTAACAAGATTTATGTTATCCATCGAGAGTCGGTAAAGATCATAGGAAATGTGTTATGTTTTCAACAAATGTTAATAACAAAAGTTAATGCCTCTTTTAGCGCGTTAACTTTTGTTATCAACAGGTTCCTCGGAAGACCCCGCAACCCCCTCGCCCGGCATCTTGCTACACAGAGACAGAGCGCGCCAGTCGCCCCTCAGTACCAACTACAGCTGCAGACGAAACACGTGGAGACAGAGTGAAGTTACTGCGATTTGTTATTTGTTTATTGTTGGCGTAAATTGTTTTGTTTAGTTTATTTTAATAATGGAAAGTGAATGAAATCAGGAGCAAGTGATCAATTTGATAGATCTGTATCGCGAGCGCCCAGTGTTGTGGGACCCAACTAATGCTGATTTCAAGGACAAAAACTTAAAAAACTATGCTTGGACAGAAATTGGCCAAGCTCTACGCATGACGAAAGTTGAAGCTAAGAACAAGATGACAAAAGTGATAGGACAATTTCAACGAGAGAGCAAAAAACAAAAAAGTGGGTCTGGAACATACGCAAAAGTAAAGTGGTTTGCTTACGAGCATCTATCGTTTTTGAGGGACAAAACCGTGCCCAGACCAACGAGCCAAGCGGGCTTGGAGAGGAATGGCTTTTCTGTAGTTGGTGTCCTTTTTGCCAATTCTGTGCCCCAGTTGTCCGATCAACCACTCAACATCACAGCTGGTCATGCGGAGGAAATTTTTGAAGCTTCCGTCGCACCTTAGCTCGCCTGAAAGAGGGTCACGATCGTCTTCTTGCAGATCATTTAGCATATCACTCCCACTGTACACAGTCCTTGCTCTGAGTGACGGTTTCACCCAGTATCTCTTACGTCTCCTTTGAGCAGCAGTAGCCAAAACAACGCACGCAGCTGCAGCGAGAACCACGTCATCCTCTCGCACCATTGTCTCACCTAGAACTGGCTGTGCATGAGCGCTGATAGATGGCGGAGAGACTTTTAACTTTTGTTGATAACAAAACTAGCAGCCAAAAGAAAATGTTGTTAACATTTGTTAATGACTTTTGTTATTAACATCAGTTAATAACAAAAATGTTAAAAACTCGTGTTGTTAACTCCGGTGTAAACGCGGCTTTACAAGCATAAAGTTTATGATTATTTGTTTTTTTTGCCTTTGAGTAGACGCTATAAAATAAGTGGGTGGTCTATGTCATTAAATGTTTTTTTTTTGTAATTTATCTATTTTCTTTTAACTTAACAACGTATTCATAAACAAACACTTGTTTGATAAGTAGTGCCACTAAACGATAAAAGAATACTCTGATAAGTGTTAAGAAACGAAGTCTTTTGTTGTATAAAATTATTGTTCTAGGGTTTCCAAAGACATAAACAGCTTGAAATGTATTTATATTCATAAGGTATTAAACTATTTCGAAAGAGGGCGTATATCTTTAATAGGAAAAATCAATTTGGAATTGATGATAATAATTTTTTAATCAAATTTATCTTAATTCTTAGCCTGGCTATAGAATAAATGGCAACCAGTTTTTAAAAGAGTCACTAAGCAACGGAACAAAATAAAAGGTGTATTAATTAAGATAAAGAGTCAAAATAAACGAAAGTGTTTTTTTGTGTAGATTAAACACGATAATCAGTAGGGGCTATCCATAAATTACGTCACACAAATTTAATTATTTTTAACCCCCACCTCCCGTCTTGTCACAGCTGGTCACATTTGTGAGACCCCCTCCCTAGTGTGACGTCACAAATTTTACATTTTTACACCTAGAAATAATTATTTAATTAAAAAAGCAGTTTCGTAATTTTTTTATTTCAATTTAAACTATTTTTTATAAGATCAACATCAAATCAAACATTTAAACGAATTAACAAAATAAAAACGATTAATTATATTAATTAAAGGACAAACTTAATCATCTTGAGTCCATGGATTTTGAACCCACTCCTTTAAATTATTTATAACTGGCATAGCAGCCACTTCATTCTCGTTGGGGTTGTTAATGTCAGGAAGATTCGATGTGTCAACATCTTTTTCATCAAACCATACCGCATTATCGTCATTATCCAAACAAAGAATTTCTCTGGCACGTCTAGCAGCAATTCGTTTAGGACGAAGCTTTGCTATGGGAAACATTTCTTATGTAATTGCTTGTGTTGATTAGTGGCATTGTATGATGCAAAATATAGACCACAGGTGCCACATGATCGCTTAAACAAGTATGCTTCGACACTGGGGCAATAGCTATCATACGGAACTTGCTTCAAATGTGATGTTGCTCGAAGATCCAAAGCTAGCTGAAGTAACAGTGGAGCGAATTTACCTTCGGAGTCATCTTTTTCTATGATTTGCGTACCAAGTCGCATCATTTTTCAAATCCTTAGCCTGTTTATTATTCAGTCCAAAAATACAACAAAAACAAAATGGTAATGTACAAAGGAGGAATTATCTCTAAAGATAAATCTCTTCCAGCCAACCCTAACAGTTAAAATATAGAAACATTGATAATCGTGAAGTTAACAACAGTGCACAAAACTCATTCTGTGATTATAATGAGTGTTGAAATGTGACGTCACGAAATTAAGGACCCCTCCCTCCCCCTTGTCACACAATGTCACACTACGCCGACCTCCTTCCCTCCCCTTTAACGTATGACGTAATTTATGGATGGCTCCTTATTGTTAAAAATAACTTAATTAAAAAGCAAAAGTACCTGTCCGTAAAAAGGATAGTTATAAGGGTCCTTTTAGTTTCCAATATAGCCGCTTATAAGGCACCACTAATGGAACCTTCATACACAAATCTAATCTTAATCTTTTGTTAATATAGTTTCAGTCGAGTAGGTATAGCAAATTCTTTCAACTTTTTTATATTCTCAAGTTTCATTGAAAAAAAGGAGTCATTTTATTATTTTTTTATGTCACTCTGATCTGCTATCCAGGAATCTACAAGACAAAGTACTTTTCGGTAGAGAGATGAGGACTGCCGTATGATTTGGTATTTAGTTCCCGACCCGGTGAAGATGTGTCTAATGAAGGCTACGTATCCAATCTACATAAGAAGATGAAGTACGTTCTAGTTTGTATCAATCTACAGTGATCTCGTCTCGTTGTATAATCCTTCGAAGAAAACGAGCTACAACGGTAAAAGAATTGAGAAGATTGGTACGTCGTGAAGAAGAAGATTCTTGGCGTGGTCTATTTGACACCCTTTGTCGTGAACGACAGCAATCGATATCCAACATTCTGAAGAATTTAGATTAAATCCATTAATCTGACAACTAAGAAAGCCATTACCTTACCCAATATCTTGGTCACGTGGTTAATAAATCGATTACACATTTACCAAAGAAGAAATTTTTAGTTACTTCAGGAAATCTGTGAATTTGTAGGACCACAACTAATTCACTTTATCCTTAGTTTGATATAATGGTTGAAAGAATGAACCGAACTTTGGTCAACTGTCTATCAAAAGTTGTCTCTGAACATCAACGAGACGAAGAGGAATACATTTTATTATTTCTAATGGTATACCGATCTGATATCCATGCATCTACAAGACAAAGTACTGTTTGATAAAGAGATAAGATGCATCGGTAATTAGTCGGCTTTTTTTCAATTTATGACACTTACTCAATTCCTGCATATTTAAATAAGGGCGATTTATAATTATAAGTTTTCTTAATTAAAAAGTTTTATAATTTTGTAATAACATTCCTCATACAAGTTATAAAAAGTGAAATTTCTCATATTTCTCAAGAGTTCTATATAAACACGCATATAATTTTGCAATCATATATGGAAGGTATTTCTATTCGATTTATTTGAATTACTATTCAGTATTTATAAAACATGACAGTTTTATATTTTTATGATAATACAAATACGTATAAACAAGCCTTTAAATTAAAAAAAGGTAATTTTATTAAAGCAACATTATCACAGCTTTTAACTTCTGCCTATATAAAGAAATATTAACACATTTATATCCATAATCTGAAGATAATGTACATCAATTTCAATATCTAGTTTTATTAACAGAATAGTTTGATATAATAAACATCAAAATTAATCATCATTGAATACATTAGGAAGTAACTTTAACAACTCTTGAATCATTAAAAGAATTTTCAAATAGATAAATGGCTAATTTAAAAAAATCTAAATCATTTTAATGAACACAAATTCCTCATCATTGTTTTAAGGCAGTACTTAACCTTAATAAACTTCTTAGGGGCTTGGTTTAATTTAGAAAAATGCCTTTGAGGGACACTTGACCCAGTGAGATAATCGTTTACTAGTAACACATTAGTAATGCCATAGAACTTCAGGATTAGTTTTTTTTTTTTTAATTTCCCAATTTTATTTACAATCTGTAAAACATACGTTACAATAAGTAAATTGTGTGTCTTAATGCTAAATTGACATGGAGGAAAATTGCTCAGTAGCAATTTCCTATTATAAATAGTCTATATATGTATAAACTTTGACATGGTTGCTGGGATAGAGACTTCTTTTTGCTAAAATCGGTTTGGTAGATCGTATGGAGAAATTTTCTTCAGTCTTCTTCTGATGGGTGTAATTTCCATTAGATGTTTAGCTAGATTGTTTAGGTGATGTTGAATCTTGGTGGCGTAACTTTTGGAAAACTTGGAGATTTCTTCTTTTACGGAGTTTATATGGAGATCTCTAGATATAATTTTGTTTGAGACGTACCATGGGGCATCGGTAATGATTCTAAGGACTTTGGACTGATATCGTTCCAGTATTTCAATATTTGATAGTGATGCCGTCCCCCACAGCTGTATACCGTAGCTCCATATGGGCTTCATAATTGTCTTGTATATGAGGATTTTATTTTCTAACGATAGCTTTGATTTTCGTCCAATCATCCAATATAGTTGGTTAAGTCTGATGCCTAGTTGTTTTCTCTTCATGAAGATGTCTGTTCTTCACAGGAGTTTTCGGTCCAGGTGCATACCTAAGTATTTGGCTTCCTCTTTTTATATTAGCTGATGTCCATTTAAAACTACTGGTGGACAGGTTTCACGACGGTTGGTAAACGTCACATGGACGGATTTAGTTTCGTTGACACGAATACGCCAGATTTTTAACCATCTTTGGATTTTGTTAAGATTGGTTTGAAGTAATGTAGATGCCATGTTTGGATCTTGGTGAGAGGATAACAGTGCCGTATCATCAGCATACGTTGCGGTAACTATATTGTTTTGTGTAGGTAAATCTGCTGTAAACACAAGATACAAGACCGGACCGAGTACGCTGCCTTGTGGAACTCCAGCATCGATTGGATAGAGAGAAGTTAGCGCATCGTGGTATTTCACAAGGTAATGCCTATTTTGAAGGTAGGAACAAAGGATAAGGGAATATGTATGTGGAATTATTTTACGCACTTTATATAGTAAACCTTGGTGCCAGACCCTATCGAAGGCCTGCGATATGTCCAGAAAGACGGCCGAGCAGTACTTTTTTTCTTCGAGTGATTGATAAATGTGGTTACAAACCCGATGAATCTGCTCTGTTGTTGCGTGTTGTGGACGAAATCCAAATTGATGGTTTGGTATGACTTGTTGTTGTATTAGTATTGGCTCTAAACTGGCTAATAAGAGTTTTTCCAGAATTTTGGATACAATTGGAAGCAGGCTTATCGGTCTATAGGATTTCACGTCATTGATGGGTTTGCCTGGTTTCTGTATTACTAAGTGTCCAGTTCTTAAGACTGCATTAAACAGCTGTGTAAGGAATAATATGCCTTTTCTTGGAAGCTTTTTGAGTATTTTACCACTGATCAAATCATAGCCAGGAGATTAGGATTAGTTAAAACTGTTTATGTTATTTGATAACTTTTTTAATAGATACTGTAAACTTCTAAGAGACATAACACGATATAGGTTTGAATAAGGAAAAAATTCGCAAAAGCAAAAGGTAATTTTAAGTTTAGGGCATTCTGGGTGCACGTTGTGCAGTATTTAGGGATTGGAGCAGGGACCTGGATAGCGTTTGAAGGTTCACAGTGCTTATGGCAGCGATAAAATAGGAATCAGAATTTGTTATAATTGTGAACATGGAAGAGGGTTTGTTAGTAGGCTTAGAGATGATTCTCCAGGTCCTGGTGATTGGAAATTTTATTTCCTTAAGAATCTCAGTAAAGAAATTTTCTGACATGGAGGAATCTAATCCCTTTATTACCGGTGACTATCTGGTGGGTGGAAGCGACGAAGAGACGTGGAAGGGTATCTTTTTAGTAAAGAAGGATGACTACTACCTGGGAGTTAACAAAAACTTATCCTATGGAACTTTGTGGGATTTTATATAAGGCGGTATAGTTGGGGTTTACTTTGCATAAGAAAATTTGGTTGTGTAGGAGTTCGTATTGGTTTAGGATGCGGAATAGTTTAACATGGGAGTTGTGGTGTCGAGAACTATTACTTACGTTAAGGGTTTTTTGGGAATTTTGGTGGTAAAGTAGGTTGTGAAGGAAGATTCTTGGATGTGTTGTGGTTGGTGGAAGTGGTAGTTTTGAGGAGCAAAGAGACAGTGTGTGGTAAGAGGAGTGATAAAGGGGAGGATCTGGATCTGGATCTGGAAATTTGGGAGGGGCGAGCTAGTGCTCAGCCAGCACTGAGGCCACATATGACCCATTGTGCATCCTTCCGTGTGTAGGGATATCCTCACCTCAGGATGTCACCAGGCCTATTGATTTAAAATAGGTGATGCGGCTCCCGAGGGGGATCTCCCTGACATCGGCTGGTGTAAGCCAATACTCGCCCAACACGGATCTTCTGATTTCAGAAAAAGCAGAGCAGTCATACATAATGTGTTCTACTGTTTCCTCTTCTTGTTCGCAGCCTCTGCATAGCGGCGATTCTGTTAATTTCATCCTAAAGAGATGTTGTCGCAATTGGCAGTGACCTGTCAGGATTCCCACAGCTGTTCGGAGATTTTGTCTGGTCAATGCCTTAAATTTTTTTGCTGTTTCCTCGCCAGGATGAGGTAATAACTCTCTGGCCAGTCTACAGTTCGTAGTTTCATCCCAGCACTGTATAAATTTTTGGTGAGAGTGCTGTTTAATAAGGTCCACGACTGCGGACAATGTTAGCTTGGTAGACGGGCGAGGGCTAACATATCTGTAGCCCGCAGCCCTCCTTGCTAAATTGTTCGCAATGCGGTTGCCTTTAGAGTTCCCATGTCCTTTGATCCAGCTGAGAGTGACCACGTTATTCTGGCTTGCCTCAGTTAGAGATTGGTGACATTCTAGTACTAAACTTGAAGTGAAACGTGGTCTATTCAAGGTCAGTAGTGCTTGTCGGCAGTCTGTATATATGTTTATATTCCTGCCTGTGATGTTCCTATTGATTAATTCTTTTGCAGCTATGGTTATGCCTGTGAGTTCTGACTGAACCACACTTGACAAGCCATCCATAGCCCATTTTGTTTTTAGGCTTAAGGATCTAGAGTAAATTCCACATCCTACACCTTGCTTTGTTTTTGATCCATCCGTATATACGCTCAGAGCGTTCACTACGTTGGGGTCTGCTGTCTTGTTTGTTAATATTTTGTAGGGTTTGTCAAAGACAAATCTTGGTGCGACTGCATCCGTGACTGCCTGTAAGAGTGGTATCACTTTTATCGATTCCCTCCACAGACTATCCCTATAGGTGCCAGTCCCTACAGTGGGTTCGATACCAACCGTGCGAAAGCGTACCATGGTCATCAATGCGACCTCTTTAACAAATATATCAAGGGGGGTGAGACCAAGTATAACTTCCATTGCGCTGGTCGGTGTGCTTCGCATGGCTCCTGTTACGAGAAGGCATGCTGATCTTTGAATTTGGTTTAATTTTTTGATAGCTGTCGTTTGTTTCACTTTAGGCCATGATAAAGGGGAGTTACCGGTAAAGGAATAAAGGGTATTGGGGTTGGTGGAGAAAAAAGCAGTGGATAAGTTAGCTGAGTTGGTTTTATAAGATCTTTTTGATCTTCTTCTTTATCCTCTTAGCCCTATCACAAGCCTAGTTGGGTTCGGCGTTAACATTCCACCTATTTAATTCATTCTCTTTCCTTTTTTCTTTCTCAGGTCCTCATTTATTTTATCCGTCAACCTTAACTTCGGTCTTCTTCTTTTCCTCTTATCTCCAATCTCATATAATTTTTAACCTTCCTCTTTACACGACCTAACCATATTGTTTCAAATCTTCATACAATATCAGAAATTGCCACTTCAAGTAGCTTTTTTCATTCAAAGGATGTACCCAAAATGCATTTTGTTGCGTTTTTCGTCTTCTAGCAACATAAATCGCAATTGCTAATTTTGCACTTACTATTTCTACACCTTCATTACTCGATAGATGCTTTTTTACTATAGAGTACTATAGACAATAGCCAAAAAGGTAACTATCTTATTTTTCCATTGATATACACTTTGTTAATCAATGTCTCTTAGTTTTGTCGTTTTAATCAATAGATAACATCATACACTCTTTAAAAAAGGAACACCACTTATGTTATCATTGTTATCTTGTATCGTATATCGTATTCATCAATTATTAAACTTCTTTGTTCAAAGAAACACATTTTTAGATATTTTGATATAGAGATATATGTTTCTTGTTTTCTAACATCATACACAATGTTTTCTCCTTTAAAAAAATGACTCCCACTTAGTATCTAACATTGGCATTCGTTGGTACTGTTCTATAATTCTTATTTATTGTTTTTAAAAGAGGTATGTTATGGGTATACTGTTCTGTAATACATTACGACATCTTAAATGATTAATATCACCAGTACACTGTATAGATTGTCATGTTAAAAGAAATAACTTCATCGTTGTATTATTTCTCCACTAGTTATCAACTTGAGATATAAATAGAATTCTACAGTGGCGTAACTTGGACCAGTAATTAAAATATTATGTTAAAAAATGATCACATAGCCTAAAAATTACTAAATTAAAAGAAAAATGAGATACGTATCGCATGTTTAAGATAATTTGTAAAATAGGGCAATTTTAATAGTGAGATCTAGAATGTGGTATGTGTGTGCTGGCCTCTTCTCGGTCTTTTTTCGCCTCGTCTTCACCTTCCTCGCATCGTATTGGTCTTCCTTGCCTCGTAACGGTCTCCCTTGACTCTTCTCGGTCTTCCTTACCTCGTCTTGGTCTTCATTGCGTCGTCTCAGTCTTCTTCGCATCATCTCGGTCTTTCTCGCGTCACCTCGGTTTCCTCGCCACTTCTCGGTCTTTCTCGCGTCTTTTTGGTCTCGCTCGCATCGTTTCGGTATTGTTTGCGACCTCTCGGTCTTCCTCGTGTAGTAGGGTTCTTTCTCGCATAGTCTCGTATCGTTTCGGTTATCCTCACGTTTTCTTGCTCTTCCTCGCGTGTCCTCGGTCTTCCTTGGGTTAATTGGGTCTTCCTCGGGTCATCTCGGTCTACCTCGCGTCATCGCGGCTTTTTTCCACTTTTTGTATCGATTTGGCGAGACGGGGCGAATGGTTGGGAGGTGCAAGCATAGTGTACATATTTTTTTTCTATTATTTACCATAGTTTTGTCTCCGTAGTGCTTTTGCGAGTGTATTTACCGTGTTTATAATTGTTTTATTTGTTTGAAAGAAGATATTTTAAAAGAAAATGACAGAATAGATTAATCATTTTACAATACTTATCTTCATCCAACTTAAATTGCAGAGAGTCTGTGTTCGTTTCCGTTATTTCGCTTTCAAACACTTGCCAAATGTTCTTGGCGAGAATGAAGTATTTTATTAACAAAATCTAAAAAACTGTCATTATCTCTGTTGAAAATTCGATAAAATATTTATAAAATTATTCTAGTTTCAACCAGTTTCTAGCAAACTTTTAAAGTTTATAGCTGCTTGTGGCATTCTTTGAGTTATTATTAAAAGGGTTAATTCTCATACCAGTTTAAATTTAAGATTATTATTGCAACTAAGAATTATACTGTTATTATAAAGATTGATATCAGTTGATTATGATTTTATAGTAATTCTTCAAGATTTCTACGTAAACGTTTAGCATGTTAGATTAAGTCTGTGAGATAACTAGTTAATCATCATCATTTACTGCAATTTGTGAAGTCAATTTAAAGAGAATTAAAATATTTTACTTAATTACAATCTTGGTTGGTTGGTATTTGAAACTGTAAAATCTTGTTAGTGTTGTAATTCAGTGCAACTTTTTAACTCTTATTGTGTAGAATGCAATAAATTTAAACACTTTAACTTAAACTATGTTTCTATAAGTGGATTCTTCTTTATATTAACTCATTGATCGTATTAAACCAACTGGTTAGGCCAGCGGTTAGGTGTTTAAGGGTTGCAAAAAATTAAGGAGAGTATATAAGTATTGTAAATCTATATTTGCAGCACTAAAACCGGTGAAAAACTTTTGATGAACGAATAATCTCGAGATTTTCTGTGTTATCTTATTTTTGGATTATACCTGGAGAATTGGAGAGGGCAACATTGAGGACACATATTGTTCCTCCCCTCGTGTGTAGGGATATCCACATCTCAGGCTGTCAACGTACCTATTAGGAGATACAGACCACAAACTGAAATAACTCTAAAAATTTCGAGGTCTTTTGGCCACCAAATCGACTTTTTTGGTTGCAAACTGGGATTTACCCTACTCAAACAAATATCGTTCTCTTCATTTTTTTCCGATCCTCAAACACCTGACCGCTGGCCTAAACAGTGACTGCAACAAACCTGTTTGTATAATAATTATAATCATAATAAATAATAGCGTTGACAAGTTGATGTCAAATAATATCAAAAAGTAACATGTTTAGAAAGCGATTAGAATCTAAACTATTTTAATAGACGCAATTGATGGTACCAAGTTATTTTATTGTTGTGCTTGTTTAATCTAAGATCATATCAAGTCGCTAAACAGAATTCCTTTCGTAATTTTAATAGAAATTGAAACATTTTAGACTACGAAAATATAAAAACAGTAGTAACCATTTACGTGTAGAAATAACCAGTTTATTAATAAATTAATAATAAAGTACCTAATACAGTATTAATTATATTAAGAAATAACTTATGTGATTATGTAAAAATTTTGGCATATTTAACATAAATAAAATCGATTAAACAAGGCAGTAAACAAGCATTTTTTATGACTATAAAAATTAATTAAGTAGACTAAATAAATAAAATTTTGAAGTGTCCTTGGTAAATTAAATTAAATATAACATATATCCAGTGGCGATTTTTTCAAAAGAGCACATGAGCACGTGCACCCCATGGTAAAAAACCTCCAAGTTGTACAGATTATTAGAGCACAGTGGCGTTGTGATTTCTTGTCTGAGTAGAAGTACAGTTGTGCATCGTTTCGGTTTTATTTACGCATACGTAACGAAATAATTCTGAGAATGATCCCGTGTCCTAGAGTTAGGATTTCTAACCATGTAAAAATACAGGTAATTTATCTGGAATAAACTGACAGCATGGCACTAGATACGTTTGTATCATTTTTCTTATCATTCTATGTCTAAGACTGTCAAAAACCGCTTCGTTTCGTTTGATATATATAATATATTTATAATTTTGATATTCGTTTATAACAAATTGTTGATTTCCTGTCAGAACAATAAAAATTATAATATGTTGATTAATAGTATTAATATACACATTTACAAATGATAAAGACGTTTCATTCAATCTCTTTCTGATTAAATCGTTTAAAAAAATACAAAAAAAGAATAATGTCATCCATTAGTCTAGATTCTGACGAAAAGAAATGTGTCAGATTAACCAATTCGCGTTTAATTAGATTATTACCATGAAAATGATAAGAATGAAACTAAACTTATTTATGACAGACATACACAGGACCGTATAATAAGAATTTATATTGTATTTCTTGTTATAAAAGGAACACAAAATTTGGATTCCAAGCAACATACTTCAGAAAACTTAATGGTTTAATTTAAGCGTCCTCTTTGGATATGAGAAAACCTGCTGATTTTTTACAGAAAGCTTGTTTTTATAGTACGGTTGTCTATAGCCGCCTAGAAGGCACCACCAATAGAATCTTAAGACACAAATCTAACCTCAATCATTTGTTGACATAAATCCAGAGTTTCATTGCAATACAGTATTATTTTTAAAATTTGCAAGTAGGTCGAAAAATGGTCTTAGCCCAGAAGATTTTTGAGCAATAATTTCTTACAATGTCTCGCTGAAATGATTTCTATGTTTGGGAATGAAACACCAAACCAGTCAACTATCTCCCGCTTAGATTGCTAGTAAGTTAACTCAAAAAACGAACCGGAAAATAAACGCCAATCACCTGTGTGGGTGTTTCAGGGTGAGGAAAAACCAACAAAAGTGACTCGTTCCCGAAGTATGTAAAAGTAATGGTTGCAACTTTTGTGTCAAAATCTAGTCAAGTGTCAACAATTACTTAAGAAGATCGAAGAACGTTCACTTTTGATTGGTATATAAATGTTTGTTTACCAGAAATTATCGCAAAACTATCACCAAGCAACACGCACAACGGCGAATCATTCTACATTAGGACAATGCAAGTACTCACTTTGACCAAAAAAATCGAGTTTATGAAGCTTCAAATTGTTAGCCCATCCACCGTATAGTCTCGACCCAAGTCCCAACGACTTCTTCACATTCCCAAAGATCAAAAATTCAATACGTGGGCAGCATTTACTGTTGTCAGCCATCGATGTCTTTAAAACAGCGATTATGCAGGTGTCAACTGAGACTGAAATAACTATTTACTTATCTTGTTGGGACATTTTTTGAAAAGCAATAAAGTACTTTAATAAGTCTATATATTTTTATCTTTATGCCAATATGCCAAACTAAAAAGACAACCCTCTAATGAGCAGCCAGATAATCCCAGATTCGACAATTTTAGGACACGCCTCGTGTAATAAGTAACCAACTAACGTATAAACACAGAATTCAAAGAAACAGAAAGTATAAACCATGCTTCAGCCATACCTAGTTACTCAGTGTAAGCATATACTAACTAGGGACAACCCTCAGTGCTCTAAGCACGAGGTTAGTAACGAAAGGGCAATAAAATGAAAATAAATGTTATTCTCTTCGGAACCTTAGGGAGCTTAATCCCGAAATTTAAAAACTATACTAAATATTTATAACACATCTTCTGAGAAATTTAGAGATAAGACACACAAGAAATGCCATTAAAGAGAAATCGAAAAAATGTCACATCCGACAGGCATCGAACCTGCAATCTTTATCTGTAACCGATTGCGTCTGTAACCTTTTGATAACAGATGCAATAGTATTTAGTTGGCATTTGTTATCATACTTATGTCGTATAGGATATTTACTCAAGATATTCGACAACTGAAACCTTAAACTTTAAATCACTTTTTTGTGCCCATTTTGATACACATTTTTTCAATTTGTCCTTAATTTCTTTTCCTGGTTGTATAATTTTTAAAGAGGATGTATCTTTTTAAACTAAAACAAAACATATTTTGGAACGAAGTTCCCTTTCGCGCGTTACGAACAGTTACGACTGACGCTAGGAGCTAGCCAAAAAAAATTCATACCAAAAGTTGTCACGACACTATGACACGACACACGCATGTTTCTCTCTCTCACAGACCAAAAAGTAAATAACTCTCTCTCCCTCTTTCTCATAGATAGATATATTATAATTAAAAAGACACTATTTTAAATTAAAAGAAAATGTACATTAAAAAGAAAATACTATAGAAAAAATAATAATTAACTATAATAGTATTACATTTTATTTCATCCTGTTTTTATAAATTAATAAATTCATAAACATTTTAAAAATAGTTCGTAACTTGACTATTTAAGTACCTACGTCAAATTACCTTAACTGTCAATTACTGTCAAATATTTTAATTTTAAAATTTTGTATTGAATTGTTAATTCCTGTTTTAAATTATAAAAAGTAATTCTAAAAAGATGTGTTATCTAAAGCTCTGGTATTGTATAAATGGACACTTTTGTTAAAAGAAACGAACTGTTAGGTAAGTAGAGATTTTATACAGACAATAATAAATGCTTATGTATGTATAAACACTCTGTTGTGTTTAAAAATTACTAATTCCTTCACTAATTAATCGAAAGGAACTTCGTTCTATCCGGGGGTCCCTTACACCTCACACTTTTTTTTTCATATTTTTCAAAACACTTTATATTTATAAAGATTTATATTCTTTAAATATGTTAAACATCAAAATAAATATAAAATGATTCTGTTTTATATATGATAAGACTAAGAAATGCTTTTAACATAATTAATCTTGCAAATAGTGAACGATTTTAATTATGCTATTAAAAATAGTCTATTTAGATTAAGAATAAAAATGTAATTCAACATCAAAGATTTTTTTATATACATACATACAAACTGAAAAATCTCTTTCGGGGTTTTGTGCGGTCCTGTCTTTTGATTAAGAATAACTACAAGAAAGAGAGAAATTAAAAGTGTCAGAGACAATTAAGAAATATGATGATGACTTACAGAGCATTCAACAGTTGTCGACTGTGTCAAGTGTTTAAATGATAAACGAGTCACTTTTCTGCATGATTTAGGATTGCTATTAGGGTAATTAGAGTCCTGTAGCATCTGCTGAAAAAACAAGAGAATGAAATTTTTTAGAAAATTTAATTTTAAATCCAGTGATACTTACACGGTCTCTAGTAATTGCAGCGATTTTTTAAAACAACACTATTAAATAAAGGTTTATTTGAACAAAACTGTTATTGTATTTTTTTAGTAAAATTATTTTAAAAGTTGTCTTTCTGGTTAAGATAAGCTAAGTTTAATGGAATGTTACATTAATAATATTTAAAAATTGGACAAACAATTACATCCGGAAGGATTAGAATCTATGATCTATACCTATAGACAGTAGTGCCTGAAACCATTTGGCTACAGATGCCTTAGATGTTAGTTGGCGTTTTTAATCATATCTTGGTTTAACTCATTTCACATATGACACTTACTCATTTCCTCTTTAAGCAGATACATGATACAAATGCAAGAGATAATTGGTTTACAGGAGTGTGATGATAGAAGGTTTTTGAATGTTTGGTTGTAGGACTCAGTGTCCTTTTCAGGGAGTGAATGGTGAATAGAGTTAGTATCAGTTGTCGGTGACATTTCGTGTTCGCTTCCTGATTCCTGGTCCCTGGTTTCTGTTTCCTGGAACGTGCCTAAACTGTCAAAAAAGAATCTTTGTGGTTTGAGTGTGAGTGTGAACCCCACCGGGTGTAATGTGGGTTTGGGAGATTGACGCTGCGGTGTGTCTCTTCCGGTGTGAGGCCTCCCATTTGCAAGCACGCAGGGAACCACCAAAAATCTTTGTCAAGGGTTCAGTTTTTTTGTGTATCTTGTCCTCGTCGTGTATCTGTCTGTAGGAGAGGAAGGTTTAGTCAAGTTCTGCAAGAAGGTTCCTGACTACGTTTTGAAAAAGTCCTAAGAAAGGATCTTGATCTTCGGAATGCTTGAAGTTCTTTGGAATCCTCCATTCCAGTAGGTATGGAGGGGTGATATTGGTACCCTGTGGAGTTCGAGCGATGTATCGTTGGTGTAGCCGTGTAGCGTGTGAAATTTATGAGAAAGAGGAATTATTTTTGTATTTTGGTAGACTAGGTGACTTGAGTTAAGATGGTGTAGGTTTTCAGCTTTTCGGATAATGGCTTTCTCTGCGAATTGAGAAGTCTCTGAAGAAGAGCAGAGTTGCTATGTATTTTTAATGAAAATAAAACAACATCAGATTTCGAAAAATCAATAAAAGGTTAATTAAATTTTTACTATTGAAGTTCTACTCCAGCTGAGTTCGGTAGTGGTTTCTCTACTGGCAAATTTGTGCCCAGCTCAGCCGTAGAGGGTATGTAACCAAATAAAGTGAGTCGCGCCACCGATTTAGACGGTCAAAATCGGAAACCCCTGATGTTCCAGGCACTACCTCACCCACTGGAGATAATTAAATAAATTTTGAATATTAAACAGTTCTAATTGAATTACACAATAAAAGAAAATGACGATAAAGTGAGCTAAATAAAACAAAATCTCAACTAGACCCTTCTTTAATAAATAAATATCAAGAATTACAAAACTGTCAAGCCTCGTGCTTGACAACGCTATTGATTTTTATATATATAAAAAAAATATATGAATAATATTTAAAAAAAAAGAATTTTATCCAGAATGTGTGATCACACGCAATATATATATAAAAAAAAATAAACTAGAAAAATAGATTTTTAACTAAAACTATAGTTGCGACTTAAATCTAATGAGCTTATCTGATAAACTAGATACAATTCCTCGTCGTCCTAGGCTTCTCCAACACTTAGGCCGGTACCAAATTCAAGCCTGTTCCCAGAACCAATAGGCTTGCACCAATCACAAATAACTTAAGCTCGACTAAGTATCAGGTCAGCAATCAAATTTCAACCAATAACTAGGACTTAAACCCTTAACTAGGATTTACACCTGTATCTATGATTTACACCTGTATCTAGGACCCTAAAATCGTAATTCGGAATTAATAATAGCTCAAACAAATTTAAATGACTCCTCGAATTAATTGACTTTACTGACTTTAATACAATTTGAACACAATAGCTTATTTTTGCACAACAATGAAAGAATAAAAATGAATTTAAATGAATTACACGAGATTTAAAAGCTGATAACTCTGAATTTAAAAAAAAAACTAATCAAAACTAATGATTTAAATGTACTTAACAAACTTAAATTTGACTTGCTAGTCACGACAAAATTATAACAATAAATTAAATCAAGATTTAACATAAAATTAATTTATAATAGTACAAAAGAACCAAAAGGAGTCTAGTTTTACAAAAATAATACCTACATACAATACACAAAGAAATGTAGGTACATGTAAAATCAAGATATTAAAACTAAAATTGCGATTAGATGGCGTTATTAACTATTAAAAATATAATATCGTAACTCACCTATTTAGATAGGGTTTTTTTCATTAAACTCGTGACACCCTAGCTGGTAAACGGGTAAAACAATTTCCTCGTTGCTAACTGCAATAATGGGAAATTCTGACCACGATTTGCTGTCTGAACGGTTTGGATTACCAATTTTCCTACTATCGGCTCTATGGCTACCTGCACTTCATAGGAAACGAAAGAACCATAAGAATCAAACAACCACATGAAAAAAGAAACGTGTTACTTACCACTGAAGATTTTATAAAATCCGCTTAAGCGATTTTCCTACGAATCCACCAAAATAACTGGAAATCTCACTCCAACACAATTCGATAGGAAAACAGGGGCTTAATTTCGTAAATCCAAGATTAATTGACTCCGATGAACAGAGATTACAACTTAAACCCAGAAAATCTTCTCACTACCACGTTTTCAAGTCAAAGGGTGGTAATAGAAAGAACGAATTCTCACATATCTCCGTTCACGAAATTTGACACACTGCGAAATAAAAGGTGGCCTCTACTACTATAGGGACAATAACCGTAGGATCTTCAGCTACCAATTTACGAACAAACAGTGGTCGTTTGATACGACTAACCTTATTATTTATATAGATAACTACAAAAATCTCAACATTACTTAATTTCCTCGTTTATTTTAAATCTTATTACGCAAATAACAATTCCACGAAACAGCTGGCTGTAGAACCGCAATATCACGAGTTATCGACAGAAAGGAAGAGGTAGTACTTCAGTCAGATGAAAGCTAAAGTGACAGTAATTTCAAAATAAACAACTACATGAAATTAAATTAAATAAATTTACTTCCAAAACAATATTAGCAACATTAGGAATAATTTATGGCCAGAATAATAAACAATAGTTGGCGATTAACTATAATCGAATTTAAATCAACCGGTTCCTGACTCGAATAAACCCTACAATGATAACGAATTATAAGGTAAGCAATTAGTTATAACTATAGTAAATTTAAACCCGTGACAGAATATGGCACGATCTGACAATCAACAATCTTTTGAGTCTACCATCCAGAGCACCTGGGGACGCTCGTTTTCTCATTTTATTGATGGTAAGTTCGTGTCCCACCAAAATGTCGAGGTTAACTAGTCTTGAGAAACTAGCTGTTCTCCCATAATAAGAATCTGTAACGTCGAAAGTGAGATTTTCTCCTCGGATATAGTTAGAGATCACAGGTTTGAGTCCTGTCAAGTGTGACATTTTTTCAATTTTAACAATCGTATGGGAGATTAACAAATATAGGTCTTTTAATAATTTAATAATGTTTATTTATATTTATTTATTTATTTCTCCCATAATAAGAATCTGTACCGTCGAAAGTGAGATTTTCTCCTCGGATATAGTTAGAGATCACAGGTTTGAGTCCTGTCAAGTGTGACATTTTTTCAAATATAGGTCTTTTAATAATTCAATAATGTTTATATTTATTTATATATTTTGCCACGTACTTTTAATGAAAGTTAAATAAAATCAAATTTTGAAAAACTAATCAAAAGGTTAATCAAATTTTTCCCATTGAAATTCAACTCCAGCTGAGATCGGTAAGTGGTTTCTCCCTACTGGCAAATTAGTGCCCAGCTCAGCCGTAGAGGGTAAGTAAACAAATAATAGTGAGTCGCGCCACCGATTTCAAACGGAAACCCCTGTTGTTCCAGGCACTGACCTTTATCACTGGAGATAATTATATAAATTTAGCATCTTTAATCAGTATTACTTGAATTGTACTATAAAAATGATAAAGTGAGCTAAATAAAACAGAATATCAACTAGACCCTTCTTTAATAAAAGTAAAGAATTTACACCAATGTCAAACCTTACTCTTGACAACGTTATCGATATAAAAAAAAAGAAATAAATGAGTAATATAAAAAGAATTAACTAATATGTGTGATCACACGCAATACAAAGAGGAAAATAAATAAATTTTAACTAAAAACTATAGTCATGACTTAAGTCTAATATTGCTTATCTGTTATACAAAATATGATTCCTTGTAGTCCTTGGCTTCTCCAATACTTAGGCCGGTACCAAAATCAAGCCTGTTCCCAGAACCAATAGGCTTGCACCAATCACAAATAACTTAAGCTCGTACTAAGTATTAGGTCAGCAATCAAAATTCAGCCTGTATCTAGGACTTATGACTGTATCTAGGACTTAAGCCCGTAACTAGGACCCTATTAAAATAGGGTTATTTTGTTTCTTCAAGATCGTGACACCCCTGGCTGGTAAACGGGTGGAACAATATACTCGTTGCTAATTGCACCAATCTAATTCTAACCACAATTCGCTGGCTGAACGGTATTAAACTACCAAATATTCCACTGTCTGTTCTGTGGGCTATCTACACTCGATAGGGAACAAAAGGAAAAAGAAAAAAAACCATAAGGATCGAACAACCACACGAAACGTGCTACTCACCAGCGAAGATTTTACTAAATATCCCTCCACGAGGATTTTTCCATCGAATCTGTCCAAAAAAAATAACAAGAAAACTACTTCAACACGATTCAATTGGAAAACTGAGGTTTAGTTTCGTAAATCCAAAATTTATTGACCCAGATGCACCGGGATTAAAATCTTACCCCAAAAATCTTCTGGCTTGCACACGACAACCTATTCAGTTGAAAGCAGAAACAGGAAAGGAACCAGGATCCACTTATCTCCGATAGAATCTGACAGACTCGGAAAATGGCCTCTACCACTGTAAGGTCAAAACCGAAGGATTATCAGCCAACAACTACAAACGGCCACAGTGATAGTTTAATAACACTAAATCTTATTACCTATCATAGTAACACCAAAATTCTCAATATTACTTGATTTCTCGTTCATTTTCAATTTTTATATGCTAGATAGCGATATAACGGAACAACTGGTTGTAGACCACAATACGTCGAGTTATCGACAAAAGAAAGAAGATGTACCTCAGTCAGGTGTATACATAAATATAAACATAACCACAAGAATTCATAATCTAAATTTAATAAATAGACAATATTAGCAATAATTTATGGCAGAATATATTTATTAGTTGATGATTCTCTACAACCGAACTAAAATCAACCTGTTCCTGGCTATTAGACCTTTAGTAATGGCAAATTATAAGGTAAGAAAACAATTATGTTTACATTTATTTATTTATTTATTTATATATATATATTTATTTATTTATTTATTTATTTATTTATTTATTTATTTATTTATTTATTTATTTATTTATTTATTTATTTATTTATTTATTTATTTATTTATTTATTTATTTATTTATTTATTTATTTATTTATTTATTTATTTATTTATTTATTTATTTATTTATTTATTTATTTATTTATTTATTTATTTATTTATTTATTTATTTATTTATTTATTTATTTATTTATTTATTTATTTATTTATTTATTTATTTATTTTACATTGACAGACCTCGAAAAGTAGTTGATTTTGATTTAAATCTATTCCTCCTTTTGAAATTTCGACACACATCAAAGATTTATAACATTTCTATTGATTATGTTTACAAAACATTACTTCAGTAAATAAAGTATATCATTAATTACTGTAATTACACAGTATATGGTTGATATCTCTTTATCAAATAGTAACATATATATATTGAGAACATGTAATTAGAAATGGTTGTCATCTACATAATTTATAGAATTTCATGAGTTTATCGATAAAACAATTATTTTGTGCTCTCTAACGAAATAATTACAGTTTGATTAAATTTTTTATTATATATCAAATATTAATTAAGTAAAGTTATGATTGGATTGTATTTTAAAATGTAAACTGTCTGTCAATTTCTCCCAAATTTACTACTTTACTAAAAAAAGTGTTGTTTTGTTTAGGCAACTCGTTGAAGATTGTTCCCTTCAGTTAATTTATAACATTATTTCAAGAATATGACGTATAAAAAAATTCGTGAAGATAAGCTACTTAATTAAAAATTAATCGAATAAATAAACTCATACAAGTGGTTGGGTGTAATAATAATACTTTATAATAAATTAAACTTCTAATTTATTTTTATTGTTTTCCACAGCACGCACCAATAAACGTTTTCCTTAGTTTCCAATAAAACTTTTCCGGAACATTTCTCGTATACATTTTAACGAGATTTGTTTTGGAAATAGCAAAGTAGCCGGCGAAGTGGTTACCGAGCAAAAAGAATCGGCCTCTTTGTAAACACATACACAAGTTCTCAGTTACCGTGAAGCAAAAGCAAAATTTATATGAAGTGGGTTTATTACCACACTAAATATAACTCTACACCAGAATAGACTCTCGTATAAAAATGAATAAGAGCAGGGTTTATTGCTCTTTTGAGATAAGTGTTATGTTTAAGCTTCCGAGAAAGCTACGAGTTTGGCAAAATAACGCTATATGTTTACTTATTTTTCGATAACACTAGAAAAGTGCTTCCGGTAGTACAATACTTTCGGGAATTGTTTTTTTTTAATTAAAAAAAAAGGATAATGATATATTCCCAGGAAATTGATTATAGTTTGTCTTAATCTTAAAGCTCATTTGTTTTTTATTGTTTTGTCAACAATGTGTTTTCTCACTTTGATCTCTGTTCAAGAACAATATTTGTTTAATTAAAAGATAAAACAAAAATCCACCATCTAGATCAGTGGTGGGTATACTTTTTCAATGGGGAGGGGCAACAAAATTTTAGAAATTCGTTAATCTTTTTCTTGATTATGTGTAGACCATTGGGTTCAATAAGCTTTTAAATTAGGAGAGGATGAGGATATCTCTCTTCACAATGTTCGACGGTCCATTCTTTTCTATTGTCACGCCTGGGGGGATTAAGGAGAATGCCTTTGTGTTTTGGGATTAGGGGTAGCTTACTGAAGGCACTTCCCACCCAGGTCGTGGTTATCTAACCCCTGGCCAAGTATCCTGCTGAAGGCAGAAAACTAACCAAGGGGAAGATGAGATAAACAACAGGAAACAAACAACAAATATATTAAAAACGAAACAAACAATAACAATGAATAATTAAAATATAAATAACGAACTAAATACTTAACTAATCTTACCAAATTAAACTATATGGTGGCATGTCACACTTACTCACGCAAATACGTCAAGAGTCACAACGGCCCAGACCCAAGGGTCCGTTTTAGGGACACCCCGAAGGGTGACCCTTACGGACAACCTCAGACTCCGAAGTCCCCGTGTCCGACCTCAACAACTTGCTTTTATAGCCAATTCATATTCTACGTGAGAATAAAAATTAAACTATTTAAACACGTGTCGAGATCTAACGCAATGACTTTGACCTGGTAAAATGTAATACAAAACAATACAGTAATACAATAAACTAATAAATTAATATCTATTGCAAAACTGCCCTCTTATCGTATGTGACATGCCCCCCTTCCCTTAAAGACAGCCCCTGGCTTTGCCCGGCGCCTCCACCATGTCACGCCTGGGGGGATTAAGGAGAATGCCTTTGTGTTTTGGGATTAGGGGTAGCTTACTGAAGGCACTTCCCACCCAGGTCGTGGTTATCTAACCCCTGGCCAGGTATCCTGCTGAAAGCAGAAAACTAACCAATTGGAAGATGAGATAAACAACAGGAAACAAACAACAAATATATTAACAACGAAACAAACAATAACAATGAATAATTAAAATATAAATAACGAACTAAATACTTAACTAATCTTACCAAATTAAACTATATGGTGGCATGTCACACTTACTCACGCAAATACGTCAAGAGTCACAACGGCCCAGACCCAAGGGTCCGTTTTAGGGACACCCCGAAGGGTGACCCTTACGGACAACCTCAGACTCCGAAGTCCCCGTGTCCGACCTCAACAACTTGCTTTTATAGCCAATTCATATTCTACGTGAGAATAAAAATTAAACTATTTAAACACGTGTCGAGATCTAACGCAATGACTTTGACCTGGTAAAATGTAATACAAAACAATACAGTAATACAATAAACTAATAAATTAATATCTATTGCAAAACTGCCCTCTTATCGTATGTGACATGCCCCCCTTCCCTTAAAGACAGCCCCTGGCTTTGCCCGGCGCCTCCACCATGTCACGCCTGGGGGGATTAAGGAGAATGCCTTTGTGTTTTGGGATTAGGGGTAGCTTACTGAAGGCACTTCCCACCCAGGTCGTGGTTATCTAACCCCTGGCCAGGTATCCTGCTGAAGGCAGAAAACTAACCAAGGGGAAGATGAGATAAACAACAGGAAACAAACAACAAATATATTAAAAACGAAACAAACAATAACAATGAATAATTAAAATATAAATAACGAACTAAATACTTAACTAATCTTACCAAATTAAACTATATGGTGGCATGTCACACTTACTCACGCAAATACGTCAAGAGCCACAACGGCCCAGACCCAAGGGTCCGTTTTAGGGACACCCCGAAGGGTGACCCTTACGGACAACCTCAGACTCCGAAGTCCCCGTGTCCTACCTCAACAACTTGCTTTTTATAGCCAATTCATATTCTACGTGAGAATAAAAATTAAACTATTTAAACACGTGTCGAGATCCAACGCAATGACTTTGACCTGGTAAAATGTAATACAAAACAATACAGTAATACAATAAACTAATAAATTAATATCTATTGCAAAACTGCCCTCTTATCGTATGTGACATGCCCCCCTTCCCTTAAAGACAGCCCCTGGCTTTGCCCGGCGCCTCCACCATGTCACGCCTGGGGGGATTAAGGAGAATGCCTTTGTGTTTTGGGATTAGGGGTAGCTTACTGAAGGCACTTCCCACCCAGGTCGTGGTTATCTAACCCCTGGCCAGGTATCCTGCTGAAGGCAGAAAACTAACCAAGGGGAAGATGAGATAAACAACAGGAAACAAACAACAAATATATTAAAAACGAAACAAACAATAACAATGAATAATTAAAATATAAATAACGAACTAAATACTTAACTAATCTTACCAAATTAAACTATATGGTGGCGTGTCACACTTACTCACGCAAATACGTCAAGAGTCACAACGGCCCAGACCCAAGGGTCCGTTTTAGGGACACCTCGAAGGGTGACCCTTACGGACAACCTCAGACTCCGAACTCCCCGTGTCCGACCTCAACAACTTGCTTTTATAGCCAATTCATATTCTACGTGAGAATAAAAATTAAACTATTTAAACACGTGTCGAGATCTAACGCAATGACTTTGACCTGGTAAAATGTAATACAAAACAATACAGTAATACAATAAACTAATAAATTAATATCTATTGCAAAACTGCCCTCTTATCGTATGTGACATGCCCCCCTTCCCTTAAAGACAGCCCCTGGCTTTGCCCGGCGCCTCCACCATGTCACGCCTGGGGGGATTAAGGAGAATGCCTTTGTGTTTTGGGATTAGGGGTAGCTTACTGAAGGCACTTCCCACCCAGGTCGTGGTTATCTAACCCCTGGCCAGGTATCCTGCTGAAGGCAGAAAACTAACCAAGGGGAAGATGAGATAAACAACAGGAAACAAACAACAAATATATTAAAAACGAAACAAACAATAACAATGAATAATTAAAATATAAATAACGAACTAAATACTTAACTAATCTTACCAAATTAAACTATATGGTGGCATGTCACACTTACTCACGCAAATACGTCAAGAGCCACAACGGCCCAGACCCAAGGGTCCGTTTTAGGGACACCCCGAAGGGTGACCCTTACGGACAACCTCAGACTCCGAAGTCCCCGTGTCCTACCTCAACAACTTGCTTTTTATAGCCAATTCATATTCTACGTGAGAATAAAAATTAAACTATTTAAACACGTGTCGAGATCCAACGCAATGACTTTGACCTGGTAAAATGTAATACAAAACAATACAGTAATACAATAAACTAATAAATTAATATCTATTGCAAAACTGCCCTCTTATCGTATGTGACATGCCCCCCTTCCCTTAAAGACAGCCCCTGGCTTTGCCCGGCGCCTCCACCATGTCACGCCTGGGGGGATTAAGGAGAATGCCTTTGTGTTTTGGGATTAGGGGTAGCTTACTGAAGGCACTTCCCACCCAGGTCGTGGTTATCTAACCCCTGGCCAGGTATCCTGCTGAAGGCAGAAAACTAACCAAGGGGAAGATGAGATAAACAACAGGAAACAAACAACAAATATATTAAAAACGAAACAAACAATAACAATGAATAATTAAAATATAAATAACGAACTAAATACTTAACTAATCTTACCAAATTAAACTATATGGTGGCGTGTCACACTTACTCACGCAAATACGTCAAGAGTCACAACGGCCCAGACCCAAGGGTCCGTTTTAGGGACACCTCGAAGGGTGACCCTTACGGACAACCTCAGACTCCGAACTCCCCGTGTCCGACCTCAACAACTTGCTTTTATAGCCAATTCATATTCTACGTGAGAATAAAAATTAAACTATTTAAACACGTGTCGAGATCTAACGCAATGACTTTGACCTGGTAAAATGTAATACAAAACAATACAGTAATACAATAAACTAATAAATTAATATCTAGGGCAAAACTGCCCTCTTATCGTATGTGACACTATTCTCGATTTTTTTTTCAGAACGGGGTCGTTTTTTTGTTGCTCCTTCATCATAGAGCTACTGTCTTCTGGCACAACCTTAACTAAGGCGAGTTTTTTTTCGTTCTGCTCCATGCGGGTACAATGTGGGCAATTATTTCTTATATGGCCTATTTCTTCACAGTTCCAACACCTCAATGGACACCTTCTTTTTGGGGATAACTTCATTAAAATCTCCAATACCGCCTCGACGTCGCTGACGGGATGAACGGCATGGTCATAGTTACCAGTGATTTCCCTTAGTCGAGCAAGTGAATCCATGGTGGAATCGAATTTCAGGGCAATGCTTAAGCCATCCTCAAGAGACCAAGGCCGCGCCAACCGTACAGCCCGTTGCAACTCGATGTCTTCAGGTGCCTGAGGTTACCTACTGTTTACGTTGTCTCCTACAGTTTTTGGGCTATAAACGAATATAACATCGAATGCCATTTGTTGGTGCCTAAGATACCTACTGTTAACGTCGGTAATATCGTTTTGCAATTAGTCCTACTGAGGGGTGTTTCTGCTCATTGAAAACGAAAATGACATAGAAAATTATCTCCGGACTACCGGATGCCTAAGATAACTATAGTTTACGTTATCTCCTTGAGTTTTCCATGAATTCATTGAACTATTATAACCAAAACCCAAATATAACATCGAATGACATCTGATGCCTAGGATACCTACTGTTTACGTCGTATCCTGGAGTTTTCGGTTATATCGTTTTAACAATTATTCCAAACTCAGGAGTGTTTAGGCTCACTAAAAACCAAAATGACATTGAAAGTGATCTTTGGAGTACTTACTGCCAAGGATACCTTGAGGTTACGTCGTCCCTGGGTTTTTAGCTCACTGAAAACGAATACGACATCGAAAGTCATCTCTGGAGTAACTGGTGCCTAGCATAACTACTGTTTACCTCGTCTCCTGGAGTTTCCGAGTTTTATTTTGTACGTAACACTGTCTAACTTTGGGTTTGAGTGTAATATATAAGATGGATGCTTAATAATAAACGAATTATCAAAGGAACAGATTAAAAAAAGTGAAAAAAAATCTAATATCAATTTCCATGATATACACTAGAGTAAATAAAATTAATGACACAAAATCGAATAATGAAAAATATAACAGACGAAAATAGTATTAAAAATTCGATGCAATCGACATTTTCGCAGTTGAAGTGCGAACATATTCATATAATTTCACAGTCAATTTGTCAAAGCCGTTCAATTCAAAAAAGCAATATTTCAAAATACAAACTACAACATCACAAAACACATTTTTCCGTGATTTATTCTGAACTACGTGTAAATGCCACATGTTATTTCAAATTATGATTTATAGACACGACAAACATCGGGTGGTTACAAAATAAGCCACTTTTATGCTGCAGCTACGTATTTATGACAATGGAAACTAAACACAAATCTCCCTTGTCGCACATATTTCAATTAGAATTAGACATTCGAAAAAAGATTCCGCAATCGTGACGATGTCATTCATGTAAATATCCACCGTAGCGTATTGCAGACGAGACTAAATGGATAATAGAAGATAACATAAGATATGTCTTTCTCTGCTTTACCCATATTATAAAAACTAAGCCTAGTTAACTACAATAGGATTTGTCACTTGATTGGTTTAAAATTAGAAATATAGTGGGTAGACGAAGAAATGTTACATAAAATTCACATAAAATCATTTATTATTTAGTTCTGGTTTTTAATTTAAACAGTGTGAACTCTCACATCGACAACTTGGTATTTGTCCATTTTAGGAACCCGATCTTGATAGTATGTTGTAAATTTTCAGATTTTAAAAGTAGGATTGTAGTAGTAGACCAGTCGCCAAAGAAAGTTGTTTTATTGCGTCGGTGTGGAAGGTTTTTTCGCGTCGATGTGGTAGGAGACGGAACAAAATTATTTACTTCGTTAGAATATTAGTTCGATTCTTCCATTTTAACTCCGATTCTTCAAATAACCAGAAACGTTTTCTAAATACCTTGGCCCTTCATTTAGGTTATTGCCAAATCAAGAAGGGCTCTATTAAGGATTACCTTATAATCAGATAAGATTCGCTGACTGCCGACAGCCATTTTGTTCCTGAGTAAGAAGTCGACACAAGGTAAAGCCATCCCGGGATAGTCCACTAAAGAAGTTTCTTTTTAAGAAAAGTCCTGACCATCCATGTTTGGATTTAGAGAAGAAGTTCCGATAGCTAAATAATCAAGCTCCAACAAAAGGAAGCCGGAAGATATAAGATTAAATTATTTAAAATTTTCTCTAACTTTAAAAGATTAAATAAATCAACTTAAAACTGTTTTTTTCGTTTTTATTTGCTTGTCTGTACTTTGGCGCCCTAAATTAATGTTTGGGGAGAATTGATAAAACTCAGGAGGAAGCCACGAACCCAGGAGCTACCCTAGGGTAATTTAAGGGTTACAAAGTCATCGATGCCTTTTTTGCAGGTGTTAAGTAAAGCACTTTTCTGGTGTTATCAAGATTTGAATAAAGCTATCCGCAAGAAGGGTGCCATCCTTATTCACGTTTAACCATGAACAAAATGGTGTAAGGACGGTTTGTAGCTGTTTCCGTAGAATCCAATAGGACTTTAACTGTCGTTTTGTTACTTTGGATTAAAAATGTATACATGACTACACTCCTGAGACCAAAAAACAATCTATGTGCGCCAAAAAAAAGCGAAGAGTGTTCCTTCGACCGGACTGATTTTTTCAAGCAATAATCCGACTAACTAAAAAAAGGATAAACTATTACAAGTGTGTATTAGTAATCGTTATTGGACCATACGATAACGAACCTAAAAGAAAAATGCCTATAATTGGACTACAAAAAAGTACTTTTCCAACTAACCAGCTTTAACCTCAGCAGTTGTGTTCTTAAAAATAATGAAAATATGGTATTAAATCTTTTTAACTCTTCCGTTTTTTCCAAACTTGACTTCCTTGGACTAATATTTGTTCCTCAATTTAAGAAAATGGCTGACGGGAAAATTTTTGTTCAAACGAAGAGCCTTTTTTTATGGTCAAGCACAAGCACTGCAGGAAAAATCCTTTAAGGCGCTCTGAGAGCGGTGCGTGTGCGAAGAAAGCGATTCACGTTGTTCTTGAATCGTTGAAGGTTATATTCGGTGGAAAATACGGCCTTAGAAAGGCCGTTCCACAAAGAGGATGTCCTCCAGAAGAAAGAGTTCTTAAACAATGATGTTCGAGGAGTATTAAGTTGAACCACATAGGGATGGGCGGAAGTGGTTTGTCGTGTATTTCTGCTATGAATTGCTCTAGGTGGAATCAAGCGGGCAATGTCAGTAGAACACTTGTCATGGAAATATTTGCAAAAGAGGGTCAAATCAACAACCTGTCTTCGATGTTCTAAGCTGTCGAGGTTCTTGGTTAGCTCGTGGTCACCGATCAGGCGAATGGCTCTCCTTTGGATGGAATCCAACAACCGAAGGGTATGCTTCGATGCAGAACTCCAGACATGAGAGCAGTATTCCAGTGATGGTCGAATCTGGGCTTTGTAGAGTGTCAAAAGTTGTTGTGGTGTATACAGCTTTTTGGTACGGAAAAGTACACCGAGTTTCTGAGAAGCTGTCCTGGCGATTGTTACCACGTGATTATGCCAAGACATATCTCCTCCCAGATTGACACCCAGTAAGTTAATAGACGAAGCCAGTGGAATTGCGTGTCCTGCCATGACTATATCTGGTTCTGCAATATTAACCTTCTTAGAGAAAACTGCTGCCTGGGTTTTTTTAGCGTTAAATTCGACTTGGTTACTGTCACCCCAAGACAAAATTTCTTCCAGGTCTTTATTGAGTCGTGATACTTCATGCTGTCTGCGAAGATGTGCGTCAGCAGCCGATGTTCGAGAATTCAAAGTAAACGATGAGATAAGTGTGCTGTCGTCAGCAAAGCTATTAATTGGATTTTCTGTCTTCGCTAGAAGGTCGTTAATGTATAGTAAGAAGAGGGTTGGGGATAATATGGACCCCTGAGGAACACCAGCATTGATGGTAAAGGTGTCCGAGAGAAACCCGTCAATCGCCACTTGCAAAGAACGGTCCTGAAGAAAGCTAGAATGCCATGAACAGAATCGAACGGGCATACCGTAGGATCGCAGTTTACTTAGGAGCCCCTCGTGCCAGACACGATCAAATGCTTTAGAAATGTCTAGAGCAATAGCCCGGGACTCCCCATGATGTTCGACTGCGTTGCTCCAAAGATGGGTGACATATGCTAGGAGGTCTCCTGTTGATCTGGACTTACGAAAGCCGTACTGATGGTCGCTGATAATATTAAGGCCCTCTAGGTACTTTAGAAGTTGTTGGTTAATAGCTTTCTCCATCACTTTTGATATAACTGAAAGCAATGCGACAGGTCGATAGTTGTTTGGCATGGTTTTCTTGCCTTTCTTTGGTATAGGCTGAATTCTTGCCTTCTTCTAGCAAGATGGAAATATTCCTTTTTTGTAGGATAGGTTAAAAAGTCTACAAAATATTGGTGTTAGCTCATCAGCGCATCCCTTGAGCACTATAATAGGAATTTCATCTGGACCAGAAGCCTTCCTGACATTGAGCCCTTTAAGAATTCGTTTGACAGGACGCTGACGGAATACGATATCAGTCATTTCCGATTGAACTGCTGGAATGTTCGGTGGTGTTTTTCCCTGAAAGTCTACGTTGGAATGAGAAGAAAATAGTTCTGCCAGTAAGTTTGCTTTATCTCCGGCTGTGGTTGCTATTGTGCCGTCGGAACGTGTTAGAGGTGGAATATTTGATTTGGTAAAATTTTGACTGACGGCCTTAGCGACTGACCAAAAAGACCTAGATCCGTTAGGACTGGCAAGAAGTTTGTTTTTGATCCTAAACGAAGAGCCTAAAAGAAATTATGTTGAAAAATGAAAAAGGTTTACTACAAGCAATTAAGTAGTTATTATGTTTGCACTGACTTTTCAAAGAGGATGATTTTTTTAAATTACCAATTAAAAAGTCAAAAGTTAACATTGCTTTAGAAAGCAAACGTTGTGTTTGGTGTTTTTACAGACTCGATATCATTCGCAAAAACATAAAGAATTATAGTTAGGATATTGGAAACTTTGATTCTTACCTACATCAAAGGTTTCTGAATACACTTATATAATTTATGAAACCACTCCTACGCATTTTCATTTTATTATTCTATAAATCATTGGTAGCATATATGAACAAATGACATGAACTTATCTAAGTTAACACATCGTTGTAAAACATACCACAAAATTAGCCACCTAATTACACTTATAACTCATCCTTTCTCTAATGTTAAAGTCTATCTAAAAATAGCTGGTAAACAATTACCATAAAAATTAAGCATAATTACAGTAAGATGTTTTCTCTTGGTTCATATTTAATTACTACGGCTCTGATAACAATAAATAAGTCAGTGATCGGGAACGTTGTTTTATGCGACAGTTTAATGATAGGAAGTAAATGGTTTAAGAAGCGCGCTTCTGCTACGAAAATAGTAAATTTATATTGGAACCATTCCAGGCGAGAACAATTTTTGGAATTTAATTGTATAATATATCACTGACACTTTGATTTAATTTTGTCAAACAATAAGATGTTTGAACTTTTAGCATAAGGAAACCATCCGTTTAGTTTACACAAAATGTTTGCGCAGCAATTTTTTTTTCCTCTCTGCAGTTGACAGAACCAGAAACTGAAAAACATGTTTATCTCGCATAAACAATAAGCTAAGTGAGGTCAACTAAAATTTGTTTTTGGTATTCAGCTGGTTCGCAGGTCACGACTTCGGGAAAATTTCACTACAGTTTTTCGTTTTGGGCCCCCCTGACCTCAAAAACACCTTCCGTTCAAAAGTTTATATATATATATATATATATATATATGTATATATATATATGTATGTATAGTTCCGATATAACGAAATCTGTGGACACGATAGCGGTCGCATTTCTTAACGGATTGAAATGAAATTTGGTACAAAAATCAATCGTCCCAAAATCTCGGTCGAGTTCGTTAATGGGCCAAATCGGTAAGGCCGTTTGGGCGTGACATCAAATAAAATGGAAAAAAATTCGTAACTTTTTTACTTCACCCTGTACAAAAAAATGTTAGAGGACTTTTTTGTTTGTCTTAAAGAGACCTACAACTTTTATCTAAAACATTTTTTTCTAAAACGTATACTTTTAATATATTCAATTAATATAAATCTACTGATGCGCCTGGCTTACCAAGGGCCATTTTTTTAATTATAAGTAATGGTTAAAACACTAAAAATAATAGTTATAAAAAAATGAACTAAAATTGGTGATTATTTACAGCTGCTGTGAGCTGCTTCACAAAATCAAACTTTTTAGTTTTTTTCAATGAGATTAATTCATTTATAAACGATTATTTATATGTATCAATGATTGGCCCGGAACCATTCGGCGGAGTTGCTAATACATTCAGAAAGGCAACCATTGAGAAATGGAGGCTAGAGAAGGCCCAGGAATGGTGGGAAAAATCACCGGGCAAGCGACAAGCCAAAGTCTTCATAAAAGGACATTCAGCGAAGTTTACTGCAGAGCTGCTATCACAAAGGCGAAACGATGTCAGAATGATTGTCAGTCTCTTGACAGGACATTGTAGGCTCAGAAAACACATGAGTCAGCTGAACTTAGCAGATGAAGACGTTTGTCCAATGTAAAGGCCTTGCAAGGACGCGATATCTAGTACTGGGAGAGGAGAAACCGGCTGCTTCAAGTTATGCGGAGTGGCCACTGTCAAGGCTATTAAGTCTCATTAAGAGGGCAGAGCTAGACAAGGTGCTCTAATCCTATTCCACAGATAATGGGTGTTTACAATAGATCTGCAAAGGTCGCAGTGATACAGGCTAACAGCCAACCCAAAAAATATCTATCTATATGTATAAAAAATAGACAAAAGCCGGCAAGATTCGAACCTATAGAACCTACATTTAAAATCAATCCTACTTTTAACATTGCGCCATTGGATCAACAAGCAATTTTGTTGAAAGTTAGTAAATATGTGTTCTCGAAATCATCAGCCGATATGACGCTTTCTAATTTTTTTAAAAATCTTTTACTTTTATTTTTTTTTAATAATATCAGTCTTTGAGAAGTATCAAAGTTTCAAAGTAATCCGACATTTCGAAGTTGGTCAAGATCACGTTCAAAATTTCCGTTGCAAAGGTAGATACATACATACATACTTGATTTATAGGCGTCCATCGTTTTCGATGTTCCTTTCTGCAGAATTCCCTTGCAATTGTGACATTTGAGTCCAGCTTTGTTTTAAAGAATGCGGCCACAAACTGGAAAATGCAGGTCAGAAGTTCTGCTAGTGGACTGACTCGTTGGTCTGTCTGATATGGTGTGTTGTTGGCAGACTGGCTGTGTGGCTTTCGGTGTTTTGATTAAGATTGCACACTTGGAGTTGCTATTGCGATGATGTTTGTCAGGTAAGTTTTGATTCGAAGGTACGTAATGCTTTGATTCCTTGTACTTGAATTTACATAGGGTACACCTCAACTCCATTTAGATTTCTATCACATGTCTTTCTTGCCTCTTTTCTTTGATTGTTTATATCATCCTTTCTTGATGTTCAACAACTTTCTTTTTTATCCTGTATCTCCACTCATTTCTATTTGCCGCTCATGTCTTCACTTTTCACTATAAATATTGGCAGTTTTCAAATCTTTTTTAAGAACATCACACCATCTTTGCTTTGGTTTTGTTTGAATTTTAGCTCAGTAAAAACAATTTTATACAGGATCTGGTTTTCCTCCATCCCATTAATGTGTCCTAGCCATCTTAATCGTCTCATGTGTAGGATTTCTTCGATGGCGAGCCTGCCAGACCTTTCAAGGATGACTTCATTGTCTTTCTAACTAATATACTTGAAATGGATTTTTAACAGATATTATATACCTTCACTTCCAGGGTTACATAAAATAAACTGATTTTCATTCCATTAACTATTAATACTTATATCTTATACATTTAAAAATTATTTTAAAGTCGGTTCTGTTATGTTTAACAAAAAACTAAATATTAAGTCCCACAATAAGTGAGTGTAGCATAAGCAAGTATTCTAACATCCATTTTAGATGGGAATATTAAGGTTTTGCCGGGAGGCAGTATTTGCCTAGCATAGAGTTCTGGTTTCCGCTTTCACAGTTTTAGGGAATAGGCGGTTAACCTAGGCATACGACAACCGTAATATATTGGGCCGGAATTTCGACGAATAGTCTGCTGTTATTTATTGAATAAATAAAGGCGCTTGCTGCCGGAGAAATACGACAATACAATAATACGTTGGCTCTGTTGTTTAGCATATAAACACTCTATGAAATGGTCTAGAAATGGTGGAAAATCTGCATTTATGGTCGAGGAAGTGCATGTTTAGGGAGAATAGCCAAATTGCATACCATCATAATAAACTTACGATATCTCTATTAAAATTCAGTTTGATATATAACAGATGCATACATTAATTGAACATCTTAACTATGAAAATAATCATTAATGTTAAAAAATGAAGAAACTTAAATGAGAATAAAATATGTATCTAATAAAAATGCTAGAATATTAAAAAACAGTTGTACAATGAAAATGAACTATTCAAAAACTCCCTTTAACTGTTAATACATCCCTTTAGGTATATGGTAAACACGACTATTCTTTTTGACTATCATCTATTTGACTTCTAAATATTTTCTCTGCAAAATAATTGTTCACGAAAGTGATTTCCTCTTCATTTTACAAAAATCTACATCCTTCGAGTGTAAGATAAGGTAACAAAAAAAAGTCGCGTGGTGCTAGATCTGGTGAGCAATAATTAAGGTCCAACAGTTCAAACTGTAATTAGTTCATTTTCACCGAGATGTGAGACGGTGTCTAGTCTTGGTAAAACAGGATTTTCTGTTTCTGCAAATTTGACTACTTTTCGTAAATTCTGTAAAATGATGATGCGTACCTACTATGGTCCTGAAATGTTTTTTTCCTTTGTGAAGATAATCAATTAAAGATACTCCATACTATTCCAAAACCAGACACTTTTCTAGCCGAAATAACCGTTATTGCTTTTCCACCAAAAAAAAAGAGTGTGCGTGTAACCTTTACGCGCGATTGAAGTAAAACTTGTTGAAGTACGTATCGAAAAATAAATATTTAATTACAATTCAATCATATTTATTGTCTATATACTTTACAAAAAATGAGATGTTATATTTATATTATTCATTAGAAATAGGAATTTGAAAGTTATCATTATTTTTTATATATAAAATAATAGGTTTATGATCTAACTAAAATGTGAAACATAGATTTTACTCTCTAAATACCATTAATGTATTTGAAACCGTTTAAAAATTTTGAAAATTTCATAAATAAATTTTGAAAATTTAAGCTCCTCCCATAGCTGAAATCACACCGTTACTTCCATCAGAATCTTCCGTTAGAATCTAACGTTAGAGTTACCCCTAGTCGCGCCTAAAGAAGTTTTGCTTCAATAATAGGTAAACAATATTAAAAATATACACACATTACGTTTAGAATGTGTAATTTTGTAGCTGTATCTACCTTATTGTAATACAACACAACACAAGAGCCTTCGATAGTTAGATAACCATTTCATTTTGTAGCATTTTATAGCATATTCCATAAAATTTTAAATCCTGAGTTGAGTTTGTTTTCTTCAGTTTTACGAAGGATCTGTTATTGGTGGTAACAGATCAGCCATCCTGACTAGTGGTTTTATGGTCTTTATGGCTACCTAACCAAACCTAAAATAAGTATAAGAAAGTGTTAAAACATTTCGTATATTATTATTTTATGAACAAACACGTGCAACATGCTTCTTTACTTAACGTAAAGCTTCCGTATAAACAATTATTTACTATCATAATATGTATGTATGTATATAAACTTACTTAATCAAATCATAATGAATGTCGCTGTCTCGTCTTTTTTCATTTTCATTTTTCTTTAAATCTCTCTGGCGCTTATAATATGCCCTTTGACGTTCACAATTTCTTTTTCTTTTTAGTTCTTTAAGTCTATAAAACGAAAATAGCTAGGTATAAATAATAGGTATAAATAATTAGGTATAAATAGTGTAATTACACACCAAAAATAAAATGTATGCATATAGAGTAGGTACTCACTATTTTCATTCAATTTTTTTTATACTTTCTTCATTAATAAATCCACCTTGTTTATTCATATTTAAAACAAACACTTTATACACAAATTTAAACTATTTACCACCAATGTATTTTGGTTGACAAGATGACAAGCTGTCAATTCATACAATTACAGATTTAATTTTATTTAATATTGTCACGGGTTAATTTCTCGTTAACACTGAAATATTTTAATCTATAAACATAGTGTATTCTTACCTTGAAAATTCCTATTATTAAAGGTTTACTGGATCGAGAACCGGCTGATTAAGTCCGATAATAGTTAATCGCCAACTGTTGTTATTATTTTCGACCATAAATTATTTCTAGTTGTTGCTAATATTGGTTTTGTAAGTAAATCTATTATTCTTGAAGTGTTATTGTTTTGAAATCATTGCCTAGTAGTTCATCTGATCTACCCTCTCGTCGATAACTTGGATATTGTGGTTTTGCAGCCAGCGCAGCGTTCCGTTATATTTATAACTTTATTATTAAAATCGAAAATAAATGGGGAAATTAGGTAATGTTGGGATTTTTGTTGTCGTCTATATAAATAATAAGATTAGTCATATCAAATGACCTCTGTTTGTTCGTAAGTTGTTGGCTGAATAAGCTATGGTTATTGTCCCTATAGTAGTAGAGGCCATCTATTTCTTTCTGAAGTGTGTCAAATCGAGTGAAGGATCATATGCGGAGTAATTCTGTCTTTTTTTTTCATCTAAGAGCTTTCAACGTGAACACGTGTTAACCAGAAGATTTTTGAGGGTTTAATTTGTATCCCTGTTCATCGGGGACAACTTAGGTTGGATTTACGAAATTAAGCTTCATTTGTTTCTATCAAATATTGTGGAAGAGATTTTTCTGAATTTTTGTGAATTCGGTGGAAAATACGGCACTGTGTCCGGATATTTAGTAAAATCTTCTGTTGGGTAGGAACCCATAAAGCAGACAGTAGTTAGTTTTGGAGATTTAAAACCGTTCAGACGGTGAGTTGTGGTAGGTTACCCGCAATTGGCAACGAGGAGATTGATTTACCCGTCTACCAGCTAGGGTGTCACTAGTTAATGAAAGAAACAACCCTATCTTAATAGGGTCCTAGATACAGGCTTGAATTTGACGCCGGCCTAAGTGTTGGAGCAGACAAGAACGACGAGGAACTGTATCTAGAATTTCAGATAAGCTAACTAGATTTAAGTCGCGGTTATAGTTTTAGTTAAAATTATTCTTCTTGTTTTTTTTTTGTATTGCGTGTGATCACACATATATTGATAAATTTAACTTTAAAATTATTCATTAATTTTTTTTTGTTTTTATATAAATATCAATTGCGTTGTCAAGCACGAGGCTTGACAGTCTGTAATTCTTAAATTTGTTTATTAAAGAAGGGTCTAGTTGATATTTTGGTTTTATTTAGCTCACTTATCGTTGTTTTCTGTAATTGTGTAGTTCAGTTGGAACTGATAAATATTCAAAATTTATTTAATTATCTCCAGTGGGTAAAGTAGTGCCTGGAACAACAGGGGTTTCCGATTTTGACCGTCTAAATCGGTGGCGCGACTCACTAATATTTGTTTACTTACCTCTACGGCTGAGCTGGGCACTAATTTGCCAGTACAGAGACCACTACCGAACTCAGCTGGAGTTGTATTTCCTTTAATTAATTTATTTGGTTTTCAAAATTCGATTTTGTTTTAAATTCATTAAAATACGTGGCAATATAGTAGGCAGAATCGTGTTAGGTATTTTGAATCAGGTTTTGTTTCCGGTACGCGGTACATTAGAATGACGTCACGTCCGTTAGATTTACTGAGTTAGCCATAGTGCCGCTAAAGAAGTTTTACTTCAAAAAACATTATTGCTTTTTTTGGAGCCTATTTGCTTTTGCATTCCAATTAATGGTGACTAGGTTTTGCGATGATATGAAGACGACCCTCCACTACTAACGTCGCGTCGCCAGTTTTGCTAAAGAAAAGACGTTTTGGCTCTAAAAAGCAGTTAAAGCTGTTCGAAACCAGTTGAAGTGGTTCAAGAGGTGGTTAACAGCGGTTCAAAAGTGCTAATGCGGTTCAAATGCTGTTAAATCTAGTACAACAGCAGTTAAAAGCGGTTCATAGACCATCTCCACTTCAACCACTTTCGAACCGCTTTTAACTGCTTTTGAACTCGTTTTAACATCTTTTGAACCGCCTTAGCAGCTTTTGAACTAGGTTTGAACCATTTTAGCCACTTTTTTGAACCGCTTTAACTGCTTTTTTGAGCCGAATCGTTACTTCCTTAGCAAAACTAGCGAAGGTGGTAGTGATGGAGAGTCTCCATATCGTCGTAATACCTACTATGGTATATCCAAGTCTCATCTACAATAATTAATGCATGCCTAAACTTCTCCAAGAGAGCTTTAGAAATATTATTCAAATAGTTCGAATGTCAAACTGTTTAGATATATTCCAGCAAAATTCTGGTTACAATTTTGTTGAATAAATGTTGTTAAAGACTCCATAAGTGTTTAAATATAAATAAATGACATAAATAAATATTTAAATGTGTTAATTAAATGGTCCCAATTCAGTCCAAACACCGAATCCCTCAATACACAAATAACTACACATATGAAATTTTCCATGTTAAATATACACCAAATATGTTACATATAAGTTTAGATCAAATACAGAAAAATAAATATCAACTGGATTTAAAACGTGATATAAACTTATTTGTACAATTCAAAACAAGCACGAAATCACAATGAAATAAAATAAAAGAATAACAAAAAATCCTGTTGAAATCCGTTAAAGTTGCTTTTTCATTTATTTCGTGTTAGATACAGTCACCGAACACAGAATTAACGTGAAACAAAAATTGAACCAGTGGGTTTAATTAAGTTGCCAGTTTGTTTCACAACTTTTGGCTTTTTATGTTTTACTCTTAAACAAAAGGAAACTAACAAACATTTGTTTCTAATAGACAAATAGTTGAATATCAATCTGCTGTTCACTCATAGATGGCTGCACAAATAAATCTAAACCATGACAAAAGCATTTTTTTTTTAATTATTTACACATCTCTCAACAATGTTTAGTAGGTATAAAGCCACGTTACATACAAAAACACAGATTTTTACTGAATCAAAAATGTCGAAACGTAGCATTTGCTAAAAATTTTACTTCATCACATTCTTGCAAAGCAAAACGCAACTGATAATCATATAGAAGTTTTTAAAGAACATGATGCTTTATAAGAAACACAGTGCCATGAATGGTTTAGATACTACTTCAAAATTGGTGATTTTTATCTCAATAACAAAGAAATTGGAAGACTCGAAAAAACATTCGAAGACGCTAAATTGCAAGCAATTTTGGATAAAGATATAATTTTAATTGAACAAAATATGGCAGAAAGCGGACAATTTTTATACGTTAACAAGCCATAAGAAATATTTAAAAAGTCAGGAAAACGGGTAACCTATGAATGTACCAAATGTACCAATGTTTAAAAACATTCATGAAGGTGAACAAGTTTTGTCGTTCTCCGTAAAAATCGATCCTCTTAAGTGGTAAAAGTGCAATTATTATTGTGAAATTTATATCAATATCTGCAGAAATTGAAGTCCAACTGAGTGAGTACATAGTCATCCAAATTAGCAATACTAGAATTTAGAAATTCCGAATAAATGCACAAATCGATTAAGCGATATATTCTTGATAAACCAAAACTGTTTTTTTGCTGCAAAAAGTCGATGCTGATAGCATAAAAATACGAGAATAGTCCGGGTGCTGACAGTGAAATATGAGCCAGATTACAAACCAAGAATTACTAACTAAATTGGAAGGACTCATAAATAAAACTTCATCGGAAATAAAAGCAGAAATAAAATCAGTTACTGATACTTTGAATAAGAGACTGGATAAACTTGAAGAAAAATATCAGAAGATTGAGCAAAGAATTACTTCTTTAGAACGAGCAAAGAGAAGGAATAACATCGTCATTTTTGGAATTCAATCCGATCGAGATAATATCTTAAAAAATACCCTTGCACAACTCAACAATATTTTTGAATCTAATCTCGTGGCTAGAGACATAAACAATATTTATACCATAGGAAAGAAAAATACCGTCATAGTTGAATTCATCTCATATCTTCAAAAAAAAGAAATTTTTCAACACTTACATAAATTAAAAGGAACCGGCGTCTCCGTTACAAATGATCTATGCCCAGAAGATCAGCAAACGAATAAAATCCTTGTAAAACATTTGAAAGAAGCTAGAGCCCAGAACCAAAAAGCACGGATAAAAAATTTCAAGTTGTATGTGAACGAGGTACCCTACACAATCGAGGAATTGGAGAACCCAACTGAAGTCTTTTACGACCCAGAACTCGAACACAGTAACCCTCCAAAAAACAATAGTGCTCCAGCCACTCCAACAATCAGACGTATTCATTCTGAAGAACCAGAAGAGGAAATCGAAGCAAGAGTGAAACTGGGAACAGACTCACGAACAGACATTCCGAAAAACAATTTCTTTCCAAAAACGACGCCCAACACAAAAACAATAATCGAGAACACCACCAAGCCTGTGAATCCCTCTGTGAAGATCAAGGAGACTAGAGAAATCAGAACATTAAGAAACAAAAAATCAACTGCATGATTCGACAAATCTTATTTCTTTTTCTAATTTATTTATTTTTAGTTCAATTTTTGATGCTTTAAACATTTTAATCGCCAGTTCAGTAGCATAAATGAAATTCTAACATACTAGACCTTTTGATGTTTTTTTTTCTTTTTTTTAATGTCTTATAACTTTTTATATATATAATGGATCCGTATATAAGGGATTTCAGAATTGACCCTGTCGAAACATATAGCATAGATACCACTGAAGAATGCAGTCAAATCCTTGATATCAATAAAAACTCCAATAATTTTAAAATACTGCAAATGAATATTCGTAGCATTTATAAAAACTTAGACGAATTTTTAGTGATGTTGCAAAAATTTGATACCGATATTGACTGTATAATTTTAAGTGAAACTAGAGAAGTAATCGATGAAAGCATTTTTCACATAAATGGTTATAATATGATATATAACAAAAGCCGTTATAATCAGAATGATGGGGTAGTTGCATATATCAAATCGCGTTTTAACTTTAGTTATGAGACAATACAAATTTCAAATGAGCAGAAGGTACTTCAAATCAAACTTGATCTAGACATAAAAAATACACTTCTCATCACAACCTTATACATATCTCCGAACTCCAATCTTCAAGGGTTCAATACAAATCTTTTTAACTTTTTTGAGAATCATGTCACTAACACCGACATGTCTCTGTTTTTGGGAGATATCAATATTGATTTATGTAATCCGGATGACAGGGACACAACTGAATACCTGAACACATTGAATGAATTTGGGTATTTATCCACAATAAATGCACCTACTAGAGTACAAGGCAGTAGCAAAACCTGTCTAGACCATATTTTCATTAAATCCAAAGATCCTAATTTAAACGAAAATATACGACAATTACAGACCACTACACTACTCTACTCCAGGTTATAATTTCAGGAAAAGCTAAGATAAAAGAAAACAATAGCAAATTAATAAAATGTTTAAATAACATCAAAATACACAAACGGTTTAGCAATATTTCCTGGATCGACGTCTACACTGCACCAAGTCCAGACTCTGCAACAGAAAAACTTATCAATATAACCACTAATACTTTAGAAGCTTGCACAGATAGACGTCAGACAAGTAGAAAAAACAACAAAATAGCTCCCTGGGTTACGAATGGATTACTGAATTCAATTAATAAAAAAAAATAAGATGTTTCGTCTTATGCAAAAAAATCCACAGAATGATGACCTGAAAAAAGAATACAAAAACTATCGAAATAAGTTAACTTCACTAATCCACAAAACCAAATCGAAATTTTATAACAAATTAATAGAAAAAAATCAGAACAATTCAAAAACCCTCTGGGATGTTATTCAACAAATATCAAGGACAAACAAAAACATTATAGATAAAATTAAACATCCTACAAAAAACAAGATCTTGACTGACAAAACAGAAATTGCTGATGCGTTCAATACAACTTATGTTGAAACGGGTAGAACTCTTGCTGGTCAGATAAAAAACAATAAGAACTACAAAATAAAAAGATCGCCTATTTTGAATTCATTTGCGTTCGAACCAATCAATATTATGGAAACGAAAACCATAATCTTTGAACTAAAAAACAACAAGGCAGTAGGTTATGACGACCTAAAGGCGGAAACAATAAAACTAATATCTGTGTATATTCTAGAACCCTTGACATATATACTAAATAGATGTGTGGAAGAAGGTGTTTACCCTAATATATTCAAAAAATCAATTATCACACCACTGCTGAAAAAAGGGGACCCATCCGTCCTCACAAACTATCGTCCGATCTCTCTAGTTACCCATCTATCGAAAGTATTCGAAAAAATCATTAAAAAAAGGGTCGTTACTTTTCTCAATAAATACAAACTTATTTCAGACTACCAATTCGGATTTAGAGAAAATATTTCAACTCAGGATGCCGTTCTATCATTAAATTCAAAAATTACCCAAGCTTTAAACGAGAGCAAACCGTCATTGTGTGTATTCATAGATTTATCCAAAGCCTTCGACACGGTCAGTCATCACCTTCTGCTTCAGTCGCTGGAAGACATTGGAATGCGAGGTAACGTGTTGAAGCTATTCAAAAGCTATTAAGAAGGAAGATTCCAGGCGGTAAGAATAGATGATGTGCTGAGCAGTGAAAAAATGATAGATTGTGGAGTACCTCAAGGGTCCGTGCTGGGACCAACACTATTTAATATATATATCAACGGACTCTTCTCGTTGAGCAACAATGAAAATATAATTGGATTTGCAGATGATACGGCTGTTTTCTACAAAGCAGATGACTGGAACTCATTGAAAGCAAAGGTTGAAACAGAATTTTCTGAAATAAAACATTGGTTAGATAAAAAACTATTAACGATTAACATAGAAAAAAAGTGAGAGGTGTCAAAGGACACCCGGATGGAACGAAGTTCCTTTCGATTAATTAGTGAAGGAATTGTAATTTGTAAACACAACAGAGAGTTTGTATATACATAAGCATTTATTATCGTCTGTATAAAATCTCTACTTACCTAACTCTATCAACAATATCCGGAACTTGTGCAGAAACATTGTCAGGATACATTATTGTTTTTATTTTCTATTATTTTAACATTTATTATCTACAAAAAACCTGTATTAACAAAGTCGCGACACAACTACACTGTTCAAAGCAAAATAGAAAAAAAAGTAAAAAAATTGCAGTTTTTCTGCTCGCTATAATGTTTGCAATTGGGGACGAAACACATCACCATTTTTACTGCAACAGAATACTATTTAATAGTTAAAGAATACATAATTATTTACAAGATTACCATAATAAAATTTATAAACTTTGAAACAAAACATAACCTCAATTCCACTAAAATGCATATCAAATTTAAACACTTACACTAACTTTCAATGTTTATTCACTATCACAAATTGGATACAATAGGTCGTATGAAAAGTGTCCGGAAAACGTTAAGATTTTTGATTAGAAACCACTACAAGTAATAGAAAAATCTTTTATGGCATTTTCAATACAAATATGTTTTGTTTGTAGTTTTGTGTTTTGTTTAGAAATAGAAAGATTTGTAAGCTCCTCCCATAGCTGACGTCACACTTTTCTATGCATTGTATTATATCTATCTATGAGAGAGAGGGAGAGTTATTTATTTTTTGGTCTGTGAGAGAGAGAAACATGCGTTTGTCGGTGCATTGTGTCGGTGCATAGTGTCGTGACAAATTTTGGTATGAATTTTTTTAGGCTAGCTCCTAGCGTCAGCGTAACTGTTCGTAACGCGCGAAAGGGAACTTCGTTCCAAAAACACATTACTTACCATTTTGTTGTAACTTAGCTGGAATACCACCATTCGATCACTTAGTAGTCAGGAATGAAACACCTTTCCACATTTTCCCCGAAAAAAAAATTAAATATCTAGGAATAATGATTGATATGCATTTGAAATGGGATTTACATATAAAGTATACCGTCAACAAATTGAGAACTATTTTGTATAAATTCAGGAAACTAAAAGAAATCCTACCACTGCAGCATCTGCAAACATTATATTTTTCACTAGTAGAAAGTCATATCCGTTATGGAATAGCGGTGTGGGGGGGAACTCTGAATACACACATACATCCTATCGAAGTTATTCAGAGACGTTTCCTCAAATTGATGTTCTCCAAAAACAGTAGATATTCGTCTGATACTCTCTACACCGAAACACAAATCCTGGACATAAGACAGCTGTACTTTCTATGCACAAGTGCTAAATATCATGCAAGCAAGAACACAGCACTGCTACCCTCCCATCAATATAACACTCGCCAAAGAGATCATTACGTTACTCCCCTGATGGTTAGGGTCACTACTCAGAGATCATACTCCTACCTTGCTCCCAAACTCTACAATATTATTTCTGAAACAATAAAATCCATAAAAAACATTCACCATTTTAAAAAAGAGCTAAAAAGACACATACTTTATAATAAGAGAATCGAAATACAACGAATATTCCTTTAGATGTGTGTGTGTGTGTGTGTATGTGTATTTATGTATATGTGTGTGTGTATATACTTTATTTTACTTGCCATTTATTTTAATTTGTTTATGTATTTGTAATGTACTTCTATATATGTATTTGTTATAAATATCGAAACAAGTGAAAGATCACTTATCGATTATTACTTTGTTCACCCCTCTTTTCATTGTAAATCCATTTACTTTTGTAATTATAGTGAATAAAGTTCTATATATATATATATATATATATATATCTTCATCATTTTATATATATATATATATATATATATTCTATATATACCAAAAGACAAAAAAAGGACCGGATACAGGGGCACACTTCCCACTTCCCGCCGTGGAGTATGTTGCGCTTCATGCTATCAAGGTCTGCACCGCAACCAGTGAAGCCTGCTTCTTACCTTTTACCGATGTGATGGAGATATTCTCCGAAGCACCTATATCCGCTAAGCCACTGGGTGACATGGTAATCCGTTACCCTATGTAGACAACTCAGCCATAACTTCAGCTTACGTATGACTGACTTATCCATCCTGCCACCTCTATATTTTTTCATCTTTCCACTCACTTGTCAATTATCGTTTCCCTCTCCTGTTTTTTGTCTTCTTGGGTTGGTTTCCTGGCCAACCCGTGAAGTCTGTGTTTTTCCTCTATCATCAGGTCGATAGGGATCGTCCTACTAAGAGCACATGTTCCTTCCGCGGACACCGTCTCGTACCCACAAATAACCCTTATTAAAATCCTCCTCTGAGCACTCCGCAGCATTTTTTTATATTTTCTGAATTTGATGACTCTGCCCCATACGGGCGCTGTGTACAGGGTGGTAGAATGCACCACCCAGGACAGCAGCCTCCACTTGGAGCAGCCAGGTTTGGCAGCAACTGTTGTAGAGCTGCCGTATGTTTACCTGCCTTAGGTGCTCAGTGAAAGATTGTTTTTGATCCAGCTATACATCTAGATATTTGACGTGTGTTTGATTCTTGTTTTGCCTCAAAAAACGAGTAGTACTTTGCCAGAAAGTTTGGATAAGTCAAACCAAACAATAGCTATTATTTTAGTTATTAAATTATTTCATTTTGCTATTGAAATAAATGTTTATAAAACAGCAGTTTCTTACTCATACCCCTATTATAACGTAGTATATTATTATTAAATTTGTAAACATGAAAACTTACTTGAAATGCTTCGTTCCTTATTAAAGTAAGACTCGCAAAACGAATTGTTTCACGGCTTGAAAGAGCAGATTCTCAAATTACAACCGACACCACACATTCTCTATTATACATACTCTATACGGATGCATGTGTAATTGATACCATCCACATGCATATAATATACCTGCAGATAGTTTAGAGTATATAAAAGGTCTCGCTTTACAAATCCTCACTTTAGAGTTCGTAACACGAAACTTCATTTTGTCACAATGGGTAATTAGTAAATTTACAACCAAAACCAACATGCTTCAACTTCTCTTTCTCTTTCTCTTTGTTTTCTATTTTATAGATCTTACTTCGTTTAGTCTTATGAGAATAGTTTCAAATATCGAATTTTCTCTAATATTAACTATTTAATTATTTGTTATACTCGATTTGTTATTCAGTTCAAACATTTTTGTACCTAATTTTATAGCCAGATATCTTGAATATTCTTAAAATTTTATGCTTAAATTTTTATTAATTTGAGACAAATTAAAGGAAAAATTTATAATACGTCAACTTCTTACAAAAAGCTGAAAAATGTAAACAGACTTTTTGTACGACAGGATTATATGCGCCAAAGCATCTGGATTACCAAGAAAAGTTAAGGGATACCAAAAAAACTAACCACTTTAACGAAATTGGTCTTATTCTTTCGATGCCGTTTCCACTGCGAAAGTTGCAATTATCAGAGCTATTTTTATATTTAAGACCGCGACTCTAAATAGTTCGTTGTTGCTGAATCCGAATTAGTCTCTAACTCATGAATTTTGTCTTCTTCCTATGGATCTTTTTCCCTGTATAATAATCTTTAGTACTCTATATATGTCTCATATATTATAGTTTTCGTGTCTTAACTGTCAGAAGTACTCTCTCCACCCATGAAATGTTCATTAGGTACTTTCCTGTATGTCGACATCTCAAACGCCTCCTCTCATTAATCCTCTTTAGCGTAATTCCTCAATTTTATCATATTTATGTTTATACTATAGTACTCTTCCTTTGTTTTTGTGATCTTAGTGCGGCTCATACGTTGTGTTTCCCTGTTCCTTTTTAGTTTCTTTTCTGGTCCATGAGATCAAAGATTTCGCTTGTTATTAATTTCTTCTCTTCTGTCGATTTTTCTTTCTTTAGGATTTCCGTTAAAGGTTCCAATAAGGCTGTATTCTTCGATTTCTAGTTTTTTTTTAAGGTTTTTCCTTTTTCTTGTTCTTAACTTATCTTGTATGTCTTGTGATTTAAGTGCTCTATATTGATACGATTTTCTCTTTTCTTCGGTGTTGTTTTAAGTTTGATGAGCATCTGGGTTATCAAAGGATTGTGGTCTGAGAAGACGTTCTAACCGACTTTATATTGTTTCTATCTCTTTTATTTATTAAGACGTAATCTATTTGATTCCATATTGGTTTTTGGTTAGGATCCTGTGGGGATCTCTGTGTACAGCCGCCGCTTTGAAAGCTTATGGAAACTATTCGCTAATTTAAGAAATAAAATCCGAATTCATGTACTTTCAGAATACATACTTTCTTTCATATATTTTTTAAATATTGTTCCACTCCATATTTTAATACTGAAATTATTAATATTATACACACACTGCAACAGGTAAAGCCATCTAACACTCATTTAATGAAAAGGCAAACTATAGCCCAAAGCCAAACAGATCGCTAATCCAACCTCATTCCTCCACTCTTGTTAATTGCTCGCAGTAAACCTCTTGTTTATGGTTTGTGTTAATCAAGTGGCCGATCATAAATCAATATTCTGTTTTAAATCTGACATGATGTTTAACTTTCTGTATAGTATTAAATGACTACTGAAATGATTCAAAAGCAAATAAACAATAAAACAAATATGTGACTTTGAGCTAAAACGCGCGTTGTTAACTTACAGTCTTTTATAATGGACCAACGGACTCGTGATTTTATCACATTTCAGTTTGTTTTCGTATTTTTGCCAAATAAAAAAGTTTTCGTGGAAAATAAAAATTTATCGATAAAATTTTAAGGACTCGTGGTATTACCTTTGAAAAAACCTCGTATACTTTTTTCAAATACTATTTTTTAATGTGAATGCAACCTTATCCCTTACCAATAATTTTAGCAATACGTGGTTATTGATTTGTAAACGTAGAAAATGGTAGTTTGTATTTCTGGCTGAGCTTATCAAATTACTAAAAACTTTTCTCATTTTGTACAAACTTTTATCAGTGATGCACTTTTCTTATAAAATATTACTGTTCTGTGTTTCTATAACATCTCATTTTTATTCTGGGCACTTCCCAAAGGACTTTATAGTATAGTTTCATTTTGAATGTACAATTACACTTTTTTTTATCTCTATATTATTTATTCCCGCTTGGTGACTTTGCTGAGTTAATCTCAGTGATTAATTACTAACAGAACTATACACAGAAGTTAATCTCCGACTTGTGTAAAGACTGGATAACACGTGTGTGAGGATTTAGTTAAAAGATATATTATGTTTGCTAAAAAGGTAATGGGTGTTAATGGTTTTAGTATGTGAATAATATACTTATTTACAAAACGAGCATTGTATTGAATTTCTTAAGTTTAAAAGAATGCCGGTTCGGTTTTATTTGCTACACTTGAATTCGTCTGGTATTTTTTGCCCACTTTTAGTTTTTTTCACACTTTTCTTTTACGAGTAGACCCAATTTGTGTTTCAAACAGATTTACATATAAAAATGATAAACAGTTCGAATGTATTTGCACCGAAATGGACATTTCCAGACTTTGTTGTGATAAAAGAATTTTTTTATGAAATAAGATTAATGGAATTACTGGCAAAAGTTTCCAGACAACCGATTAATATACCAATCAAAAAATTAAAACGAAACCGGCTAACTATGTAATCTCCAAATATATCTGAAACAAAATTTGTAGGGATAAAGGCATTTATTGGATTATTGTCTTTAAATCTAACAACGAAAGCATGGATTCGAGCTAACAAGTCGATCAATCATTTGTAAGTTAATGATGAATTCTAGGAGGATTCCTTCAATTATAAACAGCTCTGGATAGCATATCCCTTGCATGTTCAATGGGGTTCATGTCGGGAGATATCGCAGGTCACTCCAAACGGTGAATAACTTCTGGTGTTCCTTCTGTCCAACAAAATCAGTTAATAAAAACAACAAAGCTAGCCGTAGCGTGTCTTGGCATCACAGGAGCCATGAGAGGCACTCCAACTGCAACCCTGGAAGTAGTGCTAAACCTCCCACCTCTCGACATCATTGTGAAAGGGGAGGCAAGGATGGCAGCCTACAGAATGGGTTGCAGCGGCAACTGGAAGTACAATGCCTCCAGTGGGCATACAAGGATTGTGAACACTGTACAGATGGACACCTTGGAAATGTTACCAGACAGAATGGTGAAGATCACAAATCTATAAAAGCCATACAATGTCAGTATTACTGACAGGGCTGCCTGGGAAAAAGGTGAACCTGATTACATGAAAAGGGGGATCACTTGGTATACGAATGGCTCGAAAAAGCCAACAGGCAGACCCAAGGCGCAGTTTTGCGTAAGCCTGGGTAAACTGGCTACTGTTTTCCAGGCTGAAGTTGTTGCCCTATCCGAGTGTGCAAGAGTGTGTTTGGAGCGTGCTCTGACAGGCCACACCATATACATACTCTAAGGCAGTATGGGACTGTCATCAGGCCATGAAAACCCTGGGAGAAAACAACAAGGTTATCCTTAGTTGGTTTCCGGGGCACAAAGGTATTGCTGGCAATGAGGGAGCTGACAAGTGGGCAAACAAAGGATCTGAAAGCCCGCTCATTGGTCCAGAGCCTACGTCTGGTATTGCTTACAACACAGCACGAAAAACTGTTCGCCAGTGGATGGGCATAGAATATCGAAAGAGCTGGGAAAGAACAGAAGGCAAAATACAGTCAAAGAGAATGCTGCAGACACCTACTGGTGCTATAGCGGCAGATGCCCTTGGGCTAAGGATAAAGCCCCTGCGGAAAGTGGTTGGCTTCATCAGCGGCCACTGGGTATTCCGCGGACATCTTCATAAGATAGGAATTCAAGTTGAAAACCTCTTATGTAGAAAATGCGGTGAGGAGGAGGAGACAGCCTTTCACGTGATATTCATGTGTCCAGCACTGTAATGTCTGCGTATGAGATCCCTTGGCCTACCGACCGGAGATCAAAGGGAGGAACGGGTAACCATAGTCAAAAGGATCTCATGGTTCATTAAGAACCTGGGATTTGACGGAAAATGAGGACCTGTGAATGAGGGTGCACAATAAGCTGTATACAAGCTGCGATGCAATCCCATGGTCGACCCCTAAGCCTGGCCCTCTGTTAAAAAAAAATTAGTAGCTGCAAAATGCCTTTATGTTTATATTTATGGTATTCTGATTATTTCTGCCCCTTAACAAAAACTTTATAGCTTTTTGTTAATTTAAAAAATATTGATCCCTGCGATACGCTATAGATTTAGAGCTTACTAAGAAGAGATGAGAAGCAAAATTCTGATCCCAGAGCAACCCTCTACGTGAAAAAGAACCACTTCTTGTTCCTTGCAATACAATAAACCTAATTTAGCTACCACGAAACAATAAAATGAGCTGTTTTTATACATATTTCTAATATAATTTTTCTATTGCAGATTAGAGACGTTGGTGATCCTCTTCTGTACCTTTCAAAATTTTGTGTCAAATGACGATAAGTTTTCCTTACCAGCTTCTTTCACCGACGGCGGAGATAGTCCAGAATCGGAAGGTAAGAATAAACTACTGTGAACTTGAAATAAATAATACATTATATCTATGAAAATAAAACATGACGTTACGTACAGACACTAAAACATTTTTTTACATATTTAATTAAATCCTTCATAAAAAAATGTTATGAAGGTATCTACAACTTAAAAATGATTGATTTTAATTATACCTAGCAAATTTATTCATAAGTTTACGATCTGTTTAATAGAAATAGGTTACTATTTGAATTGAATGATCTGATAATGTCTAGACTATATGTATTAGTTGATTTTATAGGTCAATTAAGTGGCGTCTAGGTTATAAATTATTTCTGTTTGTAAATATGCAAGGTTAGTTTAGTTATTTATGCGAATGCTGTAATCTTTTTTAATTAATATGTATGTTTTTTTATTACATAACATTTTTTTAAATGAATTTATTGTTTAGATAATTATCTGGGTATCACCTCCTTTTGAATTAAAGATTGCATTGGATAAGACATACTCTGAATTACATTCTGATCCATGTAACTCTTGCAATAGCAACTCTTTCAGCTTCCAGGCTATTTTTGAGACTGGTGATTGCCTTTGGATACGTTGCCCTAACTCATCCAATACATGTTCGATGAGATTCATACCTGAAGTACATGCTGGCAAATTAAACTGCCTAATTGCCAGTTTATCTAAATATTTGCTGACAATCATGGCTGCATTGTTCGCCTATATTGGCAATGAAAAACACAATATGATCTTCTAGTACTTCTGTTACATATCTGTGAGCTGTTAGAGAACCATTTTTCACGAAAACCAATTCTGTACCTACTTCTGATGTGGCACCTGTCTAAAGCATAGCAGACCCACCACTAAATCTACGTTTCTGGTCAATAAAAACCGGTGGTATCTTTGTCCATATTCGTCTTCGACGTTCCTCTGGTCCATTAAAGCAAAAACGCAATACATTTGTTTAGATTACTTTGCTTCAGCTATCCCCGTTCCATGCCAAGTTATTTCCAGTAAAATTTAATTTTTCTTTCTGGTGGCTCAATGTAGAGCTTTATCGCAGCGATGACTTCCTTATTTGATTTAAATTTCCTTTCATCGAGTAAATTTTCAAGTTTGAAAAAAAAGAAGTCGCTAAATATGAAGAATATAGTGGATTGAGCAGCAGTTCGTACTTCAATTGTTATGATAGAGCACTTTTTTTGCCAACGGCGGCTGTTTTTTCCAGTTCAGCGTTAAAATGGACCAATAAAGCGACATTGTAGAGTTCTGTGATTGTTTGGTCTTTTAAAGGTAGTCGAGGTAGTTGATCACACCTCGTGAATCCCAGAAAACTATAGCCATCACTTTTTCGGCTCATGAAATAGACTTCGCCTTCTTCGTAGTACGTTTACCGCTTTTTGACTGTTTTTTTGGTCTTTTGGAATTGTACTTAAACTGTATTAAACATTGCTCTTAACTGGTCTTACAGTTGCACTTCTTGTTCGAAGTGAGCAAATGTAGCCTTTATGGGACTGACAGCTTTATCATCTACAAAATTTTATGCAGGATATAACCCACGGGATCTTTTGATATGCCTACTGTCTCAGTTATGTAGCGCACCTTTAATTGGCAGTTTGTCAATAAAAGATGGTGGTTTATTGTCACGTGGTAGCCATTTTTGTTGCAACTGGGAGTGACTCATCAAAAAACGACTTGCGACCACATTAAAGAAGAGTCACATTAGACAGCATCTAAGCATTCTGCGCAATTTCCCTTCAAAACCATGTATCAGCCAATCCATATGGCTCTTTTTCCTTTTTTTTAATCCATGGACACATGTGGTCAAAACAAAACTATGACTCCGATTTGTCTAAAATTCTTACAGTAGAATAGAGTCCTCGAGAATGTGCTAAACGAAAATAAATTCCTCTTGCAATAATGGCACCATCGGGTGGTGGAGCTAAGCACTTATCGGACCGACCTCGTATTTTTTTTTATTTGCTTTCCGAATCTTTATTTACAATTTTCTTATTTACCTTACAAAATATACTTTTTTGTTGTACATTATCTACTAATTATATAACGTTGCATACTCGTATATATATATATGCAGTGTGTACCTACTTTATAATAATGCATTGCTGAATAATTAAATAAATCATATACTAACAAAAAAGTTAAAAAAAAAACTTTAATGACTTGCCCTTAAGATAAATTGCTTCATTTATTATACAATATCTGAGACACTGATGGACAACCCAACTGGTTTGTGCTCATACCATCAAGTGAACATCTGGCGTATATATATACGAGTAATAAATTAATTATGTTTGGAATATAATTGGGTCCTTAGGAATGGTTAAGATATTAATTTAAACATTTATGCACACAATGGTTTATTAAACGGGTCGGAATCCTTTTTTGCAATTCCGCTATTTGTTTTGTTTTTAATTTGCTCTATACGAGCGCACAACTCAATTAAATGTGGACTTGTTAATGAGGGGAATATATTTATTTTCAACCTTGTTTTATTTGCAAAACTCTACACATATGTGTACAGAGTCTGTTATTTTCCTTTTGTAATTATTTACCAAAAAGAAATAACAAATTTTACCTTACTTGTATATATATATATATATATATATATATATATATATATATATATATATATATATTGAGATGATATGAGTTACTATGCTATATTAAATAAGAATGTAGAATGAAAATCTTATGGCAAATAGAGAAAGGAAAATTTTCTTATTTCGGGTCAGAGCGCAAATGCAGTAACAGTAGGATCAATTATCATCATCTTCTTCATAATTCCTAAAAAAGAAAAAAGAAAATAGAATAAGAAAGAAAAAAAATACAAATTCATTTCAAAGATTTTTTTTTAAAGATTTAAAATGGTTTAATCTACATTATATAAAGTTTCAATAATTATGAAATTGATAAATGGGAAAAGTAAATATTTAAAAGCTTATAAAGTTGCCAATACGTTAGTAATTAAACATTAATTTTTAAATGAATTAAGGGTATAATTAAATAAGAAAATTAAATGATGAAAATATCACAAATAATTAAAATAAATATTAAAATTTTTACTTACTTTTAAAATATATAAATTTATCAACCATATTCTAATTTGTTAATAGTTCAAATTCCAAATGAAATAGTCTGAAAAAAAGAAAAATATTAGTTTATAGTGCTAGTAAATTTTATAAAAATAAAAAGAATAATCATTGTTTTAAATTATAATAATGAATCAAGAATTAGATTTTGTTTGTAATTTTATTTAAATAAGGAATTAGTAGGCGATTAGGTGGTAAGGATGTATAGATTTAAGTTTGTTGAATTTTTCAGTTGTTTTTTTGTTGATTTAATGAAATCTCTCTTGTTTTCCGGTTCTTAAAATGTAAGATGTAGTTGAAATTTTGAGTTTTTTTTGAAAATATCGATAAAAGAAAGTTTTAAATCAGTTTAAAGTATTAATATTATCACAAGGTAACCAGAGAAAGCAATTGGTAAGAGAAAATTACAATATTTTATGAAGAAATAGATCTTTAAATTGTGGGCTGAGCAGTATATGGGTATAACTGCATTTTAATTAAGTTAATGAAGATTAAACTAATATTTAATAAGAAAGAAAGTCATAATTACACTTACCAGTGGATGTAGTAGCAGTTTATCTTTTGATTGAAGAAGAATTTATTGTTCGATCTCTACAAAGTGTCCTGAAATCTTTGCTGTACCGGGGAAGAAAGTAGATTGTCCTGAGAAGTGAATTCTGAATCCTGGTTCTCCAGAAGAGGAGCGAAGTTTCATTCAAATGGTAACCACTTTTCACTCGTTACAATAAAGAGTTTTGCTGTGTTTGATTTTTATAATTTTGATAAACATTTGTATTTCACTGTTTTACGTGTTTAACTAAATTATTATTCACTATTTGATAAGTTTAATTTGAATTGTTTATTAACAAAAGTCAGAATATTTCATTTCATATATTTAATGCATATTTGGTTTTAACAACGGTTTCTTGAGGTTTGTCACATTTTGAATTAGTAAGGTTAGAAATTTATATACAATCGATGCCTAGAAAACATCATTGGTCTAGGATAGTGAGGTTTTACAGTCATTTTGTTGAAAATTTTTATATTAACTGATTTTGAATCTATTTTTTTTTTGAATATTTTGAACTCTGACCCTGATATAAGAGAATAGCCGGTAGCATATTTAAATAATAATATTGGAAAATAATTAAATTAAGTTAATTCTTACCTATTTAATATTTATATTTAAATTCAAATTTAATTCATGGTAAGGAATATTTTATAACATAGTAATTTATATAATCAAAAGAAAGTATTATTCATACACTCATATATGTTATAATATATATATATATATATATATATATATATATATATATATATATGTCGCTGAATTCCTCCTAATAGACCCGATCAATTTTGATAAAAATTTTTGTATTTTCCGCTGGTATTGTGAATTTTAACGTGGTTGCTTCAGTCTCAGCTACGAATCCAGGCAGTTCCAACCAGAACAGCAGTGACAGAGCAAAACATTAACATTCGTCAGCTAATTAACATCGTGTAACATACCAGAAGATACAGGCATATTTGGGCATGTTAAAGACATTGATCTAGAAGATCCAACATGAACAACTGTTGGTTTTCTGTTGGATCCTTTACAGAAGAGCAAAAAGTGTCAATTGGTGTCAAAAACATTGGAACGGTACAAAAAAAACAACTTTAATATGGTTAGTGGCGAAATGGAATATAAAAGCAAATGAGCTGTATGGGTCTGTCACGATAAGGAAAAACCAACAAAAGTGATTCGTTCTTTAAGTATGTCAGAAATAATAGCCATTCCAGTCGCAACAAGAAGCCATCGATGCCTTTAAAACAGCTATTCTACAGGTGTCAACTGAAGACTAGAATAACTGTTTTACCAATTGGTTTGAACGTATGCAAAAGTGTTTTGATCTTGGTGGAACATTATACTATCTTTTGGGTTACTTATTTTTCCTATTATTACTTTTTCTTATTTGTTTTTTCCCAATTTAAACCATGAACGAAAAGACTTAAAAAAAATAAAGTTATCTACTGTTTTCAATAATGTTTATTTTTGCAATACCTCATGTATTTTAATAAATATACGGGGAGCAATTTTTGGTGAATTTTAAAATATGAAAGAAAGTTCTTTGTTTTAAAATTAAAGAAAAAATATTTTTAATTAAGAAATAGTATACCTACATCTCTGGCTTACATCTCGTAATATTTTCATGTCGTCTGTTGTCTCTTCGTCTATCTTGAAACAAGTACCTCATTCCAGTGAAGATTTCAGATAATTTTGAGATGTTTTCAATCTAGGCCAGGTTTTTAGAGAACTTCCCTTATTTTGGTGCATGTCACTCGATCGAAAGCTTTCTTGTAGTCTATAAAGCGTGCGCACACATCGCCCTGCACCTCTGGATCGAAAAAAAGAGACTCTTTGTTGCAAACAGTGTTTTTAGGGCAAAATTGAGATTGAGATATCTTTTCTTTACAAAGTATAAATATTTGGCTGTGAATTATCTTCTAGAATCTCTTTAGTTTAGTACGAAACACATTTGATGGACCTTAAAGGCGTGTTTACATGATGCCAGTGACTGGCGCCAGTCTCACTGGCATGCCAGCGCTGGCATGGTACTGGCATCATGTAAACACTTTCTTGTGCCAGTCCAGCGCTGTCTGCCAGCGCTGTCTCGAAAGTTGGTCTATTTTTCATGCCAGTGGCCCTCGTCCGCGTCCCCTCCAACCCCGCGCCGGTGGTTGTAGACACGTGTAAACACAGCGTTCCAGTAACTGGCGTACATGTGAAGGCAAAACTGCACCAAGTAGGAACTGGCGTGCCAGTGAGACTGTCGCCAGCTACTGGATACGTATAAACGTACCAGTCCAGCGCTGTCCTAATCAAGCACTGGCATGCCAGTGAGACTGGCGCCAGTTACTGGCATCATGTAAACACGCCTTTATGTTTATCAAAATCACTATATCAATTGTAGCTACATATAAATATGATTCATCGTTAAACTTTTAATAAAAGTGTCTACACGTTTATCAGTAATTGCGATAAGGCATATTACAGTTTAAAAATAATATCATCCACGTCTAAATTCTTAGTTTCCAGGGTCTTATTACTTCAGTAAGCAAGGAAAAGATTCCATAATTTATTAAGGTACTTAAATATTGTCCCCTTTTTATATAACTTTTAACTTATTATCCGGTGACAAAGTGTCGGGTTGAAAAATTAACGTCGGCTTATAATGAAATAAGTCGAAAATCGTCCTTCTTATAGTTCATAAAAAAGATGGCAGCCGTTCACGAAAAACTTTTTGTGAAATGGTCTCTTGCGAAACATTTAGAAGAGATCCATCTTCAGCGCGTAATTGGTGTTTATCTAAAAGACTGCTGTCTCCGTCTTTCGCACGGGAAACTAATACAATTCATGAGGAGTGCGAAGGTCTCCAGAGGGCAATTTTCTAATCTCACCGCCGTATTCAAGCCTCTACTTATCTTTTAACCTCCAGTTCTGAATTACTTCTTAAATATGCTTTTTAGATCTCAATTGTATTAACACTTGGAGACTACTTCATTTGAATTACTTTTATATCTTTTATTAGATACTTTCAGTTTACTCCCCTATCTTGTGAAAGGGTATGTATTAATTTTGGGTCCCTCTAGAGACGGTTTAAGGAAAAATTTTATATATTAAAAACCTGTAAAAATATTCTTTCAAAATTTGTACCTCTTGTTCTTTATTGGAGTGCCAATTTTTATCTTATTCTTTTTTTAATAAAATGTCTTTTTTGTATTTTATTCAGATACTAGGTGTACCTGCGACGTCGTTCGCGTGGCGTGTTGATTGTTGTTTAAAAATTTCTTCACTCACCCCATTAAAGGGGTGGGAGGAGAATTTTTTATACACCAGATGTTATGTTGAAAGAAGACAAATACATCTGTGAAAACCGCATTCGAATCGGACCAGTAGTTTTCATGTGATACGCGCACAAACATATAGATAGACAGACAGACGTCCAAAAAAAATCTAACCACATTTTTGGGTTCTATATCGATGTACTCGTGACGTCCTTCGCGTGATGTATAGATTGTTGTATTAAAATTTCTCCCCCCCCACACCGTAAAAGAGTTGGGGAAGAAATTTTTATACACCAGATGTTAAGTTAAAAGAAGACAAACACATATGTGAAAACCGCATTCAAATCGAATCAGTAGTTTTCATGTGATGCGCGAACAAACATAAAGATAGACAGACAGACGTACAACAAAAAATCTAACCACATTTTTAAGTTCTATATCGATGTACCCGCGACGTCGTTCGCGTGACGTATAGATTGTTGTATAAAAATTTCTCCCCCCACACCGTAAAAGTGGTTTTCCCAACATTTCCCTTCACTGCTCTGCTCCTATTGATTGTAGCGTGATGTAAAGTATCCTATAACCAGCTCAGGAGTATAAAAAATAATTGTACCAAGTTTCGTTAAAATCCGTCGAGTAGTTTTTGTTTCTATAACGGTTATACAGACAGACAGACAGACAGACAGACAGACAAAAATTTTACTTATTTCATTTTTTGCATCAGTATCGATCTCTAATCACCCCCTGATAGTTATTTTGGAAATATATTTCATGTACAGAATTGACCTCTCTACAGATTTATTATAAGTATTGTCACGGGTTAAAATTTACCATAGTAACAGCTAAATTCTTACCTTATAATTCGTAATTATTGTAGGATTTATTGAGGCAAAACCGGTTGATTTAAGTTCGATTATAGTTAATCGCCAACTGTTGTTTATTATTTTCGGCCATAAATTATTTTTAGTTGTTGCTAATATTGGTTTTGTAAGTAATTTATTATTCTTGCGTTATTGTTTTGAAATCATTACCAAGTAGTTCATCTGATTCATTCTCTTCCTGTCGTTGATAACTTGGATATAGCGGTTCTGTAGCCAGAGTTCCGTCATATTTATAAATTTATTATTAAAATCGAAATTAAATGGGGAAATTAGGTAATGTTGGGATTTTTGTTGCCGTCTATATAAATAACAAGATTAGTCATATCAAATGACCTCTGTTTGTTCGTAAGTTGTTGGCTGAATAAGCTATGGTTATTGTCCCTATAGTAGTAGAGGCCATCTATTTCTTTCTGAAGTGTGTCAAATCGAGTGAAGGATCATATGCGGAGTAATTCTGTATTTTTCACCTAAGAGTTTTCGACGTGAACACGTGTTAACCAGAAGATTTTTGAGGGTTTAATTTGTATCCCTGTTCATCGGGGACAACTTAGGTTGGATTTACGAAATTAAGCTTCATTTGTTTCTATCGAATATTGCGGAAGAGATTTTTCTGAATTTTGGTGAATTCGGTGGAAAATACGGCACTGTGTCCGGATATTTAGTAAAATCTTCTGTTGGTGAGTACACGTTTCTTTATCCATGTAATTATTCGATTCTTATGGTCCTTTTGTTCCTTATGAAGCAGACAGTAGGGAAGACTGGTATTTTAAAACCACTTAGACAGCAATCGTGGTCGGAATTTGCCCCATTATTGCAGTTAGCGACGAGGAAATTGTTTTTACCCGACTACCAGCTAGGGTATCACGAGTTTAACGAAGTAGAATAACCCTATCTTAATAGGTGAGTTACGAAATTTTATTTTTATAAGATTAATAACGCCATATGGTCAATCTTGGTTAATATCTTTATTTTACATAAGTATTTTTTTGTGTCGTATGTAAGTTATTAATGTGAAACTAGACTCCTTTTTGCTTTTTTTTTTTTCTATTATTAATTAATTTTATGTTAATTTTGATTTAATTTATTGTTATAATTTTGTTGTGACTAGCAAGTCAAATTTAGGTTCGTTGAGTACATTTAAATCATTAGTTTTGCTCATTAAATGTAAATTCAGAGAAGTCAATTGCTAAATGTTGTATTATTCATTTAAATTCACTTTGTTCTTTCATTGTAGTATAAATTTAAGTTAATGTGTTCAAGTTGTATTAAAGTTATTAAGTCAAACTAATTCAAGGAGTCATTAAAATCTGTTTAAGCTATCGTTGATTTTATATTACGATTTTAGGGTCCTAGATACAGGCGTAAATCCTAGATACAGGGTTTAAGTCCTAGTTACTGGTTAAAAATTTGATGCTGACCTGATACTTAGCCGAGCTTGAGTTTTTTTTGAGATTGGTGTAAGCTATTGGTTCTGGGAACAGGCTTGAATTGGACGCCGGCCTAAGTGTTGGAGCAGACAAGAACGACGAGGAACTGTATCTAGCATTTAACAGATAAGCTAAATTAGATTAAGTCGTTAGTTAAAAATTATTTTTCTTATATTTTTTTTTCATATTGCGTGTGATCACACATATTTTGGGATAAAATTCTCTATTAATATAATTCATATATTCTTTTTTTTTTGTATTTATATAAATATCAATAGCGTTGTCAAGCACGAGGCTTGACAGTTTTGTTATTCTTTACTTTTATTAAAGAAGGGTCTAGTTGATATTTTGGTTTTATTTAGCTCACTTATCGTTGTTTTCTGTAATTGTGTAGTTCAGTTGGAACTGATAAATATTCAAAATTTATTTAATTATCTCCAGTGGGTAAAGTAGTGCCTGGAACAACAGAGGTTTCCGATTTTGACCGTCTAAATCGGTGGCGCGACTCACTAATATTTGTTTACTTACCGCTACGGCTGAGCTGGGCACTAATTTGCCAGTAGAGAGACCGCTACCGAACTCAGCTGGAGTTGTATTTCCTTTAATTAATTTATTTGTTTTCAAAATTCGATTTTGTTTTAAATTTCATTAAAATACGTGGCAGTATAGATAGATAATTTTATTTATATTCTTTAATTTGATTTGCTAAAATTTGCCTTGATTCTGACCCTGTTCAAAAGGGACAAAATTAAATTGTTATTTTAAAAAGTTGTTTTGAAAGTATCTTTTCCTTTTGTAAATAGAAGGACTTGGTTTAAAAAGTTTTTTCTATTCTCCAATTTAGGTAAAAATACAATATACAATATTGTACTCGTTTCAGAGATAGGATTGTCTTTTGCCTTTTTGTTTTTTGTTATCTAAGTCTGGGAATGAACAATAACGAAAAAATTTATATCCAAGACAGAGATTTTTCTTTTACTTAACCCTCTTTACTTTATTTTAAAATAATGAAAACAAAAATAAAACGAGATTATAAGACAGTCGTTTGTAATAAACGGTCTAAGTGATTTTTGTTTTATTAAAGAACTTTAATCCTCTATAAATTAGGAATTAATTTATTTGGATATAAAAGGATAGAACTTATTATAGACATTTATACAGCGTAATTAAAAAATGCCTTCATCAGTCCAATACCGTTGGAGTGGTCTTCTGAGATAACATTTTGGAGGCGTACTGCGTAATCCTTTCACAGAAATGCCTCTATGTTCTTATCTTACTTCCAGTTGTCTACGCTTTTAGCTCTATTGAACACTTTTTGTGCTAGCAATTTAAGTTTTCTGGCTTTCTTCTTCCACCATGGTACATCTCTGTTAATGGGATTATTTTTGATGGGACAAGGTACCTCGTAGCAATTTACTTTAGTACGATTTAGTCAATTTCAAGCATTGTCAACATCTGACTTCAGTTTGTAGACTTTGAGTCGTACGATTTCATGATACAAGGGATTCTTAAATATTTTGTAAGAATATGAGTTGAACACGAGTGGAAACAGATCACAATTCTGGTAAACTTTTCTTACTTTTGTCTATATCTTGACGGCAGATATCTTCAACGAGCCTGTTCGGATTTCAGCCGTCTGGCACCTGATTTCTTCGCCTCGACTAAATTCAATCTGATACTTCGTCGAAGAAGAAGTGAAGCCCCATGAAATATGATGTATGTAAATGATATTGGGATTTTAGATTTTGTACACATGAGATTGCCAGGAAAACTTGAGAAATGGAGAAAAGCTCTTGAGAGTGAGTAGGACAAAGACTGAGTATATGACAACTGACGAAACAAATGGACTTAAAATCAATCTGCATAACCAAGTACTGTCAGCAATCCAAAACTTCAAGTACTCAGGGTCTGTACTAGGAAGAGTGAAGGGTTAAAAAGTGAGATGGATCATAGAATTAAATTTGGATGGATGATTTGGAGAAGAATGAGTGGAGTTTTGTGTGACAGGAATGTAAATACAAAAATAAAAAGTAGACTATACAAGACCAGCGTTGGATGTGTGGATTAACGACGAGAGATAGAGTAAGAAATGAGAAAGTAAGAGGTACAGTGAAAATGGGACAGCTGAGCAAGAAAATCCAGAAAAATCGGTTAATATGGTTTGTTCATATAGAGAGAGGGCATAATAATTATGTGAGTAAAAGAGTAGATGAATGTAAGATTGGGTGTAAGAGGAGGACAAAAAATGAGATGAAAGGATAGAATAAAGGAGCACCTGAAAGGAAAAAAATGAAGAAGAGAGAATGGATTGAATAAAGACAGGTGGAAACAAAAGTTACGGATGACTAACTAGGTTTGAAATATGGTGAAGGGAAAAAAGAAAAAGATGACATCTTTGTTGAACTTTCATCGATAGTGTTATCGGAGCTTTAGAAATGTCATTACTGTAGGCACTACACATTTTTTTTTTGTTCTTTTGTTATTATATAAACTAAACTTACTAAATTTTGTTGACTATTACAATGAAGCTTTACCTTTCTATTAGAATAGTTAATTAGAGCATATTTACCGATCTCTCTATAGAGATTAGAATTAATAATTTGCAAATTAATTTTGTAGCTCTAATTAAGTTGGAGTTTCACGTAGTAGTAGCTTTTCCAAAGAAACGATTCCCTTCTATTTACGTAGTTTGTATGCGGCACGTTGCCCTTTAGTTCAATTCAAAGATGACTCGATCATTTCCAACCTGTATTTTGTCATGATGTTGGCGGTTTAGTTTAGTTTTCTAACAATAGTATTCGTCTTGAAATCATTTAAGGTTATTCGCCATGATATATATTTGGTTGTAATTAATACGAAAATAAAATGTTTTATGTCTAGTCAAATCAATTTATCCAAAGAGGGGTAAAATATTAATTAAACCCCGATGTTTAATTTCAGCTTCAGAGGTAGTTTGGAATGAGTCAGGCAAGTTCCTTTATTTCAGAATTAATTTGCAAATTTGGAATTGAATTTCGAATTAAAAAATAATATTCCGGAGGTTATTTTAATTTATTTAATAAGGTATTTGATCAACCAGAGTTTTACAGTTGTTTACAAAAAAATAAAAAATAAAAAAACCGCTATATTGACTTAAACTCAATATTTGTTAGAATTCTAGACAAGAAAACCATAAAAATACTTATTAAATTAAATTTTAATTAATTAAATTGTTAATTATCTCAAATATGCTTGGAATAAGGCCTCATTGAAACAGAAGTTTTTTAACGTCCGTGAAAAAAGCGTTGAAATCAAACAAATAATTTTTTATACGCCAGGGCTTTTAAAACCAGACGCTTTTCTTTTGAGCAATGTTCCATTTTAGGCGCTACACGTTGGGCTTCAGATAAAAAAGAACGTACGATAACAAACGCTAAAATTATCAAGCACCCAGTTTTATCAAATCTTCTTATAGACATTCAAAAATAAAGAATTTATCGAGAAATTTCCTCAAATCCTTTAAATACGATTTTTCATTCAAGGAATGTACCCAAAATGCCTTTTTTTCTGGTTCGTCTTCTAGCAGCATAAATCGCAATTTGCTGATTTAATTTGTTTAGGCATACACATTATTTGATCCGCCTTAACTCTATCATATAGCTCTACTTGCTTCACAAAGGCGAAATGATTTCAGAATAATTGTCAGTCTCTTGACAGGACATTGTAGGCTCAGAAAACACATGAGTCAGCTAAACTTGGCAGATGAAGACATTTGTCGATACTGCCAAGAGGAAGAGGAAACTGCATTTCATGTCCTATGCCAATGTGAAGGCCTTGCAAGGACGCGGTATCTAGTACTGGGAGAGGAGAAACCGGCTGCTCCAAGTTATGCGGAGTGGCCACTGTCAAGGCTATTAAGTCTCATTAAGAGGGCAGAGCTGGACAAGGTGCTCTAATCCTATTCCACAAATAATGGGTGTTCACAATAGATCTGCAAAGGTCGCAGTGATATTGGCTAACAACCAACCCCAAAAGTATCTATCTATCTATCTACTTGCTTTTTTCCTCTTAATAAAGTAATAGCCTCGCCCTTTATATAGATATGCACTGGTGGTAAGTTGAGCAGAACCTGTAGTGCGTCCGTTGGGCGGTCCCCATGGCACCTGTAACATTCAGAATGCTTCCTAGTTACCTGATCGCCTCGGACTGCTGCTTTCTACTTCACCATACCACCGAACAATAGGTTAACATTGGCCTAATGACCCGTGTGTACAACCAGAGGGTCATTTTGGGGTTTAGGCCCCAGTTCTTGCCACACAATTGTCTATCTATACCTACCAAGGGTTATATGTAGCTTTGCGAAATACGTTTTGGATGTAGTACTTCTATGATAGCCTCTGGTCAAACACCACACCCAGGTATTTGGCTTCGGTGTCCATTGGTACCAGTACGTTGTTCAGCGTTATTGGATTTAAGTCTAGCAACGCCCCTTAATTTGTAAATGGGAAACTGATGCTTTTTTTGGATTGACTGTTGGGCCTTCATCCTTGCACCACTTCTATACCATATTCATTGCGGTCTGTATCCGCTCTGAGACTGTGTCCAGAAACCTCCCCTGAAGGATTATGACCATATCAACTGAGAAACCTAGGCAGTAAAAGCCTTCGTTAAGGAGTTTCTTAAGAAGGTTATCCACAGGTGCTAACCACCACAGGGGTGACAGTACCCCTTCCTGTGACAGCCCCTTCCCACTCTTGCTTCAATGGACGCCTCATCTAACTTGGTCACTACGATCCTATGCGTTAGGTTGACGTACACCCATTCGCATAATAGAGTGGGGACTTTTCTCCTTAAAAGTCATTGATTTGGGTCCGATGTTGCTGAAGGCTCCTTCTATGTCAATGAACGCCGCTAGGGCTACATCTTTGTCTTCTATTGACTTTGATAATAGTATGTTCAAGTTATCCAGCGCTAAGTCTGTGGACTTTTCCCGTTGGTATGCATATTGACGAGTACTTAATGCGTTTTATGTTAAGATTATAACGTTACGAAACACACTGAAACACGTTGGGTCAGTTTCAAAACACAGCACTAATGCCCTTCTGGCGATTGTAATACAGCCTTTTTGACAATTTTATTACTTTACACGTCAACCTCGTTACAACGATACGCCACACGCCGAAATTTGTTTGGCCGTTTTGGAATTAACCGATTCAAAGACCCTGGTCAGATTAATCAATGGGTCACCACCTTAGTTTTGGAACGATGTTTTGCTTTGTGTGAAAATCGAAGAGAGACAAGTAAGAGATTGAAAGATTACATTTAAAATACCATAAAAAATTATTGTCAAATGACATCGGTGGAGCCGACAAAAAAAACAAAAAAATTTCTTTTGGATTTTCTTAATTTTCTCACCGGAAAATGAAGCTAGAGAGTTTTACAAGACGTAATTTAGTAGGTTTATTATTTCGAGCAAAATTTTATTGCGATCGAATCAATACTCTTTAAAAAAACAATATAAAACTCAATTTTCCCAGCTTTTTCCGACCCTATTAAGCCGGAAAAGCTAACTTTTTTCATTACTTACTACACTTTTTAATAGATAGCATTGCTGTTAAACTTTTGACCCAAAAAATATATGACTGTACTGGAGTATTTTCACCCAGATAGAGCATACATACCTACATACGTTCATTTTTAGATAAATCAGAATGGAACGGAGTTTGAGCCAACTCGGACAGATAAAAAAATATTCTCTTGTCTCGTCATGTCTTGCGGCAACACTACTAAGAAATTAATTTACCTTACAAGAGTTTCTCAAAAAATATCTTAAAATAATATTCAAAAAACAGTTGGAAAATAATAGCCAATTTATAGTCTCTACCGTTATTGAGAACCAATTTCCCGGAATGAATTTGAATAATAATAACCTGTCAAAAATAGGATTCTAGCAAGGAAGTTTCGCCATGTTGTACTTTATACTTGTTCCCACAGGACATTGTCGGGTATTAGTGAAACACAAACTTATTTTGTATGAACAATTTGCAATTCATTGGATATGGTCGCAAGCGGCGTAATCAAATCGGCTTATAACTAAGTAAGTTTGCGACTAATAATTTAGTTTCAGTTTTCCCTCTAGAGGAAACTTATTGATAAGTCGGTCGAGAAAGTTTCTCGCGTCACAATACTGGTGAAGGATGCTGCTTTTGTTTTCTGCAATTCAACGACTAAGTCATCAGCCACTGAAACGTGTTTGAAATGGATAATGTACCAGCTTTAAGTTTACCTGACTAGATTACAAACTTTAAACTTAGATGTATGAATATTTCAACATTATTAATTTCATCAGAGTCAGAGACAAATACTAGATACGAAATAATCGAAGTTATTAGATTAAGTTGCAAGATTCCAGACTTAGCTAATATTAACAATGGTTGTTATTACTCATGACACAGAAATCTTACTGCTGATATAAATTAAACAAGAATATACAGTACTGTGCAAAATTGTAAGGACATGCTGATCCCATAATAATTCTATCGGACTGAAGTCAGGGAATTGTGAAGGCCAATCCATGATTTTAAGCACACTTTTTTCTACCTTTGACTAAAGATAGTTAATGCACAAATGGGAAGTCTGCTTGGGATCATTGTCTTGTTAAAAGATAAATCCGTTACCCATCCAACCAATACACTTCGTTGGAATAATACTGTTTCTTCCGCATTATTTCTTCTATTTTTGACTAGTTTTCCTACACCATCGTAGCCAAAACACCTCCAGACTATTAAAGAACTTCTGGGAAATTTAACATTGGGGATTGTACCGCTCATCTTCATTTCGTCTGGATCCAAAAATCTGAAACTTTGATTCATCGTTCCATAACACATATTTTCACTGATCTACTAACCAATCTTTATATTTTCAAGCAGAGAATAAACTTTTTCATTCGTAAAATGTTTTTTTTAACTTCCCGCTAAAAAAAAATTAATTTTTTTTTTAAAATCGGGAAGTTATTGGTTTCACCCCGTTTTTCGAAAATCGAGTTTTCATCGGATCTCAACGTTTTGAGGTCTTAGGAACCTCCCCTGACTATTTTTACGAGGGTGTCTGTATGTCTGTATGTACGTGTGGATGTGTGTGTGTGTGTGTGTGTGTGTGTGTGGATGTATGTAAACCTCTTATAACTTTTGAACGGCTTGACCGATCGGAATAAAATAAAAAGCATTCCAAAGAGTTCCATCTAACTTAGATTACCTGTAAGTTTGAACCGATTCGAGCCGGTAGATTTCGAGAAATTTCAAAATAACCGAAAAAAACAATTGGTAAAAATGATGTTTTTTGGGCATATCTTTTTGGCTATTGCATCGATCAATTTCATAACCTAATCAGCTCTCAAGCTTAAAAAGCCACGTCGAATGCCGTTTTGCAAATTAAAATCGGTTGATTGGTTCGTGAGATATCGTTGTCGAAAAATTTCAAAAAAAGTGTTTTTTTTTCAATAACTTAGAGATTTTTTTGACTAACCGATTTTGCACTCCCGGTAACGTTTTTAGGTCTCAAAAAACTGCGTCGAATGCCATCTTGAACATCAAAATCGAATAAGGCGTTAAAATCTTAAGGCTTTTTAAACATTTCAAAAAAAGTCAAAAACGTCAAAATACGTCACGTTACGATAGCTTTGCGGTTAAAACTAGCGGGAAGTTGCAAGGATGGCCTTTAAGGTCAACCTCTTTTCGAATTTTTTTCACAAACAACGCTCGTGCATGAGCTTTTTGGTACGTGGTGCCGTCCTGTTGAAGTCGTTGGTGTTCAAATCATCAAATTCTGGCAAAAAGAAATTTTTATTCATCGACCTAGTGTGCTTACCTTTGACAGTGACCCTCATGGTTAAAGAAATATAGACTAATGACGCCACGAGCCCAGAATCCACACCAAACAGTAACATTTTCGAGATGCATTGGAGGCTCTTGGAAATAATGTGGATTCGGCAATTTTGCTTATTTAGGTTTCATTCTTTCAGAAATGGATTATCGATAATAATAAGGGCTAGGTCAGAGTCCATTCAGCAAACACGTTTGTTGTTTATGGTCGTTAACAAAATGGTGGAATTTGGGGCGATACCAATCCACATGAGATCCTAATTTTGATCAAAAAATCATCAGCATTGAGGCATATGTTTGAAAGAATGGTTGTAAAACGATACCAATCCACATGAAATCCAAATGCGTAGAGTGAATCACGAAAAGGTCACTATTTGTTGTTGATTTTGAGTTGGTGGCCTTATTGGTCCATATTTCTTAAAGAACAACATTGGCCAGGTCATCACTGTTAACGGCGAGCACTATAAATCAGTGATTACAAATTTATTTTGATCTGATTTTCATGATTTGGACACCAACATGTGGTTTCAACAGAACTTCATCACGTGCCATATTGGATATTTTGCACAATTTGAGGGCATGGTCATCATAGGTACGTGTAGGTGATATAATTGTCTATCAAAATCGTGCTATTTCACCCCGTTGGATTTCTTCTTATAGAGTTTATTTAAGTCCAAGGTGCATACAAATAACCCGCAAACCACAATGGTTCTCAAAGTCAACATAATTCATACCATTTGTCAAATTCGGACTGATGTATTCACCAAAGTCGTGGAAAATTAGAAATTTCGGATGCGCTTCACCTAGAGAACGATTTTATATTCACAGACATAATGGCATTGATGATATTTTATACACACATTTTGTTTTATTGTTTTCACCCAAACACTAAATACTGAAGATGTAGAAAGCGTTTTGTCTGTCTGTCCGTGTGTCTATAAACACATATCCTCCGTTATTACAAAGACTAGAGACACAAATGAGATGTCAGATTAAACTTCTTTGTCATTAAAAGTAAGAATTTTTTTATCATTTCTAAAGTTCTAAAGTTATAACCAAAAGAAGTGGTGTAAAATCGTTTGGGTGGATGATTAATGAAAGACCCTTTACCTATATTATTTACGTCTAATTTAACAGTTTTTCACTTCTAGACACGTTAGTTGCTTTTTTAACATAATATATAAAATGATTCTAATAATGAAAACCTGTAATTTGATACAGCATTTGTGTAAATTCTCAGCATCATTTATTTTAGATAATTTAAATGGGTCGTTAGTTGTCTTAATTGAAACTATTTGATAAATCATATAGATAATTAACCCCGAACCCGTATCTAAAAGAGGTACAAGGTGCTCCGGTAATCTATGATATTCATCAAGTAGTTTGTGCGGTTGTAAACCGGCAACGTTTCGTGGATTATTAGTGTAAAGTTAAGGAAAGTGTCTGTGCGCTTCCTCTAAGTGGATTACCAGCATTAGTTGTCCCTACTAAGCTATTTTTAATTGAATATCATCCGGATTCTTAATACTCCAACTCTTCTCAAAGCAAAATTCTAATTCTGTTTGAAAAGAAGAATTAATTGCAAGAAATTTGAATTAGTGGGTTTTATGTTACATTTTCTCGAACTTAGTGGTTCATTAATATAATTTATATAAGCTTCACTTTAATACATAATTTAAATTTGTTTAAAAACGGGGTTTCAAATATGGTTAATTATGCTTTGACGTTGTTTAAAACATACAAAACTTTAATATAATGCAACAAGTTTATTATTTTTTGTATACATATAACTAGTTTATACATGAATTGGTCAAAACTTAAAAATCGTTTTGTCTGTCTGTCTATCCATCCGTCTGTTTCTGGATCTGGAAATTTGGAGAGGGACGGAATATTTGCTTGGGAAGCAACTAGGAATTCTACTGTCTTCAGCACGATGGTGCTTCTGCCCATTTTTTAATTTTCGATAGAAAGCATTTAGACGGGATCTCTTAGTTTAAACCTCCTTGACTTTTTCCTTTGAAAACATTTAAAAAATTTCGCATACGCCACTTCTGCCAAGGTGCTGGGATGTCATCGAGTCCTAGCCAATGAAGGTATTTTGGAAAGAGTTCGAAAGTCCCTGCGGCGGAAATGTTACAAATGTTAATATCCAAATGAGTCAAAAAGTTCCACAGTTTATCTTTGGAACTGACTATCAAATTTTTTTTTTTTATGGTCAAGCACAAGCACTGCAGGAAAATTCCTTTAAGGCGCTCTGAGAGCGGTGCGTGTGCGAAGAAAGCGATTCACGTTGTTCTTGAATCGTTGAAGGTTATATTCGGTAGGAAATACGGCCTCAGAAAGGCCGTTCCACAAAGAGGATGTCCTCCAGAAGAAAGAGTTCTTAAACAATGATGTTCGAGGAGTATTAAGTTGAACCACATAGGGATGGGCGGAAGTGGTTTGTCGTGTATTTCTGCTATGAATAGCTCTAGGTGGAATCAAGCGGGCAATGTCAGTAGAACACTTGCCATGGAAATATTTGTAAAAGAGGGTCAAATCACCAACCTGTCTTCGATGTTCTAAGCTGTCGAGGTTCTTGGTTAGCTCGTGGTCACCGATCAGGCGAATGGCTCTCCTTTGGATGGAATCCAACAACCGAAGGGTATGCTTCGGTGCAGAACTCCAGACATGAGAGCAGTATTCCAGTGATGGTCGAATCTGGGCTTTGTAGAGTGTCAAAAGTTGTTGTGGTGTATACAGCTTTTTGGTACGGAAAAGTACACCGAGTTTATGAGAAGCTGTCCTGGCGATTGTTACCACGTGATTATGCCAAGACATATCTCCTCCCAGATTGACACCCAGTAAGTTAATAGAGGAAGCCAGTGGAATTGCGTGTCCTGCCATGACTATATCTGGTTCTGCAATGTTAATCTTCTTAGAGAAAGCTGCTGCCTGGGTTTTTTTAGCGTTAAATTCGACTTGGTTACTGTCACTTCAAGACAAAATTTCTTCCAGGTCTTTATTGAGTCGTGATACTTCATGCTGTCTGCGAAGATGTGCGTTAGCAGCCGATGTTCGAGAATTCAAAGTAAACGATGAGATAAGTGTGCTGTCGTCAGCAAAGCTATAAATTGGATTTTCTGTCTTCGCTAGAAGGTCGTTAATGTATAGTAAGAAGAGGGTTGGGGATAATATGGACCCTTGAGGAACACCAGCATTGATGGTAAAGGTGTCCGAGAGAAACCCGTCAATCGCCACTTGCAGAGAACGGTCCTGAAGAAAGCTAGAAAGCCATGAACAGAATCGACCAGGCATACCGTAGGATCGCAGTTTACTTAGGAGCCCCTCGTGCCAGACACGATCAAATGCTTTAGAAATGTCCAGTGCAATAGCCCGGGACTCCCCATGATGTTCGACTGCGCTGCTCCAAAGATGGGTGACATATGCTAGGAGGTCTCCTGTTGATCTGGACTTACCAAAGCCGTACTGATGGTCGCTGATAATATTAATGCTCAACTTTAGCTAAAAATCAATATTAATTTTTGGACTAAAAATTCAAGAATCACTTTAAACTATAATTTTCTCCTTCAATGATCAAGTACTTTTGAAATAAAGTGCCTTTGGTTATTAGCCACTGCAACAGGAGTTGACACCCTTTCTGGATCAAGAAACACTATAAGAAAAGAGTTTTTGTATGATTTTGAGGACTAAATATTATTTGAGTTATAAGGTTTTTTATTATTTAAAAAATGTTCTATAACAAGTTAAAGTTAGTGTTCAATTAGTTCAGTTATTACTTGGTGCCTTATTCCTTGATTTCAGAGAACAAAATCTCCATTAAGTTTTGAACCACGAGCCTGAGCTAGAGTGGGCAATATTTTTTGAGTAATTTTAATTATGTTGAATAATGTAGAATTTAAAATCTGCCATTAATAGTTAATGTCTCATACGATATAAAAATATACACCAGAAATGTTTAAAAAAGCACACACTACATATTTATAAACCAAGCAGAAGTTTTTATTATTTACCGAATGTTTATTAAACAGATACATTCAAAAGTTTTTACTTGAGTTGAAGCCAAATAGAAAACTGAGGTACCTAACTTGTTTTCAGAGAAACCTTTTTATTATAAAATTCGCTCTTGTTATTCTATATAACGAAAATAATGAAATCCAAATAAAGTCACCAGCTGGGTACAGTTCCGGCGTTTCAATAAAAACAAAATAGTCTGAAATATGTATATAGGTCTTCTTTATTTGTGAATAAGAATCTTTCCTTTCTCTTTGTGGGGTATCATTTTCCTCGTTATTATCTCATTTTTAAGAAAACTTTAGAGAAAAATCAAAACTGCTGCTATTACTTCTTATTGAAATGTAACAAACAACTTTAAATTTACTTTCTGTTATCTCTATTTATCATTTAAGTAATTTTCCATATAGTAAACACATATGGAGATATGGAGGCAAGGTGGGCTTCTTTCAAGGATATACTTTTTGAGGCTAGAACTAAATTTGTACCCAGTAGGATCAGAAAATCATATCATGATCCAGTTTTCTATACACGGGAAGTCAAGATACTTAAAAAAAAATGTAGGTCTCTGTATTTAAAGCGAAAAACTGGCCGGTTTAATTTGCACAGGTATCGACTCGCACGTAATAGATTTAATATTGCTAAAAGAAATGCTCACAAGAATTTTCTTGATGATTTGATTGATACAGGAGGAGTTGACAGGTGTTACCAGTGGAAAAATTTTTATAAATATCTTGACTCAGTGCGTGGCTCTGCTAGAGGTGTTCCTAGCCTAAAAGCTGGTGACAGCCTAGCAGTAACGGACGTTGATAAGGCGGATCTTTTAAATATCACATATGGTAAAATATTTTCTGCCAAGTCGTGTGATGTTATGGATTTCCAGAATCGGGCTGCGAATGGGCCAGCGGCGGCAACACAATTTATTTTTGAGACCAGGGATATTAGTTTCTTTTTAAAGCGCATGAAGCGAAGTCATACTCCTGGACCTGATGGGATTTCCAGTAGTCTTTTGTATCTATGTAGATTTGGGGTGGTCCCTTACCTGAACGTACTGTTTAATATGTCAATAAACAACAATGCACTCCCGAAGGACTGGAAAAAGGCAATAGTTGTGCCAGTTCTGACCCAAAAAACTACAGACCGGTGAGTCTTACATGTGTTGTTTGCAAGTTGCTTGAGCAGTTAATCAGTAAATATATGCGCGCTGTCCTGGAGCGGAGAGGGTTTTTCTTTGAGTATCAGCATGGCTTTCGTGAAGGCCATTCTTGCGAATCAGCCCTTGCTTCATTGGTCAATGATGTCGTTGGCATAGTTGATGGAACGGGACAGGTCGATGCAGTGCTACTTGATTTTCAAAAAGCATTTGATGTGGTTCCACATAAAATTTTAATCGAAAAGCTTTGCGCCCTCAACGTGGATCCCCGGGTTAACGATTGGACGATTAACTTTCTTTTGGATAGATATCAGAGTGTGCGTGTTGGGACCAGACTGTCTAAAGAAATTCCCGTTACTTCTGGAGTACCTCAAGGTACGGTTATAGGCCCATTGGCCTTTCTTGTATTTGTTAATGACCTGGTTGCAGGCATTAAATCGACAGTTCGGCTTTTTGCCGACGATTGTATTGTTTACAGATCTATCTCTTCACTGGAGGACTGTATAACACTACAGAAAGATTTAGGTAGCATTGAAGAATGGGTAGCTTCAAATAAAATGACTTTAAATGCGGACAAGAGTCAGTTGATAACGTTTGGCAAAAAGAAGTTTGATGTGGAGTATGTCATAAGTAAAACAAACTTGAAACCAGTTACCGTTGTAAAATATTTAGGGGTTTATTTGTCATCAAATATGAACTGGAGTTACCACATCAACAAAACTGTAGCACATGGTTTTCAAACGTTGAATTTGGTTATGAGAAACCTTAAAAAAGCAAGACCGCAAGCTAGAGTTAGGGCCTACTTAACGTTAGTCCGACCTCTACTAGAATATTGCTGCGCTGTTTGGCACCCTTATCAGGAGGGACTCGCCCAGGAACTTGAGAGGGTGCAAAGAAGAGCTGCTAGGTGGGTTTTCCTGCGTTTTGATAGAGAATTTAACCCGACTGAAGCACTGAGGGATTTAAATTGGACCTCTCTTTCGTCGAGAAGGGAATACTTCATTAAAGTAGCTATGTACAAGGTATACAATGGCCTACAGTCTTATCTGGGTTTAAGGGATACTTTAAACCAGCCTAACTATATCTCTAGAAACGATCATCCGTTTAAGATTCAGGTACCCTTCTCCAGAACTAATGTGGGTCTTCATTCACTAATTGGGGTCGGTGTCAGAATCTGGAATGCTCTTCCAGAAAATTTACTCGTGAACGGCATGCCCTCCTTAAGCCGTTTCAAAAATCTTATTAAGTGACAAACATGTAATAATGTCTAAAAAAATTTTTTTTTTATAATTTTTTAAACTACATATCATGTAATTTTTGTGTGTATGTGTAGAAGTGATTTATGTAAAAATTGTAGTCCACAAGTCTTTTTGGACTGCCGTTCTGTAATATATTAAATAAAAAAAAAATAAAAAATATTCTAGAAAATATTATATTCTTTTATAGAGTTTAATTGTGTCAGGTTTAACACTTCGAAACCTTTTCTAATTGATACCTAAAAAAGGGTAGTTTTTAAAATGCGTTTGAAATGAATCTTATTCACTTTTTATAAATATTTATACTGTATAACCTAACTAAAGAAGTTTAACTTCAAATCATGGAGAAAATAATATATTTTTACCTCTTTTTTTTGCATTCTTTTTTGTATTTATTTTATCTTGTTTAAAAGTTTCCTCATCAACTCCTAAAAGTCCACTGATTAAAAACTAACTTCCAGTTAGAAAAAGTAGCCCATATACTATAATTTTCAAAGTAAACATAAATATTGACTGAATAATAGATGAAGACTGCACCTTCTTGCTTAACGTTGTTTGAAAGGTATTTTATGGCACATTAATAATGATCAGTTTCTATGAAAACTCACCCACAATAACAGAAGCTATATCTAGGAAAGTGTAGAGAAAATTAACTCAAGACTTTATTATTTCTTTACATAAATAAAACTCCTTTTACCGCATACTGGATAATGGTAGAAATGTTTTGCGATTATGGGAATACCAAATTAATCATTGTTACGGATTTTTATTCATTGCTTTTAAATTTTTAGAGAAATAACAAAGAACTTGTTTTTTTAATTTCTTGTTAAAAAAGTCTATGTAAAAAGTAAGAAAGTAGTGAATTCATAAACACGAGTTTTGGAAAACAGTTAAATTTTTCCCGTTAAGGCTATCCAATCTAGAGCAAACTCAATAGGACACTTCTTTATGACATGAGAATTCTATATACCAAATTTTATGACCCTGCGATCTTTCTGTCAATACTGAAACACTTATGGGGGCTTTTTACACAATTTATTTACAAAATTGTTAAGATACACTGAACTCTGCTGGATAACGTCTAACTACTTGACAATACAATGAACTCTTCTGAACACTTGACTCGAACTGACGTTAACTGCCCGTGCATCCCCTTATATACAACATTATTTAATCTAGTTATTGTGTTTAGAAGTTTCTAGAATTTTCTAGAAACATTATTTAAAATGGTCAGTTGATTTTTTTTACAAACTTCTAAAAATCAACTGTCAACAATAATCTTTCAAATTAAGGTCCCTTCCTTTACGGTTATCCCGTTACAATACTTATAGCGCACACAACAGCAAGGAATATTTACATTATAAATACGATTTTTTTTTAAACCAATGAAATTTTACCATTAGGGTTATCGGACCTAAACGAAAATCAATAGGTGTCTTCCCCATGATATAATAATTCTATATATCAAATTTTATGATCCTGTGACCTTTTGTTCAAAAGTTATAGCGCACTCGGCCGGAGGGCCATACAGCCGATTTTATAAAGTACCTTGATGGTACTTAATAAAAGCTAGATCTAACAGTTACTTCTAAGATTTGTTTAATTACAACAAAGAAATTATTTTAAAATTTATTAAGAATAAAAGGATCTGTCTTGGAGAAGAGCCCTACCGATTTTTGCTCAAATCAGTAAAATTTTAATTTTTCGAACCACGTGTATCTTTTATTGCTTTTGTGTGCGTTATAACTCTTGAACTAAAGGTCATAAAGTAATAGAATTTGGTATATAGAATACTCATGGCATGGGAAAGAAGCCTATTAATTTTGGTACAGATCGGATAACAATAACGGTAAAATTTTAACTCCTCTATATAATGCATAGTTCTCTTCGTTTGTGTATACGCTAACTTTTAAAACAAAAAACATAGTGTTATGAAATTTGACATAAAAAATCCTTCTTTCATTTAGACGAACCCTATTAATTTTCGTCCAGACATTAACGGTAAAATTTTAACTGTTTTATAGAACTCGTGGATATAATGCATATGTACAAATTCGATGGTGCTTTCTTACTTCTTACATCAACTTTGTTTTATTCTTTATCTTTAGAGTTGTTATTTACAACACAATACGATCTTTGTATAAACATTTGTGTTTATATACGAAAAATCTTTAAGCCGTCTCTGGCATGTTAAGAGCCACAGGTGAAGCGTATCATTGAAGCCACTTCAATATTCATTTGAAAATAGCCACGCGTAAAATTAGTTTTTCCGGCAACTTATGATATCAAAGGTGATTTCCATTGTTACAATGCGTAATTAGTTATAAGTTGAAATATGAAACTCAAAAGCCATAACCGAAATTAACTTTAGTAATGCGTCATAAAGTTAACTGTGTTATTTTATACAAATTTGAACAATCAAAGACAAAAAAAATTATATGTTTGCTTGTATGTATGTATGTATGTATTGCAATGGATGTACACAGCAATAGTGAGACCTATCATCACATATGGGGCAGTAGCTTGGGGCACGAGAGCTAATCTGATCACTACGAGGACAAACCTCTCAAAGATTCAGAGACTAGCCTGTGCATGTATCACTGGAGCAATGAGAACATGTCCCACTGCTGCAATGGAAGTAATACTAAATCTTTCGCCACTGCATATTCAAGTAGAAAATGCTAGGAAGAAAACAATGTATAGAATGATCAAAGAAGGAATAATCAAGGAAAAACCTCGATCACTTCAACTTGATCAAACTTGGGAAATGCCCCAAGATGACATGCCAAAGAAATTTAACTTTGTAAGGAAATTTACCACTAAACTGAGAAGCAAATCTGAATGGGACGAAAACACCATATTGGGGCTAAGCCAAAACGCCATAAAATGGTATACGGACGGCTCCAAGACAGATAAAGGAACAGGAGCAGGGGTGTTTGGACCTAGAACCAAATACTCAGAAAGCTTGGGTACGTACCCAAGCATCTTTCAAGCGGAAATTCGTGCCATCGAAAGATGTATAGAATTTAACATTGAAAGGAACTATCGTAGACAGAAGATTGTAATCATGTCAGATAGTCAAGCAGCCATCAAAGCTCTGAACTTAGATACAATCAATTCAAAGATGGTTTGGGAATGCCTAGGCAAATTAAATGAACTAGGACAGAATAACACTGTTACCCTCCTATGGGTTCCAGGACACGTAGGAATAGAAGGAAATGAAACAGCAGACAAGCTGGCAAAAAAAGGAGCTGAAACCCCATACCTGGGACCAGAACCATCATGTGGGATCAGCAGTAGTACAATCCTAGAAAAACTAAAGAAAAAAATGGATAGCGAAAAATCCAAGTACTGGAATGATCTAGAAGGACTAAGACAATCGAAGACGCTCCTGGGAAACTATAACCAGAAGAGATCTCACAGCTGTCTTAACCTAAGTAAGAAAAACCTCCGAATTATAACAGGAATACTAACCGGTCACTGTCGATTAAGAGGACATATGAAGAAACTAGGATTAGTAGATGAAGCAAACTGCAGATTCTGTGAGGTAGAGGACGAAACCTCAATACATATACTTTCAGAATGCATGGCATTAAGTAATCCTAGGGTCAAATACCTAGGGTCATACGAAATAGAAAGGGAAGAACTACCTAATTTAAAACCCAATGATATCCTAAACTTTTTAAGGAAGATAGGACTAGAAGAGCTGCTATAAGTCTGAGGAACCATCAGAAATATAGCAAGAAGAGGGGGACACAATAGATCTTATAGGTCGCAGTGTATCTGTCACCCCTAACACCATACATACATACATATGTTTGCTTAAATAATATAATAATTACTGGTCGTGGATTCTGTAGTTTATAAATTTAAAAATATTTTCTTTGTCTTCTTCCTAGTCCACTTCTTTTTCTGTTGCTCTACTTTCTATCCTGTTGCCTTTCTGCTCAACTCTTTTTTTGTAACTGTAAGCTTCTTCTTTCTGCTTTCTAGCACTTTTTAACTGTGGCCTCTCTGCTTTTCTCTATCTGTTGGCTCCTTCTTTCTGCTGCTCTATACACTCTCTGGATTCCTCTATTGTCTGTGGTCTATTTAGTTTTTCTTCTATAGTTAGTTGACTTTTTTTATCAGTAAGCGAAAAGTCACTACTAATCACGGAATCTTAGAAACAATAAGTTTTCTGATGCTTTCACGAATTGAATGCAAAAAAGTATCAAAATCCATCTTGCCGTTTATATCTCGGAGGTAAGGTCGATTTTAGTGGTTTATTTCATTGACTATTATCTTTATCAAGACTTTCTAACAATCACATTTTTCGATTTAAAAATGTTTCGTTTCCTGGTGGATATCTCGAAGTCTATTTTAACTTCGTAAAACTAGCTATTCAAAATTCGTTGCCAACATAATGTTCAAGCCAAGAATGCATACTCGTAGATTTCTGTATCTATATATCTAAATGCTGAAATATCTATCATGATCGAAAGGAAATTGAGAGAATTGCTGAGTAAATATTTTTATATAACATAGATACGTGTTATACTTAGTTAGCTGACCTGATCGGAAATGATCGACGTATACGTTTTGTTATATTGAGTATATTTACTTTTGCGTACATCTATCTCTACATATTGAACATAAATACGAATCAGTATATCTCTAATCTATTATTAACAGAATCAATCGTTCAAAGCAAACGACGAAGTAATTGATTCTGATAAACATTTACATTTGTTTCTGTATACTCTTAATTAATGCTACATATGCGCATAGTATGTGCATACAATTAACATAATTTATACAGTTAATTTGAACAGGAAGTTAAAAAAACATCTATCACTGACTTTTTCAATAAACATTGTAGCATTTGTTTGAATCTATGCCGACCCTGTAGGTATAACATATTCGATGGAACATTAAAAATCTAACAGACTTTTCAAAACGAAGTATTAATTTTTTCTATTGACCAATTAGATTTCACGTTTAAGATCAGGTGAGTTAAGCGAGGGTAGCTTACGCGCTAACGAGAATTCATTCTGGGTGGAGTCGGCTTGCTAGTAACATCTTCACGAGCCACCTAGTTTCAGTTTTCCGGTTTTTCTTATTTTATCTTAAAAATTACAAAGCAATTAAGTGTTTCTAGTGCCTATTATCGTTTATTCTACCTGAAGGTTTATCTGAAATTTCCAGACAGTGCTATCTTTAAGATTACTTCATATATCGTGTAATAATGGCGGCAAATTAGCCAGACTTACAGTATCTCTTTGATCAACCGCTATGAAGTTTATGGTTTATTCTCTAAATACCTACCGATCTAGACGAGTGGAGTCTAGATTATATGTTACCGTACCGATCTTTTACCGAGAGAATGAAGCCATCTGATATCCAAACTATCTTAGAAACATTTAGCTTCTAAATACAATAATACAATTTAAAATGTTCAATTTTGCTTAAAGAAACAGCACTACGTAGCTGACACTCTTATATGGCTCTTCAAACTTTTCTTTACACAGGACATGTTAGCGAATCTAATGACATATAGAAAAAGTCCAGATCTGTTCGGAAAGGCCCTTAGGTGACTTTAAATCAGCTTAGATGACCTTAAACCACCCTTAGATCATCTTAGGTTAAAGTTAGATGCGGCCTTTTGGGTAATAAGGCGTAAGTATAAAAAATATAACCTAAAATGTTTAATTGTGTTTAAGTGGCTGGCACTCTTATTTTTTTTGAGAGAGGACAGTTTTGCAATATAAAGGAAAACTCCAGATCTGCCTTAGATGGGCTTAGACCACCTTTAGATATGAGTTATAAGGCCTAAATGTCAGAGTACAACTTGAAATCTTTAAGTTTTTTTAAGGAAACACTCTTAGGTAGCTGGCAATTTTATAAGGCACTACAAACTTATGAAAAATCTAAATCTCTTAGGAAAGACACTTACGTCACTTTAAATCTTAATATGGCCCGTCGCGCGTCGTGTGATAAGATCTAAGTATTAAAAATACAACTTAAAATGTTTAGTGTGCTTAAGGAAATACTCTTTGATAGCTTAAAATCGCATTACTTGACCTAGACCACCCTCATCTTAGTAAGTAAAAGAACTTAAAAAGTTAAATTTTTCTTAAAGGAAACACTCCTAGGTTGCTGACACTCCTATATGGCTCTTCAAACTTTCTTCGAACGAGCCATTGTGAATTGAGAATAATAAAAAATCTTTGGCTGAATTTTAAGTAATTTCATGACCCTGCGATTTGGACACAATTTATTTTTAGCGTAATCTAAAGAAGCAAAGTTTTGTTGGTTTTCCGTAATTTTCTTAGCGGAAAATAAAGCTTCAGAGTTTTACAAAACATGATTTTGTAGTTTTTTCATTATCGCGATCGGATCAATACTTTTTTCTGTAAAACTAAAAAGAAAATGTATTTTCCGAGAGAGAATTTTCCGACTCCATGAAACCGGAAAAGCTAACTTTTGGATAAATTTTAGTTTTTTATAACTTACTAATCAGCTTTTAAAAGATACTCCTAGTGGCTTGCTGTTAAATTTTTTGTCCTAAAATATCTTTATTATCATAATGACTGGACTATAAAGTTTTGTAGGAAAAAGGGTTAAAAAAATGTGTTTTTAATGTGCCGTACGTTAAAATTAATTTAATCAAGGGAGAGTTGTAGAGTTTCTTAATTAAAAAGTATAGGCGCTATACCAAAAAAGTTATGAAAAAACCGTTCAAAGGACACTGATTCATTACAAAAAGATAATGTGGCGAGGGCTATTCTGAAAATCAGTTTTTTTACATTATTTAATGCATTATAATAAATAGGCATAGTTTAAATTTTCATGTAAAATTCATGAATTATTAATTTAACACACAAAATGTTTGCATCCAATACTTTTACATTAAAATTAATATATTTCATGTTTAGAGTGTGTGTAGTATTTAATTTAAATTTATGATGCAATGAATGTACTTTTATAAAATATATAAAAATTGTTAAATAAATAGGTGTTAGTTGGTTTAACTGATAATTTAGAAGTAAAAAACAATGTGTGACACAAAATTAAGATATTCCTTTGTATGCAAACAAAGTTTGCATTTGCATTTCCATCCCATCGCCAAATTATAAACAACATAACCATTAGTAATGAGAACTCTGTACCACACTGTACCATACCGAGGTATCATAGAAAATTTAAGTAGGATAACCTAATATGTGGATATGTAGTCTCGAAATTCCACAACTATAAATGCAAAGCAATGCAGTGTAAAGTCGAGGGTTGTTTTAGTCCATTTGCAGTATCCGGTAAATCAATGTCCATCTGCCATATGAATATGCCAGAACACACCGAACTGGGAAACGTTATACGGCATAGCGGTTTATGTTCTCTTATGTAACATTGTTCTCATTTAAACCACTACGAGATGTTGTTAATTAAACTTCGTTGGGTTTTGATATTAGATCCATCAATTACCACGGATTTTGATAGTTTCTAAAGTAATATACATTTACTAAATTCCTTAATAGGTTATTTAGCCTTACAAAAAAATGAAAACTGTTAATGATAAAGCTAATTTTTGAAATTATGCTTCTTATCGGCCATTCTGGAGGTTGAAAAATACTTAAAATGGTAATAGGTGGAATACAAAAAATTTATATGCAATACTAGCTGACCCAGTGAATTTCATACTTCTTAACACTCATTTTCTGTTTTTTAAAGCTTTATGCTTATTTCTCGTTTTTCTTTCTATTGTTGATTTAAATTTCCTATACTTTCAAATAGAACAGTTTACCAATGTTAAATAGTTTATTTTATTGTTTTTCATACCTTTACTCCTATTTCTATTGTATTCACATAATTTTAGTCTCTCTAGAGTGAAACAATAAACACAAAAATTAAATAGTAAAATTATAATTGGACTTTATTGAGCAATGGCGTACTGTTCTTAATTATAAAGAAAAGTCGTCCTCTGTAAAGTATGAACGTTAACAACAAAGCCTCACGAACTCGGAAAAATTAATTGGGAAAACTAATGCAGCAGAAGGAGATCTAAGAGAGTGATTCAAAATTGGAATAAAACAATTCAGGTTGTCTAAAGGTTATGTAAGACGATCTAAAGAATTCTCAGAAAATCTAAGGGGATCTAAGAAGATTTGAGAAAAATTAAGGGCTTTTCCAAACAGATCTTGAATTTTTTTTGAAAAGGTGATCTGGATCTGGAAATTTGGGAGGGGGGAGCTAGTGCTCAGCCAGCACTGAGGCCACATATGACCCATTGTGCATCCTCCCGTGTGTAGGGATATCCTCACCTCAGGATGTCACCAGGCCTATTGATTTAAAATAGGTGATGAGGCTCCCGAGGGGGATCTCCCTGACATCGGCTGGTGTAAGCCAATACTCGCCCAACACGGATCTTCTGATTTCAGAAAAAGCAGAGCAGTCATACATAATGTGTTCTACTGTTTCCTCTTCTTGTTCGCAGCCTCTGCATAGCGGCGATTCTGTTAGTTTCATCCTAAAGAGATGTTGTCGCAATTGGCAGTGACCTGTCAGGATTCCCACAGCTGTTCAGAGATTTTGTCTGGTCAATGCCTTAAATTTTTTTGCTGTTTCCTCGCCAGGATGAGGTAATAACTCTCTGGCCAGTCTACAGTTCGTAGTTTCATCCCAGCACTGTATAAATTTTTGGTGAGAGTGCTGTTTAATAAGGTCCACGACTGCAGACAATGTTAGCTTGGTAGCTTTGTAGCCCGCAGCCCTCTTTGTTAAATTGTTCGCAATGCGGTTGCCTTTAGAGTTCCCATGTCCTTTGATCCAGCTGAGAGTGACCACGTTATTCTGGCTGGCCTCAGTTAGAGATTGGTGACATTCTAGTACTAAACTTGAAGAGAAACGTGGTCTATTCAAGGTCAGTAGTGCTTGTCGGCAGTCTGTATATATATTTATATTCCTGCCTGTGATGTTCCTATTGATTAATTCTTTTGCAGCTATGGTTATGCCTGTGAGTTCTGACTGAACCACACTTGACAAGCCATCCATAGCCCATTTTGTTTTTAGGCTTAAGGATCTAGAGTAAATTCCACATCCCACACCTTGCTTTGTTTTTGATCCATCCGTATATACGCTCAGAGCGTTCACTACGATGGGGTCTGCTGTCTTGTTTGTTAATATTTTGTAGGGTTTGTCAAAGACAAATCTTGGTGCGACGGCATCCGTGACTGCCTGTAAGAGTGGTATCACTTTTATCGATTCCCTCCACAGACTATCCCTATAGGTGCCAGTCCCTACAGTGGGTTCGATACCAACCGTGCGAAAGCGTACCATGGTCATCAATGCGACCTCCTTAACAAATAAATCAAGGGGAGTGAGACCGAGTATGACTTCCATTGCGCTGGTCGGTGTGCTTCGCATGGCTCCTGTTACGAGAAGGCATGCTGATCTTTGAATTTGGTTTAATTTTTTGATAGCTGTCGTTTGTTTCACTTTAGGCCACCACACGACAGCACCATATGTTAGCATAGGTCTTATGATTGCCGTGTACCTAGATCCACATGGTGACCTTGGGGGATAATCCCCAGGTCTGTCCTATGGTTCGGCGGCATTGCTCATAAGATATAAATGCTTTTTTAATTCTGCTTTCTATGTGTGAGTTCCACGTCAGCTTGCTGTGGAGGATAACACCTAAGTATTTCACTTCTGTAGCAAAGCTTAATTTAACGTTGAAAAGACTGGGTGCGTTTAAGCCCCTAGGTTTCTTTTTCTTCGTGAAGAGAACCATTTCTGTCTTTTTGGGGTTAATAGACAGCGATTGCTCTTTACACCATGTCTCTAAAGTTCTGAAAGCCACTTGCATTCTGTCGCAAAGGGTGCTTTCAAACTTTCCTGTTGGCAGAAAAGGTGATTAAAAGTGCTCTAAGGGAATTTAAGAAGATCTAAATTCTAAGGATATCTAAAGAGATTTAAGTAGATCTAAGTAGACTTAAGGGAAAATAAAGAAGGATTTACCAAACAGATTTGTAATTTTTCTTTCATAAGTGTTCTAATAGATTGATTCTTTTTGGTAAACTATTCAACTTGTCTTAAATAGATCTAAGGTGATTCAAGGCGATCTAAAGAGATCAAAGAAGATCTAACGAGATTAAAGGGGATCTATGGAGATTTATCTTAGCTAGAGCGTGTTATTTTATTTAATGAGACTATTTAAAAAGACACTACTGACTAGATGACGAAATATTTCACACCCAATCAAGAGTCTTATATGATACGCCTTTGTCTTATTTAGAAACCCTATTTCAAATTACATTCAATTATAATATCTTACAATTGGTAAACTGACAAAGGAGAAAATAATTAACCATAAATATGCACTTGAAAAATATTACATCTAATTGTTCTGTGCTACATTTTACAAGATGAAAATCTCTGTGTAAGTTAGTAAAATAATGAGTGGTTAAGGAAATTTTGTTGTATAGAGAAAGCGAGGTGGTTTTCGTAGATAGTATGCTCTTTAAATAATCCTAATTAGAATTATTTGATGATTGTTTCGTTACACTTACAAGAATTATTTAAGATACTTACTCGTATACACTGAACTTTATATTGGTAAAATAAATATTTTCTTTCCTTTGAATTTTAATTAGTTGTTTTTTATATCTTTATATAATTCCTATTTTAAAAAAGCTATCAAAAAAATCCTCCAAGTATTGAATTTTAACCAATTGTATAACGATATTACCCAAATACCGATATTACTGAAGATGACTTAAAGAATAGAAGTAGAAATTAGGGCAATTTGACCAGACAACCCCAGACAGTTTGTGAACTGGTTCTGAACCGCTTTAAACTACTTTTAACAGATCTTCAAACAACTTTTGAACTGGTTTTAAAACCCATTTAACTGCTTTAATTTGATTTTTAACCACTTTAACTGTACGACTTGTTTAAAGCTTTTTATAGACTTGTTATACCTTTTTAAAGCTGTTAAAAGATATGTTTATCTCTGTTCATGTATATGTTTTCCATCCGGAGGCATGTATCGACCTTTTTTACATTTAAAACTCTATAAGAAAATCTTCTATTCTGGTCATTTTTCCCTTTTTTATATACACCCCCTATTAAATAACGTAACTCTGATGCCTCCGGACCGGAAACAGGTCTATGAACAGCTTTAAACAGGTAGAAACAGATCGTGCAGTTAAAGAGCTTTTAAACAAGGATAGCTGTTAAAACAGTTCAAAAGCTGTTTAAAAACCTTTTAAAAGCAGTTTAAAGGAGTTCAAAACCAGTTCATAAGCTATTTATAGACATGTTGAAAGCAGTTTAAAGCGGTTGAAAACCAGTTCAAAAGCTGTCTAAGGGTGTCTGGCCAAAGTGCCGGAATACCTATTAATAAGTCTCTTGGGTACCAGGTAGGTACAACGAAGAACACTTCATTAAAATTATATTTGTTTTTACTAACTTCAAAAATCCTTGAGTAACAAAATTGAACTGAATCTGGCAATAACTAACGAGTTTTATTTAAGATGTACTTTCAGAGTGCATTTTTTGTATAAACAAATGTAGTTTTCAAAAATTAGATCATCGCATAGGGTCGCACAGTTTTCTGACGGTCACACGAATCAAATGCAAAAAGAAAAATTAAAATTCGTCTGGCCGTTTGAATTTTGTAGGTAAGACCGATAATATTACTTTATTGCATTGACTAAATATAAAATTTGTCTTATTTTTCTATAAAAATATAGTAATTAATGGCATTTGTTAAAACTGTATCATCGTAGAAATTGTTTCAATTGATTAATAAAAGGATCAGATCGTTAAATCAAATCCTTTGGAAGTCCAACTGTTCCTTAATAATAGGTTTAAGAATTGGGACAAATATCAAATGAAAGATTTTCTGCTCACATTCCTTTAATTGTAAACCTTCCTTGCGAAAATCTGTATTGATTTACCGCTACAAAAAAAATAAATACAACACGAAATTACTTTCTGAGTTGTATTTATTTCTTACGTAAACTCAGAATTCTTTTGTTAAAGTTTTTTTACATTCAGTTTTACCAGTATGAAACCGTACGAATCATATTAAAAATCTGCATATAAAACCACTTATAATAAAAATTACAAACCATTTTATTATTTATTAAAAAGTAAAAAGAAATATGAATATTTAAAATTTAATAGTTCATTATTTTCTTCATGTATATCCGATATTAGTAAAAATGGTGAGAGCGCATATTAAGCGCATTCACCATATTTTTCATAACTAATGTTTATGTAGATTTAGGGTACAGTTTTATGATATCATAAAAATGCAATTCTATATTTTATCGCCTATTTATGCGCTAATGTGTTATAAAATTTTATTTTAGACAGTAAGATGTCTTAATTAACGGCTTTTGAAGTGAAAAATCACTTTAAATAGTATCTTAAAGGTAGCTATTCAATGTTAATTACATTACCTATTGTTATCCAATTAACTCATGTCACATGTGACATTTACTATCTAAAATTTCATAAATCTTATGAGATATCTCAAAAATAACACAGGTTTATAAAAAAGAAATCAGGAAAACGAGATCTGATAATCATTTAGAGGCCAAATGTTTTTTTAACTTCCCGCTAAAAAAAATTAAAATTTTTTTTAAAATCGGGAAGTTATTGGTTTCACCCCGTTTTTCGAAAATCGAGTTTTCATCGGATCTCAACGTTTTGAGGTCTTAGGAACCTCCCCTGACTATTTTTACGAGGGTGTCTGTATGTCTGTATGTACGTGTGGATGTGTGTGTGTGTGTGTGGATGTATGTAAACCTCTTATAACTTTTGAACGGCTTGACCGATCGGAATGAAATAAAAAGCATTCCAAAGAGTTCCATCTAACTTAGATTCCTTGTAAGTTTGAACCGATTCGAGCTGGTAGATTTCGAGAAATTTCAAAATAACCGAAAAAAACAATTGGTAAAAATGATGTTTTTTGGGCATATCTTTTTGGCTATTGCATTGATCAATTTCATAACCTAATCAGCTCTTAAGCTTAAAAAGCCACGTCGAATGCCGTTTTGCAAATTAAAATCGGTTGATTCGTTCGTGAGATATCGTTGTCGAAAAATTTCAAAAAAAGTGTTTTTTTTCAATAACTTAGAGATTTTTTGACTAACCGATTTTGCACTCTGGGTAACGTTTTTAGGTCTCAAAAAACTGCGTCGAATGCCATCTTAAACATCAAAATCGAATAAGGCGTTAAAAAGTTATGGCTGTTTAAAAATTTCAAAAAAAGTCAAAAACGTCAAAATACGTCACGTAACTATAGCTTTGCGGTTAAAACTAGCGGGAAGTTGCAAGGATGGCCTTTAAGGTCAACCTCTTTTCGAATTTTTTTTTTATTGGTTCCGGATCTGGGACAATTTTTCAAGCGATCTGTTAGCTCGGAGGGCAATTATGTAGGTCTAAAGTACCTTCCAAATATTAAAATGGGGCCCCAAAACTGTACTTGAGCCATCGCTGGGCCACACCAGTGAATAAAATGTTGCCATGATCGTTTTAAGTCTCGAATTTTGATCTCGCTACCAAGGCATTCATTTTTTCAATCTTTGCGTGCCTGTTTATGGGATCTACAAACTTGATCAAAACTCCTTCTAAGCTCCTTTCTCTTATGCTCCTTATCCGCATCCCTCTTTAAGTTCTAACAGTAGGTAATCTGGCAGCATGTTGATGTCCAAGAAAGTTTTTTAATCTTTTTTTATACCTTGGAGGAATCTTTTACCTTGTTCTTCGCTATAATGCATAAGATTTTTTGGAAAATGATCCAAATGCGAATACAAGAAGCTCATCAAATACCCAATGGCTTTATTCCTTACAGTTTGGATTCTTATTATTTTCAAAAAACTTCTGGAAATGATTCACGAAGCTCTTTTATGCTTCTTCATCATCTACCGCAATTTTCTTTAGGAATTCTGTATCTTTTATAAGTTAAACTAGTTATTTTCGCTGTCATCTTCCACGTCAATTAGTGATTCTGAAAACTGCATTTTCTCTCGATCCCATTTTTTTACCTCCTTCATCTTCGCTATCAATAGCCATACGTTCATCAGGGTAAACATTAGCCATCACTGGCATGGTAGATAAGGTTACTTCTGTTTTTTGAATTGATCCAAAACTTCTACAAAAATAGCAATCGTGTTCGTGATTTTCAGGTTCGCGCCAGCTCATAGGCGAAGAAAAAATCATCTTCTCCGAGCCAGTCTTCCAAAACCTCAAACGCGCTTGACATGTTCGACAAATATTTTTTGGGGCCCATGGGTTGTTATCTAGACCTTCAGAATAGTGAAAACACGCATTTAATTGTGCAAATATGGTAACAGTGAAATTCACCAAGTTGGTCCTAGGATAACTTAGTTGTTAGAGCGTTGCCGAGTAGAAGCAAAGTTTGCGGGTTCGAGTCTTCCTGGATATGACATTTTTGAAGTTATACTTCTTATCATGGACTTGATTTGTGTGGGGTTAAACGGGAAAAATCATTACATATGTAATGGTGTGAGTAAGAGAGAGACAGAAACACATATAAGGTATCAGTACATTGAAAAGAGATAGATATACAAACAACAGTCTGAGCTAATGTTTTGGAATATCATAGTGACATATTACATTGTGTTTGACAGATTATTTTATAATTCTGTCACGTAAGTAAACCTATAAAGTTTAGTATTTTATATTAATAATATTCAGTAATGAGTATTGTATTGTAGTCCATACTACCGTCACATGGTTGCATTATATTTTGCACTATGGGGTTTTGTAAACACTTTTTTTGTACATTGATCGTTTTACTGTTTAGTTTTCGTGTTTGAAGTAAGGACACACATCAACTGGTCTTATTTTTCTAAGTATTTATTTACTTGAATACAGTTATTTAAAAAAAAAATATTTCTACTTGCTGTGTTTGTAGTTATTAAGTTTTATTAGTTAACAGGGCATAGAAGTATAACTTCTGCCGGCATTCCCACTGACTGCCACACCCTTTTTTTTAATTTCTCCTCAATATCATTTAATACATATCTGTTTGTGTAGTTGCTAAAATTTTAAAAATAAAATTATAAATTTTAAACTATAGGCAAATTAAAAAAAAAAGAAATATTTAGGAATAAAGCTTTAATTTGTATCAGAACCATCACATGTCGTTGGTGAACAAAATAATTATTTATGCAAATCCTATTTCATGTATCTCTGCGTCTACAAAAGTAAAATTTACATTTCGTTTGCTGAAAACATGAGCAATTATAGCCATAAAATATGAAAACTTTCGCTAAAAATATCTATATTTATATAACTTTTTTAACAATAATCACGTATTTTAATATCTTACATCTTTACATCAAAACTTCTAAGTTTACTAAAGTTTTCTACAACTAAATTACGGCTTTTAATATGTTCTAACATATTTAAGTTTAGGAACTAACAAAAATAAAAATTTCATAAAAATCTATTCTCATAAAGAAGTTAAGATAATTTTATGTCAGTATAAATTAATGTTTTATGTTCCATTAAATCCCTAAAGACAAATTAAATCTTCATATCTTCTCGAATTTTTTATGGTAAAAAGTTTACTCACATTATATTTGTTATCTTTCATAGGAAGCTCGGAAAAGTTTTTTATGTGTATTTAAAATTAAGAAAAATATTATACTATGTGTTTTTTATATTTTACAGCTCTTTTTGATTTGCCACCGGATGAAGAATTAATTACTTTTTTTAATAATCATAAATCTATAGATAATTCTCTTGTTTTTGAGCCTGTAGATGAGTTGGAAGTTTTAAATATCGTGGCATGCATGAAGTCTAAGGCTGTTGGATTCGATGGAATAAATATATCTTCCTTAAAACTGTGTTTGCCCTTTTTGTTGCCACATTTAACACACGTAATTAACTCTGCTCTTCAATCTTGTTGTTTCCCCGATTTGTTTAAGGTTGCCCTCGTGACGCATTTACCCAAAAAATCAAATCCGCAATTTTTTTCAGACCTAAGACCTATAAGTATATTGCCTACTGTTTCTAAAATACTGGAGAAGGTAGTGGGTTGCAGAGTCAGGAACTTTATTGACGCAAATAACATGTTGCCCAAAATCCAGTTAGGTTTTCGTCCAGGTTTTGGCTGTTCCACTGCACTTTTAAAAATAACAGACGACATAATCTCCGCGAGTGACCGTGGCCAAGTAACGATTTTGACCTTGTTGGACTTTTCAAAGGCCTTTGATACTATAAATCATCGACTTCTTCTATCAATTCTATCAAATCAAGGCATGTCTGACAGTGTAGTTAAGTTTTTTTCTAGTTATCTTTCTGCCAGGTATCAAGCGGTCAGAATGGGTGGTGAGATATCTACATTTCAATTGGTAAGTTCTGGTGTTCCTCAGGGTTCCGTGCTGGGACCACTTCTCTTCGCTTTATATACAGCAAACTTTCCGTCAGTGGTTCGGTCGTGCAATGTTCATCTTTATGCGGACGATACCCAACTGTACAAGTCATTTCCCCCATCCGATGTTATTTTCGCTTGTGTTCAAATGAATAATGATCTGTCTAAGCTTAGCGAATTGTCCTTGAAATTTTCTCTTCAATTAAATCCTCTCAAGTCCAAAATTATGGTATTCGGTAGAAAAAATGATAGACAACGGGTTCTGTCTGAGGTCGTTATCAAGGTTAATGGTGCACTACTGCCAATTTGTGACACAGTAAAAAATCTTGGTTTAGTTATTGATCATTCGCTTCGATTTACTGATCATGTTTCTTCATGTATCCGCAGAGCTTTTTCACAGCTGCGTGTTCTTTATCGTCAGAAACAATTTCTTACAAGGGATCTGCGAATTATGCTTTGTAATAGCTTGGTTCTGTCTGTCTTCAATTACTGCGATGCAGTATACGGTCCCTGCTTGAATTCGATTGATGCTGGGAGGGTTGAACGGGTTCAGAAATCTTGTTTTCGATTTATTTTTGGTATGCGCAGGCGCGACAGAATATCTTTTAGACTTTTTGAGGTGCGTTGGCTTAATCGTCGTTTGCTGCATTCTTCATGCCTTTTCCATTCTGTCATTCTTAATAAATCTCCTCCATATCTATACGAAAAAGTTACTTTTCGAACGGATGTCCACCATTTGAATCTTAGGTTTGGCAGTCACCTCACCGTCCCTCGGCATTCCACTGAGTTTTTCAGACGGTCTTTCGGGTACAACGTTGCGATGGTTTACAATGCCTTGCCTGATGATATCAAGCGGGTCTCGGTACGGGACTTCAAGAGGGTGGTTAGACGGTGGATTTTGCTGCGGCAGCTGTGAATATTTTAATTTTCGTATTCATGTACATGTCAATTCTTTCATCCTTTTTTGTCATATAATATGTTAAGAACTATTATTTTGTTGTTGTTTATAATTTTTTTTTGAGCCTCCAATCTTGTTTCTGTGGAGAAATGTGGAGAAGACGCGTATAAGGGACAATTTTAATTATTCATTTTAGAATTGAAATTTTTTTTCACTCACTCACAAAATAAAATAAAATAAATTTAATTTTGGTTGTTTAGAATTAAGTATTTATTATATGGTTAAATGTAAGAGCAGGTAACTGGTCTGCCAGTTAACCTGAATTTCGCCATTTTTGTAGCACAGTTTTTTGGTACAGTATTGTAAGCTTAATAAAGACATTTTGATTTGATTGATTTGATTTGATTTGATTTTTCCATTAATATATTACAAAAGAAGAGATATTATTTAGATCAAACCGGAATAATGAAGTCGATAAGGAGAAAAAAAAGTAAAAACTAGAAATATGATAAAATCAACAAAAACATAAAAAAAAACATTAAAATCAATCGCGAAACGGGAAAAAATCGTATAATTTAAAAAAATTAGAAAACAAAGCTTCGCCGGGTCAGCTAGTATTAAATATAGTAATTACAGTTTTTTACTCACATAGACAAATAGTAACCTTAAAGCCTAAATATTTTTGTTTGTTTAAAAAAAAAGGGTGTGGCAGTCAGTGGGACTGCTCGCAGAAGTTATACTTCTATGCACGCGCCTGGATTCATAAATTCTTATGCGAATGATTTAGCAAAATCATTATATGATATTCGTGTTCAGCGACCTCAAAAACCTCCTAGTACCGACTACACACTGATTTTGTATCAAATTTGCATAACATTTCCTGGAGACGAGGTCCGTCTTAAGTAGCAGGTGTTTCGTCCTTCAACTGATAAGTTTTCGATCATTTTTAAAGGATTTACCTCCATACCATGTTTTGCCAAAATCATAGCTCCACCACGTTTATTCTGTACACGACAAAAATAAGAGCTCGGTTCATAACCAAAGACACTTAGATGCTGAACCTCTTCTGTTAAAAGAAAGTGCTCGACAAAACAAATAACACTGTATTTTATATTATGACGCATGGTCGCCATCATTTTCAGTTTAAGCACATGATGGACAGATGATTAAATTTTGACCAACCACTTTTGCGCCTCTTAGACAAACTAGGCAAGCAGGATGATACTGTTTTTCACATTTGGTACATTTTAATTCGCCTTTTAGAGATCGTTTACAACTCGCGCATGTAATTTTCACGTTTATATCATCATCACTTGGCGCCATCAAATATATATTAATGGCATCACTGTTAACTAATAAAACTTAATAACTACAAACACAGGCAAGCAGAACTATTTTTTTTTACATTAACTGTATTCAATTAAATAAATACTTAGAAAAATAAGACCAGTTGATGTGTGTCCTTACTTCAAACACGAAAACTAAACAGTAAAACGATCAATGTACAAAAAAAGTGTTTACAAAACCCCATAGTGCAAAATATAATGCAAATTACTGAATACATATTATGATTAATATTATTAATATAAAATACTAAACTTTATATGTTTACTTACGTGACAGAATTATAAAGTAATCTGTCAAATACATTTTTTTTTTTATGGTCAAACACAAGCACTGCAGGAAAAATCCTTTAAGGCGCTCTGAGAGCGGTGCGTGTGCGAAGAAAGCGATTCACGTTAATCTTGAATCGTTGAAGGTTATATTCGGTGGGAAATACGGCCTCAGAAAGGCCGTTCCACAAAGAGGATGTCCTCCAGAAGAAAGAGTTCTTAAACAATGATGTTCGAGGAGTATTAAGTTGAACCACATAGGGATGGGTGGAAGTGGTTTGTCGTGTATTTCTGCTATGAATTGCTCTAGGTGGAATCAAGCGGGCAATGTCAGTAGAACACTTGCCATGGAAATATTTGTAAAAGAGGGTCAAATCACCAACCTGTCTTCGATGTTCTAAGCTGTCGAGGTTCTTGGTTAGCTCGTGGTCACCGATCAGGCGAATGGCTCTCCTTTGGATGGAATCCAACAACCGAAGGGTATCCTTCGGTGCAGAACTCCAGACATGAGAGCAGTATTCCAGTGATGGTCGAATCGGGGCTCTGTAGACTATCAAAAGTTGTTGTGGTGTATACAGCTTTTTGGTACGGAAAAGTACTCCGAGTTTCTGAGAAGCTGTCCTGGCGATTGTTACCACGTGATTATGCCAAGACATATCTCCTCCCAGATTGACACCCAGTAAGTTAATAGACGAAGCCAGTGGAATTGCGTGTCCTGCCATGACTATATCTGGTTCTGCAATGTTAACCTTCTTAGAGAAAACTGCTGCCTGGGTTTTTTTAGCGTTAAATTCGACTTGGTTACTGTCACCCCAAGACAAAATTTCTTCCAGGTCTTTATTGAGTCGTGATACTTCATGCTGTCTGCGAAGATGTGCGTCAGCAGCCGATGTTCGAGAATTCAAAGTAAACGATGAGATAAGTGTGCTGTCGTCAGCAAAGCTATAAATTGGATTTTCTGTCTTCGCTAGAAGGTCGTTAATGTATAGTAAGAAGAGGGTTGGGGATAATATGGACCCCTGGGGAACACCAGCATTGATGGTAAAGGTGTCCGAGAGAAACCCGTCAATCGCCACTTGCAGAGAACGGTCCTGAAGAAAGCTAGAAAGCCATGAACAGAATCGACTGGGCATACCGTAGGATCGCAGTTTACTTAGGAGCCCCTCGTGCCAGACACGATCAAATGCTTTAGAAATGTCTAGTGCAATAGCCCGGGACTCCCCATGATGTTCGACTGCGTTGCTCTAAAGATGGGTGACATATGCTAGGAGGTCTCCTGTTGATCTGGACTTACGAAAGCCGTACTGATGGTAGCTGATAATATTAAGGCCCTCTAGGTACTTTAGAAGTTGTTGGTTAATAGCTTTCTCCATCACTTTTGATATAACTGAAAGCAATGCGACAGGTCGATAGTTGTTTGGCATGGTTTTCTTGCCTTTCTTTGGTATAGGCTGAACTCTTGCCTTCTTCCAGCAAGATGTAATACGTCACTATGATATTCCAAAACATTAGCTCAGATTGTTTTTGTATATCTATCTCTTTTCAATGTACTGATACCTTATATGTGTTTCTGTCTCTCTCTTACTCACACCATTACATATGTAATGATTTTTGCCATGACCCCACACAAATCTAGTGCATAAATAGAAGTTATAACTTCAATAGATCGATTCCATCCTAAGAAAAATTATTGTGTATTTTTGTTTTTTTATTCTCTACCGATATAATATCCCTTAAATAAAAAGATATCCTAAATTGTCGAAAGGGCTTTAAATAAATATTACTAAAACCAGGAAATTGGTAGCATCCGAGAAACCAATATTGAAATCTGCCACAGGGGCACTTTAATTCGGGAAGATTTGTGCTTAGTTTTATATTCGTATTGGATTTTTCTGGATCTGATCGAGCTGTCCAATAAAATATACCTACGTCTGTTTCTGAATTCGCTACATTTTTGGCCTATATGAAGCAGAAACGGACTAACTACATTAAATTTTTATTTGTATTTCAAAGAAAAGGGCTTCCAACGTATCATAGGGCTCACAAAGTATCCAACGTAAATATTTAGGCATAGAAATAAAACACTAAAATAAATCTTACCTTCGATTTTTTGTGAGGGAAGATAGATTAAGATGCAGGTTTTTAAATTAAATTTAACAGGAAACTTTGTGATCGAGTTATATTAGAAAAATGCATTCGTGCAATCAAAAAATACGCATTTATAACAATAAATAAATAATAAAAATACAGCTTGATAGTTACTAAAGGAAATAAGTTTAATTTTGTTATTTGAGAGTTTTTTGGGTCCCTAAAAACGATTACAATATTGTAACGAAACAGAAAAAAGAAGTGTTCATTTTTTTACGATTTTTCCCGTTTTGCTATACGATTCTTACGGTTATATAATACTTATATACGAAAACCTAATTTTGAGTTTAAAACAAACACAAATTAAGAAAAATAAAAAAAGGGTGTGGCAGTCAGTGGGACTGCCGGCAGAAGTTATACTTCTATGCACTGTTAACTAATAAAACTTAATAACTACAAACACAGGCAAGTAGAAATAATTTTTTTAAAAAAATTAACTGTATTCAATTAAATAAATACTTAGACAAATTAGACCAGTTGATGTGTGTCCTTACTTCAAACACGAAAACTAAACAGTAAAACGATCAATGTACAAAAAAAGTGTTTACAAAACCCGATTTGCTTACCGTGGACTATTACAGATTTTAAAACACTAGAAAACAATGCAAAACATTTTCTAACAACATATAGGTACACACTTTTACAAAATTTTAACGCACTTTGAACTGCACTTTTCAGTAACTTTGCAGGAACAGGTTTTAACTCACACGTTGTCTTCGACTCAAAAGCATAGTGCAGGATATAATGCAACCATATGACGGTATTTTAGACTACAATACAATACTTATTACTGAATATTATTATTAATATAAAATACTAAACTTTATATAATTACTTACGTGACAGAATTATAAAATAATCTTGCCACGTATTTTAATGAAAGTAAAAACAAAATCAAATTTTAAAAAATTAATAAATTAATTAATTGAAATTCAACTCCAGCTGAAGTCGGTAGCGGTTTCTCTACTGGCAAATTGTGCCCAGCTCAGCCGTAGAGGGTAAGTGCCAAAATAAAGTGAGTGCGCCACCGATTTGTACGGTTAAAATCGGAAACCCCTGATGTTCCAGGCACTACTTCACCCACTGGAGATAGTTAAATAAATTCAAAATATTAACAGTACTAACTGAATTCCACAATAAAAAAAAAATAAAAAAAAATAACGATATAAAGTGAGCTAAATAAAACAAAATATCAACTAGACCCTTCTTTAATAAAATTTAAGAATTTACAAAACTGTCAAGCCTCGTGATTGACAATGCTATTGATATTTATATAAAATAAGAATATATAAATAATATTAAAAGTTAAATTTATCAATATGTGTGATCACACTCAATACAAATAAAACAAGAAAAATAGATCTTAACTAACTATAGTTGCGACTTAATCTAATTAGGCTTATCTGTTAATCCTCGGCGTCTCTAATACTTAGGTCGGTTCCAAAAACCAAGCCTGTTCCAAAACCAATAGGCTTGCACCAACCACAATAACTTAAGCTCGAACTAAGTATCAGGTCTGCACCCAAAATTAAAGCCTGTAACTAGCGCTGTATCTAGGATTTCAGCCTATAACTAAGACTTAAGCCCGTAACTGGAATTTATGCCTATATCTAGGACCCTATTAAGATAGGGTTGTTTTATTTCTTAATACTCGTGACACCCCTGGCTGGTAAACGGGTGGAACAATATTCTCGTTGCTAATTGCACTATTAGGGAATTAATTCTGCCACTCTAACCGCCATTCGTTGCCTGGTACTGAATTTACCAAATAATTCACTGTCTGTTTCGTGATCTATCACAGAAGATTTCACAAAAATCCCGACCACGCGGTTTTTTTCCAAAGAATCTGTCCAAAAATAACAACAGGAACAAACTCCACAACGATTCAAAATGGAAAATAAGGTTTAGTTTCAAAAATCCAAAATTAATTGTTACGGATTCACCGTGATTTAAAACTTCAACCAAAAATCTTCTGGCTTGTATTCGACAACCTTCTTAATCAAAAGCAGATAACAGAAAGACAGAGAAATCACTTACTTTTGATAAAATCTGTCACACTCGAAAATGGCCTCTACCACTGTAAGGACAATAAACGTAGGATCAACAGCTACCAACTTACGAACAAACAGTAATCGTTTAATAACAACAGATCTTATTACTTAACAAGGTAACACCAAGATCTCAACATTACTTAATTCCCTCGTTTATTTTCAATCTTGTTACGCAAAACAACAATTCCACGAAACAGCTGGTCGTAGAACACAATACTAATAGTTATCGACAAAAAAGAAAGAGGTAGCACTTCAGTCAGATGAAAGCGAAAATGACAGTAATTCAAAAAAATAAACACTACAAGAATTCATAACCTGAATTAAATAAATTTACTTTCAAAACAATATTAGCAACATTAGTTATGGCCAGAATATATTTATAAGTTGATGATTAACTATAATTAATCTAAATCAACTGGTTCCAGACTCCAGTAAACCTTTAATAATGACGGATTTATAAGGTAAGAATTTAGTTATACTAGAGCGAATTTGACCCGTGACAATCTGTCAAACACAATGTAATACGTCACTATAATATTCCAAAACATTAGCTCAGACTGTTTTTTGTATATCTATCTCTTTTCAATGTAGTGATACCTTATATGTATTTCTGTCTCTCTCTTACTCACACCATTACATATGTAATGATTTTTCCCATTTAACCCCACACAAATCAAGTCCATGATAAGAAGTATTTTTTCAAATAGTCGATGTGAAATTATTGCAAACTATTTTCTATTATTACTAAGATCTATAAATATATCCAATATTCAATTCATCCAAATGTTGTATAGAACTTACACGTTTACCAAACTTACAAATTTTGTTAAAAGTTCCGGATAAACGAATGCATCTGGTGGCAGATAATCACAAAACTTTTATTAGAGTCGCTCTAACATATTTGAGAAATTCAACTTTTAAAATTTAAAGACAGGAAGGACATTTAGTTATGAATATCGACATTTTCAAAAAAATAAAAAAGTTTAAAATTGTTTCTGGGGAATTTGTTAATATTAAATATAAATTTAAATATGTATATTATAAATAAAAAGTATGTCTATAGTTGACAACGTGTAGACCATCACAATTCTTCTATAGCTTTTGACATTAACCCAGGTTTCTTCGAGGATTGTTATCTCTTCTTACCATCCCTTCAGGATCCTTCTTGATATCCTGGATTTGCTTCTATTAGCATTTTCAACAATAAACCATCTTTAATCACCAAGGAACTCGACTGCAGCCAATACCACTTCAAATTCTGGAAAAACGTCAAAATCTCTTGCCAATTTGGACGAAGATCCATCAACTTTCATTCATGGATTTATTTTGATTTGAGATCTTGACGCTGCTGAATTATTTCTGTAGTTCACTCGTCACTGAAGAATTCGATTTGAGAAAAAGGAGCTTCTTTCTGTTCTAAGTGGAAGCAAAGAGACAGGTATAGTTGATGCCAACTGTATCTTTAATTTGTCAAACGCATTCTGACATTCTTTATCCCAGCTAAAGCTTCTACCTACTTTCGTTAAACGGGTTAGTGGCTTAGCAATATCGCTAAACCTTTTCATATATCGACGTTAGTAAGAATAAAGACCTAGAAAAATTCAGAACTGATGTTTGTCACTGGGAGTTCACCATTATCAAATTACGTTTAGCTTCTCTAAATCCACAGCAACACTCTTTTTGCTGAATAAATGTCCTAGATAACCAACTTTCATTTGAAATATGTGACTTTTATTGACGTTCAACTTAAAGTCAGCAGATTTTCATGTTTTGAAAACTTTTAAGATTCAATAGAGGCTCGTTGAAGGTCCTTCTCAGGATTAAACGACGTAGGTTGTCCAGGACAAACCCCTTGAGATATTCTACATAAGTCTTTTAAAAGTGGCAGAGGCATTACATAAACAAAATTGTTGGACAACAAAATTCTTTTACCGAGAATTACCGATAAATGTCTTCTCTTTATCTGCAGACTTCATTTCTACTTACCGATATCCGATTTTCAAGTCCAAAGTAAAAAAGCTTTAAGCTTAAAGAGCTTTTTTAAATGGGTAGCTGTCAGTTGCTCTTACAATAGTTAACGTAGAATGTTGATAACCCATCCTTTTTTTACCAGAACACAGCATATGCCCATGGGCTTCAGTACTCTGTCGTTTACTATTTTTTAAGAAAATATATAGATACCTCTAACCACAAACAACTTAATATCAACCCCACCAAGACCACGTTAGTAGCCTTTACAAGGAAAAAGAAACCTAAACTAAAAACTATAAAAATAGGTGGAAATACCGTTGAGTGGAAGACAGAGGTCAAATATCTAGGGCTAATCCTAGATAATAAGTTACTCTGGAACAAACACGAAAACGAAATAATACACAAAGCTACAAAAGCCCTTATGGTGTGCAGAAACATTGCTGGGAAAAATTGGGGCTGTAACCCAAAGACATTGCAATGGATGTACACAGCAATAGTGAGACCTATCATCACATATGGGGCAGTAGCTTGGGGCACGAGAGCTAATCTGATCACTACGAGGACAAACCACTCAAAGATTCAGAGACTAGCCTGTGCATGTATCACTGGAGCAATGAGAACATGTCCCACTGCTGCAATGGAAGTAATACAAAATCTCTCGCCACTGCATATTCAAGTAGAAAATGCTAGGAAGAAAACAATATATAGAATGATCAAAGAAGGAATAATCAAGGAAAAACCTCGATCACTTCAACTTGATCAAACTTGGGAAATGCCCCAAGATGACATGCCAAAGAAATTTAACTTTGTAAGGAAATTTACCACTAAACTGGGAAGCAAATCTGAATGGGACGAAAACACCATATTGGGGCTAAGCCAAAACGCCATAAAATGCTTGGGTACGTACCCAAGCATCTTTCAAGCGGAAATTCGTGCCATCGAAAGATGTATAGAATTTAACATTGAAAGGAACTATCGTAGACAGAAGATTGTAATCATGTCAGATAGTCAAGCAGCCATCAAAGCTCTGAACTCAGATACAATCAATTCAAAGATGGTCTGGGAATGCCTAGGCAAATTAAATGAACTAGGACAGAATAACACTGTTACCCTCCTATGGGTTCCAGGACACGTAGGAATAGAAGGAAATGAAACAGCAGACAAGCTGGCAACAAAAGGAGCTGAAACCCCATACCTGGGACCAGAACCATCCTGTGGGATAGCAGTAGTACAATCTTAAAAAAACTAAAGAAAAAAATGGATAGCGAAAAATCCAAGTACTGAAATGATCTAGAAGGACTAAGACAATCCAAGACGCTCCTGGGAAACTATAACCAGAAGAGATCTCACAGCTGTCTTAACCTGAGTAAGAAAAACCTCCGAATTATAACAGGAATACTAACCGGTCACTGTCGATTAAGAGGACATATGAAGAAACTAGGATTAGTAGATGAAGCAAACTGCAGATTTTGTGAGGTAGAGGATGAAACCTCAATACATATACTTTCAGAATGCATGGCATTAAGTAATTCTAGGGTCAAATACCTAGGGTCATACGAAATAGAAAGGGAAGAACTACCTAATTTAAAACCCAATGATATCCTAAACTTTCTAAGGAAGATAGGACTAGAAGAGCTGCTATAAGTCTGAGAAATCTGTAGAAATATAGCAAGAAAAGGGGGACACAATAGATCTTATAGGTCGTATCTGTTACCCCTAACAACATACATACATACATACAACCACAAACAACAAACATTAAAAAATATCTTTTTTTAAGTCTATATTTAGGACAAAACTTTTCTATCATCGTATATGACAGTTTTCAAAATTGCACTTTTCTTCAGACAGAATTTAGCCTAATCTATATACATATAATATATTGAGATGATATAAGTTACTATGCTATAACAAATAAGTATATATAAAGAAAATTAATAAAAATAGAGAAAAGGAAAATATTCTTATTCCAAGGCAGAGTGCAAATGCAGTAAATTTGGTACAATTTATAATCGTCTTCTTCACAATATCTAAAAAAGAAAAATAAAACAAAATAAGAAATTAAAATATACAAGTACATCTAAGAGATATTTATTTCAAAGAGTCAAAATAATTTAATCTATAATATATAAAATTTTAATGATCATGTATTAAATAGATAATAAGAGTAAATATTGAAAAAGTTTATAAATTTTACGATACATTGGGAATTAAAACCGATTTTAAATAAATTAAGATAAAATGAAATAAGAAAATTAAATGTTAAAACATAAATGTAACACTTTACATAAATTTTATTATAAAATATTAGAAATCATAGAAGAAATTTAAAAAATTTTACTTACTTTCAAAATATACAATGTTTGTTTTCAAGCCATATTGTGATTTGTTATTAGTTTAATTTCCAAATGAAAAGTTCTAAAAATAGAAAGATATTAGATTATATTATAGATAAGATATTATAAAGTTAACAATTCATTAAAAGTATAGCAAATTTTAAAAGAATGATTATTGTATTAAATGTAAATAGGGAATTAAGTATTAGATTTTTAGTAATTTTATTTGATCAATAGTTTAGTAGGCGAATAGAGAATAATAATGTATAGTGTAAGTTTGTTTGGAGATTCAGTTGTTAAATTGTTTATTTCTGAATCGCTTTCTTGTTTTCTACATTTTGAAGGGATAAGATAATAAATTTTGCTCCGTTAAAATTTCGATTTTTTTTTGAAAATACTTATAAAAGAAAGTATAAAAGTAGTTAAAAGTGTTAACAAAACCGCAAGACAACTCCTGATAGTATCTGGTAAGACGTAAAGTTTATATTTATGGAGAAATGAATGTTAGAAATTGTATGCTGAGCAGTTCATTTATATAAATGCTTCCTGAGTTAATTTAACAAAAGTAAAACTAGTTTCTAATAAGAAAGAAAGTATTAGTTTACTTACCATTTGATGCAAGAGTGGATTATTTCCTGATTAGAAGCAATTTTTATTCGTCAAAATCTCTAAAGTGTCCGTATATCATTGATGTCCTGGAAAATGGTGGATTCCAATTGAAAAGGATAGCCTTGTGCCTTAGTTGTCCAGAGAGAATACAAAAGCTTCAGAACACGGTATCAATTTCCATTTTTTTTTTAAATAAAGAACTTTCCTGTGTTTGATTTTTATGTATTTGATGAACATTTAATTTCACTTGTACACTGTTTCACTGTTTAAACAAGTTATTTTTCATTCTTAGATAAGTTTAATTTGATTTATTGGTTACTAAATTCAGAATTTTTCATAACACTTGATTTAACGATGTTTGGTTTTTGAAAGTAATGTGTAAAAACGCACAAAACAATAAGAAAAAGTAAGGTTAAGGTCAAAATAGAATTATCGTTCAAAAAAACATAATTTGGTATATGATTGTTGGATTTTATAATCGTTTTGTTGACATTTTCAATATTAGTTAAATTTGAATCCATTTATTATTTGATATTTTTGAACTCTGGCCCTAAGAAAGAGAATAGCTAGGAGCATATGTTAAAATAATAATCGTTAAAATAAAAGAAATTAATTTGAATCTTACCTTCTTCACATCTATATTAAAATTTAAAAAAATTCAAGGTAAGAAGTACTTTATAACATGGTAACTTATAGATTACTATAATAATAGAAAGAGTTATCATATGTTATAATATATATCTATATACATATAATAAAACTGTAGAAATGTATATGTTTGTGCGCGCATCACATGAAAACTACTGATCCTATTCGAATGCGGTTTTCAAAGACGTATTTGTCTTCTTTCAACTTAACATCTGGTGTATAAAACTTTCTCCCCCCAACCCATTAACGGGGTGAGGAAAGAAAGTTTTATACAAAAATCAACAAGCAACACGAACGACGTCGTGGGTACATCAAAATAGAACCCAAAAATGTGGTTAGATTTTTTTGTCTGTCTGTCTGTATGTTTGTGCGCGCATCACATGAAAACCACTAATCCGATTCGAATGCGGTTTTCACAGATGTATTTGTCTTCTTTCAACTTAACATCTGGTGTATAAAAATTTCTCTCACATTCCTTAAATGGGGTGGGGTAAGAAATTTTTATACAACAATTACACGCCACGCGAACGACGTTGCGAGTACAACTAGTTTAAACTAAAATCGATCAAATTCTTTAATGTTTTTTATTTAATTTTTTTCTGTGATTAATTTTCTGTGCCTGTATGCAACGTAGGTATGTACAGAAAATGCAAATTAAATCAAAGCGCGGTGTTTTTTTCTACATGCTACGTTTTAAAATTCTCCTCTTGTTGAAATATCATCGTTTTAAACCAATGAATTATACGAGACCATCGACGAAATGAAATTTTAAACATAATCTCTACGTCTTTTACTTCTTGCATTATTTATTTGTTTTACTGAACCGTTCATTCTAAAATTCGCGACATTATGAAAAGGAAAGAATTTTCATTATGTGTAGAATATACGATATATTAAACAAATTTTATTTACTTCAAAGAACACCCAAAGGATTATAAAATGCGATGAAAATACTGAAAAAAATTATTAGAACGTACAATTTTTTTCACCGTACATTCCACTTATTTTTTTATCCAGCCTCCAGCCTGGAGGTTGAAAAGTTTTTTTCATATTTTTGATTCTCATAACTTTGTTGTTTTGTCTAAAAAAATAAGAACTCTTATTTTACTGTTTAATCTGAACGAAGTGAATTTTTTGTTTGAGCAATCAAACCAAATGGTAGATAAATCATTCGATAATCTTTCTGGTAGACTTTTGTCTCTGTTTATTCTTCTTAAACCCATATTTTAACCAACCAACTTTCGGAATTATAATCTAATGTTTGTCAGTAACCCTACACAATGTTTTTAGGCAACAAGATAATAAATAGCCTAGAAAACAAAAATCAATCTCTTTTCTTCTATGTGAGAAAACTGAGCAATCAAGGCGAACGGGTGTATAAATCATCCAATAAACTTCTGTATGATTTCTATTTGAAATATTGTGCTCCATAAATACCAATTTTTTGAAGTAAAACTTCTTTAGCGGCACTAGGGTTAACTCAGTAATTCTAACGGACATGACGTCATTCTAATGTACCGCGTACCGGAAACAAAACCTGATACAAAATACCTAACACGATTCTGCCTACTATATTAAATAAAATTAAATCTGTAATTGTATGAATTGACAGCTTGTCATCTTGTTAACCAAAATACATTGGTGGTAAATAGTTTAAATTTGTGTATAAAGTGTTTGTTTTAAATATGAATATAAACAAAGTGGATTTATTAATGAAGAAAGTGATGAAAAAATATTAAATCAAAATGAGTGAGTACCTCCTCTATATGCATACATTTTATTTTTGGTGTGTAATTACACTATTTATACCTAATTATTTATACCTATTATTTATACCTAGCTATTTTCGTTTTATACACTTAAAAAGCTAAAAAGAAAAATAAATTGTGAACGTCAAAGGGCATATTATCAGCGCCAGAAAGATTTGAAGAAAAATGAAAATGAAAAAAAGACGAGACAGCGACATTCATTATGATTTGATTAAGTAAGTTTATATAAATACATACATATTATGATAGTAAATAATTGTTTATAGAAAAGCTTTACGTTAAGTAAAGAAGCATGTTGCACGTTTTTGTTCATAAAATAATAATATTCGAAATGTGTTAACACTTGCTTATACTTATTTCAGGTTTGGTTAGGTAGCTATAAAGGCCATAAAACCACTAGTCAGGATGGCTGATCTTTTACCAGCAATAACAGATCCTTCGTAGAACTGAAGAAAACAAACTCAACTTAGGATTTTTAATTTTATGGAATATGCTATAAAATGCTACAAAATGAAATGGTTATCTAACTATCGAAGGCTCTTGTGTTGTGTTGTATTACAATAAGGTAGATACAGCTACAAAATCACACATTCTAAACGTAATGTGTGTATACATATTTTTAATATTGTTTACCTATTATTGAAGCAAAACTTCTTTAGGCGCGACTAGGGGTAACTCTAGCGTTAGATTCTAACGGAAGATTCTGATGGAAGTAACTGTGTAATTTCAGCTATGGGAGGAGCTTAAATTTTCGAAATTTATTTATGAAATTTTCAAAATGTTTCAAATACATTAATGGTATTTAGAGAGTAAAATCTATGTTTTACATTTTAGTTATCATAAACCTATTATTTCATATATAAAAAATTCGAAAAGAGGTTGACCTTAAAGGCCATCCTTGCAACTTCCCGCTAGTTTTAACCGTAAAGCTATAGTAACGTGACGTATTTTGACGTTTTTGACTTTTTTTGAAATGTTTAAAAAGCCATAACTTTTTAACGCCTTATTTGATTTTGATGTTCAAGATGGCATTCGACGCAGTTTTTTGAGACCTAAAAACGTTACTAGGAGTGCAAAATCGATTAGTCATAAAATCTCTAAGTTATTGAAAAAAAAAACACTTTTTTTGAAATTTTTCGACAACGATATCTCACGAACGAATCAACCGATTTTAATTTGCAAAACGGCATTCAACGTGGCTTTTTGAGCTTGAGAGCTGATTAGGTTATGAAATTGATCGATGCAATAGCCAAAAAGATATGCCCAAAAAACATCATTTTTACCAATTGTTTTTTTCGGTTATTTTGAAATTTCTCGAAATCTACCAACTCGAATCAGTTCAAACTTACAGGGAATCTAAGTTAGATGGAACTCTTTGGAATGCTTTTTATTTCATTCCGATCGGTCAAGCCGTTCAAAAGTTATAAGAGGTTTACATACATCCACACACACACACACACATCCACACGTACATACAGACATACAGACACCCTCGTAAAAATAGTCAGGAGAGGTTCCTACGACCTCAAAACGTTGAGATCCGATGAAAACTCGATTTTCGAAAAACGGGGTGAAACCAATAACTCCCGATTTTAAAAAAAAAATTTAATTTTTTTTAGCGGGAAGTTAAAAATAATGATAACTTTCAAATTCCTATTTCTAATGAATAATATAAATATAACATTTCATTTTTTGTAAAGTATATAGACAATAAATATGATTGAATTGTTTTACTTCAATCGCGCGTAAAGGTTACACGCACACTCTTTTTTTGTTCCTTACTATTATTGTTGAAAAGTCACGTAATATGAACATTCTCTTCTTAATCTGTGCACCGTTTAGGACAACATTGCTGTCACGATTTTCTTTCTTTTTACTAAAATCTGATTCTATATGGTTCTACCAACACCAAAAAGGCTCTCTCTGAAATTAAAACAATTACTTTTTCGTAGTGAGTTTCGGCGTTTATCTACTGTTGTACTCCCTATCTGATTAAAACTTGTTTTCGTAAACGATATTCAGCTCATGTACAACTCGTATACATTTCCAACAACGGTATAAAGAGAACATCAAAACGTCGACGTAGGTAGGTGTATATACAAACAAAAGGTGAATTACAATTGGCAGAATTGTTATTTCTAACCCGTCTACTAAACCCAAATAAATATACATAACGTATAATGGTTTTTAATTTTAAGCCTACAAACATATTCTTTGATTAAATACAAAAAATTAAGTTATATAAAATACCTGTACATGTAAATACCTGTATTCAGCAATTTTATAAATACATGTTTACTAAATATTTTTTTTTATACAAACACATATCGATATATTGTATCAAATTTATTTTTCAAAGCTTTGACAACAACATTCTGAGGTTCGAGAGCGCTACGTGGAGTCGTTGAAAGGAGAGTAGGATTGTGCAAAATATGCTTCGAACAGGTGTAGATATACATTTCAGATAAAACTAAAATAAAATTGTGTTGAATATTTTTTTTAAAGCGAGAAACAAGTTGATAACAAGATAATCAAACTGGCAACGATTGGTCAAATTTTTTTCTTGATCACACCGGCACATTTAGCAGTAGGTACACCAAAAGGTTATTTTTGGAACGAAGTTCCCTTTCGCGCGTTACGAACAGTTACGACTGACGCTAGGAGCTAGCCAAACAAAATTCATACCAAAAGTTGTCACGACACTATGACACGACACACGCATGTTTCTCTCTCTCACAGACCAAAAAATAAATAACTCTCTCTCCCTCTCTTTCATAGATAGATATATTACAATTAAAAAGACACTATTTTAAATTAAAATAAAATGTACATTAAAAAGAAAATACTGTAGAAAAAATAATAATTAACTATAATAGTATAACATTTTATTTCATCCTGTTTTTATAAATTAATAAATTCATAAACATTTTAAAAATAGTTCGTAACTTGACTATTTAGGTACCTACGTCAAATTACCTTAACTGTCAGTTACTGTCAAATATTTTAATTTTAAAATTTTGTATTGAATTGTTAATTCCTGTTTTAAATTATAAAAAGTAATTCTAAAAAGATGTGTTATCTAAAGCTCTGGTATTGTATAAATGGACACTTTTGTTAAAAGAAACGAACTGTTAGGTAAGTAGAGATTTTATACAGACAATAATAAATGCTTATGTATGTATAAACACTCTGTTGTGTTAATTAATCGAAAGGAACTTCGTTCCATCCGGGTGTCCCTTGACACCTCACACTTTTTTTTTTTTAATTAATTTGTTTATAATTTTTTGCTGTCTTAAAACAATGAGTTATCTATTCCATGTTTCCTTTGAAATTTGTACAATAAGAAAATTTAGTACTTAGAATTTAATTTTTAATTAAAAAAACACAAGTATTGACATTAAGACAGAGTATTGCCCCTCCGTGCTTTTCCCGATTTCTCTGTATGGGATAATAAATCATTGACATTTTGACATTTTTAGGAGATGGATTTGGCTGCTGAACTCCTCTGCCCCAAATATCCTAGGCGTGTTCTATTGGATTCGTGTCCGGTGATCACGCTGACCAGTTTATTGAGTTTAAGAAGGTAACTACTCACGATACGTGCTGTTTATAGGCCCTGCTTGTATCAGGCATTCAGGCAGCAGAAGGCACTCTAAACCTTGATGGCCTACGGTACTCACCGCACTAGGTAGCCAAAAATTTCTGGTTTCTGGATGGGAATCGTGAAATGAAAGTGGTTACCTTCTGTCTTCACTCACTTGTCAACTAGACCTACCCCTAACTTAAAATTATTTTTGAGTTATGCTAGCTCACATAGAAGTATCAGTTCCCTTGATTGAATCTATTCATGAGATTCTCGAACGATTGAACTGACATTCTTCTATAGTTAAAAAATCAATCTAAGAATCTACAAACATCTTTAAAGTGTGGTTGGAATAAACTCTTAGACTGACGTTCTAAAGGGAGAAATTGAATCCAATGACTTGAAGGAACGAACAAAATTGCGGCGGCCACACTATTTAGTGAGTAATGTACATAAAAACTCCTTATCTTTGCAATCGTTTTTTTAAGGACGACTCGCACTTCCGGAGAGTCGCCGATAGACTGTACCACTGAAGAAAATCTATGTAACGCTTTTTTCTGTTATTTTTACTACGTTTAGTTAGTTCACCAAAATATGCTAGCTTTTAAATTTGTTATTACGAAATAATACCCTGCAATTACCCAAACTTTTGCTGAACAAGTAGGAAACGGGTTTTTCTTATTAACATTTATAAATTAACTTTTACTTAATTAAACATTTTGAATTCATTCAACCAAATAGGGCAAAAATAATTAAAAATGTTTACGTTTCATTTGTTCCAATTTATTTTTGTGAAAGGTAACAAAACGCAACCATTTGTATAAAAAAAAGAGTGTGCGTGTAACCTTTACGCGCGATTGAAGTAAAACTTGTTGACGTACGTATCGGAAAATAAATATTTAATTACAATTCAATCATATTTATTGTCTATATACTTTACAAAAAATAAGATGTTATATTTATATTATTCATTAGAAATAGGAATTTGAAAGTTATCATTATTTTTTATATATGAAATAATAGAAATTACACAGTTACTTCCATCAGAATCTTCCATTAGAATCTAACGTTAGAGTTACCCCTAGTCGCGCCTAAAGAAGTTTTGCTTCAATAATAGGTAAACAATATTAAAAATATACACACATTACGTTTAGAATATGTGATTTTGTAGCTGTATCTACCTTATTGTAATACAACACAAGAGCCTTCAATAGTTAGATAACCATTTCATTTTGTAGCATTTTATAGCATATTCCATAAAATTTAAAATCCTGAGTTGAGTTTGTTTTCTTCACGTCTACGAAGGATCTGTTATTGCTGGTAAAAGATCAGCCATCCTGACTAGTGGTTTTATGGCCTTTATGGCTACCTAACCAAACCTAAAATAAGTATAAGAAAGTGTTAAAACATTTCGAATATCCTTATTTTATGAACAAAAACGTGCAACATGCTTCTTTACTTAACGTAAAGCTTCCGTATAAACAATTATTTACTATCATAATATGTATGTATGTATATAAACTTACTTAATCAAATCGTAATGAATGCCGCTGTCTCGTCTTTTTTTCATTTTCATTTTTCTTCAAATCTTTCTGGTGCTTAATTATAATATGCCCTTTGACGTTCACAATTTCTTTTTCTTTTTAGCTCTTTAAGTCTATAAAACGAAAATAGCTAGGCATAAATAATAGGTATAAATAATTAGGTATAAATAGTGTAATTACACACCAAAAATAAAATTTATGCATATAGAGTAGGTACTCACTCATTTTCAATCAATATTTTTTCATCACTTTCTTCATTAATAAATCCCCTTTGTTTATTCATATTTAATACAAACCCTTTATACAGAAATTTAAACTATTTACCACCAATGTATTTTGGTTGACAAGATGACAAGCTGTCAATTCATACAATTACAGATTTAATTTTATTTAATACTAGCTGTACTCGGCGCGCGTTGCTACACCAACAACTAAAATAAATTTAAGAAAAATAAAAGAGAAGAAGAGATAGAGAAGGAAAGAAAGTTTATAGTTTTGTTATACTTATCGCACCAAAAATATATTTTTTGAACTTATATTAATACGAATTCGTAAAGATATCTATTAATCAGTATTGAATTTGATACATGGAAGCGCCATCTGGTGGTAACTTCCATTAATGCGAATATCATATTCATCTTACCTATTTAAAAAACATCATCATACTGATATTTTCATGACAATCGGTTACACGGGGCAGAAGTTGCTACTCTGTAGCGCCACCTGGTGGCGAGAGGCATCAATGAGCATATCATACAAACCTTCTCCGTGGAAAAATACATATACATACCAATTTTCATGACAATCGGTTGAACGGGACAGAAGTTGCTACTCTGCAGCGCTACCTGGTGGCGAGTGGCATCAATGAGCATATCATACAAAACATCTCTGTGGAAAAATACATATACATACCAATTTTCATGACAATCGGTTAAATGGGACAGACGTTGCTACTCTGCAGCGCCACCTGGTGGCGAGTGGCATCAATGAGCATATCATACAAACCTTCTCTGTGGAAAAATACATATACATACCAATTTTCATAATAATTGGTCCAGTAGTTTTTGAGTCCATTGAGTACATACAGACATACAGACATACATACATACAGACAAACATTCATTTTTATATACGAGTATATAGAAGATAGTAGGCAGAATCGCATAAGCGCCGCCAGGATTATTTTCAGGGAGGTGCATCTGCATCTACACACTATTATGATCTAATATATATAGAATGTAGAATGATTTGGACAGCAACCGCGACGCCTTTAGTTTTTATTTAAACAACAATTTAATAAAAAAATTAAAAAAATATATAATTTTCTGGTAAATTCAGGTATTTTCTTTCATAGCAGGCGGGTGCAAGCGCACCCTCTTGCACCCTGCTGCCGGTGCCCATGCAGAATCGTGTTAGGTATTTTCAATCAGGTTTTGTTTCCAGTACGCGGTACATTAGAATGACGTCACGTCCGTTAGATTTACTGATTTACCCATAGTGTCGCTAAAGAAGTTTTACTTCAAAAAACAATAAAATCTTTTTTTTCTTAATCCATCTCGGAGTTTATAAATCCCAAAGCGACCAAACCCTTTATTTTCTAATTGGAAATTTCTTAACTAAAGAAATTATCGGTGTTAGAGTAAATATAGCTTGTATATATATCTGAGTCGTATTGTTTCTTTAACATGAAGAATAACACGAGTTTGAGAGCATATTCAATATTGTTCTACAATAGGTCGGAGGTCTAATATCGACAGGTAATATTGTAGTCGACAGATGTCGGTTCTCATCATTTTTCGGGAGGCGGTTGACTGGAATTATACCGGATTTTGATATAAGAATATATTGTGAGAAAGGTTTCCTGGATTCTGATGTTGCTGTGAAAATATTACATATTGTTTTATTTTTGTTAAAACTGTCTTGAGAAATGTCTTTATTTTCGTTGAAAAAGCTTTGAGTGATAAAATCTTTTCACACATTTTATAATGATGTTTATAATGGACAACAGAGTATAAAATTTTAACACGTATGAAGAAAAGTCTTCTAAGAGGATTGTAGCTTTAAATCACTTTTTTTGAAACCTTATATTATATACATTTACAAAAAAAAGTGTGAGGTGTCAAGGGACACCCGGATGGAACGAAGTTCCTTTCGATTAATTAACAGAGTGTTTACACATACATAAGCATTTATTATTGTTTGCATAAAATCTCTACTTACCTAACAGTTCGTTTCTTTAAACAAAAGTGTCCATTTATACAATACCAGAGCTTTAGAATTACTTTTTATAATTTAAAACAGGAATTAACAATTCAATACAAAATTTTAAAATTAAAATATTTGACAGTAACTGACAGTTAAGGTAATTTGACGTAGTTACCTAAATAGTCAAGTTACGAACTATTTTTAAAATGTTTATGAATTTATTAATTTATAAAAACAGGATGAAATAAAATGTAATACAATTATAGTTAATTATTATTTTTTCAACAGTATTTTCTTTTTAATGTACATTTTCTTTTAATTTAAAATAGTGTCTTTTTAATTGTAATATATCTATCTATGAGAGAGAGGGAGAGAGAGTTATTTATTTTTTGGTCTGTGAGAGAGAGAAACATGCGTGTGTCGTGTCATAGTGTCATACTTTTGGTATGAATTTTTTTTGGCTAGCCCCTAGCGTCAGTCTTAACTGTTCGTAACGCGCGCAAGGGAACTTCGTTCCAATAAAAAAAGATTTGGACGCCAGAGTGTTGAAAACATTGAGCTTTTATAGTGGCTTTACACGCAGAGATGCTAACGACTATTAACACTGTTTGCAGTTGAAATTAAAAAACACTTTTACTTAAATAATTGGCTTCCTAGACTTACTGGCAAAACTGGTAGAAGGACAGACCATTTTCTCTTAGGAAATTGCCAAAAGATCCTTCTGATAACAAAAGTTGTAAAGAAGAAATGAATAATTTCGAGAAAAACATAGAAAACATAATTACTTATTACTTCCCATCAAGACAGTCACATAAAGAAAACTAACCATTAAGCTAGAAAATTAAAAATCCATCAGTTTATTTTTATTTTTGCACGTCAGTTAATAATCAGCTTCGATTCAAAGGCATAAAAATTAGGGTTCAACCAACAGAAGAAAACATCAGGAATCTGTAAATATGCTTACCTGCTATAGATAAAGATTGCAGGTTTAAGTCCTGCCGGATGCGACATTTTTTTAATTTCTCCTAAAATTTTAAAAGACTGGAATTAAATTTCTTAAAAAATTTCTGTTCCTGTTATTAACCTTTATTTATGATATTCTGTTTTAATAATATTTTCTTATGTAGATTTTTACCTAAGTAGGTATATGTAGAAATAATTAAAAATTCTTTCTTTAACAAAACTCAAAGTTTTAATACTTACTTAATAAAGAAATACATAAAAACAAATCTGTTTCGATCGGAATTAATTAATTACCTATAGTCAATTAAAAAATGCGTTTTTACACCGAACATTCATTTCAGAATCTGGAAGGCAAGTGTACCAATTATCAAGAATAATGAACAAAAAAATGGACTTACATCAGAAATCAAAGAAGGCAATTTCCTATCCCAGAATTTAATTTGCGCAAACATTTCTCATCAGATTATCGCCTCTTTTTCTTCTTTTTCTGAAACAGAGTTCAATATTGAAGTGAATGCTTTCTGTAACAACGATGAAGTTATCAGATATAGGAGAGCACAGGGTGGGTTTTATTAATAATATCGAAGAAATTGGTTAAAGGGTTTTACTTTGTTACACTTAAGTTTATAGTTTTAATTTCCTGTGAGTTTAAAAGAACTAAAAATTAACACATTTACATACCAATGTCTTATTCAAATATGTTGCATTCTTATCTAAAGTTTTAATTAAGAGCATATTAAGGGAAAAATAGATAAAATGAGGTTTGTTATTGCTAATTTATTACGTAAAAAAATATTTTTCCAATCCTTTTGTATAAACAATAGTTGTGCTGCATCAAAAACTATCTTAACATCCCTTTACGTTAACCTTACATGCAATTAATTACACAGATTAATTTTGTATTAAATTAACATAATACTGCTGAAGACGACGAAGACCTGTTACATCTGATATAAAATTTCAGTGACTCCAAAAACAGTCAATTATTAAGTTTCAAATTCTTTGGTATCAAATTTCTATAAAACTCCAGAAGACTAGATAGAGCTCGTCCACTAGGGGATTATGACCGGCGATATTTCTGGCACCTGGTGCACCTGATGCACCTGGTCTTCTTGCGTCCAACACAGAACACCATCTATGGCACTGTTGCGTCTTTCCAAAAGATCTTCAGAGATTTTATCTTGGCTTTCTTTCCTTACTGTCTGGTAGCGCCTTTACAAAGATGTTTATTTTTTCCTCAACGGAAGATTAATTGGTATTCAACCGGCGATAACCTTGACTGACGCTGTTGATATGGTTCTATAACCAAAAATGACCTTTAGCAACATTTTTCGTTGGAAACACTCTAGTTTGTCCTTTTTGTTTTGAATTTCAATTCCAATCCCGTATTTTAGGTCTAGGATTTCATCGTAGTAGCAAAGATCCTAAGACAAAACCTTGTGGGCATTTTGGTAGCAGCAATTCTAATGGTTCCCAGCATGAGGATCCTGACTGTAAAGTAGTCTAAGGTACTGTGAAACTCCCAGCATTTCTTTCTTTCCCACAATTCCACAATCCCCTCTTGCAGCCTCCTGTACTGATGTTATGCCCAAACACCAAAGACATTAGTTAGAAAGGATCAGGACGGCACAGAACAAAAAGTCCTCCACAATATTGTTATGGACTCCCCATCATCTTACTCATCCCAATATTGGTCCTAGAACTGAGCCCTGGGGAAAGCCTGAGTGCAGTTTCTGACAACGTTATAATCAATTACTTTCTTACTCTCATCTAGATAGGTGTCTTATACGTTAATTTTCTTGGTGTATCTTTTTCATCCACTTCTCTGGCCCATTTCTTAACTGCCTTGATAAACTCTTTTTAGAGTGTTTATCAAGCATATTGGCCTGTAGTTTTGGTTCTTCATCATTTTGTTTTTCCATTAGTATCACGACTACCTTTTCCTGCTTCCAGAAAAATGTTGAACGGTAAAAAGCATGGTAAAAATCTGAGTATATCTCTAGGTGCCACTGATATTACTGCTTTTAGAGCAACTAGCAGTATCATGCTAAGGCCTGCAGCTTTCCTGTTGTTGATTTTTTTTCCGCCTCTTCTTCTTCTTTTTCTTCTTCTTCTTCTGTTACTGGTGTTCTTCTACTTCACTCGCTTTCTCTTCTGAGGGCTTTTAAGATTACATTAGTTTGTCACGTTTTTTCATAACATTCCGCACAAGAAAATCGTATACCTACATACAAAAAATAAGCTATCTGGAATTTAAACAGTGGTAATTAATTAGTTTTCATCTCTTATTTCTCAAGTTTTTTAGTTAAGATAATAAGCTGCATTATTTTAATAAGTTGTTTTAATTATTCATTGTTAGTTTTAATAAATTATAGGTACAATCACGTACGAATATCCGCTTTGCTTTCCAGATTGTTAAAACTTTTAATAAGCTTACATTATGTAAAACCGGTAATAAGTCAAAGGGCCAAAGTTAATAATCACTACTTCACATTCATCCGACATAACGAAATTTTGTTTTTGCCTATAGTTTTCAGTTTTGACCGTTGCATATGAAAGTTTCAGGAATTAAATCCTGCTTTTTACGTCAACCCGTTACATTTCCTGCCACAAACATCAACAAACATAAAATGAAATTGCGGTTTTGACAGGCCTTCCCACATAAATTTCTGAAATACCTCGTTTCAACTTCTATTAAAAATGTTTAATAGTATCACTACAGCTGTGACTTCTTCTGTCCGTTTATACATATATCTTGTTGAGTTTAATCTTGCCACCTTTATCGCACTTCTTTTTACTGGTTTTGTTAACAAATATGCTATTATGATACTTATGAGGGTAAAAAATTATAGGTGCAAAAAAATTGTAAAATATTTCTTAGGTCTGTATGAATTTTCCACGCGTATTTATATTTCATAGACAAATAAGATATGAGATTATAGAGAACATCGACTAACCACTAAGGCATTGCCACGAACTTTCGATGAAATAAATTCAAATTTAGATTTAGAAAATTTAAAAGTTAACTACTCCAGCTAAGATCGGTAAGTGGTTTCTCTACTGGCAAATTTGTGCCCAGCTCAGCCGTAGAGGGTAATACAAATCAAAATAATGTGAGTCGCGCCACCGATTTTACGGAATAAATCGGAAACCCCTGATGGTCCAGGCACTGACCAATCTTACTGGAGAGAAATAACTGATTCTTCTGAATCCTGATAAGCAAAATAAAATTAATAAAAATATTTAATTAGGTGAGTGGGTGATGATCTGAGTAAGAACACAAAGTTAGATCTATCAATTATATTGACGAAAATAAACCCTACAGTGAAGTTTACAATATGTATAAATATATAATCAAGCAAAGAAAGTTAGTAAATAATAATATCAGCAAATAATGCCAAGAACTTGGCAGTTTTAATAATGAGTGATCACCCAGCGCAATAAGAAAGATTCAAAATTAATAAATCCTATAGAATAAACAATATTTAAACAACTTAGACAAAGGTTAGGCCAATTCTTTACAATGTCTTAAACATAAAATTAAATTTTTGGCTTATCTGTTTATCCGCAGATCTGTAGTGAGGCTTTCGTTAATAGCCTGCTGCTCTGTGGATGGTGAGGCTCGGTGTTGATTCCTCAGCAGTGAGCTGATCTTACAATTTACTTGCCAGGTCCAAAAATATTAGTCCAGTCAAAAAAATTATTCGCCAGGTCCAAAAACAAATGTTCGCCAGGTCCAAAAACCCTAGTCGAAAAAAGCGCATTAGCCAAAAATTCCAAAGTTAAATTATTTAAGAAAGAAACGTAAAATTTACAAATGTTGACTCTACTTATTACAAAAAATTAAAAGATTAAATTACACACTAAATTATTTAAGAAAGAAAATATATTAAAGTTACAAGTACCGACTCTGCCTAATAAAAAGAAGAAAAAAAAAGCAATTTTAAAGATTAAATTACTAATAACACAATTTAAAGGTATACCAAACATAATAATAAACAATAACAGAATTATTGATGAAATTAATAAGTAAATGAATCAATTATATCAGATGCACGTGTGTCATTATACAATTTACAATTTAGAAATCCAATTTCCAAAAAAAATACGATATAAAATAAAGGAACACAATGAAATATATTTAAATTCAAAACTTATAGATTAAATTATAGTTAAAACAGGTTAAGAATATCACAAAAAAAATTCATTGCACCTGATTTCAAAATTATTTACAACAGTTTATATAAAAATTAATAATAACCATTAAAACTTAAAATTAGTAATTTAGTCGGGTTTATTTATGACTGATAAATTTAATTACACAAAATGAATCTAATCATAAAAGAAAACGATAGATCTAATATTAACAAAATACCAAAATTTAACGTAATATTTAGGTATGTACGTGTAGCTATTATATGGTTGATAATTTACGTGATTTATCGAATAAACACAGGCAAACACTTACCCTTTTATATTAAGATTAGGGGTTAAGCAGCCAATCTGCGATGTTATTTCGCTAGCACCCTGTAGCAAATTTCGTGATTCTTAATCGGATGTCCACGATTCTTCGTAACGAACTCTTAGTAATCACACTATAATCGAATGACGGTATCAAAAAAAAGCATTATATAATTATGCATAAGGTATAACTTACCGAAGAAAAGCACCATTTAACTAAATCCCAAGAAATATGGAGTTATCTAAACGCCTACTCAAAAATACCACAATAGGAATAAACAAAAATGAGGCTTAGATAAAAATACTGAAGTGAAATTCAAAAACCCGTAAGGATGGCTTGAATATTGCCAGAAGAACTTTCAACTTCACAAAATGGCGTTGCTTAATTCGATAGTAGTACTAATGTGTTCGTACAATTGTTGAAATGCAAAAGGAGCCCTAAAATCACGATAGTTCACGCATACGCTTCCCGCAATGACACTTGTGAGTATAGAAGGGGAAATAGTGTGTTCCGTTGTGCAAAAACGGCTGCTAGATATTAATTTGATTTCCGAAATGATGTTAAAATTAAATCGAATTCATTAAACTAAATGTATTATTAATATCAAAAGGAATCGATGCACTTATTTACTTAATTTAAAATTTTTGCTATTAGCTTAAACAGTAAAAGCCCGATATGTTTTCGACCTAAACAATCAAATTATCTACTCTCTCCACGGGTCAAGTCAATAGAATTCCTACTACACGGACCAGAACCCGTTAAAAGGCTAGCTATCGCGATAAAACATTAACTTAACTTTTAAATATATGGAAGCTGATTTATGCACGTGACAGCATCTGTAATCGAATGGTTAATGGCTCTATTGGCTATTATATTTAAATCTCTGGAGTGAGTGGTGCTTGAGTCATTTACCAATCTTCTCAAGTTAGTTTTTATTTTTATTTTTCCTTCATTACAACACTTTGGCGTGCTCTAAAAAAAAAATGATTTTACATATTGGTAAAAAATATTTCCCTAAAATCGAGCCATCTCTGTGTAGTTATCTAACTATACTCATACAAACGAATTGTTATAGATATGAGATTTCAGATATTTACAACCGTTGTTTCCATATTCTAAAGGTACTAATATGCAAATAAGTTGGAAACTGTTTGAACAATAAATAGAGGGTAATTTTCAAGGAATTTATAATGTTTGAACCGAGAATTATCCCATTATGCAATCTGGACAAAATTACATTTTCTATCGCATTGCAGTGGAAGATCATTATTGAGAAAAACATAAAGTAAAAAAAATTGAAATATATAAAACTTGCATGTAATATAATCGGTTTATATGTAAAATAAAGGTTTAGAAATATACATAAAACCATTTATTTCTTATCTAACAACTATAGTCTGGCCGTCGAAAAGATGGAATGATCACGAGACAAATGTACTCCTTATTTCAGCCCACAGTTTATATCATCTTTGGTATGAGTACAGTCTAAACTGTCCTTCGTTTACTGCAGTTTAGAAGGCGTTACATCGTAAGATTAAAGGTGGAAACATACTATCAAAACGTGACACGACGCCACGCCACCCGACGCATGTCAGTACTTATCAACTCCATATATTTAATACAGTTAGAAGCACATAGACAACACGCTATGTGACCACACGCCGCAACATAAATATATGGAATTGATGCGTCGGGTGACGTGGCGTCGTGTCACGTTTTGATAGTATGTTTCCGCCTTAAGCCGTTCAGATGCCCGTATTCACTGATCAAGAATCCTTGAATTCCATCTTTTCAGCGGCCGGGGTATAGTGTAACATCATTATGTTTTTACAATTTACTCAGTTTATACTCATAAAATCTTTAAATTTTGTTTTAATGTCCTAATTTACTCTAAAAGTGTTTATGAGCTAAGTTTACGATTTTTAATTTGCTGGGAAAAGGTATTCAAATAAATTTTATTTCACAAACGTTACGGATAGTCGAAGAACTAATTCAATTTTTTTGTTTTTTAGGGATCCGTACCTAAAAGGTAAAAACGGGACCCTATTACTAAGCCTTCGCTGTCTGTCTGTCTCCAGGCTGCATCTCATAAACCATGATAGCTAGTTTGTTTTCAATTATTTCTCTTTCTCCTTTTTTTCATATTTCTATTAAATAACGAGACTGTGTGCATAGAGTTCTGTTCAGATTTCTTTGGAAGGTTAAAACAAGATCCCGAAAAACAGTATTATTTGCGCCGAAACAGGGATTTTTCACTACGATGGTGAAAAAAAGCGGCAATTGATGCATTGGAAGATGTCCAATTCAAAATTCAAGGAAATGTTGATCGTTTTTTTTTCGACATTAAGTATCGTGATGACTGAGTGTGTTCCAGAGGGTCAGACTGTCAACCAGATTTACTAATTGTCAGTTTTGGCAACACTGCGAGAACGAGTTTATAATACAACGCACCTGCCCATAACGTGCTATCTTTGAAGCAGTATTTGGCCAATAAATACACTCCAATGCTCGAACACGCACCACACTCGCCAGATTTGGCAGGGTGTAACTTTTTTTTTCTGAAGATAAAATCTGCTTGGAAAGGGACTCTATTTAAGGAAATGAAAGTGGTAAAGCAAAAAACGACAGAGCTACTAAAGGCCCTCACCAAAGAAGACTACCAGCACTGCTTTAATCAATGAAAAAAATGTATGGAAAAGTGTGTGACAAGGATAGGAGTTTATATTGAAGGAGAGCATTCGAATGTGGAATAATATTTATAATGAAACCCTTTTTCGTAACCACTCTCGTTATTTAATAGCCAGACCTCATATTTTTTTTTTTTGTTAAGGATGTCCTCGTAGGTATAGACCTTAATACAAATGTACCGAGAACATCTATTGGGACAGAAGAGGTAATTTATTAATTTGATATTTAAAGGCCTGCAAGTTAGGACGAGTGGGGAAGACGTGGGGTGGAAAGGAGTTCCATAATCTGGAGACCCTGGGGATAAAGGAACGATCGAATCGATCCGTTCTCGATGTCGGGCACTGAACAGTATAAGGGTGCATGGAGTTGGCACGTCGCGTTGCTCTGGCTGGTCTGGCAAGTGGAGGCATTATAGAGCGGAGTTCTTCTAAGCAAAATCCGTTTATGTATCGGTAAAACAAGGAAAGATCAGCCACTGCTCTTCGGTGGGATAATGGGGCTAGGTTTTTGGTGATACTGGTGTCGTGTATTAGTCGAAGTGCCCTTCTTTGTATTGCATCAAGAACTCCGAGTCTTGACGGAGCCGCCGAACCCCATACATGTGAGCAGTATTCAAGTTTAGGCCGTATTTGGGCTTTGTAAAGCGTAGCCAAGTTGGATTGAGAAAAATATTTCCGTGCTCTAAACAGAAAGCCTAATTTTTTTCCTGCTGCAGTTGCTATGGATGCAATATGTTCGTTCCAGAGTAAGTCCTGGGAGATCGTTATACCAAGCAGAGTAATGGAGTCGCCCGCTACCAGTGTCTGATCGTTGATTGTAATGGATGGGCCGCATGTTTGCCTCTTGTTGGATAGGCAACATGTCTTTGTCTTGGAAGCGTTGAAATTAACAAGATTCTTTCTTCCCCACTCGTCTACAATTCTCAAATCTTGATTGAGAGAAGCCGCTGTGGATCTTCTGTCCTCTTCCATAATATCTAGAGGTATGGGACGGCTGTGCGCCTTGCTACAGTGTAGGTTGCTATCATCTGCAAAACCATGTATTGGGTTATTAGTGGCTTCCAGCAGATCATTAATGTGTAGTAAGAATAGAGTAGGAGCTAGAGCCGATCCTTGGGGAACTCCAGCGTTGATCTTGTAGAGGTTGGAAGAATGCCCATCTACAGCAACTTGGATGTGCCTGTTGGAGAGAAAGTTGGATATCCATCTGCAAAGGTTTTGCGAGAGTCCGTATGAAGGCAGTTTGTTCAAAAAAACTGCATGCCACACTTGATCAAATGCTTTTGAGATGTCTAGTGATACTATTTGAGTCTCCCCATAGCGGTGGATGGCATCACTCCAGACATGAGTTACATATGCTAGTAGATCGGCTGTTGACCTTTGTTAGCGAAAACCATATTGCCTGTCACTTAAAAGGTTGTGTGTCTCAAGGTAGCTCAGGATCTCGTGATTGACGTATTTCTCCATAGTTTTGCTAATAACAGATAGAAGAGCTATGGATCTGTAGTTAGAAGGCTGGGTTTTAGAGCCTTTCTTGGGGACTGGTTGTACTCGAGCAGTTTTCTAGGATTGTGGAAAAATACCAGTATCATATGATAGTTGAAATAGCTTAGTAAAAACTGGCGCTAGTTCAGGAGCACAACACTTTAAGAGTAAAGCAGGTATTTCATCAAGGCCGCTTGCTTTGTTGGTATTTAGAGTCGCAAGGACTCTCTGCACCCGCTTAACCCTAAATATGATATTTTTCATTGTGTGGGGATCCCGTGGAATAGAAGGTAGCTCTATGTTGTCCGGTGGGTTAGGTGTCGAGTTCGAAGAGAATATTTTGGCAAAGAGTTCTGCCTTTTCTGTGGAGGACGTAACTATTGAGCCGTCATCTGATGTGAGTGGAGGGAATGATTTAGTTGTGAAATTGTTGTTGATATGTTTGGCGAGAGTCCAAAAGGACCGGCTTCCATTAGGGTTTGACATTACTTTCTGTCTCATTCGAGCGTCAAAGAGACTTTTGGAATTGGAAATAGTGGTGTTGTATCTGTTTCTAGCGTTTATATCATCCTGTTTTGTTTCATCTGATGGATTTTGTATAAATAATTTGTGGGACTTGATCTTAGCTTTCCGAGCTACATCGCAATCTTTATTAAACCATGGCTTCTGTTTGGCTTTCAAGCGTTTGGAAAAGTGAGGAATGTAAGCTTCCATGGCACACTGAATGATTTCAGTTATACTGTTGCAAACTGCCGATGGATCTTTGTTAATAAAGCAGACTCGATTCCAGGGAAAAGTTGCAAAGTAGTCTCGAAGGCCTTCCCAATCTGCTTTTTTTAAGTTCCAAAAAGTTCTCGTGGGTGGTGCCTCGAATGGGTGAGGTTCTATTGGACATTTGACTTCTACTATAGCATGATCAGAGTTACCTAGGGGAGACAGAACATTTACATTATATTGCTCAGGGTGAGTAGTCAGAAAAAGATCCAGAGTATTAGAACTGTGATTGGCAGCTCTGGGAAAGTAAGTGGGCTTGTCGATTAGTTGGGACAGCCCATGGCTAATTGCAAACTCTTCAGTTAGCCTGCCTTCTGTGTCCGTTTTGTTGGACTTAAGCCACTTTTCGTGGTGAACATTAAAGTCCCCAAGCACAATTATCTCTGAAGAAGGGTACTCACTATTAAGGTAGTCGATCTTTTGTGATAGATAGTCTAGTAGTTCGTCGCATTTATTATCTGATGGCCGATAAATACAACATATAAATTTGCTAGAGGCTTTTAGTGTTAGTTTTAGCCAGACAATGTTGTCTTTGTTGTTTTCTAGTGCAGGTAGTCTAGAGCAGGAAAGTGTGCTTCTTACGTAAACACATACACCATGGTGTCGTTTAAAGTTGTGATAAAGTCCGTAACCTAGAAATTTAAGATGATTCAGGCTATATTTTCAGCATTCGTTATTTTTTGTGTTTTACCAGCATTTCTTAAGAATAAAAAATATTTTTATATTAAGAGAACATTAAATACCGTTTGAGAATTTATATCAAATCATTTAATTCTTGTTCAGCTTGAAAAATAAAATTTAATAACATGTGAAATGAAGAATATTCTTTAGTTTTCTAAACAATAAATATCATTTAACTTAGATGTCGCTATGCTTCAATTTTCATCAAAAAGTTAAGAAAATTCCAAACTCTAGAATACATTATTTTTGCCTTACCTTTTATTGCTTTGTTTCGTCTCGTGCAGTTCTTATTACAAAACATGAATTATAAAGCTACTTCAGCAGCGTTCTTCTTTTTTGTTTCGTTCGTATATTAAAAATTTCAAGTTGTTTTAATATGTTTTGAAAATCCGATATAAGAAATCTAATAAACTGCTAAAAGTAGTATTGAATTGCATAATAAAACTCTACCCGCCACTGTATTAAGTAGTTTCATGCACGTACAAATCGACTTTAGATATTACCTAACTCCACAAATCAGAAAAATGAAATTACTGGTTCCGGTTAAAACTTTAATGACTGCTGGTAATTCCTGACTCAATACGAATAAAAAAACATGATAAAACGTCGATTAAGCTACTAATCGGATTATAGGGTAACATTTTTTATCTACTTTACTGACAAAGCTTTTATGCAGTTTGTTTGCAATACGAAAATATATAAAGTAGACTTAACATATTGGACAAAAATCCACTGAAGCTGTTTACTGGTGTTAAAATCAATTATCTGAATATGAATTAAAAAATTTTTTGGAATGTTCTAATGACACTAGGCCAGACAGGCCTTGCGCAAATCACGAATGGCCCAATTTTGTGTTGTGACTTGGGCCTCCACCCGTAAAAAATTTAATTGAACCAGGACCTAAAGGTAAATGAGCATAGACAACGACGTGTGTTTACTAAATAGGTTTTGGAGCAGTTTTCATCAGCGATGAGCCCCATTTTTAGATAAATAGGTATGTGAACCAAACAATTTGTGGAATTCGGACGATTCCAATGCATATGAAATCCAAGAGCGTCCAGTTCATCCCGAAAAGTCACCGTTTGGTGTAGATTTTGGGCTGGCGACATCTTCGGTCCGTATTTCCCTGAAAACGTCATCATTTTCAAGAGCGAGCACTGTAAGTCGATGATTACCATCATTTTTTGGGCTTATTTGGGTGATCTGAACACCAACGATATATGGTTAGGATGGTGCTAAGTGCTATACAGCTCTTGCCACATTGAATATTCTTCAGCAGCAATTCGAGGAAATAATTATCACACGTGGAGGTGAACTGGCCACCAAAATGGCGCGATTTGATCGATTGGACTTTTTCTTGTAGGGTTTTCTTAAGTCGCAAATGCATACAAATAAGCTACAAAACACAGTAGTCCTCAAAGCCATATTCATTAAAAATATAAAATTTGTTATGATTTTAAAAGCACAGTAGAATCCCGGTTATCCTAGTCGTGTTTATCCCAATTAACCGATTTGGCTCCAGAATCTTGGTGAAATTGATTCTGAAATAAAAATAGTAACAACTAAATCAAAATTACTTTCAAATAAGATATTTTTTAACATTATAACACATCTAAAAGGAAGAGAATTTTTTAGGAGTTAGCATACTTAGAGCTTTAAAACTTATAAACTTAATACAAAAATATTTTCTTTTCTTAAAAATATTATTTTTTGTAGTTTTCAGTGAATATGATCTTCTTCAAGCCATCTCGATACCATTCCCTGACCCAAAAACTCAATACATTGAAGACGACGGGCACGATGGATTTCCCGGCTTTGGATTTAGAGCGGGATCAGACGTGAAAATCGCTCACAGGCAAATACTGCCGGAGAAACTTAGTGCCGAATTTTCTATTTTAATAAGTGCCAAGCCCAAGACCAGACGAGGAGCATTCATCTTTGCGGTTGTTAATCCTTACGATACGGTAAGTTTATTTGCTTACACAGTAGTAGAAAGCGAAACATTCAAATTAAGGGATTAAAGGGGAGTTCCGATAATGAATTTGAATATAGTTTCTTTAGAGTGTTTAGTTAAGTCTAGTTTAGTTGAGTTTTAAATGATTTGTATTATAAATATCCTTTGATCTTTATTTCTGTATTTGCTACTCATGGGATTCAGTATAGATTTTTATAAATTTGTGTATTTACATGTTTCTGTATTTCTAAACTTTAAACTGATTATATTCTCTAACATACGAAAATTAATAGAACACTCAGATTTTTCCTAAAAACTGGCGTTTAAAAAGGTTTAAGATGTTCTCTATTTAGTAGGGTCTATTACCTCCACAACCCGTAATTACAGCTCTCAATCGATCTGACATACTTCGGATTAAGAAAGTAAATACTTCCTGAGGGATTTCCTCCCATTCGTCACGAACTGCTTGCTCCAAAACATTAATTATATGAAACTTAAATTGTTACATCAAATGCGTTTTCACAGAATATTCCATGCATGCTCTATTGGCCCTTAGGGGCCGTGGTAATAAAGGAATCCCAACTTCATGCAAGTAATCCCGTGTTATTCTTGCGATGTACGGACGAGCATTATCTTGCATCTCCAACAAATGGGACAAATAGCACTACATGATCTTCCAACCATCGTTAAATATATGTTTTAGCGTTTAAATTGCTCCCTTCAATTGTAACAACATCTGTATAAGCCTCTACAGAAATGCCTGCCAACATAATTGTACTATTTTCATCAAATTGAACTCTTAATGATACCATTCCCAAGCTCTTCTCTAAATCCTAGGCCGTCCAGATAACGAATATCTATTAAATCTTGATTCATCTGTGAAGAGCATTGTACTCCATTCCTTAATACCCCATTAAGATTCGATGATCATGATTTTCTGTCAATAGAGGTACCGTGATAGGTAATGTGGATCGTAATCCTTATACATCTATACATTTTCCAACTGTATAAGGGAATCGTATAACTTCTTAAATCATAACGACGGATCCTGGAAACACAAGACTCCAAAGAAGCAGCTCAGGCAGCAGTAAAAAACCAGAAGACAACATAGCACCAAAGCAACGAAAGAATCACCTATAGAGAGAATGTTACTGAAGACCACACAGAAGCCGATGTTGACCGCAATTTCTCCCCAAGGCCCATTCAGGGATCAGAAGTTGCCTAGGCCTCCTTAGAAATCAGGGGGTATAGTAGAAAGAGGAGGAGAGCACACCGTCTAGAGTCTAGACAACCTGCGTGCATGCTTCGTGCTTTGCAATCTGAAAAATAGATCTTCAACTTGACTTGTAGTTATTTTTATATCTTGGCTACTAACAATTTAGGAGTCTTTTAAGATACTACAAGAAGAAACCTTTTGAAAAACATATTCGATTTCTTTTCTCTTCGCCCAAAGCTTTCACGTTATCTGTATATACTGTATACAGCTTCTTCTGAAATTTCTGTTTCTGGTCGGCCATATCTTTATGTTATTGGGCTCATCTTAATCTATATATCATTCCCTGTTTTCCAAGAATGACGCTAGCAACTTTGTCATTGTACTAGAGATCCTTATATCTGTCATTTTGTACAGTAATCATTCCTACCATACTCTGTTAAATGCTTTGCTGACATCAAAAAAGACTGCTTCAGTAGATTGTTTTTTGTTAAGTCATTTACTAATATTTTTTACTTAAAATTGTGAAGTGCTCTCTGGTAAGATATTTAGTTGTTTAATTGGTTTTCTGAGTCTTCTAAATATCATCCTTTCTGCTGGTAGAAAGCTGGTTGGACAATAATTTTAAGGAGAATTTGAATCCTTTTCTGGCATTCTTATCATGATAACACCTGCTTTTTTTCATCTTGTTCGAAAATGCCTAAATTTTAAGATTCCATTGATATTTGTAGTAAAGTAGGCCACTACATTTTGAGGCAGGTCTTTAAAGCACTGTTACCGATCCTGTCATTTCTTGATGATGTCTGCTCTTTTCAGTCTTCTTTGAAAGTGCCTAAATTTTGTGATTTCATTGATAATTGCAGTAATGCAGACCACTATCTTCTAAAAAAACGTCTTCAAGGCCCTGTTGCTAATGCTGTCAAATCTAGATGAAATCTGCTCTTTTCCATCGCGTTGAAAAGTGCCTAATTTTTAAGATTCCATTGATAATTTTAGTAACGTAGTTATTACCTTTAGAGGTTAGTTTTTTAAAGTCCTGTTACTGATTCTGTCATATTCTGGTGCTTTTTTAAGTTTAATATTCTTTATGATAAATCTTATTTCTTCAGGACTTATGTAGGCCAGTATTTCGACTTCTTCGGCATTTTTGATTTCTTCTACTGCCTTTTCAACATCTTCTCCGAAGTCGATATATTCTTCTGGGGAATGGTTTAGTCTAAATTAGTTTTAGAGGCTCCTTGTAAATGCTTCTACTTTATCTTCTGGTTTTTGTTACATTTGCTGACATTTCTTAAATTTTTTTGAGCTACGTTTTCTTTACCTATGTTGTCGTTCTTAATACAAAATTCGATTTAAATTTTCTGATCCTCTCTTTGTAGGTATCTACTTATGACTTACTAAACCTTGTTTTTACAGGTTGTAGAACTAGGAGTCCGAATCGCTCCAGAAACTTCTACCACTAGCTTATTAAGCCTCTACTACACTGATTTTACACAAATCAGTTCTCACAGCATAGCTAATTTTACAGTACCAAAATTTTACAATAAATGGATTAGGTTTGCATTTAGAGTAGGACTCGAAAACGTTACCCTATTTTTCAATTGCAACGAAACTGAAACAATTCTAGTCGAAAGAAATCCAGTTGAATTAGTTTTTGATTCAGCTTCCACTTTATATCTGGCTCAAGCTGGACCAAAGTTTGGTGAACCGTTTGAGGTAAGTTTTAAATATAAGTGATACTAATACATCATCAAAGGACAATAAAATTTTCAGTATAATTTATGATCTCTACCTCATTTCATCGAACAATATCATAATTATATAAAATAGAACAACACGAGGTGTTTGGTAATTATACTGGTTATTGTTTAGAGTCCGCTCTGGAGGTTGGGTCCATTATAGTTTCCATAATTTAGTTGATCCTCTTAGATTGCCAGAGTTAATAAGCTTAATTGAACACATAAATACTAGACAACTATATATGTGTTATATAAATTTCAACTATTTTCTATCATATTCTATTTCATAAAGTGAAATGTTAATCTGCTTTACAATGCATAATTAAGTTTTTTCATTGTATTTACGTCCTTTGATGATGTTATGTCTTAATTATTTTTTTTAGGTAATTCTACAGTTTAAGTAGTAAAATTGTTCAAATTATTATAATGTTAAATGAAATATTTGATTTTGATACTGAATACTAAACAGATTGCAGAAAATAATAGAATTAACAAATTTTTTAGATATGTAAATAATTACAGTAAAACATCACACGTTTTTATAATAAACAAAAAATAGACAAAACATTAATAAAAAAAAACATTTTTTGATAGTCAAAGAAATAAAGTACTAAAATAAGCCTTACCGTTGATTTTTCGTACTCCGAGAGAATGTACCTGGTGCGCAGGAAACTGCATTTTATGTCACCTCGTAGGTTATCTGGGCACCAGTTACTCAGTAGATTGCTATCAATGTTATATTCGTTTTAAGCAGCTCCTGATCTGGTATTAGACTGTTCAGCTGAGTGCGGATCGGTGACCATAGGTCAGTGTTGCTGAATGTGATTGTCCCTGTTAGGCAGTGGGCAACGAGTGAAAGTCGCTGCATGTGGTTGTATGGCAGAGCCGATCCAGAGGCCATGGGTGGTTTCTTGTTTGAGCGTTTTAGGGACTGGGCAGTCTCCGCTGGAAATATGGAGGCAAGGTGGGCTTCTTTCAAGGATATACTTTTTGAGGCTAGAACTAAATTTGTACCCAGTAGGATCAGAAAATCATATCATGATCCAGTTTTCTATACACGGGAAGTCAAGATACTTAAAAAAAAATGTAGGTCTCTGTATTTAAAGCGAAAAACTGGCCGGTTTAATTTGCACAGGTATCGACTCGCACGTAATAGATTTAATATTGCTAAAAGAAATGCTCACAAGAATTTTCTTGATGATTTGATTGATACAGGAGGAGTTGACAGGTGTTACCAGTGGAAAATTTTTTATAAATATCTTGACTCAGTGCGTGGCTCTGCTAGAGGTGTTCCTAGCCTAAAAGCTGGTGACAGCCTAGCAGTAACGGACGTTGATAAGGCGGATCTTTTAAATAGCACATATGGTAAAATATTTTCTGCCAAGTCGTGTGATGTTATGGATTTCCAGAATCGGGCTGCGAATGGGCCAGCGGCGGCAACACAATTTATTTTTGAGACCAGGGATATTAGTTTCTTTTTAAAGCGCATGAAGCGAAGTCATACTCCTGGACCTTATGGGATTTCCAGTAGTCTTTTGTATCTATGTAGATTTGGGGTGGTCCCTTACCTGAACGTACTGTTTAATATGTCAATAAACAACAATGCACTCCCGAAGGACTGGAAAAAGGCAATAGTTGTGCCAGTTTTTAAGTCAGGATCAAGGTCTGACCCAAAAAACTACAGACCGGTGAGTCTTACATGTGTTGTTTGCAAGTTGCTTGAGCAGTTAATCAGTAAATATATGCGCGCTGTCCTGGAGCGGAGAGGGTTTTTCTTTGAGTATCAGCATGGCTTTCGCGAAGGCCATTCTTGCGAATCAGCCCTTGCTTCATTGGTCAATGATGTCGTTGGCATAGTTGATGGAACGGGACAGGTCGATGCAGTGCTGCTTGATTTTCAAAAAGCATTTGATGTGGTTCCACATAAAATTTTGATCGAAAAGCTTTGCGCCCTCAACGTGGATCCCCGGGTTAACGATTGGACGATTAACTTTCTTTTGGATAGATATCAGAGTGTGCGTGTTGGAACCAGGCTGTCTAAAGAAATTCCCGTTACTTCTGGAGTACCTCAAGGTACGGTTATAGGCCCATTGGCCTTTCTTGTATTTGTTAATGACCTGGTTGCAGGCATTAAATCGACAGTTCGGCTTTTTGTCGACGATTGTATTGTTTACAGATCTATCTCTTCGCTGGAGGACTGTATAACACTACAGAAAGATTTAGGTAGCATTGAAAAATGGGTAGTTTCAAATAAAATGACTTTAAATGCGGACAAGAGTCAGTTGATAACGTTTGGCAAAAAGAAGTTTGATGTGGAGTATGTCATAAGTAAAACAAACTTGAAACCAGTTACCGTTGTAAAATATTTAGGGGTTTATTTGTCATCAAATATGAACTGGAGTTACCACATCAACAAAACTGTAGCACATGGTTTTCAAACGTTGAATTTTGTTATGAGAAACCTTAAAAAAGCAAGACCGCAAGCTAGAGTTAGGGCCTACTTAACGTTAGTCCGACCTCTACTAGAATATTGCTGCGCTGTTTGGCACCCTTATCAGGAGGGACTCGCCCAGGAACTTGAGAGGGTGCAAAGAAGAGCTGCTAGGTGGGTTTTCCTGCGTTTTGATAGAGAATTTAGCCCGACTGAGGCACTGAGGGATTTAAATTGGACCTCTCTTTCGTCGAGAAGGGAATACTTCATTAAAGTAGCTATGTACAAGGTATACAATGGCCTACAGTCTTATCTGGGTTTAAGGGATACTTTAAACCAGCATAACTATATCTCTAGAAACGATCATCCGTTTAAGATTCAGGTACCCTTCTCCAGAACTAATGTGGGTCTTCATTCACTAATTGGGGTCGATGTCAGAATCTGGAATGCTCTTCCAGAAAATTTACTCGTGAACGGCATGCCCTCCTTAAGCCGTTTCAAAAATTTTATTAAGTGACAAACATGTAATAATGTCTAAAAAATTTTTTTATAATTTTATAAACTACATATCATGTAATTTTTGTGTGTATGTGTAGAAGTGATTTATGTAAAAATTGTAGTCCACAAGTCTTTTTAGACTGCCGTTCTGTAATATATTAAATAAAAAAAATAAAAAATAAAAAAAAACACCCATGTATCGAGTTTTATCTAATTTGATGACGATTTTACAGAAAACTCCACAAATTTACATAAAACGTAAGTTTCGTGTGCAGTAGGTACTCTGGAGATCGCTTTTAATGTCATCTTTATATACAGCAACCAAAAAAAACCCTTCGAGTATCGAGTTTTATCTAATTTCATGACGATTTTATAGAAACCTACAAAAATGTACATAACAATTAAGTTTCGTGTGCTCCAGGTACATTTACAGCAACCCCAAAAAACCTTGAGTATCGAGTTTTATCTAATTTCAAGACGATTTTATAGAAAACTCCAAAAATTTAAATAAAAATAAGTTTTGTGTGCACTAGGTACTCTGAAGATCTCTGTTAATGTCATATTTATTTACAGCAACTCCAAAAACCTAGAGTATCCAATTTCATAACGATTTTATAGAAAACTTTACAAAGTTACATAAAAAGTAAATTTCGCGTGCATCAGGTACTCTAGAGATCTCTATCAAAGCCATATTCATTTACGGCAACCCAAAAATCCTCGAGTATCAAGTTTTATCTAATTTCATGACGATTTTATAGAATACTCCACAAATTTACGTAAAAAGTAAGTTTCGTTTGCCCAGGTACCTACTCTAGCCATACCTGTCAATGTCATATTTATTTATAGCAACCCAATATCCTCGAGTATCGAGTTTTATCCACTTTCTCGTCAGTTTTATAGAAAACTCCACAAATTTACATAAAAAGTAAGTTTCGTATGCACCAGGTACTCTGGAGATCGCTGTCAATGTCATACAGCAACCCAAAATCTCTCGGGTTTCAAGTTTTATCTAATTTCATGACGATTTTATATCAAACTCCACAAATTGAAATGTAAACTAAGTTTCATGTGCACCAGGTACTCTGAAAATCGCTATCAATGTCATATTCATTTACAGCAACCCAAAAACCCTTTAATATGGAGATTTATCTAATTTCATGACGATTTTATAGAAAACTCCGGACGACTTCGTAAAAAGTAGGTTTCTTGGTTACAGGTATCTACCCTGGAGGTCGCTGTCGATATTATGTTTGTTCTTAGCGATCCAAAACATCTTCTATGTATCGAGTTTTATCTGATGTAATGACGATTTTACAGAAAACTCCATGAGACGAGGTAAAAACTAGGTTTCTTGGTCGCCAGGTACCCCGGAGGTCGCTGTCGATGTTGTGTGTGTTCTCAGTTACTTAAAAAGAGTTTTATTTAGTTTCATGACGATTTCAGAGAAAATTTCATGAGACGAAATCAAAAGTAGGTTTCACGAAAATCGCTGTTGGTGTTGAGTTTATTCGCATCGATTCAAAAAAACCTTTCGTGTATCGAATTTTTTTGATTTAATAAATCGTTATTCGTTATCAGCGACCCAAAATAAACCTTCGAGTACCTAAATTAAACCCATTTAAATCAATAATTACTGAGTTGTAAATTTTTTATTTTTTTATTTCACTTTTGTATGCATAAATGCTTGTTTTAATGTTACATGACCACATATTTGGATGCTCCGTCGAATCGAATACGAATAATTATTCTAATTCCTTTTACTGTACAAATTTCAACGGTACATTGCTTTATTTCCTCGACTATGAGTCAAATTTTTTTAGAAATAAAAATAAGAGAATAAATCACAAGTTGGACTTTAAAAAACTTTTGAAATCGATGTAGGTACTTCTACGTGATGTAATTTTCAAAAGACTGTAGAAATTGAGCCACTACACGGCAAATAAAAGATCAAAAACTTTTTATTGTATACATATATCTATCTATAGATGAATATTTCAAAATCAAGAAAGGAAATTCGACATAAAACAAAGGGCCTGCATAGAAAACTTGTAACGCAATTTAAATTTAAAACCCAAAGGCTTTTATAACTTATACAAATTTTATTACTTAAACTTAGAATATACTATAATTATTTTAAACAAGCCAATACTGTCATTTCCTATCGAAAATTTTCAAGATGCAAGAAACTTTACTACTTTTCTGCAGTTGGATTTTGCTTAGAATTGAGTAAGGTATTAAAAAAATGTAGTTTGTTCAATCTATGAATTAAAAATGTCCTTATTCATATCAAACATAGATATCCTCCTTTAGAAACACAGAATTTTTTTATATTTTGGTATGTGTACTTGTTTTTAAGTTTATTCTATACGTACGCTTTATTTGAAGAGTAAGCGGGTGAATGCATTACGAAAAGAGTGTTCGAGCGGGGAAAACGTAACTTTGCCACGTACTTTTAGTGTAATAAAGGAATTGAAAATACAAAAAAATATATAAATTTTGAAAAATTAATCAAATACTTTCAATAGAAGTTCAACTCCAGCTGAGATCGGTAAGTGGTTTCTCTCTACTGGCAAATTAGTGCCCAGCTCAGCCGTAGAGGGTAAGTAAACAAATAATAGTGAGTCGCGCCACCGATTTCGAACGGTTAAAATCGCAAACCCCTGTTGTTCCAGACACTGACCTTTCTCACTGGAGATAATTAATTAAATTTAGAATATCAATCAATATTAATTGAATTGCACAATAAGAACGATAAAGTGAGCTAAATAAAACAAAAATATTGTCACGCCTGGGGGGATTAGGAGAATGTGCCCTAGTGTTTTGGGATGAGGGGTAGCTTACTAAAGGCACTTCCCACCCAGGTCGTGGTTATCTACCCCCTGGTTAGGTATCCTGCTGAAGGCAGAAAACTAACCAAGGGGAAGATGAGATAAACAACAGAAAACAAACAACAAATATATTAACGAATAAATAAGCAATAACAATAAATAATTAAATATGACTAACGAATAACAAAATACAAATCTTAACTAATCTTACCAAATAAAACTATATGGTGGCATGTCACACTTACTCACGAAAATAAGTCAAGAGTCACAACGGCCAGACCTAAGGGTCTGTTTTAGGGACACTCCAAAGGGTGACCCTTACAGACAATCTTAGACTCCGAACTCCTCGAGTACGACCTCAACGACGCTCTTTTATATCCAATTCTTACGCTACGTGAGAATAAGAATTAAACTATATAAGGTCGCCTTGAAATCTAACGTACTGACTTTGGCCTGGATAATTACAATACAAAATAATACAATGAAATCTAAAACAATTAAACAACTCTATTATCGTATGTGACATGCCCCCCTTCTCTTAAAGCCAGCCCCTGGCTTTGCTCGGCTCTGGCTTACAGGGGTGTATGTATTGGACTGAGTTTTACAAAATAATTATAATCCGCCACACTTCTGTCAGAATCTGCTCTTCTCGGAGAATAACTTGTCTTGCCCTCGTCTAGAAACGCCAGGTCCACCGCTGGCTAGACGGATCCCTTTTTGGTATGTTGGTCTGTCTGCAACTTTGTGAAAACCATCGTCTCATAGCTCCATCTCTCGAGGTCCATGGCCAACATCAGACTGTACTCCATCACACCATTCTCCCTAATACATTTTTACAACTATACATTTACAGTCTTCCCATCTTTGGCTACCATCCATTGGGAAGATCTGCTATTGGGATAGGAGTATTGAAGCTGACCATTTCCATTCCTCGACGGAGACCTTTCTTACTCGTTGAGACAAGACCCATACCATACTCAGGATAATGGACCCTTTCCCTCTAGAATTCCGAGCAAGCATCTCCTGGATTGCGTCTTCTTTGAGTAGATGTGGGGAAAACGTTAAACATTTAAACATTAAAACAATAACTCGGTCCTAAAACATACAAAACAAACACTATTAAAATTAAATAATTATTACTGTAATTTGCCTAGAAAGGGCAACAGTAAGGAAGGTCTCCGTCGAGGTATGGAAATGGTTAGCGTCGATACTCCTATCGAATTAGTAGCAGATCTTCCCAATGGATGGTAGCCATAGGTGGGAAGACTGTAGTTGTATGGTTTCAATGTTTTAAAGGTGGATGAAGTGATGGAGTACTGTCTGATGTTGGCCATGGACCTCGAGAGATGAAGCTATAGATAATGATTGGTTTTTAAAGTAGTTGCAGACAGACCAACATACCAAAAAGGGATCCGTCTAGCCAGCGGTGGACCTGGCGGTTTCTAGACGAGGGCAAAACAGGACATTCTCCGAGAAGAGCGGATTTTGATAGAAGTGTGGCGGATTATTAATTTTGTAAAACTCAGTCCTATACATACACCCCTGTAAGTCAGAGCCGAGCAAAGCCAGGGGCTGGCTTTAAGGGAAGGGGGGCATGTCACATACGGTGATAGGGCAGTTTTGCCCTACATATTAATTTATTAGTTTATATTTTACTATATTGTTTTGTATTACATTTTACCAGGTCAAAGTCATTGCGTTAGATCTCGACACGTGTTTAGATAGTTTAATTTTTATTCTCACGTAGAATATGAATTGGCTATAAAAGCAAGTTGGGGTGTCCCTAAAACAGACCCTTAGGTCTGGCCGTTGTGACTCTTGACTTATTTTCGTGAGTAAATGTGACATGCCACCATGTAGATTATTTGGTCAGATTAGTTAAGATTTGTATTTAGTTATCCGTTATTCATATGTTAATTATTTATTGTTATTGTTTGTTTCGTTGTTAATATATTTGTTGTTTGTTTCCTGTTGTTTATCTCATCTTCCCCTTGGTTAGTTTTCTGCCTTCAGCAGGATACCTAACCAGGGGGTAGATAACCACGACCTGGGTGGGAAGTGCCTCTAGTTAAGCTACCCCTCATCCCGAAAACACTATGGCACATAGTCCTAATCCCCCCAGGCGTGACAATATCAACTAGACCCTTCTTTAATAAAAAAAAATTGAGTTCAAACTACTGTCAACCCTCGCGCTTGACAATGTTATTAACATGAAATCTAAGAATAAAACTAAATAAATTATCTAATAAGTGTGATCACACGCAATACAAGAAAAAGAAATTTAAATTAAGATCTATAGTCGCGACTTAAATCTAAGTTATAATGCTATTGGCTTATCTGATAATCCAGATAACGAATCCTTCTAGTCCTTGGCTACAAAGGCTTCTCCAATATTTAGGCCTGTACCAAAAATCAAGCCTGCTCCAAAAACCAATAGGCTTGCTCCAAACAAATAGGCCCGTAACGAAAACTTAAGCCCGTAACAATAACTTGGTCCTGTATCAAGGACTTAAACCTGTACCAAGGACTTGGGCCCGTACCAAGAACCCTAAAATCGTAATTTGGAATTAACAATAAGCTTAAACAAATTTTTATGACTCCTCGAATTAATTGATTTAATATCGTTAAACTAATTTACTGACTTTAATACAATTTATAAAAAAAAACTTATTCTGCTTAACAAAAAAAAAAAAAAAAAAAAAAGGATTTAGATGAATTATACAAATTACCGAAGTTAGAAGTTAATTTTACTGAATTTTACAATTTCTAATCAAAACTACTGACTTAAAGGAACTTAACAAAAATAATAATAATAACATATGACTTACTAGCCATAACTGAATTATAACAATAAACTAAATTAAGGTTTATCATAAAATTAATTAATAACAGCGCAAAGGAGCTGAAATGAGTCTAGTTTCTTAAAATAACACACACATACGATATACAAAGAAAAAAAAATACATGTAAAACCAAGATATTAAATTAAAAATTGCGACTATATGGCGTTATTAATCATAGTAAAATATAACATTATAACTCACCTATTGTAATAGGGTTTTTTCCTTTAAAATCGGGACACACCTGGCTGGTAAACGGGTGAAATAATATACTCGTTGCTAACTGCACCAACAGGGGATTCTAACCGCAATTCGCGGCCTGAATGGTATTGAGTTAACCAAATAATTACCTGACTGTTCCGTGATCTATCTACATTTCGTCGGAAATAAAAGGAAAGAGAAAACCATAAGGATTGAACAAACCACATGAATAAAAGACGTGTTACTTACCACCAGAAGATCTAACAAAAATCCCTCCACGAGGTTTTTTTTTCAATGAATCCGTCCAAAAATTACAACAGAAACTAACTCCAACACGATTCAAATGGAAAAATAAGGTTTAGTTTCATAAATCCAAAATTAATTGACCCGGATGTACCGTGATTGAAACTTAAACCGAAAATCTTCTCTTGTCTTCGAACAACCACTTTGGTCAAAAGCAGATAACGGAAAGGAGGAGAAATCGCTCACTTTCGATAAAATTTGACAGACTCGAAAATGGTCTCTACTACTGTAAGGACAATAACCGAAGAGTCGACAGCCAACAATTTACAAACAAACAGTAATCGTTTGATAACAACTAATCTTATTATTTATCAAGATAACACCAAAAATCTCAGTATTACTCAATTTCTCGTTCGTATCCAATCTTTATATGCTAGATGACAATATAGCGAAACACCTAGCTGTGGACAACAATATGACGAGTTATACAAACAGAAAGAAAAGTGACAATCACCTGTTCGCAAGGTAAACAATTCAATAATTTGCGATCTGTATATAATAAATAGACAATAATTTAAAGCAAAATTAATAACAATTTGTAGCCAGAATAATAAATAATAGTTGGCAATTAACTACAACGGAACTAAAATCAACCTGTTCCTAATTTGACTGACTCGATTTAACCCTTAGTAATAGAAAATTTATAAGGTAAGAAATTAATTAACTAGAGCGGATTTTAACCCATGACAAGTTGTCGTAAATAACTTCTTTTCTGAGTAAATCAGTTTTTACCAAAACTTATTATATAACTAGTTGTACTCGCAACGTTGTTCGCGTGGCGTGTGATTGTTGTATAAAAATTTCTTACCCCACCCCATTTAAGGAATGGGAGAGAAATTTTTATACACCAGATGTTAAGTTGAAAGAAGGCAAATACATCTGTGAAAACCGCATTTCAATCGGATCAGTAGTTTTCATGTAATGCGCGCACAAACATACAGACAGACAGACAAAAAAATCTAACCACATTTTTGGGTTCTATTTCGATGCACCCGCGACGTCGTTCGCGTGGCGTGTTGATTTTTGTATAAAAATTTCTTTCCTCACCCCGTTAAAGGGGGGGAGAAAGATTTATACACCAGATGTTAAGTTGAAAGAAGACAAATACGTCTTTGAAAACCGCATTCGAATAGGATCAGTAGTTTTCATGTGATGCGCGCACAAACATATACATTTCTACAGTTTTATTATATTCTGAGATACAATTTTTTTAAAAGTTATCTACATCAGTATTATAATATAATTAACAAAACTACACAAAAGATTATTATTTAAAATATTTTTTACTTCATAAAATCATTTTAATATCTTATCCGCTGTATTTCTCTCTCAAAATCAAATATTAACGATATTGGAATCCCCCTTCTTTAAATTCCTAGAATCTTCGCTAAATTCTCAGAAAATATGTAGGTCAAATTGAATTCGAAGAAAATACTTTTGTTTATATGTTTCTATTGGTTGAAAGTCGGCCATCTTTGAATGGGTGGAGTTATTTTGACAACCGCGGGAACTGTCATTTATAATAATTCTATTAAAAAACTATCCTAAAATACTAATTTTGTGTTGTTTTTGTGAAAAAAAATTAATTAAAACCAATTAATAACAACTATTATTAATAATAAAAATGTTTTTAATGAGTGTCAATTGCTTATTTTAAACCGCTAAGTGTTTTTTGACAGGTGAATGTCACCTGTTTAAATTTGAATATTTAATTACCGTTTTCAGGTTTATAATGTGATGACAGTTGTTATTAAAACGGTATTTTTAATTCTTATATATTTATTTGTAATAATAAATGGTTTTATTACTCCAGTATTGTTTTCTTATTAATTATTTCACAAAAATATCCAACGCTGTCAACTACCTATATTTTAATGAAAATCATTGATTTCTAAATGTATAAATGTCCATATTATATGGTTATACTTTGTTTAAGTGTATTATCTATGCCTGTTATTAATAATAATCTCGAAATTTTTACTAAATTATTATTAATTTAATCATGGTTTAATTAAAATTAATAATTTGTAGAATTATGTTACAAGTGTCTGTAGCTGAAACAGACTAGCGTCTGTTTACTATTGTAGCGTTACGTATCGTTATAGGATCGAATCTTGGAGGCGCCGATTTTTTTTTTTAATTTTCCGATGCATAATAATTATGAAAATATAAAAAATTTTAATTGCAGTACATTTCGGTGTAAGATTTTGGCCTTTGCCTACAGCAAAATAATTATTTGGAATATTTTAATACATTTATTTGTTGTTAAAACCTTAATATGATAAATTTCTGTTTAAACTATATTAAGTAACATAATTTTTTAAAATTCTATAAACATAGTAAAGATTCATTGATGTCTCACAGCTTGCCTTACATCTGGTTAGTCTTTGAAGATTGTAAAATGAACAGCACCAACCGCAGTATTCAGAAACTCTAAATATCAAACCTGATAATTGCTGAAGGGAATACTATGTATAATAAGGGCGCAAATTTGCTCTAAACCTGAAATTAAAATGACTTGTGAGCTATGAATAGTTACTGTATATAAATCGATATAATAGGCGAGCGTCGAACCACCAAAGAATGTTTAAAGTTCTTGAAAAATTCTTTGGCCACCGAGTAAAATTGGTACCAAAATGTTCGTAATAAAAATCTGCACAATTCTCCTTCATAAAATTTTTTGATCGGGGTGGGGAAACATGTAAATTAACTCAAAACAAAAAGAAAAAAAAATATTTATCATTTTAATAAAGTTAGGGATCATGATTACTCTTAGGGGGTTCGCTTCTTCCCTGTTACGATTTTAAGAAAATATTTTTGTTTCTGTTTTCATTATTATTTTTAAATTTCTATCTAAAGTTCTTATCATTTCAAATCCTCTCGAAATTTGTTACGGTTTACTTCTGAAATTGCGCAAACTTCTTTTTTAAATGTATTCAATAAAAACGGCGAGTTCCGGGACGATTTATCGTAATTTGATCGTAAAAGTTTTGCTGGCCAAACGAGTTTTCCTGACTTCTGCATTTCGTAGAGTTCAAGTGGACTTTAAATACTATCATTAAATGTAATGGTCAAGATGAGAATGAAATTAGTTTTCCGTAACTTCTACCATCGCGGTCATTAGAAACGGAGCAGATAATTTTTAGATTTTTATCACTTTATCACACATTGTAAGACTTTGAAAAAAATTTTGATCTTAGGTTCAGAAAAATTGAAATTGGGTGATTACAAAGGACGAAAAATTAGGGTAAATGTCCTTATTTGCACGTTTTGAATGTAAGCAGTTAACGATTTAATTTGCTACAACAATTTTTTTTAATTTATTGGTAAATTGTGGAATAATCATAGAATGAGTTTTGATTTGAACATTGATCTTTTTTGACACTTTTTTTTACAATATTAAAGATTTTTAAATCGATATCACATAGAAAAATCGTGTTCTATTAAACACCGCCTCGTAATTCCAGTGATCGGGAGAATAGAGAAGGCCATCGCCTCAGTCAATCTATACCCGGAGCAGCATACTCAATATGCATAGGTAGCTACATAAATACGAACCTAATGCACATTACGCCCTATCTGCCATGACAGTAACAGCTCCGATATGGGACATTTCGAAGATAGAACTTTTCCGAACAGGCGAAGCTCTCGTTTATCTCATTCTATGAAACATCGGTGTAGATTTTTGAAACATGACCACATTTTAACCTTGATATTAATCAACTGAAACACAATGTTACAATATTATTTAATTCTTACGTTTTTAAGAAAAATAAACATAAATGTATAGAGTTTAAAAGTAGGAGAAACGCAGTTAAGATATTTTAAAAATCCATAAGGTAAACATTTTTTAACAATTTATTACGGTAATTAACGCTTTTTATCAAATGTTTAACGAATTTTACCATACTTCAACTATTCTTGACTGTGCGAAGTTTGATAAACCTGACTTAAGTTTGATGATGATTTTCTTCAAGGTATTCTTAAGACGAGTCGTGGCTTGTTTAAGAGAAAACGAGAAACTATAAATAAAAAAACAGAAAAAAACAAACGGGCGTGGCAGTCAGTGGGACTGCCGCCAAAAGTTATACTTCTATGCACGCGCCCGAATTCATAAATTTGTATGCGAATAATTTAGCAAAATCATTATATGATATTTGTGATCAGCGACCTCAGAAACCTCCTAGTACCGAATGCACACTCATTTTGTATTGAATTTGCATAAAACTCCTGGAGACGAGGTCCGTCTTAGGCACCAGGTGTTTTGGACACCATCGCCATTATTATATTCGTATTCAACGACCCAAAAAACCGCCGAGTTTCAAATGTGCAATGATTTGGTACAGAATTAACATAAAACCCTAGGACAAGAGGTAAATACCCTAGGCACCTAGTGCCACAGAGACTTTCGACATCATGATATTCGTGTTCAGTGACACCACAAACCCCGAGTACATAAATTGAACCCATTTGGAATACTTACAGAGTTGTAATTTTTCTATCTATTGTCTGCTCGGAATGCACTTTTCGACTATTCTTAAAAACTCTTTTTGTGTAGCCAAAAACCTCAAAAGCATAGTGCAGAATATAATGCAACCATGTGACGGTACTATGGACTACAACACAATATTCATTACTGAATATTATTGTTATAACTATTTTATATAATTATTTATTAATGATAACAGAATTGATATTTTATTTCTATATTTCAAAAACTTGAATTGACAATCAATAACTATATTTCTAAAGTAACATATATACAGGGCGATAGGGCGATACTACAATCTCCCACACTTTTTAAAACCGGATTACCGGACGTCGGATTCTTGTTGATCGCCTTAACGAAGTGGTTGGTTCTGATTGTTCAGCCTCTGTAGTAGGTATTCGGTTCACTGAGTTCACTAGTAGAGGAATTAAGTGGTTCCTGAATCTGACCTTGTAAGTATAGCTGAACATTTTGATCTATAATTGGAAGATATGGGGAAGACTCCTCTTTACAGCTCTCAGGTGTATCTTTCTGAAAGCTTACAGAATCGTCGGGAACGATCGTTGTTATCTAATTTAACTTGATAGTGTAGTCTCCCAAGCTTTTTCACAATAGTCCCAAATTTCCATAGAGTACTTGTTCCACAATAATATCTGGCTTAAACTCTTTCTCGGCATCAAGTTTGATTCTTACCGGTCTTCTCAAGTACATCTCTGCTGGTGACATTCCACACACAAGGGGTGTAGTCCGATATTTTAAAAGTATTTCTTGTATCTTGTGATTTATAGTTCTGTGATCTTGTGACATTGCTTTGAGTCTCCTTTTTAAAGTCTGGACATTGCGTTCTGCTAACCCATTAGTTGCAGGATGACCTGGTGCCATGAACTTTTGAAAAATACCTTGACTTTGGGAAAACCTTTTGTCATCACTAACAAAAATTTTTGCGTTATCAGAGACCATTACTCGAGGAAATCCGTGGAAACTAAATATTTCTTTGAGCAGTATAATTGATAATTGATAATTGATAATTCGAGACTGTCTAATTCTTTATCGACTTTTTCTCTAAGAGCATAGGGTACACTTCTTCTTTAAAGAACACTGGCTTGGCATTTTTACGTAGATGTAAGTATACTTTGAACTTTGGTACCATTCCAACTCTTTCTTTAAATATTTCAGGGAACTTGTGGATTAATTCTTCTGGTGTAACCGTTTCTGTGGTCTGCGTATTAAGTTGATTGGTCTCAGAGATTTGATTATCGATTTTTTGAAGATCGATCTCTAGATGTCTAATCCATACGCGTCCTAAGATTGGTTTGAAAGTGTTAGGGACAGCAAAAATTTCTTCCTTTGAATTTTTATTTCCATATTTTACAATTGGATAGAAAATATTCTTGGTGTAGGACCTGAATGCAATATCGGTTTTTTTAAGTTGATTATTTAAGGCTAATGTGTTGAATTTAAATTCTGGAATTAATGTGAAACCTGCTCCTGAGTCAACTTCAAATTTTACTGGTTTGTTTCCAATGAATACGGTTGTGTAAAATTTTTGAACAACATTGTGTGATTTATTTTCGAATATGTCAATGACTTTATTGATTCCAATTACGTTAATCTCTTCCTCTTCTTCTGACTCGGTTTCATTTATCTGGTTGGTAGATCTTTCTGATTTTTGTTTATTCGATAGTAATGTTGAAATACATACTTTTTTAAGATGACCTGTTTTATGACATGCAAGACATCGAAGTCTTTTAGGATCGATTTTACAATCTTTAGAAACGTGATTGTCTTTACCGCAGCGTATACAAAGTTTATCAATACCCAATTCTTGGTAGTTGATTAATTTTGATTTGAAATGTTTATCACCAAATTGTGAAGTTCTCTTTGATCTCTTTGTTGAAGAGTGGGTCATTTTGTTAATGTTTGATAGGGCGTTAGTGGTCGAGGAAAGTTCTTTGTTTTTCAATTTAGAAGATTCTATGGCTAAAGCTATTTCTACTAACTTTTCGTAGGATTTCTCGTCTGATTGAAGTAGTTTTTCACGAATTGATGTATCATTAATGCCTCTAATGAATTGAGCTCGTAGAAAAATGTCTGAAATATTAGATTTACACTGGCACTCTTTGTAAGTACGGAAGTCTTCTTTTTGTGGGTTGAAATTTTCAAATGGTGATACAAATGAAGTAGGAACTGGATTAACTGGTGAGGGTTGTCGAAGTTGATTAATAAGCGCCTGTTGACTTTCTTGCATTTCATTGAGAAATTGTTTGAACTGTGCGGCGTCCATAATTTTTCAATAGTTTACCTCGTCGCCAATCTGTTATAACTATTTTATATAGTTATTTATTAATGATAACAGAATTGATATTTTATTTCTATATTTCAAAAACTTGAATTGACAATCAATAACTATATTTCTAAAGTAACATATATACAGGGCGATAGGGCGATACTACAATTATTATTAATAGATATAAAATACTAAACTTTATATGTTTACTTACGTGACAGAATTATAAAATAATCTGTCAAACACAATGTATATGTCACTATGATATTTAAAAGATTAGCTCAGACTGTTTTTTGTATATCTATCTCTTTTCAATGTACTGAATCTTTAAACGGTATTTTTTTTTTTTTTTCTGTTTTTGTGGCCTCTTGCATGGTTTAAGCACTCAGCCAAGTTCAATTTATTGTTGCGTTATTAAATTTTTAACAAACACAATTCCCAACACCAACATCCATGGGCTGCGGCAGGATTCGAACCCGCGACCACCGGTGTGATAGGCAAACACTCTGTTCACCTACCCACCAGGATCCCCTAAACGGTATTCAAAGGACTTAAAGTTATGACTAATAACATGTAGTAAATATTTCATCTTTGTTTGTACCGACCAGTGTACCATATATGTGTTTCTGTCTCTCTCTTACTCACACCATTACATATGTAATGATTTTTCCCATGTAGCTCTACACAAATCTTTTCCACCGAGTGTACGAATAGAAGTATAACTTCAAAAAAAAAACTCAGAAAATACTTAGGTACTAAATTAAATACTATGACGCCACCGTAAGGTGGCGCAGTTGATATGTTATATATTTAAACAAGTAATTCTTGTTAAATTAACACTAGTACAATAACGCCACCGTAAGGTGGCGCGGTTAGGTTATTTTAAACATTTTTTTTACAGAAAGTTTTAAAAAGAAGCAATTAATTAAACAAGTAAAAAACTGAACATAACAACGGTACGACAGAGGTTCAAAACAGAATTTTAACTAATTACTATCCTACCTTTCCCATCAAAGAAAACCACATTCTGTTTGTTTTCAATCCAAGCCTATATAATCGTTTACGTTTTATATAAAACAAGCTGTCTTTACCCGTATTAAATCAAATTCAAACATCTTTATCAGACTGACACACATTGGTTAAGGGAATTCTGTTTTTGGGTTAAATTCGAACTGTCCTCGCTAAACTAATGGAACGATTATTATGCGAGGCCAGAAATCACCCACTAGCTTTCGTGGTTTCTGTGGTTGGTTTCTCCATGGTCATGTTTAAAGTCTGACTTATATTACGCCTGGCGTCAGATTTCTAAAAGAAAACTCGTCAACGATTTCGGAGTTAATTACGGTTTTGTTAAAGAGAAATTAATTAATATTAATAATGAGTTTGAAATATAGATTTATGTAAATTGAATGTTGTATTGGATTTTTTGGAAATATTGGAATTAAAAGGGAGAGCTCCAAACTTATTATCATATTTTACAACTTTTGAAACTTTTTTAATGCTACGAAAGCCGTTTGAATACTCTGTGCAATAACAAAAACTACTCATTTTTTGGGGTAAATTTCAACATAGTCTCCTTTTAGGCTTATAAAATTCATTCAAAGCTGCTTAAGTTTGTTAATCCCTTCCAAGTCTGAAAAATAACCACTCGAGTCTGCAGATGCAAGTTACATTAGAAATGCAAGTTACATTAGAAATCTTGCAGTTAGTTTGGCAGTATCTACCATGCATCTTTAAGTTTCTTACTCGGTTTCTTATACGTCCTTTTTTTTCTTTTTTTTATTGTTTCCCCGCTACAATCTTTCTACTTCTTTTTTCTTCTTCATTATACTCCTGACCTTGTTATAGATGGATCTTCACTTCTCCGCATCTTCCATCTTCAAGAGCACAATATTTTCCACCGTGATTTCCACATTCGTGGTTATATCGGTTTTAAGTCTTTCTTTTGAGAATTTGGTGAACTTTAAAACCGTGTGTTCAGGAGTATTGGAATGTATAGGAGACGAACCAGCGAAGTCCTGAGAGGAACTAATTTAAAAAATACTTTGTAGTCCGGTGCTTACATTCAATTCATTGTTTAAGATCTGCTATCAGGGTTCTTGTCTATAGTACCGTGTCTCCATATTTTCTTCTACTTCATCTGTCTGACCATTTAAATATAGTGCTTATATTCAACTCATCTGGTATTTTGTTCATTGTCCTATTCCTGCATTTTATCTTCTACTCCATCTATCTGACCACTTACCTTTAGTGGTCTATCTTTTCTCTTTTTTTTGCTCTTATCATAATTTCGTCCTCCCTACCGTGGATGAGTACTCTTTCATTAAAGGCAGATACACGGTGGGTACCGTCCTATAGGAGCTCGTACACCTCAGTAGCGTCTTTCGTTGTGTTCATGGTGCACTATACAGTAATACAGACTCCATGAGACCTCAAAGGACAAACTTTTCCGTATCTTGTATTGGTCCTATTGTGTTTGGCAATGAATTCTATTGAAAAGACAATGACGAATAGGGAGTTAGCAGTAAGTTACAAACTATAGCTAGCATAGAACAACTTTTGTATTTTTTCTACAATTAAAAATATTATTTCCAACGCTGTCAATTAAGAAAAATCTGTTCGTTAAAAGCGTGATTAAAAATTTTGGTTAACAATAAACTATTTAATATAAAATCTCTTTTATCATACTGTATTTTGTTTGTTTGTATTGTTTCATTATAATTTATTACGATCTAATAAGCCTGTTGACGTTTCAAAAATAGTAACTGATTGGGGCTGTGCTATAGTAGTTTAAGAAAATAGCTTTTCTTTTGCAAGTTAAATTTTTCTCAATCATAACAAGAAGCCCGACTTTATAACTCGGGACTCGGCAAAAGTCATTATTTTAAAATTTCTTTTATTCTATTTTCTTTTGGTATAACTACATACCGTGCCGATACTAATGGCCCCTGCTTATGTTTAGTGATAAAAACTGTAAAAAAGTACTTGTTATTTTTTTGAAAAATTAGTCGTCATTCTTGTTTAAATTTATTAGTTTAACTTTATATAAGCTCTTTAGTAAAAGATAAATGTAGTTTTAGCTGACCCAATAGACTACATATTCTCTTTTTCTCATTTTTCGTTTTTTCAAATTTTCTTTCGTTTTTCTTTAAATTGTTTTCAATGTATTATTTTTATTTTTGTTTAGTTGTTTTTTTATACTTGCTTGTTATTTTCCAACATTTTATAGTGAATCAAATGGTAAATCTAAACCATTCTCGATTCGTTTTGAACACATACAAACAAAAAAGCTTATTATGTAACTTTTTTTTTCCTAGTAATGTTAAATGGTCGTTTTATAGAGGTTAACCAATGCGAACGGCACTCAGGGGGTAGGAGGAGAGCGAGCGTGGATTTGAACGAGCTAGATGATACAGTATTGGAAAGATATAAAGGGATATATTTACTAGAAAAATAAAAGATAAAAGAATTTAAAAGGGATTAAAGAGAAAATGAGAGAAATGATGGAAAAGGGAAAGGAAAATGGGCGCCACTTATTTTTTTATCATGAGGATGGGAAAATATAAGAAACCCAGATAAAATAAGAAAGATATAAGATAAGATAAGGTAAAATTAGGTAACCCGGCCGATGTTCTTGCTAAATTTTAAATTACACACTCTTATTTAAGATACTAAAAAAATTATACTTACACTTTTCTTTTACTCATCCTTATGGTTGTCAATCTAATCGGTAAGATAAAGATAGATTTAAAAAAGCACAATCTATTGCTTTAATAAAATAATATATGCTTAAGAAACGAAATCTATTACTTTGGTAAAGTATAGATTAGAAAAACTGAAGGTATTGATCAGAGTAGCAGGCTCTAGCTAGGAAAAGAAAATCTATTTAAACACTAAACAGACTTTATTATCTGGTTTGATAATAAATAAGAGATACAATAAACAAAATAGAATAAAGAAAATATCAGTGTTTTAAACAGTAAATCATATATCGGTATCATAAACAGTAAATTATATTAATAAACACATTTGTGTTTAAATTCAACAACATAACTATTACTACCATAAAACAACAGCTAAGTAAATTCTATTGTTATCTTTCGTGTACTGAAAACTAAAAGTGAAAGAGAAAAATTTAGATAAAAAATTAAAAAATATCACTTTTGGTTTTGCATTTATCTCGAGATAAAACGTACTCATATAGACAAGTGTAGATAGATCTTAATTAAATAAGGCGAGATAATAATTAACAGATAAAAAAAATATATGTAAAACAGTTTACAGATAGCAGGTACAAAAAATATGAGTAAAAAATTTCAGATAAGCAAAAACACAAAAACACATCCCGAATTTTTTTATTACGGCACTGCACACTTAATTACAGGTGAATACAATTAAGGTAAGATATTCCATAGAAATAAATGGAACGTTATTGCTCGATACAGGTAACAAAAAATATGAGTAAAAAATTTCAGATAAGCAAAAACACAAAAACACATTCCGAATTTTTTTATTATGGCACTGCACACTTCATTACAGGTGAATACAATTAAGGTAAGATATTCCATAGAAATAAATGGTACGTTATTGCTCGATACAGGTATAAAAAATATTGTTAAAAACTTACATTGTCTTCCAAATGTTTCTGAGATATATTTCTAGTATATGGCTTCTTTCTCTCGGTAATTGGTCTTAACGGTACGATATAATCTAAACCCATTCTTGTTTAGATTTATAGATAATTAGAGAAAACCATAAACTCACTTTTCAAAGCGTGGGTTTCGAAAACGATAAACGTAACAATGGCGGACGTGTCGTTGTTACATAGAAAACCCAGGAAGCATAAAGGAAGCGCTGTCTGGAATCCTTTATGTGGATCCTCGGTACGATAACGGTAAACGATAACAGAAACACTTAATCGCAAGTAATTTTTAAATATCTTAAGAAAATTTGCCGGGAACTGAAACTAGCGGCTGTACGAAAGATCTTCATCGTACAAAAGCCCAAGCTAGAATACCAAAAAGTCGTTAGCAATGGGGTGAAGTGCTGTCTTTTTCGAGCCTCGTATCTCCTGACCTTCAACGCTAAACCTCATTGGTCAGTTAAGGGATCGATATTGCTGCTTAGAGATAGTCGTTAAATTTTATTATTCAAGAAGGTTCTGTGTGATGTACTAAGCGTACAGGGAAGGCATAGTTAAGAAAGAATTATAAAAAAGGATTTTTCTTATTAAAGTTTTTTAAACACGCTACAATTAAAATTGGTCCATCAGGCTTTACGAAAAGTTCAGTTACATACACACGTTTAGAAGAAATATCCACCCATGGTTTTTGGGTCTAAATTTTATACAAAATGTTTAACCTTGATCCTGGCTCTTCTGAAAAGGCAGACAGGACAAAGCATGGCTCCCAAAGAGCAAAAAAAACAGCCAACAGAAAAGGGAAAAAGAGCTTTGAAGAACCCTTTCAAGTACGTCCTAAGTTTTTTGACGCACAATCGATTATTATCCTACTTGCTGATTGGTTAAAAAAGTAACCAAAATTGTAGAACATTTTTTATTATTAGGTGAGAGAATTATCAGAATACATTACTTTCGAAGTCTGAAACTTTTTAATGTAGCTTGCATCGGACGAAAAAACGTAAAGTAAAGTAAAGCTTAAGATCGCATCGAGTGGGAAGAAAACAGAGAGATATCAAATAAAAAGAGTAATGTAACAGTCTCCGAATTATAAAAAAAGGAAAAGCATTGAAATGTATCTGTATACTCTTTCTATAAAAAAAAATTAAAAGAAAAAAAGTTTCAATGTATATAAATTTTGTAGAATTTATGCTCACTTACTATACTAATGTCTGTTGAAAAACTGTTGTTAGAGCTAACGAGTTAACGCAGAGGGCCTAAAATGTAGATAAAAAGAATTACAGTCCGGAAAGTTTTCAAATAAAATAAAAGATCCTCACGTAGTGGCGGCTGGTATGTTCGGACACTGAAAAGTCTCTCTTATCGGTAACTTTATTGTATCCCATTTCCTGGAGAGGCAAAGGCAAATGCGCGCGATTACCACACTTCCAAATCAAAGCAGGTATCCAGATGAATCACATGATTGGAAAATTGAGCGGAGGGTTTTCCGAATAAAGCTAGTATAGTATGGAGTTAATTATTAAAGAAAATTGAGTCTGTAACTAAATAGGGAATCGTGATGATGGTATTAAAAGACTAATCGGGATTCTATTCTATAAAGTTTTGTCTTTAATATGTTTTATCTGGAAAGTTTAATCCTTTGAAAAGTTTAGGTTAGCAGGAAAAACGTTACGTCACTATTTAGATTTTATTTTTCTATCAAAGAGTATATATGTAAAACCCTCTTTAGTGGGTTCGATCGATACCATTGAATATCTTCGAGTATATTTTTCACAAAATTATATCAAAATCGAATCATAAGATATATAAATGGGAATTTTGTAAAATTGTGTTTTAAAAACTAAAAAAATTATTAAAATTGACACTTTTTGAATCCAAAAAAATCCAATTGAATTGAATTTAACATATAAAACAACTAAAAGATAGGGGAGACCAGGGAGACTCGAGACAAAAAATGAATTTTATTTATTATAAATTTTACAATTTGCAATTTAAAGGTAATGTATATTGCAAGTGAATTGTGTGCCATTTAGCTAAACTTGCCATATTTTTCATGCTTCCAAAATAGTATTTTAATTGTTTAGGTATATTTCTACAAAATGGTGAAAATTGTCTCAACGCTCCCTAGGTAAGGGAGCGTTGAGACAGGTTATAGGGAGCATTGAGACGTTGTAAACTTTCGGAAAATGTTTATTAATTATTGAAAAAAAAAAACAAAGAAAATCAACGAACATTTTGATAATAACGGAAGTCCAAACCAAATGTCAGTGTAGATTTGGCTCTTTCTGTTCCACCTACATTTTTTGGAAACGGTAATTTCAAAATAATGTCTTGTTCTTCGGAAGACATCCATCCGGTGGGGTGAGCAACTCCAGCAGTTCCTGGGAAAGCACCACTTAACATATAATCCTTAAAATGTACTCGTGGAAAGACGAAAAACGGAGGGATGAATGTCGCTCCAGCACTAATACCACAACAGGCAGTAACTAATGTGCCTCGTTCAGCAGACGTGACGTTTCCAACTTGTTTAACACCCTTCGCTGCCAGGACTTTGGGTGGTTTGTGTACGGTTGTAAGACCTGTTTCATCAATATTCCATATCTGATGAGGTTCAAACTTTTCGCGCTTAAGGACTGATTTCAAATTGTTGAAAAACGTGGTAACATTTATGCGGTTGAAACTCGTACATCGTGATAAACTGGTTGACTCTGGAGTTCTTAGCGATAACTCTGGATGACGATGTCTAAAGCCGCGATACCAATCGTAGCCAGCAATGGATTTTTCATCCCATTTCTTAGGAAATTTTTTATGGTTGGTCTTAGAAAATTGAAAGGCCAGTTTACGTGCACATGTGACTGTTAAACCATGATGCATTTGCGAAGCACGGATTAGATAATCCGACAGGAGAGCCTCTTCTTCATGGGTAAACACTAATGCAGTTTTGAAATCAGGTGAATAAGCAATGTTAATTGCGCGCAATTTCGCTCCCCCAAGAACTTCTTCCACAGCTGTTTTCATAACATCAGGCGGAGGAACTACTCGTTTCGTCTTTTTAATCCAGAAATGCGGCATATCGTATCTACAACAATATTATCAAATCATTTTTTAATCAGTTTAGCATTTTTTAATTATTTGAAAATATTAGATAGGGAGGGTTGAGACGTCTCATGGCTCCCCAAAACAACTGTCTCATGTCTCCCTATTTAGCGTTTTATAAAAGAATGTAGCCTAAAATTCTTGTTAAAAATCTAATTCACTGGATAACTATATAACTAATTCAAAACATACCTGTGGTCACTACGCTTAAGGAATCAACTTCAATTTTCACTTTAACTTGCTCCAAACTACAACGAAATCACAAAATAAAATTTTAGTTTTGGCAGCAATTTTGCACGTGCACTAACAACAACGTTTTACTAATACCTGACGGCGGTTCGCTGGCAAAGGGATAAGAGATTTGACTAAAGCTATGAACTAGTAACCACTAGATGGCTCTGCTTAACCGATTTCAGGAAATAAATGTAGTGTCTCATTCCTCCCTTGTCTCAAGCCTCCCTGGTCTCCCTATTGATGCTTTTGAAGTTAAATTACTAAAATTTTAATTAAAAGCTAATGATTTGAATGAAACTCGGATAGACTTCCAATTAAAAACAGAATACATAAATAATTGGAAACTTAAAGTAAAGAATAAAGTTATTTGTGTCATAACGTTAACTTACCCTTGTAAGCTCCAGGGATCGTGGCTTCTTTCTGGTTTTTTCCCTAACTCCCCCCAAACAAATATATAAGGGCGCCAAAATACAGACAAGCAAATAAAAGATGTTAAATCAGTGTAAATTGTTTATTTCAAAAATCTGAATGAATAAAATGTTCATGAATTATTTAAAGTGAAAACTAATTTCTTATCTTTTTTTTCCTTTCTTCTGGATGTCGTAGTAGACGGAAATTTCCTGGTTTTCTCGGGTTGACGTTATCGATGGCAAGATGTTTTCTTAACATAGGATCTGAATTAATTTCTTCCAGCTATAGGCCTTGGTGACGGACTCAACAAAAGGAAAATGGCGGCTCGTGAAAAATACTGCTACACCAAACTTCTCTCCAAAAAGATTGTTTCAAATAACAATAGTCCTATCTTGGACCCTTCAAAAATTTGGCAATGGCCCTATGAATAAAAATTCAGACCGTCAAAATTCCATCTCACTAAACCTTAATTTCGATTACAATCATCCAAAGTTTCTCCATGTTCGTGAAAAGAAAAAAGTTAATCACTTTATCTGTTTACAAATTTTTAACACAATAAAAACTGATTTAAACAATGATTGTAATCGAAATAATTTAAAAGTTAGAATAATAAAATTACTATAATCAATAAATTACATTCACCAAGTTTTTGACTATTTCTAAAAATTTTAAACAATTTAATTTTTTACTCACCAAATGAAGGGAGAAGAAATAAGAATAGAACTGCTGGCTATGAAGCACAAATTGTAAAGAAATTAAAAATACCGACTCTCTTTCCGAGTGAACAAAGGTTCCCCGCTTATACGGAAATCAAGTCTGCGTCGACTCCACAGAATCGTCGCGGAATCGAAAAACTCAAACCGACGTAGGCCAGGCCAAACAAATAACGTAGTAAAATAGACGAGAAATTAATGAAATAAAATATTATTAGGCCAGGCAAAACAAATAACGATGTAATCGTTACACAAAACAGAGCTTTTAAATTAATCAATTAAACTTTTGTAGCAATAAAATGTCAGCTACAGTTTTGACCTAAGTAACAAAATCAGCATCCGAAGCATCCAAAATGGTTGTAAAAAGTTCTAATTAGTTCTAAAAAAAAATTAACAGCATATATAGTTTTTGATATTTAAAATCATATTCACACACGATGTTTTTTGAGAATAACTTTTTAGCGTTAACAACAATCAATGTTATAACCTAACCAGCTCTTAACCTCAAAAAATGACCTCGAATTCTCTTTTGGAAATCAAAATCTGTTAATTCGTTCGTGAGATATCGTTGTTGAAAAACTCTCGTTTTTCGTCTAAACTCAAAAAGATTGAGAAAGCTCGAAAAGCTCAAAGAAGCATAATAAAAATACATTTTTGTTGTTTGAAATTAGAGGAAAGATCCAAGGATGTCCCACAGGGTCAACCTCTTTTCGATTTTTTTTAATAAGGGGTAGTTTTCAACCCATCTTTGGAGCAACGCAGTCGAACATCATGGGGAGTCCCGGGCTTTTGCACTAGACATTTCTAAAGCATTTGATCGTGTCTGGTACGAGGGGCTCCTAAGTAAACTGCGATCCTACGGTATGCCCGGTCGATTCTGTTCATGGCTTTCTAAATTTCTTCGGGACCGTTCTCTGCAAGTGGCGATTGACGGGTTTCTCTCGGACACCTTTACCATCAATGCTGGTGTTCCTCAAGGGTCCATATTATCCCCAACCCTCTTCTTACTATACATTAACGACCTTCTAGCGAAGACAGAAAATCCAATTTATAGCTTTGCTGACGACAGCACACTTATCTCATCGTTTACTTTGAATTCTCGAACATCGGCTGCTCATGCACATCTTCGCAGACAGCATGAAGTATTACGACTCAATAAATACCTGGAAGAAATTTTGTCTTGGGGTGACAGTAACCAAGTCGAATTTAATGCTAAAAAAACCCAGGCAGCAGTTTTCTCTAAGAAGGTTAACATTGCAGAACCAGATATAGTCATGGCAGGACACGCAATTCCACTGGCTTCGTCTATTAACTTACTGGGTGTCAATCTGGGAGGAGATATGTCTTGGCATAATCACGTGGTAACAATCGCCAGGACAGCTTCTCAGAAACTCGGTGTACTTTTCCGTACCAAAAAGCTGTATACACCACAACAACTTTTGACACTCTACAAAGCCCAGATTCGACCATCACTGGAATGTTGCTCTCATGTCTGGAGTTCTGCACCGAAGCATACCCTTCGGTTGTTGGATTCCATCCAAAGGAGAGCCATTCGCCTGATCGGTGACCACGAGCTAACCAAGAACCTCGACAGCTTAGAACATCGAAGACAGGTTGGTGATTTGACCCTCTTTTACAAATATTTCCATGGCAAGTGTTCTACTGACATTGCCCGCTTGATTCCACCTAGAGCAATTCATAGCAGAAATACACGACAAACCACTTCCGCCCATCCCTATGTGGTTCAACTTAATACTCCTCGAACATCATTGTTTAAGAACTCTTTCTTCTGAAGGACATCCTCTTTGTGGAACGGCCTTTCTGAGGCCGTATTTCCCACCGAATATAACCTTCAACGATTCAAGAACAACGTGAATCGCTTTCTTCGCAGGATTTTTTTAAAGGATTTTTCCTGCAGTGCTTGTGCTTGACCATAAAAAAAAAACTAACTTTTTGACGGTTGCACCGATCAATTCCATAACCTAATCAGCTCTTGACATTGAATGCTTTTTTAAATCAAAATCGGTTGATTTGTTCGTGAGATATCGTTGGAAAAAAGTTTTTTCACAAAAGCTTTGAAATTTTTGAACCAATCAATTTTGCATTATAAAAATTTCGTCAGTTGCTGCTTCGATCATCCAAATTGCTTAAAAGAACTCTCTCTTTTTTTAAGCTTAAGAACATCGAAAAAGCTCAAACAAACATTCTTGAGCTCGAAGAGCTCAAAGCAGTAGAAAAAAATACATTTTTGGTGTCTGTAATTAGCAGGAAGTTGCAAGGATGGCCTGCAGGATCAACATCCATTTAAATTTTTTGCTCACAATAAGGGGTAGTTTTAACCCCTAAAAAAGTAAAAAGCTCAGTTCAACACAGTTCAGGAATCCAAAAATCCGAGGATATCCTAGAATTTTTTGGAAAAGTCTAATGAAATCTAGAACTACTCAGTACATATCAAATGTTAACCTGTTCAGTAATTTTGGTCCAACTTCAAACCTCTATATCTCAATTTTTGAGCTTGGTGCCCATTGAGACTTTTGTTTTACTCACTCTAGTGCGGGGCTCTTTCCATTTAAATTGGTGTTGATTTTTGAAATTTCACGGTTTTACAAATTTTTACCATTCATGATTAGACTAATAAGAAAACTTTTAACTATTAAAATTTTCATATCTTGCTCACTGACTATATGTTTTAAGTAAAAGAAAGAAATGTATTTGTATCCGACCTTTTCTTGTTACCTCATTACCCTCCGCCATCAGTTTTTTAAACAACTCTTTTATAATTAGTTAATTTATTTTGATGGTAAAACGTACGGTATTTTGTGCAGTGCGCAGTCGAGACGCGATCGCAATAGAATTGAGAGCGTCCCGACGACGCTCGTCTCTTCACAGTTGCGGTTCGGCGCTTAAAGTCGTTAAAGTAGCGCTCTGGCTACCACGATCTCACCAAAAGTTCGCAATTTTGCGTGCTATGACTTTTTTCATGTTGATCACATTTTTTCGTAACTTGAATGTACTTAAGGTGAGATGGTGCTTTGGATAAAGATGTGATGTTAACAAAATATGGAGATATTTTATATAAACTAAAGCATTTATAAATAATTAATCAAAGTTTTTAACTACATAATATTTAAAAATGTTGATTTTTTAATGATATTTAATAAGAACATGTAAGTTGTTTGTAACTTTGATGTTGTTTAACTCATAAGAAGAATTTTAAAATCTAGGTATACACCAAACTTTTAGCACTTATTTCTAATTATAATATTAGTACTTCACTTAAGTAAATTTTTATTTTGATATAAAATTTAATTTAATATCATCTTTTGATTCTAAAAAAAAATAACTTCCAAATAAAGTCTATAATTTTTTAAAATTTTATTTATTTTAAATAAATTTAAATTAAATTTTCTGTATTTTACAGAATTCGTTGATTACTAAATACAAAAATATATACAATTAATTAATTAAGTTTTGCATGATTATTTATTTATTTTATTCTATATTTTGCATGCTGTTTTAAAAGGAAAACTAAGTTAGATTTTTACTCGTAACAATTTTATAAACATGTTTTAAAAGTTAATATGGGAAGTCAAATATATTAAAGAACCCTTTCATCTAGGGATTTATAGATTTTTTAGTAGAAGTATTTTTAAATAAACAATTAAAGCGTCAATATCATTATTCTGTTCTTGACTTAAAAACTTGTTCATTTAGAGATTACGTGTAAACACAACAAATTTTAAGAGCAAATATACACAAAACAAGATTTGTTAAATTAAAATCGGTTCATAAACAAAAAATGATCAACAAAACTGTGGAAAATAGCTGTTTTTAAACAATTCTAATAATTAAATTAAAATTTGGAAGGCTGTGTGCACAGTTTATAGTCCAAGTAGGTAAAAAAACAGTTTGTATTCCTTGTACAAAAATTTTTTTATTCAAAACAAGCAGAGCGCTTTCGACATAATGTCATCATCAGTGCTTCACTGAAAAGTATGGTTGAATGATAACGAATAAAGAAAATTAAGAAAAATTACATACTTGTCAGTTAACGGACTCCCAAAGCTACATAAGGTAGGGATACCAATTAGACCAGTGGTGAGTTGTGTTAATACTCCAGTTTCTACTCTTACAACTTTTGTTAACAGTCTCATACATTCTCTTACTAACTTCAAACCTATCAACACAGTTAAGAATAGTTTAGAACTAATTCACAGTATTAAAGAATTTTAAATTCCACCGATCTCTATATTAGTTTCTTATGACGTAACCAACTTATTTACTGTAGTCCCTAGACTTGAAACCATTCCACTGGCTCGTGCGGTTTTGGAGAGTTCAGCGGTTTCACCGTCTCATACCAATACTATTATTCAACTGCTATCACTCTGTTTCTCTCAAAATTTCTTCATTCTTAATAATTCATATTATGAACAACCTGATTAGCAATGGGTTGCAGGCTCTCTCCATTAATTTCTGATATATTTATGGATCATATCGAAAGGAACTTCATCCTTCCTCAGAATCCGGATATTCTGTTATATTTCAGATACGTTGATGATATTTTTTGCCTCATTAATGGGGCTGTTAACACAGCTCATGCTATTTTGAATAATATTAATAATATCCACCCTAACATTAAGTTTACCTTAGAGGTGGAGAACGGTGGGGCTCCGAACTTTTTGGATCTCACAATCAGGAGGACTGCTTCGGATTTTACATTTAACATCTTTCATAAACCTACCCAAACTGATCATGCTATCCATTCCTCTTCCAACCATCCATATCAACACAAAATGTCAGCTTTTTATTGTTACATTCATCGCTTACTCAACACCCCTCTTTCAGTTATTGATTATAACAATGAACTCAACTTTATTAAACAAATTGCTACCAATAACGGCTTTCATCATTCTCTTATTGACAAACTTATCAACAAAATTAAATTTAAACAACTTAGAAATTTAGCCTTCCCTACTAATTCTAATTTGGACACCTTTTACATTTCGATTCCGTTTGTTAATCAATCACTAGCTAAAAATATCTCTAAAATCCTCTATAATCAACTTGACAACATTAAAATTTCATTTAAATCCACCCATAATTTAAGAAACTTACTTGTTAATTCTAAAGACAAAATTGATAAATTAGCCAAAAGTGGTGTATACAAATTGAGTTGCAGCGATTGTGATGCTACATACATTGGTAGGACTTGTAGAGCTCTGGGAGTCCGTATAGGTGAGCACCTCAAACGCCCTGATAAATCAACATTTGGCCACCATATTAAATTTAATAACCATAATTTTGATCCAGGTACAAACTCTGTTCTTTTGAAAGCTGTTACCTCTAAAAATATTACTTTACTTGATTTTCTCGATGACATCGAAATTAATTTTGAGTTACTTAACAACTCTAACTGTCTTAACATTCAAACAGATTTAGGTAGGGCTTACACGCCCCTTCACAGACTTCTTATGGAGCCTTCAATAATGATGCACGGGGTTTGACCAGTCTGAGGATCTGGCCGGGGGGTTTTCCAACTCACCTCTCTCGTCTTAAGGGCGTTGAGGTTTATACACCAGAGTATCCTTAGGGACGATGGGCAACCATTAGATGCTTGGTGTGTGAACATTGACCTCTTAGTCTAGGTTTCGAACCTAATTTGTATGTATTGTCTTTGTTTATTTCTTTCCATGAGGGTGGGATCTCTCAGGGGGGGTGTAGTAGGAGCTCACCTTCGGGACTATCAGTTACTTTTAAAGTACTGGTAAGTGGGCTATACTGCACCTTCCGTGGGGTGTCCCTCCTTTTGACCTACTTGTGCTTGAATTTCACATCCGTTAACTTAATTTAGTGATTTCAAATTTTCAAAATTTCTTAAACTTTATTTCTTAATAAATTATTTAATTTTAGCTAGTGATTGATTAACAAAAGGAATCAAAATGTAAAAGGTGTCCAAATTAGAATTAGTAGGGAAGGCTAAATTTCTAAGTTGTTTAAATTTAATTTTGATGATAAGTTTGTCAATAAGAGAATGATGAAAGCCGTTATTGGTAGCAATTTGTTTAATAAAGTTGAGTTCATTGTTATAATCAATAACTGAAAGAGGGGTGTTGAGTAAGCGATGAATGTAACAATAAAAAGCTGACATTTTGTGTTGATATGGATGGTTGGAAGAGGAATGGATAGCATGATCAGTTTGGGTAGGTTTATGAAAGATGTTAAATGTAAAATCCGAAGCAGTCCTCCTGATTGTGAGATCCAAAAAGTTCAGAGCCCCACCGTTCTCCACCTCTAAGGTAAACTTAATGTTACGGTGGATATTATTAATATTATTCAAAATAGCATGAGCTGTGTTAACAGCCCCATTAATGAGGCAAAAAATATCATCAACGTATCTGAAATATAACAGAATATCCGGATTCTGAGGAAGGATGAAGTTCCTTTCGATATGATCCATAAATATATCAGAAATTAATGGAGAGAGCCTGCAACCCATTGCTAATCAGGTTGTTCATAATATGAATTATTAAGAATGAAGAAATTTTGAGATAAACAGAGTGATAGCAGTTGAATAATAGTATTGGTATGAGACGGTGAAACCCCTGAACTCTCCAAAACCGCACGAGCCAGTGGAATGGTTTCAAGTCTAGGGACTACAGTAAATAAGTTGGTTACGTCATAAGAAACTAATATAGAGTTCGGTGGAATTTTAGAGTCTTTTATACTGTGAATTAGTTCTAAACAATTCTTAACTGTGTTGATAGGTTTAAAGTTAGTAAGAGAATGTATGAGACTGTTAACAAAAGTTGTAAGAGTAGAAACTGGAGTATTAACACAACTCACCACTGGTCTAATTGGTATTCCTACCTTATGTAGCTTTGGGAGTCCGTTAACTGACAAGTATGTAATTTTTCTTAATTTTCTTTATTCGTTATCATTCAACCATACTTTTCAGTGAAGCACTGATGATGACATTATGTCGAAAGCGCTCTGCTTGTTTTGAATAAAAAAATTTTAGCACAAGGAATACAAACTGTTTTTTTACCTACTTGGAATTCTAACAATGTTTTTATTATTTGCTAAAATTTGTTTCCTTATACCTGAAAATAGGGGTCTTATTGTATAATAATTTGAGTGGTAAAGTTGGGCAATAGTTTTTGTACAATTCAATTTCTGAATCCCGTTTTTTGGAAAATTCATTAATTTTCTAACGTTCATCCAAAAATTGTTACCTTTAAGATTTAAGCTAATAAAGCTATGGAAAAATGTTAAAAAAAAATAAAATTGTATACTAGCTGAATAGGCGTGCTGGTGTCTAGTGTCCTTTTCTCATTTTCCCTTTACTTCCAATTTTTATGATTTTATTTTATTGTTTTCAATGTTTTTTCTTTTAATTTTGTCGTTTTCGTCATATCTTCCAGGTTTTTACATCTTTTTTCGTTGTATCTTGCAATTTATCAATTAAATATATTGTTTATCAACTGCGCCACCTTCCGGTGTTTTCACAGATCCTAATTTAGAAGTATTTTCCGAGTTTTCTTTTTTTCGCAACTTTTTCTGTTTTTTTTTCGACTATTTTACTTTTCTATTTATTTATAAATCGATATACAACACCATCTACTGAGTTTTCTAGCAACCTGTATTTTAAATAATCTATAAATTAAAACCTGTCTTTACGTTTATGTCAAAAATGTGATTTTTTTGCTAACTTTAATTGCCTATTTTTTTGTGCCACATTTTTACCAGATCAGCACTTCTTGCAAAATAATAGAAAAGTAATTTACGGGTGTGTTAAAGTCGGAAAGTTAAAGAGGGTAGGCTTTAAGGGTGGAAAACGATTTATTCAAGAGACAATAAAAAATGATGCTCATTAACTTGTATTTGCACTAAAATTTGTCAAAATTGTTAAACGGAAAAAGCAAATTATGTTGTAATATATTAATTCTTAGATTATTGTAATTTTTAGCTAATTTGTTGAACGATTTTATTTATATAATTAACTAAGATTAAAAACTTATTTTCAAGTTATAAAATAAACGTCGTGGATAACTTCGTGATGTTAGTGTAGCACTTAAAAGGCTTTCTGGGTGTCCCTGAAAGTAGTGTCACACGGGTCTCGACAGAGGAGTCTTTCTCGATTATGGATGTCAGAAATCTTCGTAGGAGGTCAGGCTCTCGGTGGAGGAATGCTTCTGGAGAGTTAGCTTAGCATTGTGATCTTTGGCCTTTGTGTCTTGTCAGCTTCCATAGTTTAGCTCTGGTGATGGTCAGGTTTGATGATGTCAAAAGTCTTCGTAGAAGGGGTGTGGTGTTACTGTAACGGACACTATAGAGTTAGCAGGCTTTATGTGTGTCCGTGAAAGTTGTCTCGGTGAATTACTTCTTCTGGAGGAATGATGAAGCAGGTCAGGTGTTGGTGTTACAGGTACGATCCACTAAGCAGGCTTCCTGGTAGGCCTTGGAAGTGGTGTTACGTCTCTTGCTAAACGAGTTTTTCTGGAGTAATGCTGCCAGAAGTCTTCTTAGGAGGTCTTGTGTTAGTGTAACAAACACACATAGCACGCTTTGTGGGTGTCCATGATAGTGGTGTCACAGGTTTCCGGTGGAGGAGTCCTTCTGAAGTAATGATATCAGAAGTCTTCGTATGATGTCTGGTGTTAATGTAAGAGACACTAAACACTTAGGTGGAGGAGTGCTTCTGGATTACTGATATAGGAGGTCTGGTGTAACAGACACGTTATACTTAGAGGTCTTCGGGAGTGACCTTGGAAATTGTGTTACATGTCTCGGTGGAGGAGTTTTTCTAAAGTAATGATGTTAGAAGTCTTTGTAGGAGGTTTTGTTATGGTCTAATAGACTCTATACACTTAGCAGTCTTCTGAGTGTCCGTGGAAGTGATGTCAAGGGTCTCGGTGGGGGAGTCTTTCTGGAGGAATGTTATTAGTGTAACAGATACTGTAGTCACTTACACTTAGCAGGCTTCCTGGGTGATTTTGGAAGTGGTAGTACGGGTCTAGGTGATGAAGTCCTGAAAAATTATCTGATTATTGTGCTCTTTGACATTCGTGTCATGAAAGCTTGTGATTTGTGACTATATTGTTCCTTGGGGTGTTAGCGCTATAGTCCAATCACTCAGATAATAAAAAGACTACTAGTTTTAACTGCCATTAACTCATTAACAGATCAGTGAGAACGTTCATGACTGGGTGCGTTAACGACCGCTACGTGCGTTTATTTGAAACCGGGCTAGCGATACCTTCCCGTGTGTTGATTTAAAACCGTGTTTATTTACATTATAAAAGTAGAATTTATACAAATTTTACACAAAATATAATCAAATCCGTTCCACAGGAATGATTTAGTTCACGCTGAATAATTAATAATAATTGATAACATATATACTTTTTACTACTATTTGAACTACTAGAACAAATTGTATATTAATTAAACATGGCAATTTTATATTATAATATTAATTGGTTATAATCGACACACAAAAACGAATATGATAATAATTTTGATTCTAATTTTAATTAAAAGTTTTTTTTATTATTTTCTCGTATCACAAGCACCTATTTTACCACATTTGCATTTAATAAACTAAAATATTTGTTCATTATAACTTCAAATTTAATTAGAGTACAATATACAATAACAATCTAATATACAACCGAAAATTTACACTTAATTAGACATTTAATTAACAGAAATATTTTATAAAACTCAAATATAATATGATTCTAATCAGTTTTAATTTTTGTAGTTAAATAAGTTTCATGTTTTATAATAATAACCAATGCAAAACCAAAAGTAGGATCGTGTTAAAATGAAAAATCTAAATCGAGTTTTCCGCTCGTATAATGTTAGTCAAGTTTTGGCAGCATGTGTCAGACGAGCAGAAACCTGATTATTGTCATGAAGGAATTCTTGAAATCATTCTTGACTGCAAGAAGTTTGAAAAACCTAAATTGTTCGTATTTAATGACGATTTTCTTTAAAGTGTTTTAAAGGCATCGAATGCGCCTGGAATCGCTGCCCACGCATTGAATTCTTGATCTTTGGGAACGTAAAGAAGTCGTTGAGTACTTGCATTGTGTGTTGTTTTGTCAAAATTGCGTGATAACCTCTGGTAAACAAACGTTTATATACCAATCAGATATTCTAAAGCAATTGTTGCCACATGACAAAAAACTATTTTCTTTGACATACTTCGAGAACGGATCACTTTTGTTGGTTTTTCCTTATCGTTTTTCCTCACAGCGGATTGGTGTTTATTTTTCGGTTCGCAGGAGTAAATTCAAGATTCATCGCCAATAACAATACTAAAAATGTTTTTCAGCTTTTTATGTTAAACCGTTCCAATGTTTTTCGACAGCAATTAATGCGAACCGCTTTTTGCTCTTTTATGATGAATTTAGGGACCCAACGGAAAAGCTACTTCGTAACTCCCAGTTCTACATGTAGGATCTTTATTGATCGAGGACCTTAAAATGCCAAAAGATACTTTTATCTTCCAGTATGTTAAGCGGCGATCATCATTGATTAACTAAAGAATCCCATCAAAGTTTAGCTGTGTGACTGCTGTTTTGGGTGGACCTGGCCTGGATTCGTTGCTGAGACTAGAGCTACCTCGTTGAAATTCACAAAATCAGCAGAAAATAGTTAACTAGTCGTTGCGATATTTTTTTCCGAAATGATTGCTCGAAAATGTTCTTCAGGTTATAGGTTTGTATTTGAATGTTCTAAATATTTGTGGCGCTTTCCAAGCAGCTATATGCATAACTAAAAAGATAACCATCATATTACTACTCGTCAATATGTGTCACAAGAAGACATATTTTTCAGTTTATGGTAGCAGCTTTTTATTGCCCCTAAACTCAGATGAAACGACGTTATCTACAGATGAAACTTAGCTAGATCAATTTTATTTGGAGCTGTTTCCAAAATTTAGATCGTATACTGGCTAACGATGATGACGTTTTCTCAAATTTTTACGATTTTCTCTCGTTTTTTCTTAACTTGTCGATTTCAACACATTTTCTCGTTAGTTTTGTAATTTATCGATAAATTATATTAGATATCAACTGCGCCACCTAGCGGTAGCGTCATAGTATAATTTAGTAAAAATTGCTGGTTTAAATATATGATATCAATTGCGCCACCTTACGGTGGCGTCATAGTACCTAATTTGGTGAGTATTTGCTTAGTTTTTTTAAATTTTTTCTTTGACCATTTTACTATTTTACTCAAGTTTCTTATTTTTCTGATTATTTACAATTTAAAATACAACTCGATCTACTGTGTTTCGATAACCAACATATCAACCTAATTAACTGACAGTGCCATCTATTAGGAATACATACAACACACTTTGTATTGGAATTTTAAACTGTTGTTTGTTTCTATTTTTCGTTACTTAGATATTATTTATGTTTCTCACCTGAACTTTCACATTTTTCAAAAAATACAAAATTTTACTTACCATATACCGTTTTACTTGAAAATATTTTTATAAAAGTATACTAAAATATTACAATATTTAAAAAACGATTAAATTTTAAATGAATATTGCCACGTATTTTAAAGAAAGTAAAACTAAATCAAATTTTGAAAAAAAAAACTAATAAAAAGGTTAACTAAATTTACCCAATTGAAATTCAACTCCAGCTGAGTTCGGTAGTGGTTTCTCTACTGGCAAATTAGTGCCCAGCTCAGCCGTAGAGGGTAAGTACCAAAATAAAGTGAGTGCGCCACCGATTTGTACGGTTAAAATCGGAAACCCCTGATGTTCCAGGCACTACTTCATACACTGGAGATAATTAAGTAAATTCAAAATATTAAACAGTACTAATTGAATTGCACAATAAAAAAAAATAACGATAAAGTGAGCTAAATAAAACAAAATATCAACTAGACCCTTCTTTAATAAAAATTAAGAATTTACACAACTGTCAAGCCTCGTGCTTGACAACGCTATTGATATTTATATAAAAAAAAAGAATATATGAATAATATTGAAAGATAAATTTACCAATATGTGTGATCACACTCAATACAAAAAAAAGACAAGAAAAATAGATCTTAACTAACTATAGTTGCGACTTAAATCTAATTAGGCTTATCTGTTAATCCTCGGCGTCTCTAATACTTAGGTCGGTTCCAAAAACGAAGCCTGTTCGAAAACCAATAGGCTTGCACCAACCACAATAACTTAAGCTCGAACTAAGTATCAGGTCTGCACCCAAAATTAAAGCCTGTATCTAGCGCTGTATCTAGGATTTCAGCCTATAACTAGGACTTAAACCCGTAACTAGGATTTACACCTGTATCTAGGACCCTAAAATCGTAATTCGGTATTAACAATAGCTTAAACAGATTTTAATGACTCCTTGAATTAATTTGATTTAATAACTTTAATACAATTGAACACATTAACTTAAATTTGTACTACAATGAAAGAATAAAAATGAATTTTAAATGAATAATACAACATTTAGAAGCTGACTCTGAATTTACAATTAATGATCAAAACTAATGATTTAAATGTACTCAACAAACTTAAATTTGACTTGCTAGTCACAACAAAATTATAACAATACATTAAATCAAAATTTAACATAAAATTAATTAATAATAGTAAAAGAATAAGCAAAAGGAGTCTAGTTTCACATAAATAAACCTACATACGATACACAAAGAAATACACATGTAAAATCAAGATATTAAAACTAAAATTGCGTCTATATGGCGTTATTAATCTTATATATAACAAAAAAAAATATAACACAGTAACTCACCTATTAAGATAGGGTTGTTTTATTTCTTAATACTCGTGACACCCCTAGCTGGTAAACGGGTGGAACAATATTCTCGTTGCTAATTGCACCAATCGGGAAGTCTACCACAGTTCACCGTCTGAACGGTTTTAAATCACCAAATCTACCTACTGTCTGCTCTATGGGCTACCTACACTCATAGGGAACGGAAGAACCATAAGAATCGAACAACCACATGAATAAATAACGTGTACTCACCACAGAAGACTTCCTAAAATCCGCTAAAAAAAAAGCGATTTTCCTTACGAATCCAACAAAACTACTGAAAATCTCACTTCAATACTTGTTCGTTAGGAAAACTGAGGTTTAATTTCGTAAATCCAAAATGAATTGTCTCCGATGAATAGAGATTACAACTTAAACCCCGAAAATCTTCTCAATGCCACGTTCTTACGACAAAGGCTGGTAAACGAAAAAGACCTGGTTTTTTCATATCACATGTACGAAATTTTGACACACGTCGAAATAAGAGGTGGCCTCTACTACTATAGGGACAATAACCGTAGGATCTCCAGCTACCAATTTAGAACAAACAGTAGTCGTTAGATACGACTAATATCTTATTATTTATCAAGATATCGATAAAAATCTCAACATTATCTAATCCCTCGTTCATTTTCGATTTTATTAAGCAAGATAGAAATATAACGGAACACTGACTGTAGAACCACAATATCACGAGTTATCGACAGAAAGAGAATTGTCAACCACCATATTTGAATTTGATAAATATACTTCAAGACAATATTAACAATAATTTATGGCAGAATATATTTATAAGGTGATGATTAACTATAACCGAACTAAAATCAACCTGAACCTGTCACGATTTAATCCTTAATAACGGAGAATTCATAAGGTAAGCAATTAGTTATAACTATTGTAAATTTAAACCCGTGACAATATAAATAAAAATGTTTAGCATTGTTAATAAATAAGGCAAATACATTTAACTATAACGTTTCCGTTTAAATAAAAAAAGAGAAAATACACAATAAATACAAACTATAAATAGGTACATACATTGAAACAATTCTACATTTATATATTATATATATTGAATTGAATAACAGAGTTTTATTAAAAATTTTATATCCAGATATATAGTAAATAGTATGAGCGAATATTTTTTTGTTTGTTTGTTAAATTTCAAACTGGTATGTACAATAAAAGTTTCATCAAGTTAATTTGAAACTATTTTCATATAAAAATTAACAACGATTTTCAACATATATTGTTTTAATTTAATCTAGTTAATAAACTTTTAGGTATATACTGTTAGTTCGAATATATTATCTACTTGTCTGTTTTTAATAGAAATTTAAACTAATATATTAAAAATTGTTTGTTTATGTCATAAAAACAATAGAAATGACAAATTTAGATTTGCAAAACGTCATAAGAGATGAAAATCAATAGAAATGTTCATCTTTGGTGTGTAAATATACCATTTTTAGCCAAAAAATCAGTAAACATGTACATTATAGTCTTTTAATGTTGTTGTATAAAAAAGACTTAAATATTGACTATACCTCAAGGCCCAATTGTCTGTCAGTGACGTAAATGCAAGTGGAACCAATGTGAGGTTCGAATGAATGGTAGTTGCCATGTTTAACTTAGAAAGGCTCACTATCTTTGTCTTAACAACGCGCAATAGAAAGAGATAATTTTAAGAAACATGTCAAACGGTACTAGCGCACATTAATAATGTTGTCCAGTGTTGACATTTTTCTTAAAAGTATCTCTTTCTATTGCGCGTTAATAAGACAAAGGTAGTAAGTCTTTCTAAGTTAAACACTTGCATTTACGTCACAATGACGTCACTGACAGACAATTGGACCTCTAGGTATAGCTATATTCATCAAAATCCATCTTGAAAACCAAACTGATAATAATATAATATTAACTCTTGGTTTATCTGTTCTAATATCATATTAGCTAAACGTGTTTTTCAACTGATAAAACAATGATAGACTTATTTCCGTTAATAAAAAATACAATCATTTCCTCTTTGATAAATTTTTAATACTTTATATCTTTAATAAACGAAAGGAACACACTCGTTCCAATATAAAATCCCAATGATTTATACTGCATAAGTTCTTTTATTATCGAACCTTTTTTACTGTTTCTTAACCAAGAACAGACAGTATCAGTTGACAGATGAATTGGAAACTTTAAGTAACTCGGTATAATACCACATTTTATTTCAGATAAAACACCACTACATTTTTGTCTTAAAGAATTCCTACTTTAAAAACATTTAAGTAAAAAAAAGAGTGTGCGTGTAACCTTTACGCGCGATTGAAGTAAAACTTGTTGACGTACGTATCGGAAAATCAATATTTAATTACAATTCAATCATATTTATTGTCTATATACTTTACTAAAAATGAGATGTTATATTTGAATTATTCCTTAGAAATAGGAATTTGAAAGTTATCATTATTTTTTATATATGAAATAATAGGTTTATGATAACTAAAATGTGAAACATAGTTTTTTTTTTATGGTCAAGCACAAGCACTGCAGGAAAATTCCTTTAAGGCGCTCTGAGAGCGGTGCGTGTGCGAAGAAAGCGATTCACGTTGTTCTTGAATCGTTGAAGGTTATATTCGGTGGGAAATACGGCCTCAGAAAGGCCATTCCACAAAGAGGATGTCCTCCAGAAGAAAGAGTTCTTTAACAATGATGTTCGAGGAGTATTAAGTTGAACCACATAGGGATGGGCGCAAGTGGTTTGTCGTGTATTTCTGCTATGAATTCCTCTAGGTGGAATCAAGCGGGCAATATCAGTAAGAGTTTCTGAGAAGCTGTCCTGGCGATTGTTACCACGTGATTATGCCAAGACATATCTCCTCCCAGATTGACATCCAGTAAGTTAATAGACGAAGCCAGTGGAATTGCGTGTCCTGCCATGACTATATCTGGTTCTGCAATGTTAACCTTCTTAGAGAAAACTGCTGCCTGGGTTTTTTTAGCGTTAAATTCTACTTGGTTACTGTCACCCCAAGACAAAATTTCTTCCAGGTCTTTATTGAGTCGTGATACTTCATGCTGTCTGCGAAGATGTGCGTCAGCAGCCGATGTTCGAGAATTCAAAGTAAACGATGAGATAAGTGTGCTGTCGTCAGCAAAGCTATAAATTGGATTTTCTGTCTTCGCTAGAAGGTCGTTAATGTATAGTAAGAAGAGGGTTGGGGATAATATGGACCCCTGAGGAACACCAGCATTGATGGTAAAGGTGTCCGAGAGAAACCCGTCAATCGCCACTTGCAGAGAACGGTCCTGAAGAAAGTTAGAAAGCCATGAACAGAATCGACCGGGCATACCGTAGGATCGCAGTTTACTTAGGAGCCCCTCGTGCCAGACACGATCAAATGCTTTAGAAATGTCCAGTGCAATAGCCCGGGACTCCCCATGATGTTCGACTGCGTTGCTCCAAAGATGGGTGACATATGCTAGGAGGTCTCCTGTTGATCTGGACTTACGAAAGCCGTACTGATGGTGGCTGATAATATTAAGGCCCTCTAGGTACTTTAGAAGTTGTTGGTTAATAGCTTTCTCCATCACTTTTGATATAACTGAAAGCAATGCGACAGGTCGATAGTTGTTTGGCATGGTTTTCTTGCCTTTCTTTGGTATAGGCTGAACTCTTGCCTTCTTCCAGCAAGATGGAAATATTCCTTTTTTGTAGGATAGGTTAAAAAGTCTACAAAATATTGGTGTTAGCTCATCAGCGCATTCCTTGAGCACTATAATAGGAATTTCATCTGGACCAGAAGCCTTCCTGACATCGAGCCCTTTAAGAATTCGTTTGACAGGACGCTGACGGAATACGATATCAGTCATTTCCGATTGGACTGCTGGAATGTTCGGTAGTGTTTTTCCCTGAAAGTCTACGTTGAAATGAGAAGAAAATAGTTCTGCCAGTAAGTTCGCTTTATCTCCGGCTGTGGTTGCTATTGTGCCGTCGGAACGTGTTAGAGGTGGAATATTTGATTTGGTAAAATTTTGACTGACGGCCTTAGCGACTGACCAAAAAGACCTAGATCCGTTAGGACTGGCAAGAAGTTAGTTTTTGATCCTCGTGTTATGCTTCTCTTTGCTTTGATCTATCGTTTGCTTACACTGGTTTCGAGCGGTAACAAGGGTGGTGCGATTCTCAGCCGTTGGATTTTTACGCCACTGTCGGTAAGCTAGATTTTTAGATCTGACTGCGCGCTCGCAGTTTCTGCTAAACCAGGGCTTGTCGTTTGAAGGGCGCTTATTGGAATAAGGAATAAAGGCTTCCATGCCAGTTAGAATGACATCGGAGACCTCTTGAGCACAAACGGATGGATCATCAGAAGAAAAGCACACGTTCAGCCAAGGAAAAGTGTGAAAATGGTTCTTCAGGTCTTCCCACCTGGCTGATCTGTAATGCCAAATCTTGCGAGGTTTAGGAGGCTGCTCAGAACAAATTGGTAGCTCGCTTAGTGTTGAAATAAGTTTGTGATCGAAAGATCCTAGCGGAGACTGAACGGAGATAGTGTATAGGTCTGGGTTTGATGTCAAAAAAAGATCCAACAGACTAGCAAAATCACCATCTCGGTCTGGTATCCGCGTTGGTTCTTCTCTCTCTAAATACCATTAATGTATTTGAAACCGTTTGAAAATTCTGAAAATTTCATAAATTAATTTTGAAAATTTAAGCTCCTCCCATAGCTGAAATCACACTGTTACTTCCATCAGAATCTTCCGTTAGAATCTAACGTTAGAGTTACCCCTAGTCGCGCCTAAAGAAGTTTTGCTTCAATAATAGGTAAACAATATTAAAAATATACACACATTACGTTTAGAATGTGTGAGTTTGTAGCTGTATCTACCTTGTTGTAATACAACACAACACAAGAGCCTTCGATAGTTAGATAACCATTTCATTTTGTAGCATTTTATAGCATATTCCATAAAATTTAAAATCCTGAGTTGAGTTTGTTTTCTTCAGTTTTACGAAGGATCTGTTATTGGTGGTAAAAGATCAGCCATCCTGACTAGTGGTTTTATGGCCTTTATGGCTACCTAACCAAACCTAAAATAAGTATAAGAAAGTGTTAAAATATTTCGAATATTATTATTTTATGAACAAAAACGTGCAACATGCTTCTTTACTTAACGTAAAGCTTCCCTATAATTAATTATTTACTATCATAATATGTATATGTATATAAACTTACTTAATCAAATCATAATGAATGTCGCAGTCTCGTCTTTTTTTCATTTTCATTTTTCCTTCAAATCTTTCTGGCGCTGATAATATGCCCTTTGACGTTCATAATTTCTTTTTCTTTTTAGCTCTTTAAGTCTATAAAACGAAAATAGCTAGGTATAAATAATAGGTATAAATAATTAGGTATAAATAGTGTAATTACACACCAAAAATAAAATTTATGCATATAGAGTACCTACTTACTCACTCATTTTCATTTAATATTTTTTCACCACTTTCTTCATTAATAAATCCACTTTGTTTATTCATATTTAAAACAAACACTTTATACACAAAAAACTATTTACCACCAATGTATTTTGGTTGACAAGATGACAAGCTGTCAATTCATACAATTACAGATTTAATTTTATTTAATATAGTATAGTTTTGATAGATAGATAGATAGAATATACTTTATTGTCCAAGAAGATTCTTATTGACAAAGTAAGTTATAAAATATAAATATAAATTTGGTCATATAATATTAAATATAAAACAGATAGGTGTAAATACAATACATACAGTCAAAATAAAGAATAAAGACAGGAAATATTAACAATAATAACAAAAAAGAAACATAATATCTTTGCATAATATAAATGCAATTGAATCACAATATATACATATATACATATACACACATATATATGCATATATATACACATATATACATATATATAAAAACATCTCAGCAAGCATATAACAACATGTTAATCTACATGCAAGTGCACTGAAAAAACTAATAATAACAATAATAATAATAATATGCAACATCATTTTACGGCCTTTGAAGCATGTCAACATAATATTCCTGCAGGCTATAGTATGCTTTCCCAAGAAGCAGATTTTTAACCGATTTTCGGAAAATTTTATGATCCAATATAATCTTGGTTAACTGTGGTAGGTTATTGAATATTTTCTTCCCTGCATACATATTAGAGTGTTTTGTTAAATTCAGTTTAGGTATTGGCAAATGAATATTATGATTCCTGCTTTGTCTGGTATTGTAAGATCTATCTTCACGAGTATCAGTAACGCATCTCTTGTGAATCAGGCACACCACTTCCAGAATAAAAATGCTCACTACAGTTAGAATCCTCTGTTGTACAAAGAGATGTCTACAGCTATCTCTGTAGTTAGCTCTACACAAATATCTAAGAGATCTCTTTTGCAGTACGAATACCTGATTAAGGAGTTCTTGATTACAAAATCCCCAAAATGCAATGCCATATCGTAGATGGGATTCTACTAGGGCAAAGTAAGTAGATCTGGCTGTGGATATGTCGAGTTCATTTGCGACAACTCTTACAGCATATGATCCAGAGGCTAACTTCTTACATAATGATGTAATATGTTCATTGAATTTCAACTTATTATCAATATGCAATCCAAGAAACCTAGTGCAGTGTGTTTCTGCGATATTGATACCATCCAGTTGCAAGTTATCATAGCTGAATTTAAAGTTTACAATTTTCGTCTTATCCACATTGAAACAAAGAAAGTTTGAGTCACACCATTGTTTAACCTTGGATAAATCTGAAGAGACCACTTGTTTCAAAATTTCAGTGTTTTTTCCATGCCATAATAAAGTGGTATCGTCTGCAAAAATTGTGAAGGATCCGTTGATATTTATTGTAGTGAGATCGTTAATATATAGTAAAAACAAAATAGGTCCTAAAACAGATCCCTGAGGTACTCCGCAATGTGTAGCCTTAATTTCAGAACACACATTGTTTATTTTTACTATTTGTGATCTATTATCAAGGTATGACCTAAACCACTCGAGATTTGCTCCTCTTATTCCATAGCGAAGCATTTTTTGCAGCAGTATTCCATGATTAACACAATCAAATGCCTTTGAAAAGTCACAGAATACTGCTGCAATAGCTTCACCTTCATTCAAACCCATGTATACTTGTTCCAAAAATGAGAAGATTGCGTCATTAGTATTTTTGGTAGTTTGAAACCCAAATTGACATTCATTTATTATATTTCCATTTGTTAAAAATTTCAACAATCTTTTCTTCACTAATTTTTCTATGATCTTCGAAATTGTGGACAACAACGAGATTGGTCTGAAATTTGAAGGAGTGGTGGTATCACCACCCTTATAAAGAGGCATAACAAGTGCCGTCTTTAAACCTGAGGGAAAAACTCCAGTTTCGAAAGAATTATTTATTAGTTCTGCTAGTACCGAGAGCACCCTGAATGGTAAGTTTTGTAGAAGTCTTCTAGTTAATCCATCTAATCCAGAGGACTTATTTGTTTCCGGTACGCGGTACATTAGAATGACGTCACGTCCGTTAGAATTACTGAGTTACCCCTAGTGCCGCTAAAGAAGTTTTACTTCAAAAATAAAAATAAAAAAAAAAACGTAAAATGTATTGCAATTTATTATTAAAATAGATGAAAAGAATTTATCAAAAGAGACTCGAATTAATCATTCCAATTTACGTCTCTGCAAAAACTAATTTACCTTATTCAATAGAAAGAAAATTGATCAAAAACTATTTAAAAACTGATGTTTGAAAATAAATTAATAAATTTCAATCATTTGAGAATCAAGACCTTCATTTATGTAATACGCATACAACGCATTTTATTTTATAGCTACTGATTTTTAATGCATATCAATTTTAATTCGCTTTAATATACAGTAGAATCCCGATTTTCCGAGGTAACTTGAGGAATAAATAACTTGGAAAATTGTTAATAATTAAATACATAAAGTACCTATGCATTAAACAGTGAAATAGTATGAAAGTATATTAGAAGTTTTAGCTGCTACGATGTTTCGCCATCGATTCCAAAATAGCAAATTTGTTGGAGTTGTTTTTGGTTGCTTTTCAACATAAAGCAACTCTTTTTTTAAAGCACTGAATCCTTCTTGAGGAAGATTGGTTATTCATCAGCGACATAATCCTTTTATGTTAATGTCATCTTTAATTTCTTTGGTTATTCTCCTTCATTCCTTCAATACTATCATCAGCTAAAACTAACACGTTTTAGCTTCCTTTGTTTAGCTGTCAAGATTTAAAGATGGAATTTCGTTTTGGTCTTTGTTTGTAGAACCTAATTTACTTCTTTACAAATCCTTCTGAGTTACCCTTATCTGCAATTTTTTGTCTGCTTCTTACAACTTTTTAAGAAACTGTTTCTGCTTCCTCTGTTTCGCTGTCAAGAATTAAAGATGGCATTTTGTTTTGGTTCTTAATTTTAGAAGTTAATTCACTTCAGATCTTCTTCACATATCCTTCTAAGTCATCGTCATAATTTCTTCATCTGCTTCCCGAAATGCATACGTTCGTAAACGTTTTTATAACCTTTAATTGATTGCGTCAACTTAAACAAACTAAGTTTTGCTTCCCCTGTTTCGTTTGGATTCTTCATTTTTAAAAATACTTCACTTCAGATCTTTTTCACATATCGTTCTAAGTCATCGTCATCTTCAATTTCTTCGTCTGCGTTTTGAAATGCATACGTTATTTCTGTAACACATTATCATCTGCTGAAACTCACTGTTTACCATCTAGTTTTGTAACGTTTTTACAACCTTTTAATGTTTGCATCAACTCAAACAAACTAGTTTCTGCTTCCATCGTTTCTCTGTCAAGATTTAAAGATAGCTTTTTGTTTTTTGGTTTTTCATTTTACAAGCTAATTTACTCCAGATCTTCTTTACATATCCTTCTAAGTCATCGTCATCGTTATCTTCAATATCTTCGTCTGCTTCTCGAAATCCATACGTCGGAAATTGGTTTCTTTTCACCAAATCTTGTTAAATATAGGAAGTATCCACGCACTTCTATGGCTGTTATATTATTGATAACAAAGCTTTGTGAGCGATGTCTTTTAGAGCTCTTGGGCGTTCACATTTCCCAATTACTATCAGTGGCTTATATGTGTTTGCTGCTCTTATATCCAGAAACAGGTTTTTTCATGTTGACTTACCGCAAATATTTTATAATTTAGACCACTTTCATCGCAGTTATAAATCTGGTAACATGTGTACTAGCTGTCCTCAAGGCCTTTTTTGTAGTTTAGCTTATTTTTTTTAATGATAATACACCAGCATAAAGTTTTTTTATACACAGTTAATCGTTTTAAACAATATCGTTTCTTCATCCAAATTGATCTGCCGTTGAAAAATGGAATCAGAAAGTGGCTTACCGATTAATCTTTGCTGGTTAAACCAGTTCTTCTAGTGAAAACAGAAGCTTGTTTCATACACCACTTGTCTATCTTGACATGCTTTCTTCAACTTCACTTCACCTACTCTATAATCTTGAGTTACAACTTCAATGGTATTTTTTACTTCTATTCTCCGCTCAAGTTCCTATAAGAGAACGAGTCATGGGTTCTTGAACAGTTAATAAAATATGTGTCTTTAAATCAATTTTGATCTTCGATAAAACGCTTGTAAACAATCTAACTTTGTAAAGAACACTTAGTCATCCTGGTACTAATTTTTAAATAAGACATTTTCTGTGATACAAATGTTATTAAATTTTGTAATTGTTTGTTTTTTGGCTAAACATAATTAATTTTATTTATATAACTTCTGATAAGACTTTAACAATTCCCTAATCAAATAATAATGCACTTTGTTAAATCACATCTTATCTTTCCATAGCGCTTTAAAATGCGTTGGCAAACGAATAATAATTTTGTGCTGGTGATGTAATGTGAATATAAAACGGAAACATGGCTATGGTACTTTCTAGTCAGGGTCGACTTTTAGTCGCCCTCTGTTTCACTTTGTTGGTGCTAGCTGGTGCTCTTGCAGTGGGTTCTTTCACTGGATGGTTCCAGCAAGGATTAGGATCTGAACCAATACCGGCCAAGCTGAGACAGGTAAATTTATTTTATATTTTTCTTTTCTTTTACAAAATAAACATTTTGGTAAACAAATATAATAAATTTTACCCACGTTTGTCTTTAGAAAGTTTGTCATGTGAGAACAAATGAAATTACTCGCCTTTAAAAGAGCAGCTTTGCAGGTATCAACTGAAGACTGGTATAACTGTCTTACCAATTGATTTGTAGGTATGCAAAAGGGTATCGATCTTGGTGGGACATAATTTGAAAAAGCAATAAAGGATCTCAAATCTATATGGCTTTATACAAAACTAAAAAGATAAACCTCGTATAATCCGTAGCAAAAAGGTTTTAAAGTCATGTTCTGATGAAAAAAAAAATATTAATGCAATTGGTTGTCTTTTATATCGTTACATTTTTGTAATACCAACAGAAAACGCAATTTAGTACGTGACGTGTGAATACTGTTTTTCGTTCAATATATAGTTGAGGATCAAAATTTTATGGTCGCATTTCCCTTTGGAGACGAGCTCGCTTAATAGTTCCTTTTAACTTTAATAATGTAGGGTATGGTTGCTTAAGTCGTACCCCATATCACAAATATATGTCTTTATTTTACTTTCAACGCCAGCACATAGATCATGTATCCAACTTCTACATTTTATACACTGGATCATGTTTTCTTCGCGGTCTTCGCCACAAAGTTGGCATAACCACGGTTGATTAGCTTTTACATTTTTCTTTTTCTTGCATGTCTCGTCTGTATTTTTCCTTTTCATAATTTTGTTTGTTCCTTTTTCTATTTTTCATATTTAATACAGGCTTCTTTCTTTTAATTAGGTTTTCTTTGGCTTGAATTTCAATTTTGTAGGGACTAGAAGTCAATTCCATTGTCGGCTTAGTACCTTTCGTAATTTTTTTAATTACTGTTTTTATGCGAGGCACAGGAGCTAAAATATTTAAGTAAGACTTTAATTGCTGATTATTGGTAACTTCATCAACAGTCATTGTTTTATTATTATCATGTAATACTGTGGAAGGGCCAGGTTGAATTATGGGCAGTATGGAATCTCTAGCTGCATCAAATGTCAAAATATTGCCATCATATGAAGTATTTTGTAATACTGTGGAAGGTCCAGGTTCAATAATGGGCAGTGCAGAATCTCTAGTTGCCACAGGTGGCGATGGCATTGTAGCTCTAGGGCTTGATTCGGTAGATGGTTCAGTTACATCATTAAGTTCTTCATTTAATGGATCAGAGATGTATACAGTAGCTACAAAATCTTCTTCTTTAAAGATATATCTATTACACGGCCATAATCCAGTCGCTCTAAAACCATTTAGTGCTATATCCATACCTCGGATAAGCTTTTCCAAGCAGCTCTGAGACGTTAGCTTGTTTTTTGACACTACCAGGATTAGAGCGTAGCCACGAAGATCCAGCTTCATTGTAAGAGCTTTTCAATGATTTAAAAAATGATTTGTCCAATGGTTGTAGGCGATGTGTCGTGTGAGCAGGAAAAGATAGCATTACTATACCATAATCACGAGCTTTTAGGATTGCTTCAAGATTTTTGGTGTGTGTGCTATGACCATCTAGTTAAAGCAATAATTGTTTCTTGTCACTTTTTTCTAGTCTTGTACATTTAATAAAATGCTGAAGCCATTGAACAAAAAGTTCTGAAGTTATCCAACCATTCTTGGAGCAACTAAATTCTGTGTTTGGTGGAGCTTCTTTTTTTAAATCTTCATTCAGTCTCATGCGTTTAAATATCAACATCGGTGGTATGAATTCACCTGCTGCGTTCATTGCACATATGCAAGTTTTGGTTAGACCCCTTTCTCCACTTGTAATTGCACCCACTTGGTGTTTTCCTTTTTGAGCAATGATTTTCGAAGGTTTATAAACAGTGGATAGTGCAGTTTCATCCACATTATAAATTTGATGAGCAGAAAACTTGTACTTATCCAATATTTCTTCGTACTTATCAAAAAACTCGTTAACACGCTCTCTATTAAACCCTTTACTTCTGGCCATGGATGTTGGTTCGGGAACACGTAAGGACAAATCAGGATGCACTTTCATAAACCTGTAATACCACTTTTTACCTGCTATTTTCTTCACTTTGTTAAAACGATGAGGTAACTGAAAATTCTCAGCAAGTTCGAAAGCAAGTTTTCTGAATTCTGTGGTAGTTAATCCGAAGAAACAAGACTAAATTTAGCAAATGCTGTGCTAATACATTTTTCATGTCAGGAGACATGTCATTAGGTCTTTCACATTTCGTTGCTTCATTTAAACCTTTCAAATGTCGACGCAATGTAGGTTTCGGTATATTAAATCTTCTACAAGCTTCATTAAATCCGATTTCTCGATTTCTATGCAGCTGTAAAGCTTCTTTCATATCCTCTGGCTTCCAAGTGTTGTACTGCCTTTTTGCCATATTTATTACCTGTTATAAATTTAAGTAAATTACTAAAAAAAAATCTTTAATACCTAAGTCGTACCGGTACGACTAAGGAATTTTGTACAGGTACGACTTAAGCAGCGAGGTCTTCGATGTTTCAAACTAAAACTGCTGACATAACCTAACAAAGTTTTAATGTCGAAGTGTGCCTAAATTAATGCTTGATAACTTGTTAAAACTTGTACATACAGAAAAAAAGGATAAAAATAACATTCCGGACATGAAAAGCTTACATGTGAGCTAAAAAGTTTATTGAAAACTGTTAAAAAAACTTACTTTTTGAATATTTTTTTTTCCGCGAAGCCGGCCGACGTACCACTTGTTTATGTTTGCTCACTCGACTAAATAAATAGTTCAGATTTACGACACTAAATGGTGCAACTTGATGTATCTTGTGAGATATTGTCGGAGTACGACTTAGGCCGCGGTACGACTAAAGCAAACTTACCCTACTCTTAATTCCCTTGAACTTTCTTTAAGATGATTCTAGGGTTTACTTTTCAAACATAAACAAGTTATGGTATTTTATACCATCTTCTTTGTATTCAACCATAAACATTGAATAGTCTATGTTAAATTTTCATCAATAAAAAGTTTACTTCTTTTAGTTTCCCTAAAAAAAAGTTTTTCTCAAATATCAGTTTTCTTAAGATTCAGCAAAAATAAGAAAGTTTCTCTTTAGGAGTATTAATAAATCTTATAAGATATAAGGGACTAATTGAGAAATCTAATTTTATACTCGGATTCCTTGAAGAGAATATTGTGTTTTTTTTAACTTCCAGCATTAAAAATTAAAATATCCAGATAAAAACTGCTTCGAACATCAAAATTACTCAACGCGTTAATAAGTTAATCCTTGTCATTTTTAAGCTCAAGAAATTTAAAAAAACATATAAAAACTTGTAGCGTAAAAATACCCTTTGCTAGCTCCATAGGGTTCGTGGCTTCCTTCTGGCTTTCTTTTTTAACTCTCCCCAAACAAATAATAAAGGGCGCCAAGTACAGACATACAAATAAAGGAGTAAAATCAGTGTTAAATTGTTTATTCAAAGAAAATAACTTTAACATATTAGTAAAAGTAATTAACTCTTTTCTTATCTTTTTCTGGTGTTTCTACGGATTCGATGTGGTGGAGTTTTCTGGACGGAATACTGAGACCTCCGGAAGTTGGTGAGGACCGGTTAATGGTGCCGATGGCAAGATGGTTTCTCGTAACAGGAAACTGAAGAAAACTTCCGAAGTGGATAACAAACGGTCTATGGTGACGCTGGCAAGATGGTTCCTCTTAACAGGAAAAAACTGAAGAAAACTTCCGTAGTGGATAACAAACGGTCTATGGTGACGCTGGCAAGATGGTTTCTCTTAACAGGAAAAATTGGCTCGATAAGCCCTCACCTAGGACCCTTCACTATTTGGCAAAGGCCCTAAGAATTAAAATAATAGCAATCAATATTCCGTCCCAATAAACCTTAATTTCGATTAAAATCATACAAGGTTTCTCCAAAGTTCAAGAAAAAAGTTAATCACTTGTTGTGTTTATATATTTTTAACTCAATAAAAAACTGATTCTTGACAAATGATTGTAATCGAAAAATTTAAATGTTAGTAAAAATATCAAATAAAACTACCAAAAATATATTCACCAAATTTTTGACTATTACTTAAAGTTATAACAAATTAAATTTTACTCACCAGAAGGGTGTAAGAAGTGAAGAGAACTAATTTCTATCGAAGCACAAAATTACGATCGAACTAAAAATTCCCCTTCTCAAATCTGATAAAGTATACGCGTCGACTCACAATAACACCGAAAATTATAAAAATTTAGTAGTCAATAGGCCAGGCCACAAATAACGTTATTAACGTTACAAATTTTCTTGAGCTTGCAATGATTGCCTGCAGGGTCGATTTTTTTAATTATTAATTGTCTTTTAACTTTACGAAATGTCGTTTCCGGAACTTTAAGTAAATTATTTACAATGATCTAGCTTTCTATCATACAGTATACACGCGTGTAGACACAAATCAATATTGAGGTTAAAACCTCAGAAAGAGCAATTTAAGGTGTTCTTTTACAACGTTACATTCCAGAAATATTCACAAAAAAGCAATTTAAATGTGTGAATACTGCATAATTCAACACTGAAAAGAAGATTTATCAGTGATGCAACGACACAGATCGAATTCTTAACTTCGGATGTAAAACTAATCAACACGCTTTGCTGAATTCGAAACGTAACACATCGTGGAGATTTCTAATGACGAAAGCGAGGGAAAGATATTCAACTTTAATAAAGCTGATATTCTCCGGAGGCAAGAGAGTTTCAAAGTGCATATAAATATGAAATGAGTTTTTTTTTTATGAAAAAAAAAATTTATACTCAAGTATATAATCTCAGAAATGTCATGTTAGATATACATTATAAATAAATCAATTTTTGAAAGATCAAATAGTTGTACACATATGTTAATCATATTTCAACTCGAAAAGAGAATTTTTTATTAGGTATTTAATGTCATATAAAATGTATATCAAATAAATTTTGTACATATCAAAGCTAGAGTGTTAAGATTATATTTGAAAATTTTTCTCAAAGTTTTATTCGTATCTTTTTATTAGATACTAGCTGTACACGGCGCGCGTTACTACGCCAGCAACTAAAATAAATTTAAGAAAAATAAAAGAGAAGAAGAGATAGAGAAGGAAAGAAAGTTTATAGTTTTGTTTTACTTATCGCACCAAAAATATATTTTTCGAACTTATATTTATACGAATTCGTGTAGATATCTATTAATCAGTATTGAATTGGATACATGGAAGCGCCATCTGGTGGTAACTTCCATTAATACGAATATCATATTCATCTTACCCGTTAAAAATACATCATCATACTGATTTTCCTAACAATAGGTTGAACGGGACAGAAGTTGCTAGTCTGCAGCGCCACCTGGTGGCGAGTGGCATCAATGAGCATATCATACAAACCTTCTCCGTGGAAAAATACATATACATACCAATTTTCATGACAATCGGTTGAACGGGACAGAAGTTGCTACTCTGCAGCGCCACCTGGTGGCGAGTGGCATCAATGAGCATATCATATAAACCTTTTCCGTGGAAAAATACATACACATACCAATTTTCATAATAATCGGTCCAGTAGTTTTTGAGTTCATTGAGTACATACAGACATACAGACAAAAATTCTCTTTTCGAGTTGAAATATGATTAACATATGTGTACAACTATTTGATATTTCAAAAATTGATTTATTTATAATGTATATCTAACATGATATTTCTGAGGTTATATACTTGAGTATAAATTTTTTTTTTCAAAAAAAAACTCATTTTATATTTATATGCACTTTGAAACTCTCTTGCCTCCGGAGAATATCAGCTTTATTAAAGTTGAATATCTTTCCCTCGCTTTCGTCATTAGAAATCTCCATGATGTGTTACGTTTCGAATTCAGCAAAGCGTGTTGATTAGTTTTACATCCGAAGTTAAGAATTCGATCTGTGTCGTTGCATCACTGATAAATCTTCTTTTCAGTGTTGAATTATGCAGTATTCACACATTTAAATTGCTTTTTTGTGAATATTTCTGGAATGTAACGTTGTAAAAGAACACCTTAAATTGCTCTTTCTGAGGTTTTAACCTCAATATTGATTTGTGTCTACACGCGTGTATACTGTATGATAGAAAGCTAGATCATTGTAAATAATTTACTTAAAGTTCCAGAAACGACATTTCGTAAAGTTAAAAGACAATTAATAATTAAAAAAATCGACCCTGCAGGCAATCATTGCAAGCTCAAGAAAATTTGTAACGTTAATAACGTTATTTGTGTCCTGGCCTATTGACTACTAAATTTTTATAATTTTCGGTGTTATTGTGAGTCGACGCGTATACTTTATCAGATTTAAGAAGGGAAATTTTTAGTTCGAATTTGGATTCTTTTCATTTTGTGCTTCGATAGAAATTAGTTCTCTTCACTTCTTACACCCTTCTGGTGACTAAAATTTAATTTGTTATAATTTTAAGTAATAGTCAAAAATTTGGTGAATATATTATTGGTAGTTTTATTTGATATTTTTACTAACATTTAAATTTTTCGATTACAATCATTTGTCAAGAATCAGTTTTTTATTGAGTTAAAAATATATAAACACAACAAGTGATTAACTTTTTTCTTGAACTTTGGAGAAACCTTGGATGATTGTAATCGAAATTAAGGTTTATTGGGACGGAATGGGTATATAAAATATGCTTTTTTTATGTTTGTTCGCGGATAACTTCGTCGTTTATTGACCGATTTTGAAGATTCTTTTTTTGTTGGAAAAAAAAATATTTCAAAGGTGGTCCCATGATAAAGAAAACTGGATCTAACGATGACAAACCAGAGAAATCGAGGGGAACTTTCACTATTAAAAAATAGGTGAGAGCAAATGCGCATTTACCATTTATTAGAATAAAACCTCTATAATTTTTAATTAAATAAATTCGATATTTATTAACCGACTTTTTCCCATTTTTAACTGTGGATTCCACCATTTGGTGATCTGAATATATCTTTATGTAAGAAACTTTTTATTTTAACTTTTTTTTAATCTTGTCTGTTTTTTCTCTTTTACGTAGCACCATGATACTTTTTTGAACGAAACCGATCGCTATTTATTATTTTTCATTAATGGAAGGCTTTGTGTTTTATTTCAATTTATCATTGGAACACATTTGGGATAATGTATAACTTACTTGTTCCAAACAAATTTTATTTTAAATTCAAACTTTAACCAATTATCTATTATCAAAGTCCGAGTTTAGTGTTTAACCTCAACTAAAATTCAGTTCTGTACAGATCGAAAACAGAATCTACAAACCAAGCAATCCTTCAGTATCATATTTTGAGTGTTCCTGGAATGTGCAAGCAATTTGACCAGTTTGGTTTAAAGTTTCAGACAGGAACGACCGTAGAATTAGTGTTACTTATGAATTAATTTATTTGATAAATTTAGCATTTATATGAGATTAAATTAATTGTGATATCATTTAACGGAAGACAAAGAAGTAGCAATTTTCGATGAGAAATTAAAAAGATGTGACTTTATGACAAGTCTTACTAATTTTTGGTTGGTATATGGTTCTAAATAAAAAAAATTATATAGTGAAGAAAATCTATATAGCTTATTTTAAATTCGTTGGGAAATTTTTAGAGGAGTACTTTCACCTATCAGATATTGTTTGTTTTGGTGCCAATAACAAGATTCTCCGTTTTATACCTTTAACTCTTGGTGTAACCCTAACAAAAAACCTTTTTTACCACTTTTTTAGGAGTAGTTTTTTTTTCACCCCGTGGAAAGCCATTTAAGTCTCCGCAGGTGTATCCATTTTATTGTTATTGTTCAAAGGACTTCCTGTTATGCTAGGTTTACACGCTTGGCAAGCATCGACAAGCTCCAAGCCTTCACAAACTCTTCTAAGTGCGCTAGTGTGTTACGTGCATGTAAACTTGACATACGTAGACGTCAAAGTTGTTTCAGCACACTGCTGTATGGCGCAAACTCGTGAGCAGCACTAATAATGTTTTCTGTGATCTGTATTCGAAAAACAACACTGGCCTGGATCGGCAACAAGAGGTTTGTTCGAAGAGACCAAAGAACCATTCTAGAACCGTCCGTGAACTGCGCAGCAGACAAAAATCTCTTTACTTTTGATGTAACGGTTTTAGAACGGTTTTTTAGTGTGTTGGAACAGACCTAAGCTCTTCACATCTGACGCAAGCCAAACCAAACACCCTTTTTACACGCTCGTGTTTGTGGAAGCTTGTCGAGACTTACTAAGCATGTAAACTATTGTAAACCTATCATTAAATTTTTGTGAGGTCTCATTCATTCCCCTTACTGTAATAGATATACTTTCTTATGGACCAAAATAAAATTTTGACCAAATTAAATAATTTTATTATCAATATTTAAATTTATTTATTAATTATATACATTAACAGAACATGAAAAGCACATTTATAAAGCAACATCATTTGCCAATTATGATATATATAATTAATGGATGAAAGAAGTTAATTTTATCAACATAAAGCCTAGAGTTGCATGGTTTAATTATTATTGGATTATTATATTATTAGCAAACAAATTTTTAATTAAAATGGCATTTTTTTAATAAATACATGTACATTTAATCTTTTGCAAATTTAATTGAATATTTCATAATAAATCTATTAAAGAGTAACTAGTGTTTTATCAGTAATTTTACTGTAGTTATAACATTGTGTCCAAAAAATAAGGTATTGTATTTATTATTCTATGTATTTACCAGGTGCGTTAGGTTATTCTTGTTCAGATACCCCGAAAACCACCCGAGTACCGAATTTGGACTGATTTTGTATCGAATTTTCATAAAACTCTTAGAAGTCGATATCAACACTGATCACCAGGTAGTTGGGTGACCATTGAAATAGTGATATTCGTATTCAGAAATCACAAAAACCCCCGAGTAACAAGTTTGGACTAAATTGTATCGAATTGTGCAGGTAACATCTGTAGACGAAGTTCATCCTAGGCACCAGGTGCTTTGGTGACCGTCGCTATAGTGATATTTGTATTTAAAGAAACCCCGAGGTCTTCGAGGTATCGAGTTTAGACCAAGTTTCTATAAAACTCCAGAAATGGATGTCCATCCTCGGCACCAGGTACTTAGGTGACCGTCGCTATAGTGATATTTCTATTTAAAGACACCCCGAGGTCTTCGTGGTATCGAGTTTAGACCGAATTTATATAAAACTCCAGAAATCGACACTAGGTGCTTCGGTGACCGTCGCCATAGTGATATTTGTGTTTAAAGACACCCCGAACTCTTCGAGGTATCGAGTTTAGACCAATTTTCTATAAAACTCCGGAAATCGATGTCCACCCTAGTACCAGGTGCTTCGATGACCTTTGTTTTCCATAGTGATATTTGTGTTCAGAGACTACGAAAACACCTTGAGTAACAAGTTTGGACTTAAAATCACTCGAGAACCGAGTTTGGACTGATTTTGTATTGATTTTTTAAAAAACTCTAGAAGTTAATGTTAAACCTTGGTCACCAGGTGCTTCGGTTACCATCGCCATAGTAATACTTGTGTTCAGAGACCACAAAAACCTACCCGAGTAACAATTTAGTATAAACTGTTATTGTATCGAATTTTTAGAAAACTGGTTGAGGGAATTTAATAGTCGGACTTATTTTCTTCAAATGTAAACATTATAAAGCGAAGATTTCTATGTTAGCTTTGGCGAAAGGAGTGGATTGAGAAAAAGTGTCCGAGTACGTACGGAAGACGACCTATCCCTTCTCTCGTTCTCTTTCTTATTAATGTGTATGTTTAAAGCAGGCATATAGTATGAAAAGTAGATGGCATAAGCGACTGACTGAAGCATATCAGTATGTTTCAATAAAAAGTGCTACACCCATTTCTCTGTAGAATCACAGAAACTGTAAGTGGATGATTTTTTTGTGACAAAACGTAAAATTCATACATACATACCTATAGCTTACGATGTCAAGAGGTTTTATACATCGCTCTTTCAAAAATAATCTTTAAATAAAATATGTTTGTATTATCTACCGATAAAAAAAGCTTTGAACGTTGTTAATAAAGGCATTCTGTAGTATATTTAGTATCAGCTTTCCACCCGTGCGAAGCCGAGAGGGTTCGCTAGTTTTTGAATAAGACTAAATTGACGCAGCGTAACGAACACAATACAACACGAAATGAACTTTGCAAAACAAAAGACGCTTAGGACTAACAAAATGCATTTTCTTTGTACTATGCCGAAAGTACGACTTTCCGGCTTTAATATTACAGCAAAATGCCTAAATTTTATGCCGCGATAATGTCGCGCAGACAGTGGGCCGAAAGAAATTATTCCTGCACTGATGTCACTGTCACTGCAAATGTCGGGGCAGGCATCAATATCTTTTTAACACAGAAGGCAATTTCCTTCGTACTTTCGGCATAGTACAAAGAAAAATAGTATACACTACATGGGCAGATAGTTGAGAGCCCTGCACTGCGCGCCATGATGCCCACGGCTTCGCCTCGGGCATCAAGCTTACATTTCTCACTTTACCAAAAGCTTGAAAGCCAAGCAGAAGCCATGGTTTAATAAAGATTGCGATGTAGCTCAGAAATCCAACAGAAGAAACAAAACAGGATTATATAAGCGCTAAAAACAGATACAACATCACTATATCCAATTCCAAAAGTCTTTTTGACGCTGGAATGAGAGAGAAGGTAATGTCAAATCCTAATGGTAGCCGCTCCTTTTGAACTCTCGCCAAACATATCAGTAACAATTGTACAAATAGCTCGTTCCCTCAACTCACAGCAGATGACGCCTCGGGCATCATGGCGCGCAGTGCAGGAATCTCAAACTTTCTGCCCTTGTAGTGTAATATACTGTTGTTCACCTCCCGTCTCCCTCATGTCCGTCCGGCTGTAACTCACCCTATTCCCTCCCGTTTGCTCTATCGGTTAGTGTCATGATACTTCTTAGTATCATGGGTTAGTGTGTCGTTTTGCAGGCAGAGCCCACCCATATTTTGGGAAATTCTGCATTACTGCATTATTTATTCTACTTACAAGGCTTTTTAGGTTTTTAATAAAAACCAGCAGCTTGCGTTTACTTACTTAATTAAAATAAATATTGCACTACACCCTCGAACTGAAAAATTATGTGGGTCTTTTATTAATTTTTTCCTTAGACCATAAACTATTTTCGTAAACTGTAAAAATATATAGGAAACCATTTACGATGAACCGTAATAAAATGTTTGATTGATTTTTATATTGGAGTTCACTTCAACCTCCATTCAATAAACGAGTAGATGAAAAAATCAAATAGTAATAGTAATAATAATATATTTTAGGCTTGTTACAGAAATTATCTGCAAAAAATACAAATAAAACTGTTTCTTGTTTCACAGAAAATATATACAAGGGTGGTCTGAAAACAATCGAACGTCAACATGCAGATGACAGCACCTCGTAAATAAATTATAGTGAATTTTCGTCCTTTGACAGTTACATACCAAAGTTTTAGCCATTTTGTTATCTTTTCCATCATTTTAATTTAGTTATATTCAAGTTTTCACAAAACGTGTAAGTAGGTACTCTGTAAGATGAAATATGAAAACGATGTAGGTATTTTATTATTCTCACCCTACAGACCAAAAACTATTTATCCTAAACCGTAAAAATATATAAGAAACCATTTACGAAGGACCCTAATAAAATATTTGATTGATTTTATTGGAGTTCGTAACAACTTCCAACCACTGAACGAGTTTCGTTGACAGGTGTACTTTCAGCGAATAGTTAAATTGATGACGCTAACTTCGTTCATAAGCGAAATATTTTCAAAATCGAAGAAGTGATATTAGAAAATGTTATTTATTTGAAATATTAGATAATAGTTGTCGCTTTTAATTATTTTTGGCCAATAAAATACTACTATTAGTAACGGAGGAATACTTGTTAGCTGGTTAACTGGGTTTACTTAAAATCCATTTGTGTCGCAATGAAACTCTGGATTTATGTCAACAAAAGATTGAGGTTAGCTTTGTATCTAAAGGATATGTTTATATCTGAAGGGTCTACTGTTGGAGCCTTCTAAGCGGCTATATGCAAAACTAAAAAGACAATCCTCGTCCTGCTACAAGAGATATTAACTGCGCCATCTTACAGTGTCGTCTTAGTACTTAATTAAGTAATAATTGTTCGTTTAAATATATGAGATATACACTGCGCCACCTTACGGTGGAGTTGTAGTCCTTATTTAAGTAAGACTTTTTCGTTTAATTGTAGGTATGTGATTTTTCTTTCTTTTTTTCTTGTATTTCTCGTTTCAACCAGTAAGCCTTTCTGTTATTTTTTTATATTTTTTAGTCGATCTAGAGCTTCTTCTGTTAGCTTTTTTTGATCTCTTTGATACTTTTTAATTCGAGTCCTGCTATATAAATAAATAAATAAATAAATAAACCTTTTATTGTCCAGGCTATTTCATTTTTACAATAAGATACTTTACAAAGTTTTATTCTAAAAAAAAAATCTAACTCAAGACAAAAGGGCTTGGCTCAACCTGACCAACTGCGTTGGTCAGCTCGATCCTCCGCCAGCCCAGTGCAACCCCAACACCTCAACTCGCAATCGCCCAACCTTCTTAAAAGCAAATATTCCAATTTGTATTTTTTGTATTTTAAAACTTAAAAACTAATTAACCAGCATGATTATATCATTAGACTATCATGTGCAGATTTTAAATGTTATTTTTTTTTTATGGTCAAGCACAAGCACTGCAGGAAAAATCCTTTAAGGCGCTCTGAGAGCGGTGCGTGTGCGAAGAAAGCGATTCACGTTGTTCTTGAATCGTTGAAGGTTATATTCGGTGGGAAATACGGCCTCAGAAAGGCCGTTCCACAAAGAGGATGTCCTCCAGAAGAAAGAGTTCTTAAACAATGATGTTCGAGGGGTATTAAGTTGAACCACATAGGGATGGGCGGAAGTGGTTTGTCGTGTATTTCTGCTATGAATTGCTCTAGGTGGAATCAAGCGGGCAATGTCAGTAGAACACTTGCCATGGAAATATTTGTAAAAGAGGGTCAAATCACCAACCTGTCTTCGATGTTCTAAGCTGTCGAGGTTCTTGGTTAGCTCGTGGTCACCGATCAGTCGAATGGCTCTCCTTTGGATGGAATCCAACAACCGAAGGGTATGCTTCGGTGCAGAACTCCAGACATGAGAGCAGTATTCCAGTGATGGTCGAATCTGGGCTTTGTAGAGTGTCAAAAGTTGTTGTGGTGTATACAGCTTTTTGGTACGGAAAAGTACACCGAGTTTCTGAGAAGCTGTCCTGGCGATTGTTACCACGTGATTATGCCAAGACATATCTCCGCCCAGATTGACACCCAGTAAGTTAATAGACAAAGCCAGTGGAATTGCGTGTCCTGCCATGACTATATCTGGTTCTGCAATGTTAACCTTCTTAGAGACAACTGCTGCCTGGGTTTTTTTAGCGTTAAATTCGACTTGGTTACTGTCACCCCAAGACAAAATTTCTTCCAGGTCTTTGTTGAGTCGTGATACTTCATGCTGTCTGCGAAGATGTGCGTCAGCAGCCGATGTTCGAGAATTCAAAGTAAACGATGAGATAAGTGTGCTGTCGTCAGCAAAGCTATAAATTGGATTTTCTGTCTTCGCTAGAAGGTCGTTAATGTATAGTAAGAAGAGGGTTGGGGATAATATGGACCCCTGAGGAACACCAGCATTGATGGTAAAGGTGTCCGAGAGAAACCCGTCAATCGCCACTTGCAGAGAACGGTCCTGAAGAAAGCTAGAAAGCCATGAACAGAATCGACCGGGCATACCGTAGGATCGCAGTTTACTTAGGAGCCCCTCGTGCCAGACACGATCAAATGCTTTGGAAATGTCTAGTGCAATAGCCCGGGACTCCCCATGATGTTCGACTGCGTTGCTCCAAGGATGGGTGACATATGCTAGGAGGTCTCCTGTTGATCTGGACTTACGAAAGCCGTACTGATGGTCGCTGATAATATTAAGGCCCTCTAGGTACTTTAGAAGTTGTTGGTTAATAGCTTTCTCCATCACTTTTGATATAACTCTCATGTCTTAAATAAACTATACTTATTTAATCATTTATATATACCTAATAACATACCCAATACAATGTGAGATTAAGCTATATCTGTTTTATATTAATATACCCAATACAATGCATGATTTATCTACATCTGTTCAATGTTAATTGAATACTTTTTGTGAAAATAAGGACGATCGGGTTTCAATATAGGTAAGTGGACCATGAAGATGTCAGCAAGTTTTCCCACTAGTATCTAATAGACGATGAATTAATAATGGATGTCAATTCTCAATTCCCTAAACAATACAATTTCGCATACAAGAGAGATTCTAACCAAGCAAATCGATATAGTTAATGTAAATTGGCTACTACTTCGGTCATGTATGTTTGTAACCATTCAAAATACATTGTTTAGAACAAGTGATGGATTTTGCATTATCTTATATCACAAAATACTTAATAAAAATTAATATAATCATTACATAGTATAAAACAAAATCGCTTTCCGTGGTGTGTCTGTCTATATTTTCGCAACGAATTTCAATGCGTTTTTTTTAATATATAGAGTGAATCAAGACGAAAGTTTAAATGTGTAATACATGCATAATATAGTAGAGAAACACTCAGAATTTTAGAGGTTTACAATGTGATGTAAATAAGAACTTACATTGCAAACGCTGGCTGAATACCTACTACGAGAAAGATCAAAATAATATAGTAGGTATCGTAACACTTTAAAAAGGTCTACAAAACAGTCCGTTATGGTATATGTCTATGTCTTAGGGATAACATCCCTTACTTTTTACGAGAAATAATGGGTTTTATACAGCATTAATACTAATCCAATTAAGTACCTTAAAACAGTTATTCCAGTCATCAGTTGACACCTGCAAAATTGCTGTTTAAAACCATTGATGGCTTCTTCTGACGACTGGAATCGCTGCCACCGCATTAAACTCTTGATTTTTAGGAACGTGAAGAAGTAGTTCGGACTTGGGTCGGGACTAACAATTCAATGTTTTGAAGCTAAAAAACTCATATTCATACAGCTCTTTCACTGGTGAGCACCTACATATGAAGCTTTCTCGATGCTCGGTATTCAGACAACTCTTTCGTTGCTCATACAGTATTCTCAAACTTCTCCTGCTGCTCAGTACACACACAGATTTCTTGCTGCTCGAAGTCTCTCTGTTCTCTTGCTGCTTGGAATTCTCTTAGCTCTCTTTTTGCTCATAACGTCTTCCCTCAGCCCTCTCGCCGCTCAGTTGGATTCTTCCCCTGAGCCCTCTCTGCTATCAGTACTATTATTCTCGTAGTTGTAGTTTTCTCACCAACTTGATTATTCCAGCACCAACCAGCCGATTGTGGATTACAACAAACCATCGTGTGAAAAGTTGGTACTGAGGTTATCAGCTCCTCAACAAATTCCTTAAAAACATTTTTCTAGACATTATTCAGAATCAAAAGAGCTTTCGCACAAATTTTTCATTGATCAAACATTTATTATTCACTATTTTTCTTAGTATAGTCAATAATCATTAATAGTTCTCTTTGAAATAATAATAAGGTGACAGTATTCCTATTTATATTAACTATTTACTTAAAATAGTTCGAAAACAAAGAGTTGGTTGACCTAGTAATAAAACTTTTAAAATGTACCGATCGCTGTTGCATATAAAGAGGATTTTTAAATATTTTAAAGGAAAATCAAGTAGTTAAATATAGACCAAGTTTACAAGCTATCTATTGGTCGTGAAATACGTAAATAAGTAATAACTCAGAAACGAAATGTGATTAATAGAAAGGTTAGCTATGTTTATTGTATAAAAAATGTTACTATAAGGTTTGATATCACACAAGAACATTTTTTATCGTAGAATTTACTCATTTTCTAGACAAGAATTATTGGAATGCAGCTATTACATTGTTGTAATTTCTGCGATTTTTTTATGAAGTCAAAGGTGTCTTCTTTAACAATAAAACCCGTGGTTTTTAAAGAATTTTTACATCTTTTTATACGGAGAAATACATGTAAATAGGTTTCTGGAAATATGCGTTTTTATTGTAACTGGTACTCTGGATCTGGAAATTTGGGAGGGGCGAGCTAGTGCTCAGCCAGCACTGAGGCCACATATGACCCATTGTGCATCCTCCCGTATGTAGGGATATCCTCACCTCAGGATGTCACCAGGCCTATTGATTTAAAATAGGTGATGAGGCTCCCGAGGGGATCTCCCTGACATCGGCTGGTGTAAGCCAATACTCGCCCAACACGGATCTTCTGATTTCAGAAAAAGCAGAGCAGTCATACATAATGTGTTCTACTGTTTCCTCTTCTTGTTCGCAGCCTCTGCATAGCGGCGATTCTGTTAGTTTCATCCTAAAGAGATGTTGTCGCAATTGGCAGTGACCTGTCAGGATTCCCACAGCTGTTCGGAGATTTTGTCTGGTCAATGCCTTAAGTTTTTTTGCTGTTTCCTCGCCAGGTTGAGGTAATAACTCTCTGGCCAGTCTACAGTTCGTAGTTTCATCCCAGCACTGTATAAATTTTTGGTGAGAGTGCTGTTTGATAAGGTCCCCGACTGCGGACAATGTTAGCTTGGTAGATGGGCGAGGGCTAACATATCTGTAGCCCGCAGCCCTCTTTGCTAAATTGTTCGCAATGCGGTTGCCTTTAGAGTTCCCATATTCTTTGATCCAGCTGAGAGTGACCACGTTATTCTGGCTGGCCTCAGTTAGAGATTGGTGACATTCTAGTACTAAACTTGAAGTGAAACGTGGTCTATTCAAGGTCAGTAGTGCTTGTCGGCAGTCTGTATATATATTTATATTCCTGCCTGTGATGTTCCTATTGATTAATTCTTTTGCAGCTATGGTTATGCCTGTGAGTTCTGATTGAACCACACTTGACAAGCCATCCATAGCCCATTTTGTTTTTAGGCTTAGGGATCTAGAGTAAATTCCACATCCCACACCTTGCTTTGTTTTTGATCCATCCGTATATACGCTCTGAGCGTTGGGGTCTGCTGTCTTGTTTGTTAATATTTTGTAGGGTTTGTCAAAGACAAATCTTGGTGCGACGGCATCCGTGACTGCCTGTAAGAGTGGTATCACTTTTATCGATTCCCTCCACAGACTATCCCTATAGGTGCCAGTCCCTACAGTGGGTTCGATACCAACCGTGCGAAAGCGTACCATGGTCATCAATGCGACCTCCTTAACAAATATATCAAGTGGGGTGAGACCAAGTATGACTTCCATTGCGCTGGTCGGTGTGCTTCGCATGGCTCCTGTTACGAGAAGGCATGCTGATCTTTGAATTTGGTTTAATTTTTTGATAGCTGTCGTTTGTTTCACTTTAGGCCACCACACGACAGCACCATATGTTAACATAGGTCTTATGATTGCCGTGTAGATCCACATGGTGACCTTGGGGGATAATCCCCAGGTCTGTCCTATGGTTCGGCGGCATTGCTCATAAGATATAAATGCTTTTTTAACTCTGCTTTCTATGTGTGAGTTCCAAGTCAGCTTGCTATCAAGGATAACACCTAAGTATTTCACTTCTGTAGCAAAGCTTAATTTAACGTTGAAAAGACTGGGTGCGTTTAATCCCCTAGGTTTCGTTTTCTTCGTGAAAAGAACCATCTCTGTCTTTTTGGGGTTAATAGACAGCGACTGTTCTTTACACCATGTCTCTAAAGTTCTGAAAGCCACTTGCATTCTGTCGCAAAGGGTGCTTTCAAACTTTCCTGTTGGCAGAATAACAATGTCGTCTGCGTAGGCTACTGTATAGATTTTGTCATGTTCATTGAGGCGGTGAATTAGGCTGTCTAGAACAATGTTCCACAGTAGGGGTGATAAAATCCCTCCCTGTGGGCAGCCCCTCGTAACCTTGCCTCGTATCTTGACATCATTTACAGTTATTTCTATTGCACGCATGTACGAGTATCTAAAACAAAATTGGAAAATGCAAGATGTCTAAAATAAAGTTGGACGATAAGAAATTAACCTAACAGACAAAAAGAGTAAAAAATACTATCAAATACATTGAAAAAAATACGAGGATAGTCCGATAAGTACTGAGCCTACAAAAGGAAAAGGAAATTTTGAGTAAGTGCTGATTTATTTCCCAATAAAGTCTGCACTTAGCTTAAATCCACTTGACCTAGCGATGCTCCAACTTCTTTAACCCGTCTGAATAATACGTTTTCTTAAGGTCTGCAAAGTTAGCCTCCAAGTTAGCCTCATTTGACTTAAATTTCTGCCCGGCAAGTGGATTTTTTAAGTTTGGTTAAAGAAAAGTCACACGAAGTATTATCTGGTGGATTGGTTAGCAGTTCGTAGCTCAATTTGGCCGTGGTGACAGCATGGGTGAGTTGTTATAGTTGTAAATCACTTTTTCCTTCTTTTTTGTAATTCGGCTTCGAATCGGCCCAATAATGCATTCTGATTGGTTTGTCCTTTCCCATGTAGTCCATGTAAATCACAAATCACACATTTCAAAAAACGGTGGTCATTACCTATCTGACAATGGGACAGTCTTCGTCTTCTTCAGAGCACATTCGTTGGGTGTAATTCAATTTTTTACTATTCCTTGGTGTCTGGTGTGTACCAGTGGATCCATGTTTCATCAACGGTCTTGAAACAAGGCAGAAACTTCTTCGAATTGGCTTAAACAGCATCAAACACTGCTTTGAAGTAATATCACCGTTTCGCTTGTTTAAAGAGAGCAAAAACAGCACCCATGGCCTCCACAGATTTCTCATGCCCACAAGTGTTAGAGATCACGTTGTAGTTGGTTAAACCAATTTTTGACAGTGGCCTTTAAAGAAGAAGAAAAGTTACTATACTCGAGTGGGAATTCTTGCCATGTTTGGCAACAATAGGGATACGCAGCGTGAAATCCCGCCTGTGTGGTCGTAGCCTAAGACAAGACGGAACGTGTAGCCGGGCATTACTGGTACAAAAGTGTTTATAAAATCATTTAAACCAATCAAAGAACCGATTTTTGTAAAAACACTCCAGTAAAAAGAAAATTTTACTATACCAGATGTAACTATTCATAAACATGAAAATATATAATTCACACGCGAGCATTCTGTTTATCTGCACTCAATACGTTCTTGCTATCTTAATGTAACGTAATAGGGAAGTAGATAAATTTATCATTCAGACAACAGACAAAATTCCCTTCTAAAAATAAAACTAAAACTTTAAATATTTAATAGTTTCGTGCAATATTACTAAATAAACAAAGTTCTTGAATTTTATGTAATTATAGTACTTAAGTAGCACATGTAACGAAATAAAAGTTATTTTTACTGAAAATTTATTTCCCACTTCAGGTATACACACATCCAATATATCTTTAATAAAAAAGTTTTATTAAACTAGTTTGAACGAGTTTTTCAGAAGCAAAAAATATATAAAGATTTAATCGAAGAAACAGAATATACCTACTTTTTCAAATTCTGGTCGTAAATTTTGAATAAAGTGACTTACAAACTTTTGATCCACAAAAAAATTTCTCTAGTGAATAAACAAATGCGTGTTGGCCGATAAAACGTAGAAAAAAAAACGTTCAAACTTATCAAACTTTTACGAAACTTTGAGATATACAAATTTAATTCCGTTCATTGTTTTATAGCATGAAAAAGAGTATCTTAACGATGTTAAAAACTTTATTTAGGGCTTTAAGTAAGATGAATGGATACGCGAAAGTAAGTTAGTTGCCTCTAAAAGTTGCAAAACTTTTGAATTTTTGTGTAATCGCATAAAAATTTGTCTGCAGTGCTAATAGTTGGATCTTCTTTTACCTTAAACTTAGTTTTATCTTTTACAGTTTACATAAAGTAAAATTTTAACGTTTAAAACTAAATATAAGTATCTAACAAAAAAAAATTCAACCATTACAATTCCTAGCTTACACCAGCAAGAAAATGATTCAATTAAGTTTATGTTGATTTCTTTTCCAACACAGAAATAAATTTCGAGTACGAAGTACGATAAAATTATAGCAGAAAAGTAATAGCTGGATTTTTTTTTTTTTTTAAAGAGGGCCAGTCTTAGAGGTAGTCCATGGGATTGCATCGCAGCTATACAGCTTATTGTGCACCCTCATTCACAGGTCCTCATTCTCCGTCAAATCCCAGGTTCTTAATAAACCAAGAGATTCTTTTGACTATGGTTGCCCGTTCTTCCCTTTGATCTCCAGTCGGTAGGCCAAGGGATCTCACACGCAGACCTTGCAAGGCTGGGCACATGAATATCACGTGGAAGGCTGTTTCCTCCTCCTCACCGCATTTTCTACATAGGAGGTTTTCAACTTGAATTCCCATCTTATGTAGGTGTCCGCGAAATACCCAGTGGCCGCTGATGAAGCCAACCACTTTCCGCAGGGTCTTCCTCCTCAGCCCAAGGGCATCTGCCGCTATAGCACCAGTAGGTGTCGGCAGCATTCTCTTTGACTGTATTTTACCTTCTGTTCTTTCCCAGCTCTTTCGATGTTATATGCCCATCCACTGGCGAACAGCTCTTCGTGCTGTGTTGTAAGCAATACCACACGTCGGCTCTGGGCCAATGAGCGGGCTTTTAGCTCCTTTGTTTGCCCACTTGTCTGCCGCCTTATTGCCAGCGATTCCTTTGTGCCCCGGAACCGAACTAAGGATAACCTTGTTGTACTCTCCCAGGGTTTTCATGGCCTGATGAGAGTCCCACACTCTTGCACACTCTGATAGGGCAACAACTTCAGCCTGGAAAACAGTAGCCAGCTTACCCAGGCTTACGCAAAACTGCGCCTTGGGTCTGACTCCATATATTCCCGCCCCAGTGCCTGTTGGCTTCTTCGAGCCATCCGTATACCAAGTGATCCCCCTTTTCATATATTCAGGTTCACCTTTCTCCCGGGCAGCCCTGTCAATAATATTGACATTGTATGGCTTTTCTAGATCTGTGATCTTCACCATCCTGTCTGGTAGCATTTCCAAGGTGTCCATCTGTACAGTGTCCACAATCCTTGTATGCCCACTGGAGGCATTATACTTCCAGTTGCCACTGCAACCCATTCTGTAGGCTGCCATCCTTGCCTCCCCTTTCACAATAATGTCGAGAGGTGGGAGGTTTAGCACTACTTCCAGGGTTGCAGTTGGAGTACCTCTCATGGCTCCTGTGATGCCAAGACACGCTACTCGCTGGATCTTTTGTAGTCTCTTTATAGCTGGATGCTTTCAGCGTTATTACCTTCATTATGTACTTTATCTCCTTTTTTTTCGCACAATTCAAGCACATATTTTAATTAATAACTAATTATTGTTGTAGTTAAGAAATAAAATTAATATTATAGGAAAATAATAGAATGCTGTTAAATTGCTCGGTGGAAAACGGAAAATGATAAAACAAAGTACTAATTGGACAGTTAGGATTTTGGAAAAGAGCGAGTCGTGGAATTTGGAGCAAATTTGCAAAATAATTAGAGTGTTGGATGTTATAATCAAATCAGGGCACCATTTAATTTTCTTAAAGTAAGATAAAAGGTAAGAAACCTAGATAAAAGAAATCAATTTCTGACGCAGACTTTTAAGAAAAAAATTAGATTCACTCTTTGCCAATTTTTTTTATTGAACCTTTTTTTAGCGCGAGTGATTTTAGCACCATCTTTTTTTGACAATTACAACGGGACTGCCTGGAATATTTACCCAAAATCATGGATATATTTAAAACAAAATTCCACTCCTTTCAAAAATACCTCGGAACTTAATTGCCAGAGCCCGTCTCTTCTCCTTCTTTAGTCTTCTTCTAGTACACTCTCCTTGTCTTTTCCAACTTCGTTTGTCTTGAGCTAACTGGTGTCAGTTTCTTACTGCATGTTATTTATCGGTCCATCTTTTTTTGTGGTCGTTCTGCACCTTCATTATGTTCTCTTGACCTTCATTGTATTATTCGCTTTGTCCACTTTTCTTCGTTCTCTCGTGCAACGTGTTCGGCCCATCTCCTCTTGGATTTTGCAATGCTTTCAGCAACATCGGCTACTTTGGTAGACCTTGTAGTTTAAATAAGTCTTTATATCGTATTTATTTAAACTACGATGTTTTATGCATTATGCTGTTTAGTAAATATTATACTCCACCTTATAAAAAAAGAACTAAATATGTTTGTGTAATATTATAACCTACTTTGTATGTTTTGAAAGCTTTTTCCGCTTTTCCTTAACATTAAATATTTTTTAATTTATTTAAGCTGTTGCTGCTTCGAAATAAATAAATATTTGAAATTATTTATACGTTAAAATGTAGGATATTTGTTAATAATTCATATCTCAAACTAAAATGGCTTTTATTCAATAAGTTTTGAGTATATCTATGTCTAAGATGTTTGTAATAAAATATTTATTATGCACTTATACAGAATTTATTATTAGATATTAAATAATCGACTGTAGCTTCCATAATCTAAAAGACTCATATTTTGAATTGAATCTATAAACTTTAACAACGACAAGGAAAGGCAATAAACTTAATATATTAAAAAGAAAAATGTAGATTACTTTAGCTTTTAAATTCGTGTAAAAGCAGTCAAAACACCTCTATAAAAATATATTTTCAATGATACCCGAAAGCGCAAAGATATGCACATGATTTGTCATTTACATAATTTTTTCATTTGCTTCCTCGACGCCCGGTGTACCTATCAACCCAAAAATATTTATGATCTCAATTTCATCTTCTTTAATATGCCAACAACGCAATATCGTTTCCTTTAAATATCTTTTACGCCTACCTGCCTAAAAAACAATTTCACATTTCAAAATTGTTGATAAAGAACTGGTAAAAGCTGCAAAAATCATTCGTAGAACGATTTCTCACGTAACAAAGGCACAATTTAAAATTGGGTTACAAAGGTGACCATTTTTTTCCATTATGACTTAATAAAATAATAAATCAGCAGCTTTTAGAATTTCCTTGTGGTGTCATTTAATGTTAATATATAGGTTTATTATAAATAAACATAGTTGATAAATATAAGATACAGAAAAAGTAGAAAAGCTATACTCTTTTGAGTGATTTCGTTTTCGTGATATCCACGACTTCCGACCAGATATTGCTGCATTTCCGCCTTCGGTTTTCAATCCCATTACTGGCAGCACATGTGGTGCATTTACGACACCAATCTTTAACATCGTTAGTGCAGCTTGCCCAGTAAAATCTATCTCGGACCTTTTGCAGCGTTTTCGTAATACCGAGATGTCCTCCAGAACTATCATTATGTTTTAAAATGTCTGGTACGGCATTTTTTTGGGACCACTGTTTGTTTCCTTGTTTCTGTGCCCTCGGAGTTTTCAACAAGTCTTTTAAGGAGCCCATTTTCCAATGTTAAAGAGTTTCATTGAACCCAATATGCTTTTAAAGCAGGATAGGATGAGGATATCTCTCTCCACCACGGACGAAGATCCATTTTCGAATCTTTTTTAGAACGGGATCGATTTCTTATTGCTCCTTCATCACAGAGCACCCGTCTTCTGGTACAATCTTAACTGAGGCGAGTTCTTCCTCGTTTTGCTCCACGCGGGTACAATGGGGGCAATCAGGTCGACATGGCCTTGTGGAAAGTGCATCAGCATATTCCTGCAGTTTTTCGGGCCATCTTAATATCTATCCTTCTGCGTTCCCAAAGCTACCAATAGTTCATTTATCTTCATCTTTCCAGTTATTCTTGTATCTTCACCCTACACCTTACACCAAAGTGAAATACTAAAACAGTCTATTAATTACAGTTCCTTTTCTTATTCCTTATCAATTATTTGTATGGGAATAATGAATTATTGTTTATATTCCGATACTTATTATTTATGTTTCTCACCGTTTAAACCTTCCCTGAACTTAAACAAATATGTCAAGGTCAAGATCAAAATTAGCAAAACCGATCTAACCAATGTCGAGTTCAAAACTCACGAACAGCTTTTCATTTTACATAATATAGTTTCCAGATTTTTAACACGTTTTCCATATTAATATAAAATTTGTTAGTAGCAAATTCCCTGTTATTAAATTTCCCTACCACACTGATTGAAACATATAATCACTCAATATCAATTAAAATTCATTTGTTGGAGGGCATATTTCATTCAATTTTTCCACTCGTTTAATACTTCTTTAATATATTACCGTTGTAAATTATGATATTGGGGAATTCATATAAACATGTCGGATATGAAACTCCGTGTCGATATTTATTTATTGATATATTCGGTAACAAACTGTTGTTGTATCATGTTTTCGGTTTAGAGTAATTGAAAGCTCAAAGGGCTAGTTTGTTACAAAAGCTAGGAATTTGGTTTAAACTGAGGTTTTAACCACACCGATGAATACCATAGCAGCATGTTTATGGGTCTTTGAGATGGCCGAGCGGGTCATATGTGTTTGCATTCCAGTTTGAATAAACCATTACCAGGATTTAATTAAGAAAGTTTTATTTTATAGGACTGTACAAAATTGTACGACACTTGGGTATATAGAACTCTTGAAGTGCTTTGGAAAGAATTTTCTCATTAAAAGTTATGACACATTGTTTCACTTTTATGATACGTAGATACAGCAGAATTTTTTATGATATTATTTGGCTACTATGTGTTGTTTTGCTTTAAAAGTTTCGCTATCTTGACCAGTATCTAATAAAGATTTGATATTCCGAGGAGTGTTTATTTAGGATATAAAAAGTTAAATGTCTGTTTTTCGTGTTAAATAAATACCATAGTTGTCCTTAAGAGCCAATCAGAAGCTAATAGAGTGTGTTTTTTAAACAACACGCGTTCCAATCATTAAAGTATTATAATTGAGTAAGAGGCCAAGCTTCGACTTGTCCCTTGTTTGGAAAGAGAGAAGAGATCTGCGCTCTATTGCATAATGCGTCGATATAGAGAGACAGATAGAGTACTGCGATCATCTCTCTATTTCTTTCCGCTTGTAGGTAGTTGTCTTAAGAACCAATCAAATGCCAGTAGAATGCTGGCTCTTTTTTTGAACAAGACATCTTTACATGTTCCAATCATAGACGTATTTAAATTAAGTTGGGGACCATGCTTCCAGTTCACATTTTTTTTGAAAGATCGCAGTACCCAACGTATCTTTCTTCTTACTTATTAACGTGTTATCGAACTACAAGCTATCCTTTAATGCATTTGCGTCGATATACAGAAACAAATGGGTTACTGCGATCTTCTCTCTCTGTTTTTACTCATTGGACGTTTCAGCTTACAGAGCCAATCAGAAGCCAACTAAATGATTTCTTTTCCTCTTTTTTAAACAAGACATTTACATTAGCTCCAATCATAGGCTCATTAAAATCAAGTAGGGAAGTAGGCTTCCAGTTGTGTCTTGGTTGAAAAGAGAGAGAACATCGCAGTGCACAATGCATCTCACTCTACTTGCGTATTATCAAAAAACGAAGTGTCTTTTACTTCATATACGTTGATATGAGGAGATAGGGTACAGTGATCTTCTCTGTGTTTTTACTCATTAAACGTTTCCGCTTACAGGTAGTTGTCTTTAAAAGCCAATCAAATGATGGTAGAGAAGTTTCTCTTTTCCTTTTTATAAACAAGACATTTTTACTCACAATAGTTCCAGAAATAGAAATATTAAAATTAAGTAGGATGCCAAACGCCAAGCTTCCTGTTGTCTCTTGGTTGAAAAGAGAGGGAAGATCGCAATACCCAACATATCTCTCTCTACTTAACGCATTATGGAAAAACAAGCTGTTCTTTACTGCATATGTGTCGATATAGATTCTGCGATCTGCTTTCTGTTTCTACGCTTACAGGCAGTTGTATGTCTTACCTACTCTATTTAAAATGTCTCTTTGGTTCCAATATCTGGTTTACTCTATAATATAACAAAGAATAAGAAAAATAACACCTGATTTTTACCTTTCAACTAAGATAAAACAAGATTCTTGTCTTAGATATTAATACAGAAAATTAGTCGTGATTTCATATTAAAATAACACAACTAAACTTTCAAATTGTCACACAGAACTTTTCCTCGAAGTATTTCATAAAGTTATTATAACTAAAACTTTAACTCACTTCTATTAAATTATATTACAATTAAATCTCTTGCAATCAAATTATACTTAAAGTATTTGTTTAAGCGGGTATGCTTTCATTTCCAGTGTTGCATTACAATTTTCAGTTTTTAGAGGAAATTTATTCGCTTTTATTATTTCTTTGTTTAAAGTAGCTACAGTCTAGTTTATTATAAATTTAATTATGTAAATTTTTCTATAAAATTTGACAAATTTGATCTTTTGATTGGTTTAATTAACCGACTTATGTTAATCATTATACAAATACAATTTTAAAACAATGTTAAAATTAATTATAGTTAAATCTTTCGTGTTTATTGTGTGGCCCTTTTGATCCGTGAATCCGAATTAAACTGCAAACCATAAAATTATGGCAATTAGCTTTAGCAGTCACGCCGACTCTAGTTCCACTTGAACTGAACCCAAACATTGTAATCTCTTCGGATACGTGTGTCACGTGTCACTCGGACAGTAAACAATGAACTAACATGTCACCAATTAACAGAATCATGGGATACCTCTCTATATATCAGGAACCACTTTTAGATTTAATGCGATTGCTGTTCAGTGTGCTAAAGGTAGATTGTTTCAAACACCAAAGGTCATTAATTTCGATGCAGTTCTAAACTGATCAGTAATCGGTCATAAAACAACCAATGTGTTGTTAGATAATTTTACCAATAGTTTCAATGGATTTTAAGCAAGATTGGGTTGTCTCGTTTTTATTGGGATATTGGACAATTTTTAAAAAGCTTAATTTTGGTTGCAAACCTGAGTTGTTAACGCTTTAAGTTTGACTCAAAATTTGACAAAAATTAATTGCTGTTTGTTTCTCTAAAACTCGAGAATGGATGGACCAATTTGGCTCATTTTGATCATAAAATATTTGTGGAACTTAAAAGAAGGTTTAAACGGCAAGAAACGTAAATAATAAGTAACGCAAACGATGAATTTTAATCGGACAACGTAAAGGAATAACGTTACGATGTTAGATATAAAAATAAAGCCAAAATTTCCAAATAACATCTTTGTCTGGTACGCAATTATAACAGGGGTGTATTCCGACCTTTCGTGTGAATAATGATGGGTGAAGCTTTAAATATAGACCAGAGCATTTTGAAAAATTAAATCAGTTTCAAAATACAGCATTTATGAACTTGCAACTTTTTGCATTGTGTTCGGGATGACGCTGACATCAGGAAAACAGTCGGAGTTTTCGGCACTAAATTAATGTAAAGAGATTACTGGTGAGTTTTGGGGTCGCTGACAACGAATACGCTATAAACGACCCCCGGAACATCTGGTTCCAATTGGTATTGCTAAGAAAAATCATTTTCTGGTCTTTCGAGGGTTTTCAGCACTAAATTAATGCAAACAGAGTACTTGGTGATATTCGGAGTTGCTGAAAACAAAAATTACATCTGAGCTCCTAGTGCCCAGGGTGACTTCTATGCATGTCATATTTCGGTGTTCAAGACCCCAAAAATGCCCTAGAAATTTGTTTGCATTATTTAAAACCAAAAACTCTTAAAACTCCAGAAGATGATGTGCACTAGGCACTAGAATCTGATGTCATATTCGTGTTCAGCAGCTCCGAAAACCACCGCGTACTCTGTTTGCATTAATTTAGTGTTGGAAAGCCTCGAAACTCCTGAAGATGACGTGCTTCTGCAGTAATAATACTGGGCACTAGGTGTTTCAGATTCGGTTTTTATGGCGTTCTCGTGTTCAGTGACCTCAGTAATCCGTTTGCATTAATATAGTGCCAAAACTCCAGAAGACGACGTTCCATAGCAGGCACTCTATGCTCTAGGTGATAATAGTTAGACTTATATTAAAAATTGCCCATCCGAATTGCTTTAGTTTGTCCAGGAACATCATACTAATGACTATTTCATATTTTGGCCATACCAAGCATCATGCCATTACTCAAGAGATACCCAAAATTGGCTTCGACAACACCACATACCTTTTGTTACCTACAAACTTTTCTCAAGTTCGCCCAATAAAGGATTATGCTTAAAATAATGAGCAATTAAGAAAGACAATGTACGAAAAATTGATCTGAATTGCTACTAGGACCTCATGAGAGACATTCTAAAAAATTTGTTACTGTTAGAGCATAATGGTCCACAATACATAATTCAATAATACAGTTTAGTTAGGTAATAACTTGTAGATCATAATAACTAGTAAATAAAGTCCGGTAAAGATTTTGGGACTAAATTTTTAAGACATACGTACTGGAAACTCCAAATTTTGTATTCTTCTGGTATCCCGATTTTATATAGATAATTTTGAGACCACATTCACTGCAAATTAGAAGTTTGTTATTTAAAAACAAATTAATTTAGAATAACTGTTTATTTGACAGGAATTTTATTACCTATCTTAGTTATTGTATAATTTAAGTCAGTTTATATCTGCATAACAACAAGCAAGCAGTTAAATCGTCCATCTAGTTCTTAAAATGTCATTAGTAGCAGTCATAAAATATTCTGCAGAAATATTATGGTTATAATTTCCGTTTGACAGAGCCAAGAGCTGAGGAATATTGTTTGTTTTTAAGTTTTTACGATGGAATTAATTTCCTTTGAAACTATAATTTATTAAAAAAATGTTTTGTTTTATAAAAGTCATTTTTACAGTTGATTTTTATAAGATAGCATTTTACATTCTGCATGGTCAGTTATAGGTGAGGTTTGCTTCTTTAAATCTTAATGAAATTCTTTTGTCGCCAATATATTAAATTTTTCTACAAATATTGTTTTTATTCCAACATCAAATAGTGAAAACGTACAAATCGTTTTGTCTGTCTGTCTGTCGATCCGTTTGTCTGTCCTTTCGTCTGTAAGGGCTAGAGTCACAAATGAGATTTCAAATTAAAGTTCTTTGTGTAAAGATTTTATTTTAAAGTTGTGATTATTAAAGCCGCGTCCAGACATACAGTTGAGTCCGTGGTTCTTTACCCGTGCGTCATCATTTAAAGCATACGAAGTAAGTCGGAAATTGCAACTTAATAACATGCGGTAGCTGTTTTGTCTTTAGTTTCATGCGTGAAAGACAATGACGTTAGATTAAAAGTATGTGTTTTATCTCGCCAGGTATTAGTGACGCACGGGTAAAGAACCACGGACCCAACTGTATGTAATGTATCGTGTAATGTAATGCGAATTCATTTGGACGCTACCTGAGCATAGAACGAATGCAACCAGAATACTTACCGCGAATTGTCTATCCATTTAGTATTCGCGAACATGTCGAGAGAGGTAGTAGTTGCGGGAACGTCCAAACGTAGACTGCGAGCTCAGCCCGAGCGCCTTTGTGTTTGGGCAAAAAACCGACATCTGATGGATTCCCTCGAACCATTCGGCGAGCGTTACACGTAATGCTCACAGTGCCGTCCAAACGGAGAATTCGCTTTACATTACACGTTACATTACACGATACATTACACATGTCTGGACGCGGCTTAATATAGCCACGAAGAGGAACATGAGCTTCGTCAGAAAATTAAAAACCCCTGTCACTTTGTTTATTTTTCATTAAAATATATAATAAAAATGTTTTGGCGAAAACTGGTTAAAAATATTTTACTAAAACATTTTTTATTAAATTTTAGATATTATAAAAAAATAAATTAATACATTTTTGTATACCTGCACGTTACAGTTGATACGAAATTCTATGACAACAAGTGAGTAAGTTATTAAACATGTTTGAAATTTCCCGCACACAATATCCACAATTATTTTGTTCTGTATTTAATTAAAAAATAATTGAATATTTTAAAACCTCTATATCAATTAAAAAACGCAATTGCTAAATGAACCATTTTTTTTTACATGAAAACATCCCCTTTACCGAATTATGATAGAAAAACATGTTATGTCTAGTAAAAGAAAATGTGATTTGTTTAGACAAAGTATAGAAACGTAAAATCGATGTGGAAATATATCAACACGAAACCCATTCAATGAAATAATACAACTCCAATACGAATAGTCTAAACAGCGACAGAAAATGTATGTATCAGCTGCTAAAGTTCCCTTAATGTTGCTCTTTTTTTACAAATTCTAACACATTTTGAAATTTAAGACTTAATGGACAAAAAAGAAAACTACATGTGTCACGATATCGCTTGTCGGAAAACATTTTTTAAAATGACACAGCATAAAATTCCCGATTTTGTTCCAACAAAAATTTAAGGAAATTCGCACAAGAATTTTTTTTCTATTTTTCTTCTGGTAAACTTACCTGAAGAGGACGCTGTGCATCGAAATATGTCCTTAGTTAATAATATAATAGTGTATATTTTTTTATTTAATTTTTTATACTATTACTAGCTGACCCGGCGGATTTCGTACCGCAAATCATTTATGTCATTCTTCCATTTTTCGTTTTTTCAATTTAGTTTGAATTTATCGTTTTCATCATATTTTCTCGTTAGTTATCAGTTTTATACTATTCTTTTTTTCGTTATATTTTGAAGTTTATCGATAAAATATATTAGATGCATAACAATACTTAATTTAGTAAGAATTTCTCGTTTAAATATAAGTTATATTAACTGCGCCACCTTCCGGTGGCCTCACAATACTTAAGTAAGGATTGCTCGTTTAAATATATGTGATATTAACTGCGCCACCTTACGGTAGCGTGATTAAAGTAATCAAATAAGTACTGGTTGCTCGTTTAATGGAAGCGCCATCTGGTGGTAACTTCCATTAATACGAATATCATATTCATATTAACCATTAAAAATACAGCATTCTACTGATTTTCACGGCAATCGGATGAACAGGGCAGAAGTTGTTACTCTGCAGCGCCACCTCAAACCTTCTCCGCGGAAAAATACATATGCATACCAATTTTCATGACAATTGGTTGAACGGGGCAGAAGTTGCTACTCTGCAGCGCCACTCGGTGGCGAGTGGCATCAATAAGCATATTATGCAAACCTTCTTCTTGGAAAAATACATATACATACCAATTTTTATGAACGGGACAGAAGTTGCTACTCTGCAGCGCCACCTGGTGGCGGGTGGCATCAATGAGCATAGCATATTCGTTTTCTCTGTGAAAAAATATATATGCATACCAATTTTCATGACAATCGGTTGAACAGGGCAGTAGTTGCTACTCTGCAGCGCCACCTGGTGGCGAGTGGCATTAATGAGCATAGCATATTCGTTTTCTTCGTGAAAAAATACATATACATACCAATTTTCATGACAATCGGTTGAACGGGGCAGAAGTTGCTACTTTGCAGCGCCACTCGGTGGCGAGTGGCATCAATGAGCATATCATATAAACCTTCTCCGTGCAAAAATACATGTATATACCAATTTTCATAATAATCGGTCCAGTAGTTTTTGAGTTCATTGATTTCAAACATAAAAACACATCCTTTTTATATCTATATACTAGCTGACCCGGCGGACTTCGTACCGCAAATCATTTATGTCATTCTTTAATTTTTCGTTTTTTCAATTTATTTTGATTTTATCGTTTTAATCATATTTTCTCGTTAGTTATCAGGTTTATACTATTTTTTTTTCGTTATATTTTGTAGTTTATCGATAAAATATATTAGATGCGTAACAATACTTAATTTAGTAAGAATTTCTCGTTTAAAAATAAGTGATATTAACTGCGCCACCTTCCGGTGGCGTCACAATAGTTAAGTAAGGATTGCTCGTTTAGATATATGTGATATTAACTGCGCCACCTTACGGTGGCGTGATATAAACTAATCAAATAAGCAGTGGTTGCTCATTTAATGGAAGCGCCATCTGGTAGTAACTTCCAATAATACGAATATCATACTCATCTTACCCATTAAAAATACATCATCATACTGATTTTCATGACAATCGGTTGAACGGGGCGGAAGTCGATAGTTTACAGCGCCGCTTGGTAGCGAGTTACATCAATGGGCATAGCATATAAAGCTTCTTCGTGGAAAAATACATGTACATACCAATTTTAATATTGATCGGTCAAATAGTTTCTGAGTCTATCGATTTCATGCATACAAACATCCTTTTTTATATATATAAATAGATAAGGATTGCTCGTTTAAATTTATGTGATATTAACTGCGCCACCTTACGGTGGCGTGATATAAAGTAATCAAATAAGTAGTGGTTGCTCGTTTATTGAAAGCGCCATCTGGTGGTAACTGCCATTAATACGAATATCATATTCATATTAACCATTAAAAATACAGCATCATACTGATTTTCATGACAATCGGTTGAACAGGACAGAAGTTGCTACTCTGCAGCGCCACCTGGTGGCGAATGGCATCAATGAGCATATCATACAAACCTTCTCCGTGGAAAAATACATATACATACACAATCGGTTGAACAGGGCAAAAGGTGCTACTCTGCAGCGCCACCTGGTGGCGAGTGGCATCAATGAGCATAGCATATTCGCTTTCTCCGTAAAAAAATACATATACATACCAATTTTCATGACAATCGGTTGAACAGGGCAGAAGTTGCTACCCTGCAGCGCCACCTGGTGGCGAGTGGCATCAATGAACATAGCATATTCGTTTTCTCCGTGAAAAAATACATATACATACCAATTTTCATGACAATTGGTTGAACGGGACAGAAGTTGCTACTTTACAGCGCCACCTGGTGGGGAGTGGCATCAATGGGCATAGCATATTCGTTTTCTCCGTAAAAAAATACATATACATACCAATTTTTATGACAATCGGTTGAACGGGGCAGAAGTTGCTACTTTGCAGCGCCACCTGGTGGTGAGTGGCATCAATGTGCATATTATATAAACCTTCTCCGTGAAAAAATACATATATATACCAATTTTCATAATAATCGGTCCAGTAGTTTTTGAGTTCATCGATTTCGTACATAAAAACACATCCTTTTTTATATATATAGATATAGATTTATATTATAATGTACCTATTTAATGAAATTTTATTTAAAATTTATTATTTAAAATATTTTTGACCATTTTTTTAAGTAATAAATTCAATTTAGTACCCTATCCCGTTGTTTTTCATCTTCAAAATCAAATGTAAACAATATTGGAAACCCCCTTCTCTAAATTCCTAGGAAACCCCGCTAAATTCTCAGAAAATATGTAGGTCAAATTAAATTCCAAGAAAATATACGACCTCGACTTTGTTTATACTTTTCTATTGGCCGAAAGTCGGCCATCTTGGTGGAGTTACCATGACAACCGCGAGAAACTGTCATTAATTTATAGAGATTCTATCAAAAAACGATCCTAAAATACTGATTTCATGTGAATTCTATTTAAAAAAGCAGTTAAGGATAATTAATAATAATTAGTATTAATAATAAAATGTTTTTATTGTGTATCTATTGCTTATTTTAATCCACCAAGTGTTTTTTGACAGTTAAATGTCACCTGTTTGAATTAGAAAGTTTAATTACACTTTACAAGTTTATAATTGTGATGACAGTTGTTATTAAAACGGTATTTTTAAAACTTATATATTTATTTGTAATGTTTAATTGTTTTATTACTCCAGTATTGTTTTATTATTAATTATTTCACACAGATATGCAACGCTGTCAACTTTTGTGATGTCATATAAATTAATGAAAATCATTAATTTCTACATGTATAATATCTAAATTCTGTTGTTATTGATTATTAAATTGGATTATCTAGTCCTGTTAATAATGTAAATCTCGAAATTGATACTAAATTATTTATTATTAATTTAATCGTAATTTACGCGTTAATCCTATGTTACTAGTTTGGACACTTATTATAAAAAGTGATCGTGGCTGATTTAGACTAGAGGTTGAATACTATAGTTGCAATGGTATCGTTTTGTGTTCGAATCTGGGACCAATTTTTTTTATTTTTTTTTGTGGTGCTTGAATATGAAAACAATATTATTATAACTGTGAATAAAATGAATTAGTTTTTGAATGAATACTTCTTTACAAACACTAGACTTTGGAATGATATAGAAAATATTATAATGTGAAAATAATATATCGCATCGATATTGTAAATCTGGTAAGCATGTTTGGATACTTAAGCACTTAACAATTAAAACATTTGTTGAAGTTTTAATTAAGAAAGTAACTTATCGAAAAGTAAACGATAAATAAATCTTATCTAAATAATCATGCCTACGTGTTCTTTTTCTATTTAGCAATCGCAGCACTAGCAACCAGAAAACGAACCAAAATTAATTGATTTGAAATCCGGAGTACGTTCATTTCAACGAACGAATACATTTACACAATCTCGTTAAGGATAACTTTTTTATATATTTTTTTTGCAGTCCATTAAAATATATCAGCAGTCATGTGTGTATGGTTCTTTTATTTAACATTCTAAATTATAATTATGTGTAGTTTTTATCAAATAAAAAAGAAATTTTGATGGAACTTGGCCAAGATGACAGATGACAACATTCCTTTGATATACATAAAACTTTAAAAAGTATGGATTTTGACTGGGAAAGGCATAAAAGAAAATCACTTTTACTGGAAAGCGACGAAAATGTTTGCTGGAGACGAAAATACTTGAAAAGTATAAAGCAATAGGTAGAATGTTTTTAATGTGGTGAGACATGGATCAAAAATGTGCTCGCCAAGTTTTCTTAGAAGGCCTTTAACAGTATACATATTAAAAAGGAAAAGGAAAAAATTTTACATTGGAAGGGTAGAGGGATTTTTAAAAGGAAGATTTGCTAGCCTTTGCGTCCTGTCGAATGGGAGATTATCATGAGGACATGTCTTCGAAGACTATTTCGGTGTCATCCCAAAATTTCTTCCGGCTGATTGAGTGGTGGTTATGGATGGAAGTTATTATTTACGAAGCATAGAGAGGATATCAACTTCATCTTGGAAGAAGCAAGAAATATCAACTGACTAACTAAGTTTGAACACGATTTAATAAATAAAGAACTACTAACCATAGTAAAAGTACAGAAAACTCATTTCATAAAATATGCCGTGAAAGATATTGCAAAAAAATAAAATGTAACTGTGCTGTGCTAACTAGTTTCATTATTATTCCCATCAATTTTAACGAATGTTACTAACACTATGATTTTTGAAGTAAAACTTCTTTAGCGACACTAGGAGTAAAAAAGTTATTCTAACGGACGTGACGTCATTCTAATAACAGAAACCGGAAACAAAACCTAATACTGACACGATTTTGCATGGGCGCCGGCAGCAGGGTGCAAGAGGGTACGCTTGCACCCCCCTGCTATGAAAGAAAATACCTGAATTTACCAGAAAATTATATATTTTTTTAATTTTTTTATTAAATTATTGTTTGAATAAAAACTAAAGGCGTCGCGGTTGCTGTCCAAATCATTCTACATTCTATATATATATATATATATTAGATCATAATAGTGTGTAGATGCAGATGCACTCCCTGAAAATAATCCTAGCGGCGCTCATGCGATTTTGCCTCCTATATGAAATAAAATTAAATCTGTAATTGTATGAATTGACAGCTGATCATCTTGTCAATCGAAATACATTGTATAAATAGTTTTTTGTGTATAAAGTATTTGTATTAAATATGAATAAACAATGTGGATTTATTAATGAAGAAAGTGATGAAAAAATATTGATTGAAAATGAGTGAATAGGTAGGTACTCTATATGCATAAATTTTATTTTTGGTGTGTAATTACACTATTTATACCTAATTATTTATACCTATTATTTATACCTAGCTATTTTCGTTTTATAGACTTAAAGAGCTAAAAAGAAAAATAAATTGTGAACGTCAAAGGGGATATTATAAGCGCCAGAAAGATTTGAAGAAAAATGACAAAAATGAAAAAATTACGAGACAGCCACATTCATTATGATTTGATTAAGTAAGTTTATATACATACATACATATTATGATAGTAAATAATTGTTTATACGGAATCTTTACGTTGAGTAAAGAAGCATGTTGCACGTTTTTGTTCATAAAATAATAATATTCAAAATATTTTAACACTTTCTTATACTTATTTTAGGTTTGGTTAGGTAGCCATAAAGGCCATAAAACCACTAGTCAAGATGGCTGACCTTTGACCACCAATAACAGATCCTTCGTAGACGTGAAGGAAACAAACTTAACTCAGGATTTTAAATTTTATGGAATATGCTATAAAATGCTACAAAATGAAATGGTTATCTAACTATCGAAGGCTCTTGTGTTGTGATGTATTACAATAAGGTAGATACAGCTACAAAATCACACATTCTAAACGTAATGTGTGTATATTTTTAATATTGTTTACCTATTATTGAAGCAAAACTTCTTTAGGCACGACTAGGGGTAGATTCTAACGGAAGATTCTGATGGAAGTAACTGTATAATTTCAGCTATGGGAGGAGTTTAAATTTCCGAAATTTATTTATGAAATTTTCAAACGGTTTCAAATACATTAATGGTATTTATAGACTAAAATCTATGTTTCACATTTTAGTTATCATAAACCTATTATTTCATATATAAAAAAAATAATGATAACTTTCAAATTCCTATTTCTAATGAATAATATAAATATAACATCTCATTTTTTTTGTAAAGTATATAGGCAATAAATATGATTGAATTGTAATTAAATATTTATTTTCCGATACGTACGTCAACAAGTTTTACTTCAATCGCGCGTAAAGGTTACACGCACACTCTTTTTTTTTCACAAATATGAACCGCATTTCATCTGCATTGGAATATAATTATCATTCCTTTACCCGAAAAATATCAATGTGTGCTCGTAGTGTTTGTTAGCAATCAATAATGGGAGCGTTAGAATTACAATCAAACAGATTTTTTTGTTAATGTTGTGTTTATTATTAAAAGGTAAATTTACTCCAAAACCGAATAATACATATTTGAGGTATAAACACCGAATTAAAACTGTATCGAATTGCAAATTTTCAAATTACTTTAATTGCTAATTAGTCACTGATACACCAATCATTATAGCAAAAAAAAGTTAGCTTTACCGGCTTCGCAGGCTCATAAAAACTTTGGGAAATCGCAAAGAGGGCTGCGGGCTACAAATATGTTAGCCCTCGCCCATCTACCAAGCTAACATTGTCCGCAGTCGTGGACCTTATTAAACAGCACTCTCACCAAAAATTTATACAGTGCTGGGATGAAACTACGAACTGTAGACTGGCCAGAGAGTTATTACCTCATCCTGGCGAGGAAACAGCAAAAAAATTTAAGGCATTGACCAGACAAAATCTCCGAACAGCTGTGGGAATCTTGACAGGTCACTGCCAATTGCGACAACATCTCTTTAGGATGAAATTAACAGAATCGCCGCTATGCAGAGGCTGCGAACAAGAAGAGGAAACAGTAGAACACATTATGTATGACTGCTCTGCTTTTCCTGAAATCAGAAGATCCGTGTTGGGCGAGTATTGGCTTACACCCGCCGATGTCAGGGAGATCCTCCTCGGGAGCCTCATCACCTATTTTAAATCAATAGGCCTGGTGACATCCTGAGGTGAGGATATCCATACATACGGGAGGATGCACAATGGGTCATATGTGGCCTCAGTACTGGCTGAGCACTAGCTCGCCCCTCCCAAATTTCCAGATCCAGATCCAGAACTTTGGGAAATACGTTTTTTTTTCATTTTAAAGGAAAACTTGTGATTCGATTGCAATATAGTACATTACGTAACGAGTGCGGAAAGCAGGTGATCCCATCACGAGTGCGTTTGTCGCGTGAGCCGAAGGCGAACGCGATAAAAAGCACGAGTGATGGGATTACCTGCGCACCGCACGAGTTGCGTATTCTATTTTTCATCACTCTGTGAGGAAAGCTCTTGAATTTGTCTAAAATAAAAGGAAAGAAGATAATAAAAGTAGTATTAGGTCTGATCCGCCTGCACCGCGAAAGCGCTGAAGGAGGGTTGGAGGAGGCGGATCCCCCCCATTAAAACAAAAGTTCGAGTTAAGAAATTATAACATTTTTATTACAAAATTATGTATAGTTATGAATCTTTGTTAAATACGTTAAATGTAATATTTGAACAGTTGCTTAATTCTATAGACATATTTTTTTTAATTCAACTTAAGTATATTAGATAATAATTGAGAATCAACAAAATCTTTATTTAGTAATGAAACGTTTGATTGATTATGTCGTGGTGCATTTACTACCGCGTTATTAGATGCAAAACTATTAGAAAATTCATCCTCAATTTCTCTTAATTCACTTTCTATCTCATTTATTTTTGATTAGGAAACACTTATCAACTCTGTTTCGGTCATTCATTGCTTTCCTCACGGTCCTGCATGGTCGAAAGCAGCGCTTTTCGCACGGAGTGATGTAAAGTTTTATATTTCGTAACGTTGAAGGAAGCATTGCTTTCCGCACGGTCCTGCATGGTCGAAAGCAGTGCTTTCCGCACGGAGTGATGAAAATGTTAATAGAATATTTGCTTGTAATAAAAAACGTACAAAATGACGTTTTTTAAAACTCTGTGGTGGTGGAAAAACCACTAAAATTTTCCTTATTTTTGTATACAAAATTCATTACCTTGGTCCTACTAATCTTGTGCAAATTGATAGTTTATAATGTCTTCTTTAAAGTGCCCTAAAGATGAATTTTGTCCAATTAAGTAGTTCTTCCAAAATCGACGTTTGAAATTTTTTCATTTTTTTTTTGTTGGCCCAACGTATCAACTGAGCTCATCGAACAATTATTTTCTTTACGGTATTTAAAATGTAAATATTTTAATCTGTTACTTTTCCATCTTCAACTTTCATATAATTTGGGGAAAACGCCGAAAATTTGTTCCAAAAGTCACTCGATTTCTGTTTTTCACGGCTTCCCGCATCACCTTACTGAAAAATTAGTATTTATATTAATGTAACCCTTTTGTGTAAACATGCGGTGATTTACTACGAGTTGGTTTTAATTCGACATTTGATATACGACAGGGAAAATTTCATGGTCCACAAAATTACCCGAATCGTAAAAAGATTTAGTGGTGATTGTGTCAGAAAAATAAACAATTTTAAAAAAGGGTTGATAACTTGTTATTTTTTCGACAAAACCACAAAATTTCAAATAAGAGTAAGCTTGAATAAATTCATGAACTTCTTCACGATAAATTTGTCGATATAATACCAGTATTAGATATGTCTTAAAAAATCGTTTAAAATTGTTGTAAAACCGTAAAAATTGTGAAAAATGGTTGAAACTTAAAAGCTGTAAAAATTTTTAATAATGAAAGAAAATCGTTAAAAATTGTAATAAAATGGTTAAGAATCGTAAAAATCATGAATAATCGTTAGAATTATAGAGAATCTTGAAAAAATTTCAAAAATCATAAAAAAAAATTTAATGACAAAGAGTTTATAAATATTACAGTAGTAGAAGATCAAACAATCAATTATAATGAATCGCCTCAAATTAAAATTATAAAAAGTGTGAGGTGTCAAGGAACACCCGGATGGAACGAAGTTCCTTTCGATTAATTAGTGAAGAAATTAGTAATTTGTAAACACAACAGAGTGTTTATACATACATAAGCATTTATTATTGTCTGTATAAAATCTCTATTTACCTAACGGAACTTGTGAAGAAACACTGTCAGGATACATTATTGTTATTATTTTCTATTATTTTAATATTGATTATCTACAAAAAACCTGTATAAACTTAACAAAGGCGCGACACTACACTGTTCAAAGCAAAATAGATTATCACCATTTTCACCTGAATATCTTCAACAGTTCGTTTCTTTTAACCAAAGTGTCCAATTATACAATACCAGAGCTTTAGATAACACATCTTTTTAGAATTACTTTTTATAATTTAAAACAGGAATTAACAGTTCAATACAAAATTTTAAAATTAAAATATTTGACAGTAACTGACAGTTAAGGTAATTTGACGTAGGTACCTAAATAGTCAAGTTAAGAACTATTATTAAAATGTTTATGAATTTATTAATTTATAAAAACAGGATGAAATAAAATATAATACTATTAAAGTTAATTATTTTTTTTTCTACAGTATTTTCTTTTTAATGTACCTACATTTTCTTTTAATTTAAAATAGTGTGTTTTTAATTGTAATATATCTATCTATGAGAGAGAGAGGCAGAGAGAGTTATTTATTTTTTGGTCTGTAAGGATCAAAAACAAACTTCTTGCCAGTCCTAACGGATCTAGGTCTTTTTGGTCAGTCGCTAAGGCCGTCAGTCAAAATTTTACCAAATCAAATATTCCACCTCTAACACGTTCCGACGGTACAATAGCAACCACACCCGGAGATAAAGCGAACTTACTGGCAGAACTATTTTCTTCTCATTCCAACGTAGACTTTCAGGGAAAAACACCACCGAACATTCCAGCAGTTCAATCGGAAATGACTGATATCGTATTCCGTCAGCGTCCTGTCAAACGAATTCTTAAAGGGCTCGATGTCAGGAAGGCTTCTGGTCCAGATGAAATTCCTATTATAGTGCTCAAGGAATGCGCTGATGAGCTAACACCAATATTTTGTAGACTTTTTAACCTATCCTACAAAAAAGGAATATTTCCATCTTGCTGGAAGAAGGCAAGAGTTCAGCCTATACCAAAGAAAGGCAAGAAAACCATGCCAAACAACTTCTAAAGTACCTAGAGGGCCTTAATATTATCAGCGACCATCAGTACGGCTTTCGTAAGTCCAGATCAACAGGAGACCTCCTAGCATATGTCACCCATCTTTGGAGCAGCGCAGTCGAACATCATGGGGAGTCCCGGGCTATTGCACTGGACATTTCTAAAGCATTTGATCGTGTCTGGCACGAGGGGCTCCTAAGTAAACTGCGATCCTACGGTATGCCCGGTCGATTCTGTTCATGGCTTTATAGCTTTCTTCAGGACCGTTCTCTGCAAGTGGCGATTGACGGGTTTCTCTCGGACACCTTTACCATCAATGCTGGTGTTCCTCAAGGGTCCATATTATCCCCAACCCTCTTCTTACTATACATTAACGACCTTCTAGCGAAGACAGAAAATCCAATTTATAGCTTTGCTGACGACAGCACACTTATCTCATCGTTTACTTTGAATTCTCGAACATCGGCTGCTGACGCACATCTTCGCAGACAGCATGAAGTATCACGACTCAATAAAGACCTGGAAGAAATTTTGTCTTGGGGTGACAGTAACCAAGTCGAATTTAACGCTAAAAAAACCCAGGCAGCAGTTTTCTCTAAGAAGGTTAACATTGCAGAACCAGATATAGTCATGGCAGGACACGCAATTCCACTGGCTTCCTCTATTAACTTACTGGGTGTCAATCTGGGAGGAGATATGTCTTGGCATAATCACGTGGTAACAATCGCCAGGACAGCTTCTCAGAAACTCGGTGTACTTTTCCGTACCAAAAAGCTGTATACACCACAACAACTTTTGACACTCTACTAAGCCCAGATTCGACCATCACTGGAATACTGCTCTCATGTCTGGAGTTCTGCACCGAAGCATACCCTTCGGTTGTTGGATTCCATCCAAAGGAGAGCCATTCGCCTGATCGGTGACCACGAGCTAACCAAGAACCTCGACAGCTTAGAACATCGAAGACTGGTTGGTGATTTGACCCTCTTTTACAAATATTTCCATGGCAAGTGTTCTACTGACATTGCCCGCTTGATTCCACCTAGAGCAATTCATAGCAGAAATACACGACAAACCACTTCCGCCCATCCCTATGTGGTTCAACTTAATACTCCTCGAACATCATTGTTTAAGAACTCTTTCTTCTGGAGGACATCCTCTTTGTGGAACGGCCTTTCTGAGGCCGTTTTCCCACCGAATATAACCTTCAACGATTCAAGAACAACGTGAATCGCTTTCTTCGCACACGCACCGCTCTCAGAGCGCCTTAAAGGAATTTTCCTGCAGTGCTTGTGCTTGACCATAAAAAAAGAGAGAGAAACATGCGGGTGTCGTGACAACTTTTGGTATGAATTTTTTTTGGCTAGCTCCTAGCGTCAGTCGTAACTGTTCGTAACGCCCGAAAGGGAACTTCGTTCCAAAAAAATTACAGAGAATTGTCAAATTTATAAAAAATCGTAGGTACTCGTAACAAAAAACCTTGAAAAAAACGCTCTATATCTCACGAGGATATGAAGACTACCAGTTTTAATTGCCGGTGATGGATCAGTGAGAACATTCATGCCTGGTGTGTGTTAACCAATGGTACTAGATCTTTTACGGTATATACGCAATCGACCAAACCGCGTAAGCGATGCCCTCTCGTGCGTTAATTTAAAAACGCGATAGCGAAGCCATCTCGTGTGTTGATTTCCACCCGCATTGCCACTGTATTTTAAATTGTTATAATTGGTTTACTACAAAAATAAAGCATCTTTTAACAATACTCAGTGTGTTACAATGTCTTTGTGTACTTCCTTAAATTTATATTTTTGGGTTAGTAAATCCTGGATTAAAATTAAGTTCTGGAATAAACTTTAAAGCATAAATTAGCTATAAAGATACCAGTCGAATTAAGCTTTTAAAAGCTTTCCATTAAGTGTCAGTATTGTTGACATTTGGTGAAGAAATATCTTCCATAAGTCGATATGGATATTATAATATAAAATATTCAAATTTAGTTTAAATTTTCATAACCGCATGTGTTTAATTTTTCGATATATCCATAAGGATAAACCTGACCAATAAACTGGGATATGTAAATATTTTTGATATTAATTACTCCCGTAGAGGTTTAGGAGCGGACCGATGCTATTCCAATAAATTTATTTAAATGATCAATTTGAATCCGTAATGAAGCTATATCAGTAAAAAGCTACGACCAACCGTATTCGGTTTAGTGTTCGTTATAGGTTTTGAGTTTGTTTGGTCATAAATTTTCAATTCTACTGATTTAAATTGGGATGATGATAATGTACCTATATCCAATAATTAAGGAGTATAGATAAATAAATGAAACAAACCAGATTTGCTTTTTTATTATTAAATTGTTTAAACAACCATTTTTTGAAAAGTTAAACTTTTCTAGATACTTATATAAACTTGAACGGCTTTGGTTGACAACAAAAATTACCTATAATAAAATCCTTGTTAATTACGGTCATCCAGCAGGAGGTTTATCAAAGAAAAAGAAGCTATTTTATCATATGTAAGACAATATTTGGAGCATCAAATAACATATTTTCCTGGATATGTTGATATTTGCAAACACGAATTGTGACGAAAAACGAAAACAAAAAGTAAACCGGTTTATCAACACCAATACCAAATCGCTTTGGCAAGAATTGGGTATTCTGAAACTCAGAAAAACCTTTTACACATAGCGTAATCGCCAACAAATGAACAATTTTAACCATGTATTAATTGAAAAACGACCGAAATGGCCCAGAAAATGATTTTATTACATAATAATGCTCCGTCCAACTGAATAAATATACCTTAAAATCGATTACATGGAACAAACCAAAGAGCGTATAGATACACTATTACTCAGAAACTGTATCAGAAGAACTGGGCCTCTCATTGCGATTATTAAGAACAAACCAGTCTGAGGAGACGAGGTGTATCTCAGAATGCACGATGTACAGAAAAATCTTTGAAACGGCTTCACCAGAGAAAAAAAAAAGCATTTAAGGCATGTGGTTGATAGAGATTTTGATATCAGACAACCCATTACCAAGGATAAGGTGGCTATAGCGATTAAATCAATCAAGTCACAGATTGCTGATCCTGATGGACTACGCTTAAATCAGCTTAAGAAGGTTCTTATTTGCAAATTTGTCTTCTTATATAACGTGATTTTTCTCCGTGGTGTCACACTTGAAACGCTAAAGAGATACAAAACTATCCTAATCCCTAAAGACTCTCTGTAGTCAATTAACGACCATCAACCATCTCTTCTATCCTTATTCGAAGTCTACATCCCTTTGTTGCTATAAGATGTCTGAAATACCTCTGAACGAAAACCAGAGACGTTTTCAAAGGTCGATGTTGTTCTGCTTAATAACTTCACCCAACAATCGCTCATAAAGCAAAAAAGAAGGAAAATTTGGCCCTACCATATACTGAGATTGACATCAAAAAGGCTTTTAACACAATGTCTCAAAGGTCAAGCCCTGCACGAATACCAGAGAGGTTTTCAAAGGTCGATGGTTGTCTGCTCAATAACTTCACCCTACAAACGCTCATAAAGGAGAGAAAGAGGAAAATTCGGCTCTACCATATTCTGAGGGTCGACATCAAAAAGGCTTTTGACACAGTGTCTCAAAGTTCAAGCTCTGCACGAAAACCAGAGAGGTTTTCGAAGGTCGATGGTATTCTGCTTAATAACTTCACGCTACAAACGCTCATAAAGGAGAGAAGGAGGAAAATTCGGCCCTACCGTATATTGAGCATCGACATCAAAAAAGGTTTTGACACCGTGCCTCAAACCTCAAGCTCTGCTCGAAAACCAGAGAGGTTTTCAAAGGTCGATGGTGGTCTGCTCAATAACTTTACCCTACAAACGCTCATAAAGGAGAGAAAGAGGAAAATTCGGCTCTACCATATTCTGAGGGTCGACATCAAAAAGGCTTTTGACGCAGTGTCTCAAAGTTCAAGCTCTGCACGAAAACCAGAGAGGTTTTTGAAGGTCGATGGTGTTCTGTTTAATAACTTCACGCTACAAACGCTCATAAAGGAGAGAAGGAGGAAAATTCGGCCCTACCGTATATTGAGCATCGACATCAAAAAGAGTTTTGACACCGTGCCTCAAACTTCAAGCTCTGCTCGAAAACCAGAAAGGTTTTCGAAGGTCGATGGTGTTCTGCTCAATAACTTCTTCCTACAAACGCTCATAAAGGAGAGAAGGAGGAAAATTCGACTCTACCATATTCTGAGGGTCTACATCAAAAAGGCTTTTGACGCAGTGTCTCAAAGGTCAAGCTCTGCACGAAAACCAGAGAGGTTTTCGAAGGTCGATGGTGTTCTGTTTAATAACTTCACGCTACAAACGCTCATAAAGGAGAGAAGGAGGAAAATTCGGCCATACCGTATATTGAGCATCGACATCAAAAAGAGTTTTGACACCGTGCCTCAAACTTCAAGCTCTGCTCGAAAACCAGAAAGGTTTTCGAAGGTCGATGGTGTTCTGCTCAATAACTTCTTCCTACAAACGCTCATAAAGGAGAGAAGGAGGAAAATTCGACTCTACCATATTCTGAGGGTCTACATCAAAAAGGCTTTTGACGCAGTGTCTCAAAGGTCAAGCTCTGCACGAAAACCAGAGAGGTTTTCGAAGGTCGATGGTATTCTGCTTAATAACTTCACGCTACAAACGCTCATAAAGGAGAGAAGGAGTAAAATTCGGCTCTACCGTATATTGAGCATCGACATCAAAAAAGGTTTTGACACCGTGCCTCAAACCTCAAGCTCTGCTCGAAAACCAGAGAGGTTTTCAAAGATCGATGGTGGTCTGCTCAATAACTTTACCCTACAAACGCTCATAAAGGAGAGAAAGAGGAAAATTCGGCTCTACCATATTCTGAGGGTCGACATCAAAAAGGCTTTTGACGCAGTGTCTCAAAGTTCAAGCTCTGCACGAAAACCAGAGAGGTTTTTGAAGGTCGATGGTGTTCTGTTTAATAACTTCACGCTACAAACGCTCATAAAGGAGAGAAGGAGGAAAATTCGGCCCTACCGTATATTGAGCATCGACATCAAAAAGAGTTTTGACACCGTGCCTCAAACTTCAAGCTCTGCTCGAAAACCAGAAAGGTTTTCAAAGGTTGATGGTGGTCTGCTCAATAACTTCACCCTACAAACGGATGAGGAAAATTCGGCCATACCATATACTGAGAATTGACATCAAAAAGGATATTGACACCGCTTTGGAGTTGACAAAATTACTTTATAATGGATGTATACGAAAATTAATTACTTTATAATGGATATATACGAAAATTAAAAGCATTTTTTATGGCATAGTATTCATAAATTATTGGAAAGATCAAAGAAATGTGTCTATAAAATCTCTAGAACTTAATTTATTTCAATTCCAATTACATATATCATTTTTATTTTTCTGCTATAAATAATCTCTATCTTCTATTGGTTGGTAACATATTGATTTATAATAAAATTCAAAAATATGTAATTGCCTTAAAGCAAGAAAAACCTACCTGCTAAATATTGACACAAAATTTATTGAAAAGTGCACACATAACACACATTCAAACAGACACAAGCATTTAAATTCCAAAAGCGTTTCTGGTAGCAGATCGTAAAAAAAAGAATCTATTTACATGTATGCACCTAGATCCACTGATCGCAAATTTTCCATGTTGGAATGTTTTAAAAACTAAGGTTATATTTATTCGCGAACCAATGTACACTGCCAGCGTGTTTTCATTAATTGCTGGGGAAAAATGGTTGAAGCTTTTAACTATTAGCTTTATTTGTTTTCTGTCTGTAGTGTTCTGATTTTTTTTTTATTATTTATAATGTATGAGAGGAGGTTCGTTAACAAGTGGAATCGATTCGTCATTATTAGCTTTGTATGCAAATAAATAAATAATCAATGCTTTATTTTCCTTTGATAACGTTTAGCAGTTTACACAAAGTCTTTGTTTCAGTTTGTAAATCGTTTTTAAGGGCGTCAAGAATACAAAATTTTGTTTAAAAAAATCTCTAAGAGCTCTTTATTTCTACGTAGTACCTACACAAAAGGAAAAATAAAACTCGTAAATATTTTCAAAATATCGTTCTGTAACGAATGAGTTTTTTCATAAGCTAAAATTAAATAATTATTTACAAATGTACAAAAATAATAGAAAAGGTTGCGTCGATTCGCAATGAAAGGGCTACTGTCGATGAATGATGAAACGTGGTGGTTATTGAGGGTGTCGTCCAATTGTGTCTAGATCTTTGTAAAATTACTGGTATGAGCTTCTAGGGCGTACCTCTGGTGATGGTCATGATTATAAGTGTTAGAAATCTTCGTAGGAGGTCTGGAGTATTCACTTCCTAGATGTCCTTGGAGTCATGTCTCGGGTTTTGTGGGAAAATTGCTTCTAAAGAATTAGTTGCTGATTGTGCTCTTTGACATTCGTGTCATAGGTGCTTGTAATTCGAGACTTCGTAGGAGTTCTAGTGTTAGTGTCACAGATATATATACACATTTTTTTGGATGTCCTTGGAAATCGTGTTACGGAATACTTCTAAAGAATTGGCTGAGGATTGTGCTCTTTAACATTCGTAATTCAAGACTTCGTTGGAGGTCTATAGTGTTAGTGTAACAGATACTACACTTCTTGGATGTCTTTGGAATGGGGTCACTGGTCTAGGTGGAAGAATCCTTTTAAAGAATTGGGTGAGGATTGTTCTTTTTGACATTCGTGTTTTGGGAGCTTGTAATTCGAGACTTCGTAAGACGTCCAGTGTTAGTCTAATAAACACTATACACTTAGTAGGTTTTCTGGGTGACCATAGAAGTAGTGTCAATGGTCTCCATGGAGAGTAATCTTCTTTTTGACGTTTGTGTCATGGGAGCACCATGGGAGCTTGTGATCTATGACTTATACCCAGAACCATGTTTATAATTTGATACAAAGTAAAGAGTATCATGAAGTGCCCGGATGGATCCAACGTATGCAAAGCTGAGAGAGTTCGAGCCTGATGCTGTAAAAGATACGGTAATGAAAAATATTGACAACTGTCGAAGCAACTACAGGAAAGAAAGAGTTTGTGGTGATATTGCTGTTGAATATTTCAGATATTTTTATGACTGTCCAGTTGTAAGGAATTTTAAGATACCAGTTAACCTTTCATGCAGAAAATTGCAGTCCTCATAACTGTAATCTTGCTTCTGGGTGTAAAGAGATGCAAGTGAGAGAAAATTTAGAAAGTATATAAAAAGAAAACAACATTAAGGAGAATTTAAAAAAACTTCGCATTCATCAGGATTCAAACTTGCAACCGTTACCTTTACGCACACTTACCACTTCAGCTACAAATAGTTTATTAATTAGTCAGCTTTTTGATCATCTTGATTTAAATCATGTCACATGTGCAACTTACTCACTCCCTGACATTTCCCGATTTCTCCTTACTATCATTTTGTTGTTTGTATACTTTCTAAATTTCAAAAAACCAATGAAAGTAGTTGTAGTTATAACCTTTCAGTAATTCTTAAATAGTTACGATAGTCTGCTTTCGCCTTTTTTAACTTAGGTAATAAGGTTATGTAACTGTAGCGTTTTTTTTAAGTAATCATTTTTTACTCCTTATTTGTCGACACTTCCTTTTTTCTAACATTTTTAAAGTTAATGCCAAACCAATAACCGCTGGGTGTATGTGCTACCTTACTTTAACCGCTGCGATACACCGCTACGTTTATAACTGGCCTTAAACAATCATACTTCTTTGGCAAATAATGTATAGTTAACTAATTTACTTGATTTAATAAATATGGATAAATATTTTTGTACCCATATTCTCATTATTATTATTATTTATTTACAAATATAACGGTTGAACGTTTTAAAATGTAAATAAAATGACTCTAGCTTTAATCGATGCCATTATGCGGATACTATTTATTTGGAGTATTAAATTAGGATTTAATATAGTCGTATATTTCAGGTATTTAGCTGAATGTAATAACAATTATTATTATTCATATTAAACATTGTTTTTGTATGGGTGAAATTTAATTGCTTTGTGGTTACTAGAAGTATTGCCACTCATAGAACAAAGAGTACATATAAAATGTATGGAATTACGTGGGTATATAATATTTAAAATAATTAACCAAATTATCGAAAATATATTGATCAATATGAAATAACACGTTTAATTCAAAATAAGAAACTTTTTTTTGTTTAATCAATAATAGTATATTACGTAACAAGAGTGGTAAGTAGTACATTACGTACGAGTGGAAAAGTTACGCACGAAGCCGCGTAGCGGCTAGTGCGTAATTACACAAGTACGTAATACCTCTTACCACTCGAGTTACATACTATGCTTTATCTACGACTCAATATTTTAATTTCAATTCTAAATATTTGACATCTCTAAAAAATATATGACGTACGTACTGTACTGTTATCTACTCCTTTGACAGTAAATGTCATTTATACTCATTGTCACCATGCAGGGTATAAGTAAGCTATAACGCACAGTTGTGCGTAATGAAACGTCATTCCAACATTTCATTACGCACGACTGTGCGTTATAGCTTACTTACCCTACATGGTGACAATGAGTATAAATAACATTTACTGTCAAAGGAGTAGATAAAATAATATATGACATTAGAGAAAAACTCTGCCATTTTAGATTTGGGAAAACTATCCTTAGAATTAATAATCAACTAATTCAAAAACCACTCAAGTTTGGTATAAATAGTTCAGTTTAACTATCTTTTTATATTCTTCGCGTGTTTTTACTTTGTCTTTAGGTCACTGTTGCAGTTGGAAATTCAAAAATAGACATATTTTCGAAAATTTCCAAGTATGTGCCACGTATTTTAATGAATTAATACAAAATCGAATTTTGAAAAACAAATAAATCAACTAAATAAATTCAGCTCCAGCTGAGTTCGGTGGTGGTTTCTCTACTGGCAAATTATGCCCAGCTCAGCCGTAGAGGGTAAGTGCCAAAATAAAGTGAGTGCGCCACCGATTTGGTACGGTTAAAATCGGAAACCCCTGATGTCCCAGGCACCACTTCACCCACTGGAGATAATTAAATAAATTCAAAATTTTACCCAGAACTATTTGAATCGTACAATAAAAAAAAAATAACGATAAAGTGAACTAAATAAAACAAATTATCAACTAGACCCTTCTTTAATAAAAGTTAAATTTAAGAATTTACACAACTGCCAAGCCTCGTGCTTGACAACTCTATTGATATTTATATATACTTATAAAGAAAAACAAAATGAATATATGAATAATATTAAAGTTAAATTTACCAATCTGTGTGATCACACTCAATACAAAAAAAAATATAAGAAAAAAACTCTTAACTAACGACTTAAATCTAGTTAGCTTATCTGTTAAACTAATAAGTTCCTGCAGTCCTTTGCTTGTCTAATACTTGGGTCGGTTCCAAAATCAAGCCTTCTCCAAAACCAAAAGGCTTACACCAATCACAATAACGTATGCTCGAACCAAGTATCAGGCCTGCTCTCAAAAGAAGCCTGTCTCTAGGACTCTATCAAAATAGGGTTATTCTACTTCGTTAAACTCGTGATACCCTAGCTGGTAGTTGGGTAAAAACAATTTCCTCGTCGCTAACTGCAATAATGGGGCAAATTCCGACCACGATTGCTGTCTAAGTGGTTTAAAAATACCAGTCTTCCCTACTGTCAACAGAAAATTTTACTAAATATCCGGACACAATGCCGTATTTTCCACCGAATTCACCAAAATTCAGAAAAATCTCTTCCTCAATATTCAATGGAAACCAATGAAGCTTAATTACGTAAATCCAACCTGATGCACAGGGATGCAAATTAAACTCTTAAAAATCTTCTCGTTAACACGTGTTCACTACGAAAGCTCTAGGTGAAAAGACAGAATCTCTCCCAAATATCAACCTTCACTCGATTTGACACACTTCAGAAGAAATAGATGGCCTCTACTACTATAGGGACAATAACCATAGCTTATTCAGCCAACAACTTACGAACAAACAGGGGTCATTTGATACGTTTAATCTTATTATTTAAATAGCTAACAACAAATATCCCAACATTACTTAATTTCCCTATTTATTTTCGATTTTAATAATAAAGTTATAAATATGACCAAACACTGGCTGCAAAACTACAATATCCAAGTTATCGACGAGAGGGTAGATCAGATGAACTACTGTCAGTGATTTCAAACAATAGCACAAGAATAATAAATTATTTACAAAACCCAATTTAGCAACAACTAAAAATAATTTATGGTCGAAAGTAATAAACAACAGTTGGCGATTAACTATTAACGAACCAAATCAGCCGGTTTTCGACCCAGTAAACCTTTAATAATAGGAATTTTTAAGGTAAGAATATACTATGTTTATAGATTAAAATATCTCAGTGTTAACGAGTAATTAGCCCGTGACATATGCTTTTCTCTTATGGATTCCAATTTCTTGTTATATAGCAAAGTTTTCGGTCTTTACACAAAAACATTGTCACCCTTCGAACAAAATACTCACGTAACAGCCATTTTTGAATAATTAAACACTACATTAAAACCGAAGCAAACAACTATTTGCTACCAACAATTGCTAAAGAGCTAAAACAGCTTTCCATCATCATTTATTAATAGAGAAATTTAAAAGTTATTACTGCTAAAACGTTACTTTCAAAACAGTAAAAAACATTGTAAACGGTTGGATAAAAATCACTTAGTAAGTGATAAAAAAATATTCTAACCATCATCTTTGGTTAGTTAGTGGTAAATTCAATTGGATATTAATCAAATATGTTTATTGCTAAACCAAACCAATTCAAATTGAAGGGTTATACAGTCAAACAAACCAACATCAAAAATTTTTGCACTCATTCATTTCATAATCAAAATTTTAAATTTATATCCACCGAAAACTGCGGCTAATTAAATTTCCATCAATTTCAAATCCGAATTGATTAAAAGGCAGTTATAAATTGCCGGGGTTGTGTAAGCACTGGAAAAAGTTGTGGATTCGAAGACAACTTCATTTTAATCTTGAACTTTCTTTCTTTGAATCGCGCCGTGTTGTTTGTTTTTATAAAAAGTAAATTTAATTTATATCTAGCTAGTGGTAGGTATTTGCAATTAATTTATTTTAGCAAAATAAATTGTAGTTCGGTAGCTTTTTCCTTATTGATTAAACCATCGAATCTACACTTTATGTTATAAATATTTTCATTGGTTATTTCATATAAATTCTATTTCATTTAACCAGTTTTTTATTGATTTATACTGTAACGGGATAACCGTAAAGGAAGGGACCTTAATTTGAAAGATTGTTGTTGACAGTTGATTTTTAGAAGTTTGTAAAAAAATCAACTGACCATTTTAAATAATGTTTTTAGAAAATTCTAGAAACTTCTAAACACACTGACTAGATTAAATAATGTTGTATATAAGGGGATGCATGGGCAGTTAACGTCAGTTCAAGTCAAGTGTTCAGAAGAGTTCATTGTATTGTCAAGTAGTTAGACGTTATCCAGCAGAGTTCAGTGTATCTTAACAATTTTGTAAATCAATTGTGTAAAAAGCCCCCATACGTGTTTCAAATTGGTGTCAGGTGTGGGGTGAAGTTACAAGAATGCCTGGAAAAAAGATAAATGAACTATTGGTGGCTGAGCTCAGAAGAGAGCTCGAAGAATTGGAGTTGGAAACTAGTGGAAGCAAATCCGTATTGTTAAGAAGGCTCCGTGAATACTATGTAAATAATGATTTGGACCCTGACGCTGTGGAGTTCGAAGACCCAGTTCAAAAAGCAAATTCTGAACTAGCTCAACAACTTTCCCGGCTGCAAGAGGAGCTATCAGGACGAATGACGAGCCAACAAGAAGAACAAAGTCAACAACTTTTCCAGCTGTCGCAACGAATGACGAGCCAGCAAGAGGAGCTTTTCAGTCAGATGAAGAGCCAGCGAGAGGAGCTTTCCAGTCAGATGAAGAGCCAGCGCGAAGATATATGTCCCAGCTATCACAACGGATGTCTACCCTACCAGAAGAGTTATTCAGTTCCTTCTCCCAGCAAATATCACATTTGCGCTCCGAAATGTACACTCTTCGTGACGAACAAAATCAGCAAGTGTCCAGCTTGCGAGACGAACAAAATCAACAATTCGCCAATTTGCGAGACGAGCAAAACCAGATCAACCAGCAAATGCAGTCCGAGATAAGGAAGCTTCAACAAGAACTGGAAGCTTGTCGCCGAAACCAAATCATCCACCACGGCGACGGAAATGCAGAAAGGAGAGAAACCGGCCACATAGACGTCGAACGACGAGGAAACGGAGCGGCGGCCCAGGTACGAATGACGATAAAACCCCCGACATTCGACGGAATGACTTCCTGGTCAAATTACCTGAAACAATTTGACGCAGTGGCCAGAGCGAATGGATGGTCACCCCAGGAGAAGGCATTGTTCCTAACCATGGCTCTGCGAGGCGAGGCTGTAGACGTCCTGCATGTATTGACACCGGATGAGGTTGACAATTTTGAGCTATTGGTGAATCGTCTAGAGATGCGTTATGGTCAAAGTCATCTACAACCGGTATACCGAGTGCAGTTGAAAAGCCGGAAGCAGAAAAATGAAGAAACTATTCAGGAGTTCGAGGCAGAAGTAGAAAAAATGGTACGGTTTGCGTATCCAAATGCAGCGGAAGATTTTCTGGAGTGCCTGGCGATCCAAACCTTTACCGATGGTCTTCGAGACGCCGAGTTGCAACGGGCTGTACGGTTGGCGAGGCCAAGATCTCTTGTAAACGCCTTGAACATTGCCCTGGAGTTCGATACGGCGACGGAGGTGAGCCTCACATGCAAATGCTCGACTAATGGAAGACACTGGTAACTTCGACCATGCCGTTTATGCCGTCAGCGACGTCGAAGCGGTAGTGGAGAGGGTAATGAAGTTTTCTTCAAAAAGAAGGCGCCCAGTGAGGTGCTGGAACTGCTGAGAACTAGGCCACATAAAAAATACTTGCCCCCATTGTACCCAAGTGAAGCCGAACGAGGAAAAACTTGCCTTAGTTAAGGTTGTGCCAGAAGACGAGAGCTCTATTCTGGAGGAGCAACAAGAAAACGATCGCGTTCTGAGAAAGATTCGGGAGTGGAAGAGAATGGACCGTCGTCCGTTGTGGAGAGAGATATCCTCATCCTCACCTGCTTTAAAAGCATACTGGTCCCAATGGAACTCTTTAATTTTGGACGGAGGGCTCGTTAAAAGACTTGTAGAAAATTCCGAGGGCACAGAAACAAGGAAACAAATAGTGGTCCCAAGAAATGCTGTACCGGATATTTTAAAACAGATGCATAATGATAGTTCTGGAGGACATCTGGGTATCACGAAAACGCTGCAAAAGATCCGAGATAGATTTTACTGGGTAAATTGCACTAATGATGTTAAAGATTGGTGTCGTAAATGCACTACATGTGCTGCCAGTAACGGTCCGCACCGAAAACCGAAGGCGGAAATGCAGCAATACCTGGTTGGAAGTCCTTTTGAAAGAATCGCAGTAGATGTATTGGGGCCACTTCCACAGACCGATCTAGGAAACAAGTACATCTTTGTTGTAATGGACTACTTCACTAAATGGGTTGAAGCATATGCAGTTCCCAATCAGGAAGCTACCACTTTAGCAGATATATTGGTTGAAGGATTCGTAAGCCGATTTGGGGTACCATTAGAATTACATTCAGACCAAGAAAGAAATTTTAAGAGCAAGCTGTTTCAAGAAGTTTGCCAAAGATTAGGCATCTACAAAACGAGAACCACAGCGATGCACCCTCAATCTGATGGAATGGTGAAACGAATTCGATCGGCCATCAACGAATCAACTGGCCAAACGCCTGCGAAGGTCCTGTTCGGTAGAGAAATGAGGCTACCATGTGACTTGGTGTTTGGTTGTAAACCTGGTGAAGAAATGGCACGTGAACAATATGTCACCGACCTTCAGAATCGAATGGAGAATATACACAACCTGGTGCGTGGAAAACTACAATTATCTAGTGATCGGATGAAGAGGTACTATGACACACGAACAATGGAAAAGAGTTACCAAGTTGGAGATTTAGTCTGGCTCTATAACCCCCGACGGCGTCGAGGTATTTGTCCCAAATTACAAAAGAACTGGGAAGGTCCTTACACCATCAAGAAGAAGATTAACGATGTCATTTATCGGATCGTGAAAATTCCCAGAGGGAAACCCGTCGTGGTCCATCATGATCGTTTGGCGCCTTACCAGGGAAACCACAGTGGAGATGCGCAGCAACTCCAAGAAGATGGTTTGGCTGGCTCAGGGAGTGTGCGGGATTCCGATGTAGGAAATAACATTCCAGGAGGAATGAATCTAAGGAGGGGGCAGTGTAACGGGATAACCGTTAAGGAAGGGACCTTAATTTGAAAGATTGTTGTTGACAGTTGATTTTTAGAAGTTTGTAAAAAAATCAACTGACCATTTTAAATAATGTTTCTAGAAAATTCTAGAAACTTCTAAACACACTGACTAGATTAAATAATGTTGTATATAAGGGAATGCATGGGCAGTTAACGTCAGTTCAAGTTAAGTATTCAGAAGAGATCATTGTATTGTCAAGTAGTTAGACGTTATCCAGCAGAGTTCAGTGTATCTTAACAATTTTGTAAATAAATTGTGTAAAAAGCCCCCATACGTGTTTCAATACCATGATGCCCAATTTAACATTTCTCTGTATAAATATATAAGTTTATTTATTTAATTTGGATTACTCATAGTCGGGAAATATCTAAAAGAGTATCTATTCAGGAAAGCAATAAATCATGATTTTTGAGTTTTACAACTGGAAAAATCTGTATAACTTGCACAATTCTTGGCATATGAAACAAAGACTTCAATATATATGAAATCATTCACGCTAGATTTTTCCAATACTCAAAGAATTTCTATTGAAATTTGAAATATTCTACACTGGGGTAACTGATATACGACATTTTCTCCCAGTTTTTTTATCAATTCCTTAGCTGCTGTAATAAAAGTTTCACATATACTTTTAGGAGCATCCTATATTTGTCAAATAATTTCGATGTAATATAGTAAATATTTACATTACATATTGTTAACCATAGCTGTAAGCAACGAAATTCTATCTTGTTCATTTTAATGGCTTATGTGCAACATCAAGAAAATTAAAGAGAAATGTTATAATATAATAGACGCGGGTCTAAATTGAAGTAAACAGCTCTCTCTCTCATCGAAACAGAGTAAGCTTTAAAGTGAATTTTTAGACATGTTGCTCGATGTTTACAAAATTGAAACTTTATACAAGAGTCAAAAATTTAAGGGAGCGACTGATGATGTTCTTGTTGGTGAGAATTTGATGAAACTTTGCTCCAATATCTTCTATATCTTTTTTACGGTAATAAATATAAGTCAACTGAGTTAAATTATTTAAATTTCTATTTTATGATAAAATTTTATTGAATTCGGAAACGAATAAACATTAAAAAATTAAGGAAGAGATTATATATTCTTTTTCATAGACAATTACATTAAATTCTCCAGTTTACCTCGTATATCTTGTAAACTGTAATAACTATCATTAAAGTAAGTATTCTACTGAAAACTTAAAGCATTTATATATTGTAAAGCAAAATTTTAATCAAATCCAACAAGAAGAAGTATTAAAAATTTAAAGGAGAGACTGATGATGTTTGTGTTCGTAGGAATTTTGGAGAAACTTTCCTACGATATCTCGTATATCTTTTAAACTGTAATAAATATCATTAAAGTAAGTATTGTACTGAAAAATTAAAACATTTATATATTGTAAAATTAAATTTTAATCAAATCCAACAAGAAGAAGTATTAAAAATTTAAGGGAGAGACTGATGATGTTCTTGTTGGTAGGAATTTTGGGTGAAACTTTCCTACGATACCTTGTATATCTTTTAAACTGTAATAAATATCATTAAAAAAAGTATTGTACTAAAAAATTAAAACATTTATTTATTGTAAAATAAAATTTTAATCAAATCCAACTTGAAGAAGTATTAAAAATTTAAGGGAGAGACTGATGATGTTCTTGTTGATAGCATTTTTGGAGAAACTTTCGTACGATACCTCGTATATCTTTTAAACTGTAATAAATATCATTAAAGTAAGTATTGTACTAAAAAATTAAAACATTTATTTATTGTAAAATAAAATTTTAATCAAATCCAACTTGAAGAAGTATTAAAAATTTAAGGGAGAGACTGATGATGTTCTTGTTGATAGCATTTTTGGTGAAACTTTCCTACGATATCTCGTATATCCTTTAAACTGTAATAAATATCATTAAAGTAAGTATTGTACTAAAAAATTAAAACATTTATTTATTGTAAAATAAAATTTTAATCAAATCCAACTTGAAGAAGTATTAAAAATTTAAAGGAGAGACTGATGATGTTCGTGTTCGTAGGAATTTTGGTGAAACTTTCCTACGATACCTCGTATATCTTTTGAACTGTAATAAATATCATTAAAGTAAGTATTCTACTAAAAACTGAAAACATTTATATATTGTAAAGCAAAATTTTGATTAAATTCAACAAGAAGAAGTATTAAAAATTTAAGGGAGAGACTGATGATGTTCTTGTTGGTAGGAATTTTGGTGAAACTTTCCTACGGTACCTCGTATATCTTTCGAACTGTAATAAATATCATTAAAGTAAGTATTCTACTAAAAACTGAAAACATTTATATATTGTAAAGCAAAATTTAGATTAAATTCAACATGAAAAAGTATTAAAAATTTAAGGGAGAGACTGATGATGTTCTTGTTGGTAGCATTTTTGGTGAAACTTTCCTACGATACCTCGTATATCTTTTAAACTGTAATATATATATCATTAAAGTAAGTATGTACTGAAAAATTAAAACATTTATATATTGTAAAATGAAATTTTAATCAAATCCAACAAGAAGAGGTATTAAAAATTTAAGGGAAAGACTGATGATGTTCTTGTTGATAGCATTTTTGGTGAAATTTTCCTACGATACCTCGTATATCTTTTAAACTGTAATAAATATCATTAAAGTAAGTATTGTACTAAAAAATTAAAACATTTATATATTGTAAAATAAAATTTTAATCAGATCCAACAAGAAGAAGTATTAAAAATTTAAGGGAGAGTCTGATAATAACTGAAATTTAGATTTATTTCAGAACAGAAGTTTTGTAGCTTCTCACCCTCTATTTTTTAACATATGTTTAAACTAGCTTTTTTTGAAAATATAAATTATTATGTGTTTTAATTATTATACTTCAATTACTGCTTTACAATTAAATATCCAAACATTTAATTTATTAAATTTATCAATTACACTGTTTGCATATCAGTTATTAACAATATAAATACTTGATTTTAATGAAATTTTAATTATTTATTAACCTTAATGGAATAGAGAGTCAAAACGAAATTAGTAGAATTTAATTCTCAATTATTAACTGCATTAAACAGTAAAATCAATAATATATAAATATAAAATATTATTTATTATTTATAGGCCAGTCGGCTTAGAATAGAAATCGGAAATAAAGCCTACAAAAGGTTTTATATTTTTAATGGCTTTATTTGTTGCCCAATAAGACTATCCTAGGTTTTCCTCCCCGGCGGAGTTGTGATTAAGTGGTGGGGGGTAAAAATGTACCCCAAAAAGGGGTATTTTTGCGGTTTTACGGTTATATCTCGTACACAACTTAAAATATCGAAAATTGTTCTTCATAAAAGTTTTAGGGCATTTAATCCTGAATAGAATGAGACCAAGCTCATATTTTTTGGAGTTTCCGTTCTTATGCTAATGATCATCAAAGTTGGGGGTATTTTACACATTTATGAAAAAAATTCATTTTAACTTCTGGTTTTTGGTAATATCATCTAAATGAAACTATAAATTAATTATTGATTATTACTTCTGTTATCGAGAACAAAATTCTGCGTGACGGTGACCATGAGTCAGGAGCAACTCCTTTCCAACGACAGGAATAAAGCACGACTGATTGGTTTGCTAACTAATAGGCTTGACGGTGAAGGTTTCTCAGTAAAGCAAGCTAATGAAGACGCAGATCACCTAATTGTTGCCACAGCCCTTGGGGTGTCACAGGGGCACGAGAAAGTTGTGGTATTTGGTGAGGATACGGACCTCCTGATTATGCTCAATGCCCTAGCCACACCATCGGCCAACATAGTAATAAGATGTATTAAATTTTGTTCCTGTTTGAATTTGCGTTTTTATTGAAAAATATTGAGATAAAAGAGTTTGATTGATATAAAAATATTACTAAAACAAAGAAGAAATTATTGAATACATGTGGTAAGCAGAGAGTTTGATTTATAATTAAAAATAAAGTCCAGAAAAGGCAAGAGCAAAGCAGCAGATTGTACGAGACGAATTTTGATTGAATTTAGAAGTGTATAATAGCTGATAATAGATTAAAAGTACCAGAATTTACGTACCTGTATAGCAGTTCCCATAATTAGCAGATTATCCAGAGGTTTGAACGAGTTTTATGGTTTTTGGAGATAGTCATATTTGGTCCTGAAGTGGAGACAGCCTAGGTGTGGAGAAGCACTTCAATAGTAACGGTATCCAATTTTCATTTAAGAATAAAGAATCTTCTGTGTTTTATTTTTTTACATTTCATGAACATTTCTCACTGTTTCACTGTACACTATTTCTTTAGTTTATAAGATAATTTTCATTGTTTCAAGTGGTAATAGTTACAAAATTTTTCATTTTCAGTCAATTTTATAAGTAAAGCTTTGAAATCAGTTAATCATTCAACCATTCAAAGTAAAGTTAGGTTAACAAAATTCTTCTTTTCCTAAATCTCAACAGTATAGCACCATTTGGTTCATTAGTATAAAAATTTTTATATTTTACATACAAAAGTATATAATTAATCTAATTTAAACATTGAATTCTGCCCATGAGAAAAGAGTCATTGTCGGGAAATATAAAATAAATTTATAATATTTAAAATTCTAAAAAACAATTTGCCTTTATAAAAAATTTTAAATAAAATTTTATTTTCTTGAATTATAAATTTAAAGGCAAAGTTTATTTATAGCATATTAACTTATAATAAATATTCATAGCAAGTTTATATATGTTATAATATATAGATATAGTCAGTCAGATATAAATTTTCTATGTTTTTCTTTAATTAATTTTAATAAAAAATTTTTTCTGCATATCTTTCTACTTTCTTAATATCTCTTATAATTTTAAATAAATATGAGATTGAACTAGAAAATTGAATAAAATCGCATATCAACAAAGAAAACATAGTCAGTCTCTCCCGTTAATTTTCGATATTTTTCTTTGGTCAATTTCGATAAAAATTTGCGTATTTCATGTAAAATTATTATTTTTCTTATGTACCTTTTTACTTTTTTAATATACTTTATAATTTTTAATATATATATATAAGGTTAAACTAGAAAATTGATAAAATCGCATATTAACAAAAACAAACACAGCCAGTCTCCCCCATAATTTTTTGATATTTTTCTTTACCGAATTTTAATAAAAATTTGCATATTTAATAAGAAGTTCTTATTTTTCTTATATATTTTTTCACTTTTTTTATATACTCTAGGACTTTTAATATATATGAGGTGAAACTAGAAAATTGATAAAATCGCATACCTATCAACAAAAACAAACACATCTTGTCTCTCCCGTAAATTTTCGTTATTTTTCTTTAGACAATTTTGATAAAAATTTAATTATTTAATGAAAAATTCTTATTTTCTTTATATATCTTTTCACTTTTTTAATATACTCTATGGTTATTAATATATATGAGCTTAAACTAGAAAATTGATAAAATCGCATATCAATAAAAACAAACATATCTTGTCTCTCCCGTAAATTTTCGATATTTTTCTTTAGTCAATTTTAATAAACATTTACGTATTCAATAAGAAATTTTTATTTTTCTTATATATCTTTTCACTTTTTTATTATACACTATAATATGTACTATATATATATGAGGTTAAACTAGAAAATCGCATATTAACAAAAACAAACCCAGCCAGTCCCTCACGTAATTTATTGATTTTTTTCTTTAGTCAATTTTTAATAACAATTTGCATATTTAATGAAAAATTCTTATTTTTCCTATATATTCTTTTACTTTTTAAACAGACCCTATGGTTTTTAATATACATGAGGTTAAACCATGTCACGGGTTTAAATTCACAATAGTTATAACTAATTGCTTACCTTATGAATTCTCCGTTATTAAGGAGTAAATCGTGACAAGTTCCAGTTGATTTAGATCGATTATAGTTAATCATCAACTTATAAATATATTCTGGCCATAACTAATGTTGCTAATATTGTTTTGAAAGTAAATTTATTTAATCCAGGTTATGAATTCTCGTAGTGTTTATTTTTGAAATTACTGTCATTTTTCGCTTTCATCTGACTGAAGTACTAATTCTTTCTTTTTGTCGATAACTATTAGTATTGGGTTCTACGGCCAGTTGTTTCGTGGAATTGTTGTTTTGCGTAACAAGATTGAAAATAAACGAGGGAATTAAGTAATGTTGAGATTTTGGTGTTACCTTGTTAAGTAATAAGATCAGTTGTTATTAAACGATTACTGTTTGTTTGTAAGTTGGTAGCTGTGATCCTACGTTTATTGTCCTTATAGTAGTAGAGGCCATTTATTTTGAGGTGTGTCAATCTCATGAATTGTGAAACATAGAAATTTCCTTTTTGCTGTCAACCTTCGTCTCGAGCAGATGCTCCAGAAGATTTTTGATTTAAGTTTTAAATCGCGGTGAATCCGTAACAATTAATTTTGGATTTTTTAAAACTAAACCTCATTTTCCATATGAATCGTTGTTGAGTTAGATTCTGTTGTTATTTTTGGTCAGATTTATTGGAAAAGCCGCGTGTCGGATTTTTGTTAGATCTTCTGTGATAGATCAAGAAACAAACAGTAGGTAGATTTGGAGATTTAAAACCGTTCAGACGGTGAGCTTTGGTAGAATACCCGCAATTAGCAACGAGGAGATTGATTTACCCGTCTACAGCTAGGGTGTCACTAGTTTAATGAAAGAAACCCTATCTTAATAGGGTCCTAGATACGGGCATAAGTCCTAGATACAGGCATAAGTCCTAGATACAGGCTTAAGCCCTAGAGATAGGCAGAATTTTGATTGCTGACCCTATACTTAGTACGAGTTTAAGTTATTGTGATTGGCGCAAGCCTATTGGGTCTAGAACAGGCTTGATTTTTGGTACCGGCCTAAGTATTGGAGAAGCCAAGGACTGCGGAAACTTATTTAGTTTAACAGATAAGCTATATTAGATTAAGTCGTAACTAGTTAGTTAAGATTTATTTTTCTTGTTTATTTTTTTTTTGTATTGAGTGTGATCACACATATCGATAAATTCAATTTTTAAAATCATTCATTAATTCTTTGTTTTTATATAAATATCAATAGCGTTGTCAAGCACGAGGCTTGACAGTTGTATAAATTCTTCATTTTTTATTAAAGAAGGGTCTAGTTGATATTTTGCTTTATTTAGCTCACTTTATCGTTTTTTTAACTTCCCGCTAAAAAAAATTAAAATTTTTTTTTAAAATCGGGAAGTTATTGGTTTCACCCCGTTTTTCGAAAATCGAGTTTTCATCGGATCTCAACGTTTTGAGGCCTTAGGAACCTCCCCTGACTATTTTTACGAGGGTGTCTGTATGTCTGTATGTACGTGTGGATGTGTGTGTGTGTGTGTGGATGTATGTAAACCTCTTATAACTTTTGAACGGCTTGACCGATCGGAATGAAATAAAAAGCATTTCAAAGAGTTCCATCTAACTTAGATTCCCTGTAAGTTTAAACCGATTCGAGCCAGTAGATTTCGAGAAATTTCAAAATAACCGAAAAAAACAATTGGTAAAAATTATGTTTTTTGGGCATATCTTTTTGGCTATTGTATCGATCAATTTCATAACCTAATCAGCTCTCAAGTTCAAAAAGCCACGTCGAATGCCGTTTTGCAAATTAAAATCGGTTGATTCGTTCGTGAGATATCGTTGTCGAAAAATTTCAAAAAAAGTGTTTTTTTTTCAATAACTTAGAGATTTTTTGACTAACCGATTTTGCACTCCCGGTAACGTTTTTAGGTCTCAAAAAACTGCGTCGAATGCCATCTTGAACATCAAAATCGAATAGGGCGTTAAAAAGTTATGGCTTTTTAATTATTTCAAAAAAAGTCAAAAACGTTACTATAGCTTTGCGGTTAAAACTAGCGGGAAGTTGCAAGGATGGCCTTTAAGGTCAACCTCTTTTCGAATTTTTTATTGAGCAATTCAAATAGTACTGGTTAAAATTTTGAATTTATTTAATTATCTCCAGTAGGTGAAGTGGTGCCTGGAACATCAGGGGTTTCCGATTTTAACCGTACAAAATTGGTGGCGCACTCACTTTATTTTGGCACTTACCCTCTACGGCTGAGCTGGGCATAATTTGCCAGTAGAGAAACCACCACCGAACTCAGCTGAAGTCGAATTTCAATTAGTTAATTTATTTGTTTTTCTAAATTTGATTTTGTTTTTAAATTCATTAAAATACGTGGCAACCAGAAAATTAAATAAAACCGCATAAAAACATAATCAGTCTCTCCCGTAAATTTTCGGTATTTTTCTTTAATCAATTTTAATAAAAATTTGCATGTATAATGAAAAATATTACTTTTTTTCATATATCCTTTTAATTTTCTAATATCCTTTATCGTTTATATCATATACAGGGATAAATTGAAAAGTTAAATAAAATAGTAAATAAACAAAATAAAAAGGTGTGTGGCACTTGAATAGAGTTGACAGAAATGAAATTTCTGACGTTTGGGTATTTAACTTTTAGTATAATTGTTTATTCTCACTACCTTATAAGGCGCGAGTATCTCCAGTATGACCGAATATATTCGAACGCTTTTGAAATGAATCCATTTTTTCCATAAATACGAGTTTATATATATTCTATATAATGGCTGTAAAACGTAAGTTACAAATTTACACTTTAAATAGCTTATTTCTGTTGGAACGAAGTTCCCTTTCGCGCGTTACGAACAGTTACGTCTGACGCTAGGAGCTAGCCAAAAAAAAATTCATACCAAAAGTTGTCACGACACTATGACACGACACACGCATGTTTCTCTCTCTCACAGACCAAAAAATAAATAACTCTCTCTCCCTCTCTCTCATAGATAGATCTATTACAATTAAAAAGACACTATTTTAAATTAAAAGAAAATGTACATTAAAAATAAAATACTGTAGAAAAAATAATAATTAACTATAATAGTATTACATTTTATTTCATCCTGTTTTTATAAATTAATAAATTCATAAACATTTTAAAAATAGTTCGTAACTTGACTATTTAGGTACCTACGTCAAATTACTTTAACTGTCAGTTACTGTCAAATATTTTAATTTTAAAATTTTGTATTGAATTGGTAATTCCTGTTTTAAATTATAAAAAGTAATTCTAAAAAGATGTGTTATCTAAAGCTCTGGTATTGTATAAATGGACACTTTTGTTAAAAGAAACGAACTGTTAGGTAAGTAGAGATTTTATACAGACAATAATAAATGCTTATGTATGTATTGTATAAACACTCTGTTGTGTTACAAATTAATAATTCCTTCACTAATTAATCGAAAGGAACTTCGTTCCATCCGGGTGTCCCTTGACACCTCACACTTTTTTTTTAACTACACTTGATATCTATTAAAGTAATAGATATGAGAGAATATAGAAGAAAATGAGAAACTATTTTAAAGATATTAAGCACATTCAATTTAAACGAAAAACTTTATTCAAAATGTCGACTATCTTCACAGATAATAATCCAATATGTATTCTTCTCAGTTATAGTTCTAAATTTGAAGTAGATAATTTTGCATTTTATTTTTCGACGCCTTTCTTTACCAATCGAGTTTTCAACACAATTCTTTATTGCATTTTTTTATTGAAAATCGAATTGACATAATGATAACATGGATATCACGGATTTCGATTTGTTCTCAATTTTCAGCTGATCCTAGAATTTTATGCTAGGTTATGATTTGCCTTTCCATCGGTTGATAGTGGCATCAGCAATTTAACCAATAACGCAAAAAGGTTTCAACAAATACATGATTTATGCATGGTTCAGAATCGAACTTCCTGAAATGCATTTTTGTGACATTTGCGTTTCATTGTTCAAACTCGTTATTTTGGTAGTCGACTGAGCTTACAGACAACCACAAATTAATTCCATACTGTTTGTTAAAGTCTGTTAGAATAGAATTTTTTGTGTAATATAAAAAGTAATTATTACTGAATAATACGTTAAATCAGATTTTTACAAACAGGAAAAACTGCTTGTTTGTGGAACGCAAAGATTTATTGAATACTAATTTATTAATTTTAATCATTTATGACTGACACTATGATGGCATTACTGGTTTAAACTTCATCACCAAAACTTGAAAGGTAATCGATATCTTGATGAAATTTCAACAATAACCGTCGTAGTTGTGAATAGATCTAGGATTAATGTGCTGGAAAATTAACAATGTTTAAGTATAACATATTCGGTATTAAGTTGAGTGCATTTTGTGTTTAAACTAAATTAAAAACACGACTAGAGAAACATATATAGAAAAAGCTATTATTTGCTGCCCTGATATAAATCAAGGAAAGGGTAGCAGCAATGGAACAACTAAGTGGACTCTTTGAAATTATCCTATTTCAACCCTTTCGGAGGTCATCTTCAGGGATCTTGGAAAATTTTTGTTAATACATCATAACCAATGAGCTCTGGGCTTTATTTAAGCTTAACAGGCCTTGGATGCCTAGGGCTAAAGTAACGATTTGTTTTTAAAGTCTTTTTATGCATTCTTTTATCACTTTCTTCCATTCACTTCTGTCCAATGGTTTTTCTTTCCATTTCTTAATGTTACTTCTTTGTAAGTCTTTATATACATTGTCTCTCCATCTCTTTCTTGGTCTACCTTTCCTTCTCTTTTGTATTGACTTTCGTGAGAGTATCATTTTTGGCATTTTTTCTTTGTCCATTCTTTCGATGTGTCCTAAATATCGTATTCTCTGCGATTTAATTACCGTGGTCATTTTTGGATCTTTATATAATTCTTCTAATTCTTTGTTATTTCTCCTTCTTCACTGATCATCTATTTTCACACCTCCATTTTTTTTTATGGTCAAGCACAAGCACTGCAGGAAAAATCCTTTAAGGCGCTCTGAGAGCGGTGCGTGTGCGAAGAAAGCGATTCACGTTGTTCTTGAATCGTTGAAGGTTATATTCGGTGGGAAATACGGCCTCAGAAAGGCCGTTCCACAAAGAGGATGTCCTCCAGAAGAAAGAGTTCTTAAACAATGATGTTCGAGGAGTATTAAGTTGAACCACATAGGGATGGGCGGAAGTGGTTTGTCGTGTATTTCTGCTATTAATTGCTCTAGGTGGAATCAAGCGGGCACTGTCAGTAGAACACTTGCCATGGAAATATTTGTAAAAGAGGGTCAAATCACCAACCTGTCTTCGATGTTCTAAACTGTCGAGGTTCTTGGTTAGCTCGTGGTCACCGATCAGGCGAATGGGTCTCCTTTGGATGGAATCCAACAACCGAAGGGTATGCTTCGGTGCAGAACTCCAGACATGAGAGCAGTATTCCAGTGATGGTCGAATCTGGGCTTTGTAGAGTGTCAAAAGTTGTTGTGGTGTATACAGCTTTTTGGTACGGAAAAGTACACCGAGTTTCTGAGAAGCTGTCCTGGCGATTGTTACCACGTGATTATGCCAAGACATATCTCCTCCCAGATTGACACCCAGTAAGTTAATAGACGAAGCCAGTGGAATTGCGTGTCCTGCCATGACTATATCTGGTTCTGCAATGTTAACCTTCTTAGAGAAAACTGCTGCCTGGGTTTTTTTAGCGTTAAATTCGACTTGGTTACTGTCACCCCAAGACAAAATTTCTTCCAGGTCTTTATTGAGTCGTGATACTTCATGCTGTCTGCGAAGATGTGCGTCAGCAGCCGATGTTCGAGAATTCAAAGTAAACGATGAGATAAGTGTGCTGTCGTCAGCAAAGCTATAAATTAGATTTTCTGTCTTCGCTAGAAGGTCGTTAATGTATAGCAAGAAGAGGGTTGGGGATAATATGGACCCCTGAGAAACACCAGCATTGATGGTAAAGGTGTCCGAAAGAAACCCGTCAATCGCCACTTGCAAAAAACGGCCCTGAAGAAAGCTAGAAAGCCATGAACAGAATCGACCGGGCATACCGTAGGATCGCAGTTTACTTAGGAGCCCCTCGTGCCAGACACGATCAAATGCTTTAGAAATGTCTAGTGCAATAGCCCGGGACTCCCCATGATGTTCGACTGCGTTGCTCCAAAGATGGGTGACATATGCTAGGAGGTCTCCTGTTGATCTGGACTTACGAAAGCCGTACTGATGGTCGCTGATAATATTAAGGTCCTCTAGGTACTTTAGAAGTTGTTGGTTACTGATTTTACTATTTTTCTCTCCAATCTGTCTAAATGGTTTATTTCTAATTTGTTGAGCACCCATGTTGTGTGTGGGCCTGATAACTGTCTTGTAAATTCTTGTTTTTACTTATCTTGACACGTGTTTGGATGTCATTAGCTTTCGTAGTGCTCCATACTTTTTGTTTGCTGTTGCTATTCTTGCCTTTATCTCTTGCTCCTCATGCCCCTGTTCATCTATTTGAACACCCAGCAAAGTAACTTCTTTAGCTCTTTTATTTTGCATAGAACTATAAAATCTATACGACCACAGAAATTTCTTTTCTTCTGTCAATTAACAAAATTGATAAAAAGAGAATTTGCATAAGCGCAGTAAATAAGTTTAGTGAAATATGTAAATCAGTTTAGAACTTTCTTGTCATAGAAGAAACCGATTTTATTTCAGATAAAATGTTTGCTATAAATTAAAACTCGTTGCATTAAGATTAAACCAATAATATCAATAGAAAAAATCTTCTATTACGGTATATAAATCTGTTCATATTTGTAATGGTAGTGTGTACATTAGTTTTAGTATCTATCTCTGTTTCTGCTTCACAAAAGGACATAGAATAACAAATTTTAGCCATACTATGTGTGTTATCAAAGAGAAACATTTCGATTCATTATTAATGCAAATTTGTCAATCTGTTCGTGTTTTGCTGCGATAGGAACAGGATTTAGATTTTTTACTATAAGATAGAATTATTGTATTTGTGATTACATTAGTACTCATATATACAATTTCAATTAACATTATTAAATTGATTGAAAGCTTACCTATTATATATATATATATATGTATGCTTTTAGAGTTATTGAATTTATTATAATACAAAATAAAGCTTACTGTATATTACTAATATTAATATGACATAATGTACGATTAGTGTTATTTAAAATGACAACAAAAGAGATTATCCCAACAATATTATACCGAAATATTTAAAAAAGTCAGGAGTTTTAAACTTTTATAAACGTAACAGGATAACCTTTGTCTAAAGAGTAATGTTTATGAAAAAAGTTGGAGGATATATAAATGCCTCTAATTGTTTACAACTACGTCGTATATCAACAAAAGGCATGTTGTACAAAATTATTTTTAATGAAAAAACTTCAAGACAATCATTAATTTTCATCATAATTTTTACTGGATTTGTTCTATTTAGTTTTCAATTTATGTTCGTCCTTTTGGTTAAAACAATAACCAAAATTTCCAGAAGTCTCTCCCTTAAATTTTTAATGTTTACTTAATTTGGAATTTAATAAAAATTAAACAACAAATAGATAAATGTACGTATTTTTCAATTATAAACTTAGTTTTCTTATATTTAGTACAGTTAAAAAGATATACGAGGTATTATAAGAAAGTTTATCAAGTAGAACATTTTCAGTCTCTCCTTTAAATTTTCAGTATTTCTTTTTTTTTATATTAAATTTTGTTTTCTAATACATAAATGTATTTAGTTTCCAGTAAAATACTCAGTTTCTTGAGATGAGTAACAGTTCAAAAGATATATGAGGTAATCTAAAACATTTTGATCACTTTTGTTACAACAAAAACATAACCACTCTCTCTCTCTCCAAAATTTTTATTTTCTTTTTTTTTAAATTCTATTAAAATTTGTTTAAAAACATATAAGTATATGTATTTTCCAAAAAAAAATCTAAATTTTTGTTATATAATATAATTTAAAAGATATACCTACAAGATTTTTTACAAAAGTGCAACGAAAGTTGCTATCAACAAAAAAATAATAATCAATCTCTCCCTTAAATTTTCAATATTTCTTCTTTGTTGATTTTATTAAAATTTTGTGCTACAATATATAAATGTATGCACTTTCTTTTAGAATAATATTTTTTTAGTATCTCTTACAGTTCAAAAGATATACGAGGTGTTCTAAAAAAGTGTAATAAAAGTTGCTATCAACAAAAAAATAATCAGTCTCTTCCTTAATTTCTCAATATTTATTCTTTGTTGATTTTATTAAAATTTTGTGTTACAATACATAAATGTATGTAGTTTCTTTTAGAATAATAATTTTTTTAGTATCTCTTACAGTTCCAAAGATATACGAGGTGTTCTAGAAAAGTGTAATGAAAGTTGCTATCAACAAAAAAATAATCAGTCTCTCCATAAATTTTCAATATTTATTCTATGTTGTTTGTATTAAAATTTTGTGTTACAATAAATAAATGTATGTACTTTCTTTTAGAATAATATTTTTTTAGTATCTCTTACAGTTCAAAAGATATACGAGGTGTTCTAGAAAAGTGTAATGAAAGTTGCTATCAACAAAAAAATAATCTGTCTCCCTTAAATTTTCAATATTTATTCTATGTTGTTTGTATTAAAATTTTGTGTTACAATACATAAATGTACCTATGTACTTTCTTTTAGAATAATATTTTTTTAGTATCTCTTACAGTTCAAAAGATATACATACGAGGTGTTCTAAAAAAGTGTAATAAAAGTTGCTATCAACAAAAAAATAATCAGTCTCTTCCTTAATTTTTCAATATTTATTCTTTGTTGATTTTATTAAAATTTTGTGTTACAATACATAAATGTATGTACTTTCTTTTAGAATAATATTTTTTTAGTATCTCTTACAGTTCAAAAGATATACGAGGTGTTCTAGAAAAGTGTAATGAAAGTTGCTATCAACAAAAAAGTAATCAGTCTCTTCCTTAATTTTTCAATATTTATTCTTTGTTGATTTTATTAAAATTTTGTGTTACAATACATAAATGTATGTAGTTTCTTTTAGAATAATAATTTTTTTAGTATCTCTTACAGTTTAAAAGATATACGAGGTGTTCTAGAAAAGTGTAATGAACGTTGCTATCAACAAAAAAATAATCTGTCTCTCCCTTAAATTTTCAATATTTATTCTATGTTGTTTGTATTAAAATTTTGTGTTACAATACATAAATGTATGTACTTTCTTTTAGAATAATATTTTTTTAGTATCTCTTACAGTTCAAAAGATATACGAGGTGTTCTAAAAAAGTGTAATAAAAGTTGCTATCAACAAAAAAATAATCAGTCTCTTCCTTAATTTTTCAATATTTATTCTTTGTTGATTTTATTAAAATTTTGTGTTACAATACATAAATGTATGTAGTTTCTTTTAGAATAAGAATTTTTTTAGTATCTCTTACAGTTCAAAAGATATACGAGGTGTTCTAGAAAAGTGTAATGAAAGTTGCTATCAACAAAAAAATAATCTGTCTCTCCCTTAAATTTTCAATATTTATTCTATGTTGTTTGTATTAAAATTTTGTGTTACAATACATAAATGTATGTTCTTTCTTTTAGAATAATATTTTTTTAGTATCTCTTACAGTTCAAAAGATATACGAGGTGTTCTAAAAAAGTGTAATAAAAGTTGCTATCAACAAAAAAATAATCAGTCTCTTCCTTAATTTTTCAATATTTATTCTTTGTTGATTTTATTAAAATTTTGTGTTACAATACATAAATGTATGTAGTTTCTTTTAGAATAATAATTTTTTTAGTATCTCTTACAGTTCAAAAGATATACGAGGTGTTCTAGAAAAGTGTAATGAAAGTTGCTATCAACAAAAAAATAATCTGTCTCTCCCTTAAATTTTCAATATTTATTCTATGTTGTTTGTATTAAAATTTTGTGTTACAATACATAAATGTATGTTCTTTCTTTTAGAATAATATTTTTTTAGTATCTCTTACAGTTCAAAAGATATACGAGGTGTTCTAAAAAAGTGTAATAAAAGTTGCTATCAACAAAAAAATAATCAGTCTCTTCCTTAATTTTTCAATATTTATTCTTTGTTGATTTTATTAAAATTTTGTTTTACAATACATAAATGTATGTAGTTTCTTTTAGAATAAGAATTTTTTTAGTATCTCTTACAGTTCAAAAGATATACGAGGTGTTCTAGAAAAGTGTAATGAAAGTTGCTATCAACAAAAAAATAATCTGTCTCTCCCTTAAATTTTCAATATTTATTCTATGTTGTTTGTATCAAAATTTTGTGTTACAATACATAAATGTATGTTCTTTCTTTTAGAATAATATTTTTTTAGTATCTCTTACAGTTCAAAAGATATACGAGGTGTTCTAAAAAAGTGTAATAAAAGTTGCTATCAACAAAAAAATAATCAGTCTCTTCCTTAATTTTTCAATATTTATTCTTTGTTGATTTTATTAAAATTTTGTTTTACAATACATAAATGTATGTAGTTTCTTTTAGAATAAGAATTTTTTTAGTATCTCTTACAGTTCAAAAGATATACGAGGTGTTCTAGAAAAGTGTAATGAAAGTTGCTATCAACAAAAAAATAATCTGTCTCTCCCTTAAATTTTCAATATTTATTCTATGTTGTTTGTATCAAAATTTTGTGTTACAATACATAAATGTATGTTCTTTCTTTTAGAATAATATTTTTTTAGTATCTCTTACAGTTCAAAAGATATACGAGGTGTTCTAAAAAAGTGTAATAAAAGTTGCTATCGACAAAAAAATAATCAGTCTCTTCCTTAATTTTTCAATATTTATTCTTTGTTGATTTTATTAAAATTTTGTGTTACAATACATAAATGTAAGTTTTTTCTTTTAGAATAATAATTTTTTTAGTATCTCTTACAGTTCAAAAGATATACGAGGTGTTCTAGAAAAGTGTAATGAAAGTTGCTATCAACAAAAAAATAATAATCAATCTCTCCCTTAAATTTTCAATATTTCTTCTTTGTTGATTTTATTAAAATTTGGTGTACAATACATAAATGTATGTAGTTTCTTTTAAAAGAATAATTTTTTTAGTATCTCTAACAGTTCAAAAGATATACAAGGTGTTCTAGAAAAGTGTAATGAAAGTTGCTATCAACAAAAAAATAATCTGTCTCTCCCTTAAATTTTCAATATTTATTCTATGTTGTTTGTATTAAAATTTTGTGTTACAATACATAAATGTATGTAGTTTCTTTTAGAATAATAATTTTTTTAGTATCTCTTACAGTTCAAAAGATATACGAGGTGTTCTAGAAAAGTGTAATGAAAGTTGCTATCAACAAAAAAATAATAATCAATCTCTCCCTTAAATTTTCAATATTTCTTCTGTGTTGATTTTATTAAAATTTTGTGTACAATACATAAATGTATGTAGTTTATTTTAAAAGAATAATTTTTTTAGTATCTCTAACAGTTCAAAAGATATACAAGGTGTTCTAGAAAAGTGTAATGAAAGTTGCTATCAACAAAAAAATAATCTGTCTCTCCCTTAAATTTTCAATATTTATTCTGTTGTTTGTATTAAAATTTTGTGTTACAATACATAAATGTATTTAGTTTCTTTTAGAATAATAATTTTTTTAGTATCTCTTACAGTTCAAAAGATATACGAGGTGTTCTAGAAAAGTGTAATAAAAGTTGCTATCAACAAAAAAATAATCCGTCTCTCCCTTAAATTTTCAATATTTATTCTATGTTGTTTGTATTAAAATTTTGTGTTACAATACATAAATGTATCTACTTTCTTCTAGAATATTTATTTTTTTAGTATCTCTTACAGTTCAAAAGATATACGAGGTGTTCTAGAAAAGTGTAATGAAAGTTGCTATCAACAAAAAAATAATCTGTCTCTCCCTTAAATTTTCAATATTTATTCTATGTTGTTTGTATTAAAATTTTGTGTTACAATACATAAATGTATGTAGTTTCTTTTAGAATAATAATTTTTTTAGTATCTCTTACAGTTCAAAAGATATACGAGGTGTTCCAGAAAAGAGTAATGAAAGTTGCTATCAACAAAAAAATAATCTGTCTCTCCCTTAAATTTTCACTATATTTTCTATGTTGTTTGTATTAAAATTTTGTGTTACAATACATCAATGTATGTACTTTCTTTTAGAATAATATTTTTTTAGTATCTCTTACAGTTCAAAAGATATACGAGGTGTTCTAAAAAAGTGTAATAAAAGTTGCTATCAACAAAAAAATAATCAGTCTCTTCCTTAATTTTTCAATATTTATTCTTTGTTGATTTTATTAAAATTTTGTGTTACAATACATAAATGTATGTAGTTTCTTTTAGAATAATAATTTTTTTAGTATCTCTTACAGTTCAAAAGATATACGAGGTGTTCTAGAAAAGTGTAATGAAAGTTGCTATCAACAAAAAAATAATCTGTCTCTCCCTTAAATTTTCAATATTTATTTTATGTTGTTTGTATTAAAATTTTGTGTTACAATACATAAATGTATGTACTTTCTTTTAGAATAATATTTTTTTAGTATCTCTTACAGTTCAAAAGATATACGAGGTGTTCTAAAAAAGTGTAATAAAAGTTGCTATCAACAAAAAAATAATCAGTCTCTTCCTTAATTTTTCAATATTTATTCTTTGTTGATTTTATTAAAATTTTGTGTTACAATACATAAATGTATGTAGTTTCTTTTAGAATAATAATTTTTTTAGTATCTCTTACAGTTCAAAAGATATACGAGGTGTTCTAGAAAAGTGTAATGAAAGTTGCTATCAACAAAAAAATAATCTGTCTCTCCCTTAAATTTTCAATATTTATTTTATGTTGTTTGTATTAAAATTTTGTGTTACAATACATAAATGTATGTACTTTCTTTTAGAATAATATTTTTTTAGTATCTCTTACAGTTCAAAAGATATACGAGGTGTTCTAAAAAAGTGTAATAAAAGTTGCTATCAACAAAAAAATAATCAGTCTCTTCCTTAATTTTTCAATATTTATTCTTTGTTGATTTTATTAAAATTTTGTGTTACAATACATAAATGTATGTAGTTTCTTTTAGAATAATAATTTTTTTAGTATCTCTTACAGTTCAAAAGATATACGAGGTGTTCTAGAAAAGAGTAATGAAAGTTGCTATCAACAAAAAAATAATCTGTCTCTCCCTTAAATTTTCAATATTTATTTTATGTTGTTTGTATTAAAATTTTGTGTTACAATACATAAATGTATGTACTTTCTTTTAGAATAATATTTTTTTAGTATCTCTTACAGTTCAAAAGATATACGAGGTGTTCTAAAAAAGTGTAATAAAAGTTGCTATCAACAAAAAAATAATCAGTCTCTTCCTTAATTTTTCAATATTTATTCTTTGTTGATTTTATTAAAATTTTGTGTTACAATACATAAATGTATGTAGTTTCTTTTAGAATAATAATTTTTTTAGTATCTCTTACAGTTCAAAAGATATACGAGGTGTTCTAGAAAAGAGTAATGAAAGTTGCTATCAACAAAAAAATAATCTGTCTCTCCCTTAAATTTTCACTATATTTTCTATGTTGTTTGTATTAAAATTTTGTGTTACAATACATAAATGTGTGTAGTTTCTTTTAGAATAATAATTTTTTTAGTATCTCTTACAGTTCAAAAGATATACGAGGTGTTCTAGAAAAGTGTAATGAAAGTTGCTATCAACAAAAAAATAATCTGTCTCTCCCTTAAATTTTCAATATTTATTCTATGTTGTTTGTATTAAAATTTTGTGTTACAATACATAAATGTATGTACTTTCTTTTAGAATAATATTTTTTTAGTATCTCTTACAGTTCAAAAGATATACGAGGTGTTCTAAAAAAGTGTAATAAAAGTTGCTATCAACAAAAAAATAATCAGTCTCTTCCTTAATTTTTCAATATTTATTCTTTGTTGATTTTATTAAAATTTTGTGTTACAATACATAAATGTATGTAGTTTCTTTTAGAATAATAATTTTTTTAGTATCTCTTACAGTTCAAAAGATATACGAGGTGTTCTAGAAAAGTGTAATGAAAGTTGCTATCAACAAAAAAATAATCTGTCTCTCCCTTAAATTTTCAATATTTATTTTATGTTGTTTGTATTAAAATTTTGTGTTACAATACATAAATGTATGTACTTTCTTTTAGAATAATATTTTTTTAGTATCTCTTACAGTTCAAAAGATATACGAGGTGTTCTAAAAAAGTGTAATAAAAGTTGCTATCAACAAAAAAATAATCAGTCTCTTCCTTAATTTGTCAATATTTATTCTTTGTTGATTTTATTAAACTTTTGTGTTACAATACATAAATGTATGTAGTTTCTTTTAGAATAATAATTTTTTTAGTATCTCTTACAGTTCAAAAGATATACGAGGTGTTCTAGAAAAGTGTAATGAAAGTTGCTATCAACAAAAAAATAATAATCAATCTCTCCCTTAAATTTTCAATATTTCTTCTTTGTTGATTTTATTAAAATTTTGTGTTACAATACATAAATGTATTTAGTTTCTTTTAGAATAATAATTTTTTTAGTATCTCTTACAGTTTAAAAGATATACGAGGTGTTCTAGAAAAGTGTAATAAAAGTTGCTATCAACAAAAAAATAATCTGTCTCTCCCTTAAATTTTCAATATTTATTCTATGTTGTTTGTATTAAAATTTTGTGTTACAATACATAAATGTATGTACTTTCTTCTAGAATATTTATTTTTTTAGTATCTCTTACAGTTCAAAAGATATACGAGGTGTTCTAGAAAAGTGTAATGAAAGTTGCTATCAACAAAAAAATAATCTGTCTCTCCCTTAAATTTTCAATATTTATTCTATGTTGTTTGTATTAAAATTTTGTGTTACAATACATAAATGTATGTAGTTTCTTTTAGAATAATAATTTTTTTAGTATCTCTTACAGTTCAAAAGATATACGAGGTGTTCTAGAAAAGAGTAATGAAAGTTGCTATCAACAAAAAAATAATCTGTCTCTCCCTTAAATTTTCACTATATTTTCTATGTTGTTTGTATTAAAATTTTGTGTTACAATACATAAATGTGTGTAGTTTCTTTTAGAATAATAATTTTTTTAGTATCTCTTACAGTTCAAAAGATATACGAGGTGTTCTAGAAAAGTGTAATGAAAGTTGCTATCAACAAAAAAATAATCTGTCTCTCCCTTAAATTTTCAATATTTATTCTATGTTGTTTGTATTAAAATTTTGTGTTACAATACATAAATGTATGTACTTTCTTTTAGAATAATATTTTTTTAGTATCTCTTACAGTTCAAAAGATATACGAGGTGTTCTAAAAAAGTGTAATAAAAGTTGCTATCAACAAAAAAATAATCAGTCTCTTCCTTAATTTTTCAATATTTATTCTTTGTTGATTTTATTAAAATTTTGTGTTACAATACATAAATGTATGTAGTTTCTTTTAGAATAATAATTTTTTTAGTATCTCTTACAGTTCAAAAGATATACGAGGTGTTCTAGAAAAGTGTAATGAAAGTTGCTATCAACAAAAAAATAATCTGTCTCTCCCTTAAATTTTCAATATTTATTCTATGTTGTTTGTATTAAAATTTTGTGTTACAATACATAAATGTATTTAGTTTCTTTTAGAATAATATTTTTTTAGTATCTCTTACAGTTCAAAAGATATACGAGGTGTTCTAAAAAAGTGTAATAAAAGTTGCTATCAACAAAAAAATAATCAGTCTCTTCCTTAATTTTTCAATATTTATTCCTTGTTGATTTTATTAAAATTTTGTGTTACAATACATAAATGTATGTAGTTTCTTTTAGAATAATAATTTTTTTAGTATCTCTTACAGTTCAAAAGATATACGAGGTGTTCTAGAAAAGTGTAATGAAAGTTGCTATCAACAAAAAAATAATCTGTCTCTCCCTTAAATTTTCAATATTTATTTTATGTTGTTTGTATTAAAATTTTGTGTTACAATACATAAATGTATGTACTTTCTTTTAGAATAATATTTTTTTAGTATCTCTTACAGTTCAAAAGATATACGAGGTGTTCTAAAAAAGTGTAATAAAAGTTGCTATCAACAAAAAAATAATCAGTCTCTTCCTTAATTTTTCAATATTTATTCCTTGTTGATTTTATTAAAATTTTGTGTTACAATACATAAATGTATGTAGTTTCTTTTAGAATAATAATTTTTTTAGTATCTCTTACAGTTCAAAAGATATACGAGGTGTTCTAGAAAAGTGTAATGAAAGTTGCTATCAACAAAAAAATAATCTGTCTCTCCCTTAAATTTTCAATATTTATTCTATGTTGTTTGTATTAAAATTTTGTGTTACAATACATAAATGTATTTAGTTTCTTTTAGAATAATATTTTTTTAGTATCTCTTACAGTTCAAAAGATATACGAGGTGTTCTAAAAAAGTGTAATAAAAGTTGCTATCAACAAAAAAATAATCAGTCTCTTCCTTAATTTTTCAATATTTATTCCTTGTTGATTTTATTAAAATTTTGTGTTACAATACATAAATGTATGTAGTTTCTTTTAGAATAATAATTTTTTTAGTATCTCTTACAGTTCAAAAGATATACGAGGTGTTCTAGAAAAGTGTAATGAAAGTTGCTATCAACAAAAAAATAATCTGTCTCTCCCTTAAATTTTCAATATTTATTCTATGTTGTTTGTATTAAAATTTTGTGTTACAATACATAAATGTATTTAGTTTCTTTTAGAATAATATTTTTTTAGTATCTCTTACAGTTCAAAAGATATACGAGGTGTTCTAAAAAAGTGTAATAAAAGTTGCTATCAACAAAAAAATAATCAGTCTCTCCCTTAAATTTTCAATATTTATTCGATGTTGTTTGTATTAAAATTTTGTGTTACAATACATAAATGTATGTCGTTTCTTTTAGAATAATAATTTTTTTTAGTATCTCTTACAGTTCAAAAGATATACGAGGTGTTCTAGAAAAGTGTAATGAAAGTTGCTATCAACAAAAAAAGAATCTGTCTCTCCTTTAAATTTTCAATATTTATTCTATGTTGTTTCTATTAAAATTTTGTGTTACAATAAATAAATGTATGTACTTTCTTCTAGACTATTCATTTTTTTAGTATCTCTTACAGTTCAAAAGATATACGAGGTGTTCTAGAAAAGTTTAACAACCATTTAAGGAATAGTCTGGTTATTCAGCAATTTTGATGAATATTTCTGACAACACCTCGTATATCTTTTTAACTATAATAAATATAGAAAAACTGAGTTTATCATTACAAATAACATACTATCATCTATTTTATAATTAAATTTTATTAAATTTCGAATCGAATAAACATTAAAACTTTAAGGGAGAGACAAATTATATTCCTATTGATACCAAATTTGATCAAAATTTTCTAGATTACTTCGTATATCTTTTGAACTGTAATAGATATAAAGAAACTGAGTATTTTACTGGAAATAACATACATTTATGTATTACAAAACAAAATTTAAGAAAAATAAATATTGAAAATTTAAAGGAGAGACTGATAATGTCCTGGATGGTAACAATTTTGTAGGAACTTTCTACAACTCCTCGTATAACTTTTTAACCGTAATAAATTTGAAAATCTAAGTACATCATAGGTAATTACATATATTTATCTGTATGATATTTAAACAAATTTCAAAACAAATTAAAAATAAAAATTTAAGGTATAGACTAATAATATCCTTATTGATAGCAAATTTGAACAAAATTTTCTAAATAACCTCGTATATCTTTTGAACTGTAAAGATATCAAAAAACTGGGTACTCTACTGATAACTTCATACATTTACATAAAGTAAAACAAAATTTCATTAAAATCCATTAAGAAGAAATATTAAAAATTTAAGGGAGAGACTGATGATGTTCTTGTTGGTAGATATTTTGATCAAACTTTCTCACAACTAATGACTTACCAATCACTAGTAAATTTTCTTTGTCTGTGCAGAAATCTTCTCATAATTGGCGTTGGTTGTACAGCAGATTTTATTCACTTAGATGCTATATTGGTATTAAAATAAGACAAACAACCAAATTATCGTGTTGCTTTGCAAAATAACCCCAGGTCTACACTTGATTTAAAACAAAGTTAAACGTTGCAAACTTTGTCTTGTTCATGAAACATTACCGCATTGTAAAAAGTTTTCCTATAGGTAGGTAGGTAGGTAGCAGGAAACAACTTAAACTTATGTAAACTCGCCAACGAAATTTATTCTTATAAAATATCTTACCTAGTAAAGTCTTGTTTTTCTTGCTAACCAGACGGTAACTTATCGAAAAGTTTCTCGTCTCTTATGGCTTCAACGAAATTTTGCTCTTTTATATTTTCATAATAAATCAGAGCCTTGGGACACTGACTCGCGGCATGTGAACAAGATCATTTATTTTGTATATAAAATGAAAAATTATACGTTCCGCAAACTAGTTTTTTTTTGTAACTCTTTTCAACGACTTTTAAATGATGGATAAAAAATGCATGTTCAACAAATTATACAAAGTTAAGTTTAACTTTGTGACAATATTCTAGATAGTTACTTTATTTTCAGAACAAAAAAAGTGTGAGGTGTCAAGGGACACCCGGATGGAACGAAGTTCCTTTCGATTAATTAGTGAAGGAATTAGTAATTTATAAACACAACAGAGTGTTTATACATACATAAGCATTTATTATTGTCTGTATAAAATCTCTACTTACCTAACAGTTCGTTTCTTTAAACAAAAGTGTCCATTTATACAATACCAGAGCTTTAGATAACACATCTTTTTAGAATTACTTTTTATAATTTAAAACAGGAATTAACAATTCAATACAAAATTTTAAAATTAAAATATTTGACAGTAACTGACAGTTAAGGTAATTTGACGTAGGTACCTAAATAGTCAAGTTACGAACTATTTTTAAAATGTTTATGAATTTATTAATTTAGAAAAACAGGATGAAATAAAATGTAATACTATTATAGTTAATTATTATTTTTTCTACAGTATTTTGTTTTTAATATACATTTTCTTTTAATTTAAAATAGTGTCTTTTTAATTGTAATATATCTATCTATGGGAGAGAGGGAGAGAGAGAGTTATTTATTCTTTGGTCTGTGAGAGAGAGAAACATGCGTGTGTCGTGTCATAGTGTCGTGACAACTTTTGGTATGAATTTTTTTTGGCTAGCTCCTAGCGTCGGTCGTAACTGTTCGTAACGCGCGAAAGGGAACTTCGTTCCAATTATTGTAAACTAATAACTTTTTATGGCATTTTTGAAATTTAGAAATTATACAAACTAGAAACTGATATTTATAGGAAATAAAGAAATATACAACTTCCAGCAGGACTCGAAACTGCAATCTTTACGAGGGTTGCTACACTTTTTACTTATAACTCCTCTGAACACTTGAGCCTTGGATGCATCAGTACTTAGTCGGTTTTTCGATCCTCTAGATTCAACTTATGTCAAAAGCCAACTAACTACTGAGGCATCTGTGACTGAATAAAACTGAGAGTGCAGGTTTAAGACCTGCAGGATATGACTTCTTTCTTGATTTCTTTATAATAACATTTTCATGTTGGTATAATTTCTAAATATTAAAATCTGTAAAATTATTTTTAAAATTGTTTTTCCACAATTTTATCTAAATGTATTAAAAATTTACATATACTTTTCCCATATCTGCATATACATACATATATCAGGTTACGCTAAACCTATAGGTATACGGATAAGTCTGAAATAAGATCGGGAGATGGCGTATTGGCTTGCAAATTTGAAATTTACTTTAGTTGAAATACATATAAGTTTTCTTCAGGGTGCGCTGGATCAACTAAAAATATTCCGAGATCCAAACATGGCTTCAGAACAATGCAAAACGGATTTCCAGGTTTGTATGTTTTATAGATACATATTCAGATTGGTTGGATCTACATACACTATGTCAATGTTTCAATAGATATTTGTGACTAGAATTTTTTGTGATTTATTTAAATGAAGCCAATAGCTATTGTTTGTTTTTACAATGGAATAAAAACAAATTCTAGGAGCGTGATTTTTGTTATACCTACTCGAATTCAGTTAACTGTTGTTTTTTTGTATCCCGAAGCAATTGCAAACAAATAGCTAAATTCAACCGGATTAAATATTCAATTGAAAAGACAAATAATAGAATAGGAAAATAACGATTTTCCCAAGATACTCGTTAATGTAGGTATCTAACGGCTTTATTGTTCGTTTTTGTAATAAAAACATATAATAAGCAAAATATACAAAAAATCTGTAGTCATTTTTAGTCCAGTCTACCAAGGTTTTACCTTCAAATTCTTTGAAAACGCATCGAATTTCAGCCCCATCTATCTAGCAGCACAAATTAAGAAATTTGAGGTTTAAAACAGTGCTACGAATTGGTCACTAATTGGTCATAATTGGTCACTAGGTCCGACTAATTGGTCATTTATACAAAAAAATTTGCAATGAGTTTAAAATATCAAGGTCATCCAAAAAATTTTAGCAGATCAATTTGATCGTAGAGAGCTCAATCAAATTGAATTTAATTGGTCACAAAATGGTCAAAATTGGTCAGTATATAATGATAATTGGTCAGCGTTATTGACGGAGTTATAAACTAAATTATGACTTGCAAGGTCAGTCCCCATCTATCTAGCGGCCCAAATTGGGAAATTTAAAGTTTAAAATAGTGCTCCGAATTGGTCACTAATTGGTCATAATTGGTGACTAGGTCCGACTAATTGGTCATTTTTACAGAAATTTTTGCAAGGAGTTTAAGATATCAAGGTCATCCAAAAACCTTTAGTGGCTCAATTTGATAGTACAGTGCTCAATCAAATTGAATTTAATTGGTCACAAGCTAGTCAACATTGGTCAGTATATGATGATAATTGGTCAGCGATATTGACGAAGTTATTAACTTAATGACTTTCAAGGACAAGTAAATTTTGTGAGCGACCCAAAATCAAAGATTTGCGTTTCAAAAAAAAATGTTTCTAAAGATAGGAACAGTTGAAATATTGTAATTTAAAACTCCTCTAGTGTTATATTAATTGGTTACGAATTGGTCACAATTGGTCAGTAGGTCAGAAGGATTGGTCACTTGTTCCAAAGGATCTTAATATAACACTAGCTTTAGAAATCTTTTTTTGAATTGCAAATTTTTGATTTTGGGTCGCTCACAAAATTTGCTTGTCCTTGAAAGTCATTATTTAGTTAATAACTCCGTCAATAACACTGACCAATTATCATTAATTTGATTGAGCTCGGTAGTATCAAATTGAGCGGCTAAAATTTTTTGAATGTCCTTGATATTTTAAACTCATTGCAAAATATTCTGTATAAATGACCATTTAGTCGAACCTAGTGACCAATTATGGCCAATTAGTGACCAATTCGGGGCACTGTTTTAAAGCTCAAATTTTCCAATTTGGGCCGCTAGATAGATGGGTGGCTGACCTTGAATGTCATAATTTAGTTAATAACTCCGTCAATAACGCTGACCAATTATCATCATATACTGACCAATTTTGACCAGTTTGTGACCAAATAAATTCAATTTGATTGACCTCTCTACGATCAAATTGAGTCGCTAAAATTTTTTGTATGACCTTAATATTTTAAACTCATTGCAAAAATTTCTGTATAAATGACCAATTAGTCGGACCTAGTGACCAATTATGACCAATTAGTGACCAATTCAGAGCACTGTTTTAAACCTCAAATTTCTCAATTTGGGCCGCTAGATAGATGGGGCTTCGATTTTCTTAAAATTTTAACAGTAGATAATTAACCTTATGTCGACGTGTTCTTTTTCCCTAGAGGGTGAACCCTACCTCATCTCGGTAGTGAAAATTTTTATACTTATTATTATTATCAAAAATGGATAGAGGGACACCTTTGCATATTTGATGACTTATCCAGGATTGAATTTCCTAAAAAAACACGTTTTTAATTGGTTTTTGCACAAATAACACAAATATTTTTAATTTTGTATCAATGGTTTTTGGGCTATTAGGCCGGCGTCGATTGTCTTGCTGACTTGACGTTTCGCCAACACGAGCGGTTGGCATCTTCAGAAGTTGCTTCCTGGTTGACAGTCTGCGACTTACTAAGCTTTGCGTGATCGCAGGTCGTATTTATACGTCGGGAAGGAAGTGGGCGAGGCCACAGTTGCTTTCGATTCCAATCGGTTCTGGTCGGTGTTGTTCGTTGAGGGTAGAGTTTTCGTACTCTTTATTATCGGGACCCATGTTTTGTTAATCTTGACTGCTTCCTCTTATAGCAAAGTTGCCGCCCTTGCTATAACGCCAAAAGATGTGCCAAAGGAAGACATTATCGCAAATCTAGAATCCGCACTAAGATGTCTGCCAGAAGAAACAGCTCAGGAATTACGCACCGAATCAGCAAGAATTTTACAAAAGGCCAAACCACCCAAAAGTAACCTAAAGCCTAGGGAGTTAAGAGCAATTCAAGATCTAAACAAGGATGAGAGTATACTGGTGTTAGCAGCGGACAAAGAAATTAATTTGTAAAAGTGAAGCTGCTATACCAAGACTCTATGGTTTGCCAAAGATACACAAAGCCAACATTCCGCTGCGTCCCATTGTAAGCACCATTGGTTCACCGACATATGATTTAGCTAAACACCTGTCATCACTCCTGCAACCATACATCGGACTTACTGATTCGTATATCAAAGATTCCACCCATTTTATTTCAAAAATTAAAGACTTAGTTCTTGAAGGGAATGATATATTAGTAAGTTTTGATGTAGTATCTCTCTTTACAAAAGTGCCCCTAAGCAATGCAATGGAACATATTTATAGATGATAAATTCCCAGAGGACATCTCCAATTTGTTTAAACATTGCCTCACCACCACTTATTTTTCATGGGACAATAAGATTTACGAACAGATCGAAGGAGTAGCAATGGGAAGCCCTCTCAGCCCAGTAATAGCAAATTTCTTTATGGAAAAGTTCGAACAACTTGCGTTGGACAGTGCCCCATACAAGCCAAAAGTTTGGTATAGATATGTAGATGACACATTTGTAATATGGAGCCATGGGCAGGATAAATTGCAAGAATTTCTGACACACATTAACAGCATCAATGAAAAGATACAGTTTACGATGGAAATCGAAAACAACAACAAGCTGGCGTTCCTTGATGTGTTATTATCACGAAAAGGAAGATCATTGAGCCACACAGTGTACAGAAAACCTACACATACGGATCGGTATTTACATAGGGATTCCAACCACCACCCATGTCAGAAATATGGAGTCATCAAAACCTTAGCAGAAAGGGCAAGAAGAATTTGCGAACTCGAGGCACCAAACGCAGAGCTAACTCATATTCATGATGCTTTAAGGGCCAATGGTTATGCAGAACGGGAAATCAAAAGATCGATTGGACCAACAAATCGTAGACCCAAGGAAAATGAGCAAATCCAACCAGTGGCAAAAGCATTTCTGCCTTTTATTCCGGGAGTGACAGACAGAATTGGTCGATTGCTAAGAAAGAAAAATGTAAAGACTATTTTCAAACCAACGAGAAAAATCAAAGAATGTCTTCGATCGGCAAAAGACAGAAGAGATCCGCTGTCGGCTTCGGGAATTTACCGCATTTCGTGCACATGTGGAAGTGTGTACATAGGAACCACCAAACGCTCGATCAACACCAGAATTAAAGAGCACAAGGCCAATTGTCGTCTGGGGCAGACAGACAAATCTGCCGTAGCGGAACATTCCCTCACTATGGACCATCAGATTAAGTTTGAGGAGACCCAAGTCCTCGCTACTACATCAGCATACCATTCCAGACTCTATAGAGAAGCCATAGAGATAGAGAAGCACCCCAACAACTTTAATAAAAAAGAGGAAGCAGTCAAGATTAACAAAACATGGGTCCCGATAATAAAGAGTGCGAAAACTCTACCCTCAACGAACAACACCGACCAGAACCGATTGGAATCGAAAGCAACTGTGGCCCCGCCCACTTCCTTCCCGACGTATAAATACGACCTGCGATCACGCAAAGCTTAGTAAGTCGCAGACTGTCAACCAGGAAGCAACTTCTGAAGATGCCAACCGCTCGTGTTGGCGAAACGTCAAGTCAGCAAGACAATCGACGCCGGCCTAATAGCCCAAAAACCATTGATAAAATAAACAATGGCCGCGAAAGCCTTTCACAGTTTATTTTTAATTTTATCAGAAAAACTGTAAAAAGTATAATGAAGTTAATAAGTTAATTTTGTTGTAGAGTATTATTTTGGAGTATTGCATGTATACAAATAATTAGAAGTAACATCCTACACCTTGTTTCATCTTCTTTGATGAAAGAGTGACTTTTTTTAGTTATTTTTTCGGGATGAGGGATGATTAATAAGGATTTAAAAAATATTTCAGTTAAACGTGATAAAGATAAGTATATTGATTTAAAATAAATAAAGTATCAAATTGTATAAATAAGACAGCCAACATTTTTTTCGTAATAAGGGATGATTATAAGGGTTTAAAATTAGGAATATAAAAAATCTGAGTTAAATGCTATAAAAGATGCTAATTTATTATAATTAATGTCATAAAAGGTCTAAAAGGGTTAAAAAAATCATAAACAGTAGGTTTATTTAACAAAAAAAACTCGTAAGGTACCTATTAATGAGTGTCTCGAAAAGGGTTATTGTTTTGCTATTTTCTCTCTTTAAAAGTGTTAGCGCCTTCGCTCTCGGGTCGATTCGATTCCAGTCGTGTAGGTTCCTCTCTCCTCTCCACTCAGGTTCCTTCTTTAAGGCACTGAGCTCTGAAGACGTTTTGTGGTCTTCTAGAATCGCCAGAACCCTCGTTTTGTGCGATCCTTGTCACTTGCGATCTCCTGCGTGCTTTAAAGTTTTTTTTTCAATTATGGAATTAAATTAAGCAACTTTTATTATTAGTAGTAGCTTTTCGATTTCTATAATTGTTAAAAAAAACAGGGCGAAATTAGCTATACGTCCTTTACGGATTTGTCATCGAACACCTCTCTAATACCCTTCAAATACCTGAAAAAGTTTTTTGCGTGAAATGATTAATTTTTCACAGATAGACTTGGCTATGTCGAAAGATGCGATCAGACTGAAGCGGCCTACAGACGATCAACTTTGTTGTCAATCTTGTTGTCAACAGTGTTGAGGTTGTTGTCTACACACTAGACAACCATATTTTCCAACATCAGTCTCGGTTTTAATGTCGTAGTGAGAAGAGCAAAATGTCATCAATTCCATCATACACCTGCCAACATTGTTGCCAATCTGTAGCTCCACCCCTCAAAAATCCAAGAGAGTTTGATTTTCTCCAACCTTGTCGTCAACAGTAAATTTCAACTTTAACTAAGCCACAGACTTTCAACTTTGTCCTAAAGATTATCAGTTTTCAACAAGGTTGACGACCAGGTTGGCAGTCTGTGGGCCGCTTGAATCGACCAATGTACGGAGGGCAAACGCTCGAGTCGCAGGTATCGTACCTACATAACGAGCATGACGTGCGAACTTCGAGACTCGAATCCAAACGACTCGTATGCGAAGGCGCTTTAAAACAATTTATTCATGTCTTCAGGCATAAACTGATAAAAACCGAATTCTGATAGGTATTACATTATACTTGAAAATTACCTAAGGATAAGTTGAGATTAAGTTACGGTAAAATATCCGAAAACTACTTTATATAAAGTTTGTAGTTTCTCCTAGAACAGACGATATTTGCGTTTCGTATTAGTTACAGTTAAGATATTCATTACGCTCGAAACATTTATTTGATATTATTAAAACTCTTGTATTAGTTTATTAACATTAGAAACTATGTTCAGAAATGTTAGTTATGTGTTCTAATATAATTTTATTTTATTAAATGATGGTATAGGTGAAGTTTTAAACTTAAACTTAAATTTAATAATGCCTTTTATAATGCTTTTGATAAAATGTCTATGATTTAATTAGGATACACGATTCATTGGTCCAGAACCTGTACTGGGACTGCCTAGAGCCTGGGTAAGGACCAAAGTCAGGGAAGAGTAGACCAAACACTGGAGTAATACTGTAGGGCTGAGGCATTTGAAGCTGACGCTCAAAGGCTACTCCAAAAAACTGACGTCTGACATACTGAATCTTGGCAGGAGTCAGATAAGAGTTCTGGTGGGCCTGTTCACTGGGCATGGACCATTCAGACTACACCTTCGAAAGATGGGGATTCTGACACAGGAACCCACCTCGTGCCGACTGTGCGCCATGGAAGATGAGACGGCAACTCACATTCTATTTGAGTGTGAGGCCTTGGACCATAAACGGTTCCTCATCTTCGGTGACACGAACCCTGAAACTTATCACCACCTTGAGGAATTAGTCACAGGACTCAGATTTCTTATAAAGGGAACTGCCCTGTGGCAACAGTAGCTCAAGGATAGTCATCCAAATCCTCAAGAACTTGGAACACCTGGATTTATGCCTACCTGAAGATCAGCGGTGGTGATGATCTTCAGCTGATCAAACTAGAGTCCTGCACGCATGGGGTGCATGCAACGACTTTGGTGCCGAACTTGGTCACAATATTCCCATAGGAAGCATTGTTTAAAAAATGGACCTTTACAGGAGAGACCATGCCAGGTTTATTTAGACTAGATTAGATTATTAATTAGGTTTGGTGGATAAATACAATATCAAATGTGATTATTTCCTTGGAAAATTTGTAGTGGGTGGTTTTTTTTGTAGAAACATATAAGCAGTATTTCGTCAATAACTTTTTGAGTGTTAATATTTAGACGTTCCATTGTCTCTGATTTATCGACAAAGACAAATGACTTCTTTATGACATAAGGATTCTATATACCAAATTTTATGACCCTGTGATCTTCCATTTAGGAGTTAGAGCTCACACAAACGTGGGAAATTACACGAGTTTCGGAAAACGTTAAAATTTTACCTTTAGGGATATTTTGTCTGGACCAAAATCAATATAGTTCATTTTCATGACATAAGGGTTCTATATACCAAATTTTATAACCCTGTGAACTTCTGTTCAAGAGTTAAACGGAGGAAAACATAAATTACCTATATGTAAATAAAATGCTGCAAAGTGATATTCCTTAAAAGAACTTGAATCATGGACATTTTAAGCTCATTTACCATAAAATCAACTTAATACTTAAGTAACAACAATGTTCCTATCTTCATTGTCTTCTTTTTCTAAATTTTTCAAAGTTAAAAAAATATTAAACAAGTTACGTCACTTATACTATCACATATAAAAATTTCTTTTGATTTTGTTTTCTGTTATGTTTTTTTTAACCAGGGTTTTACCAGTATCGAAGATGAAGATATTGGTAACGAAATCGTAAGTAAATTACATAAATGTATACCTGTTAAACTAACAACAGATATGCTTTAGAATAGTTACTAACAAAATTTGAATGATTAAATATATATATATATATATATATATATATATATATATATATATATATATATATATATATATATATATATATATATATGACAAAAGCTTTATTCAAAATTGTTCTCAACAGACAAACTTAAAGACAATCAAACTTTAAAATAATGACCGCAATTACACTTAGAAAGTTTTATATATATATAATGGAAAACTTCACAACTTCTCATTATTTCTTTGCAAATGCCCTCCCTTATTTATGTTCTTAAAATCTACTTCCAGATTCCTGCCATTAAATCTCGATATTTGGAATTTTATTATTAATGAAAATAAAATATTTACGTTACTTTTTTTAGGTAGAAAGAATGGACTATGATGGCTCATACAGGGAAGGAAGTGGAGCTGAAGATATTGGATTATTTCCACCACCGCCTCCACCACCAGATGGTAAGAACTGTTTTTGTGATAAAGAAAACTGTTGTAATTCTCTTTCTAATGATGACAAAGCAGCTGCTGGATATTATCGAGGAGACAAAGGAGATCGAGGACCAAGAGTAAGTAACTTATTAGAAAAATATATATAAACACATCTTTAACAACTTATTAAATACAGGGTCCACCGGGAGAGTCAATTAGAGGTCCACCTGGACCACCAGGACCGCCAGGAAGTCCTGGAATACCAGCACCTGAAGTAAGTATAACAAATCAACAACTCAATTATAAATAATAAACAACCTTATTAACTATTAACTATATACAGAAATGCACTTTCTAAACAACGACTATCAATGAAACTTAAATGAACCACAAATTGCTCTAAGTTTAACGATTTCAAACGTCATGAATGATTGAAACCAAAACTATCGATCTCCGTTACTGAATACACAAAAACAATTAAAATATAATATAATATTAGTTCCAAAACGTTGGTTTGAGAAAATAAGGAATTATTTTGTTGTTATTCGCTATATACGAGGACATTGCCTTCAGTTGATTGACTGCAACTGTTTAAATGATTTCGAAATGAGTTTTTTTGGAGGGATTTTTCAACTTAGGGCAGAGAAAAAATCAAGAAAAAATCAAGTAACACGAATAAGGAGGTTAAGGAGTCACACAAATGTGTTACTGACCAAAATCTCATTTATTGAAACTGCTGTGTAGATAGATAGATAGATAGGGTTGGTTGTTCGCTTGTATTACTGCGACCTTTACAGATCTATTGTGAACACTCATCATCTCTAGAATAAGATTAGAGTACCTTGTCTAGTCCTGCTCTTATAATGAGACTTAATAGCCTTGATAGTGGCCTCTCCACATAACTTGGAGCAGCTGATTACTCATCTTCCAATACCAGATACAACGTCCTTGCAAGGCCTTCACATTAGCATAGGACATGAAATTCGATGTCCCCATCTTTTTGGCAGTATCGACAGATATCTTCATCTGCTAAGTTCAGCTGACTCATGTGTTTTCTGAGCCAACAATGTCAAGAGACTGACAATCATTCTGACATCGTTTCGCCTTTGTGATAGCAGCTCTGCAGTAAATTTCGCTGAGTGTCTTTTAATGAAGCTTGTCGCTTGCCTGGTGATTTTTTCCACCACACTAGCATACATTTCTCAATGGCTGCCTTTCTGAAGGTGTCAGCAACCTCACCGAATGGCTCCGGGCCAATCATTGGGATATTAGCTCCCGCTCGGGCCAATTCATTAGCCTTCTCATTGCCCCGAAACCTTGAGTGTCCTGGTACCCATGCCAGTGTCAAAGAATTCCAACTTGTGACATGTGTCACGGCCCTAATGTAGTCCCACACCAGCTGTGAGCTTATTTGTGCCGAGACTATCGCCTTTAGAGCTGCTTAGCTATCTTTGAGCCATCAGTATATTAGATTGACTCTCCTTGAATTGGGAGGCGAGTGTTTGATGAATCCCTATCCAATAATTCAACTCCAAAGTTTTTCGCAAAGTTTTACCCGGGGACTATCCTGTCCTAAGGCATATTCATTATTTGATCCGATTTAACCCTATCATATAACTCTGCTTGCTCTTTTTCCCTTAATAAAATAATGGGAGCCTGGCCTTGTAGCAATCTGTGACCATTTGGATAGCCTCGCCCTGTATGTGTGACAAGGAGTATTATTTAAAGCAACACCCACTTGTTCTTTATGTTTGAACTTACACGAATCACCATTTTTTGAAGATTTGAAAGAATCCCCCTCCCCAAATACAATGTTGATAGACCGTTTCGTCTTAAGGTAGAAGTGATTCCGTGAATATCGAAAAAATATCTTTGATTTTAACATCCTTGTTTTTTTGGGCCTTGGGGAGACTGAAGTGTACCACTCCATGCTCTGACGCTTGATTTTTGGGTCTTACTAAAACATTCATTACTCTTTACCAGTAATAACACGTTTCAGCAAATTTGGGTCATGTTTAATCGAATCCAAAAAGTCAAGGAACCTTTTCTTCGTGATGTTCCTTTAGTCTTGTGAAAGGTTATTCATCATTAATTCAAAATCTGTTGAATGCTGGTGTGAGACAAATTTAACTCTTACTTGATCATTCTTACTGTCAATCATCGATCTAAATGCACAAAATCCCGGATTCTGTCAACAATTTTATAGTTTCTTAAAGAGAAGGTCCTCCGCTTAGTGATGTTTCGTTAATCGACACTCTTTCTTCAGAAAGTGCCTCAAACCAACAAAAAATCTATGTGACAAAACACTTTCTCCATAGATCTGTTTTAGCAAGAGTTTCTGTGAAACTGTGCCCAAGTCTAAAAGAAAACCTGATAGCACACTGTTGCTCGAAATTAAAGTCCCTAATGAGCAATTTTTCTTAAGTCTTTAGTACAAACGACATCAGAATTATTGGTCTTAGAGAGTTTTTTCTCATCCTGTCCATTTCTTCCAGATGTAGGTATGCTATCCTAACTGTCCCCCATGATTTTGGTATATATGCAAGTACCAGACTTGCTCTCAGTAACATATACCAAGTTTTTTGTCCAGTAATTCTGTGTCCTTCTGCAAAAGATGATTTAAACGAGTTTATTTTCTATTTATTCTGATTTAACACCGTTGTAAAGTGCCACCTAACACTATTATCATAATTTATGATTTTTAGACCATTATTCTGCTGTATTTTTGGCGTAGTAAGTTCTCACTCAGGAAAGTAATTTCTAAAGAGTTTCTTTCAAGTTTCTTAATTATTCTGAGTATATTTTTTAGAGCTTTTGTGGAGTGCTGGTGTACTTGTTTGAAGATCTTTCGATGGAGCCTTTTAAAGCCTAAATATGTCTGCAGTCTGTTGTATCTCCTTTCACCACTCTCTCTTGACTTTTCTCAGGGATTTGTTGTATTAAGTCAGAGTTTTGATCACACCTGATCTTTTTGGAGCATTAAATTGTCCTCTGTTTCACTAAGTCATTAATCAACCAGAGTATCTCGTGTTAGAAAGCACTAAAACTAAGAAACATGGGCAATAACGAAAGGACAAGACAGAAAGTTATAAGTGTCGGAGATTAAGATGTTGTGTTGGATGTGTGGATGAACGAGGAGAGAGAGTAAGAATCGAGAGGAGTGAAAGTGGGACATCTGAGCAAGAAAATCTAGGACAATAGGTTGACATGGTTTGGTCATATAGAAAAGAGGGACGAAGAAAAGAGGGACGAGAATTATGTGAGTAAAAGAGTAGATAATTGTAAGATTGAGACGAAGAGAGAGAAAACGAAGTTGGGGAGGATCTAAAAAAGGAAAAATGGAGAAAAGAGGATGCATGAAATGGATACAGGTGGAAAATGATGATATAAAGGCTAACTAGGCTTAAGAGTAAAAATTTAGAAAAAGAAGAAGACACCTCTAGCCTTTTCAGTATTTCTAAAACAATTCGTTCCACTTTTTTTTTTCATTATTCATTTATCCGAGTTAGAATCAGCTTAAAACGAAGTTTAAGCAAAAATATTTTTTTTTTCATTTTTCCAAATCTTTTATATAAAATTCAACTTATATCATTGTTTAACCTCTTAATATTTTATAAATATATTTAACTTTCTAACGGTTGCTGTTTATCTTTCTGTAGAATACAAAATAGAAAAGTATTAACGTTAATTTGCGTCTAATATTCATTTAAACTTCGTAGAGAATCATAAACAGCAGATGTTTTAAAGTAACTAACTTCTAATTAGCGTTTTCATTCTTTGTTAACGATAAGGACAATTTAAAAGTCCTTTAGTAAATGTGCCATGTTGAAAATAGTCTGTTTAAATATAAATTTATTTAAGAGCATTAATATTTATAGGCTGTTTGTACCTGCAATCTAACATCAATACTTCAAACCATATCAAGTCAAGCAAATATTCCTTATACTTCTATAGAAGGTAAAACTGGTCCTCCAGGATTAACAGGATTACCAGGACAGATGGGTGAGAAAGGTCCGCCAGGTCCTATGGGTGAAAAAGGTGAAAGAGGTGAAAGAGGACCTGCTGGGCCTGAGGGTAATCAAGGTCCTAGAGGTGAACCTGGAAAAGATGGACTGCCAGGAACACCGGGTCCTCCAGGACCACCTGGTCCACCAGGTCCTGTAGAATTTGAAAATGTTGATGTAAGTTATTATAAGTAATATTTTTTTACAGTGTAATGTAGACTTGAATTAATAATGACACTAATCGAGTTTAAATGGATTTAGCATTAATATTTTATTGGAAAATGTATTTGGGATCAATTTGACGGATTTATGGAATATAACTAATTGACATTATTCATTTAGGCAAGCGGCGAACTAGCTAAAAATAGCCATGATTTTCCTGCATTTTGAACATTTTAAGAATCTTTCTAACTATATTATTTAGAGATCTTAATTAAAAAATCGAATATACATTAAATTTTCAATTTATTTAAACGAAAATGTGATAAATATTCCTACAAAATCACGCCTGGATGGTGTTACACTTTACGATGAAATTTGAGGTCGTTGGGGCATTTTCTAAACCCTTTGTTCAGTTTGACGTACAAAACATCAATACCAAATTATTTATTGAAATTTTGCTGCAAATAAATTTTCAGTTTAAGCGTTGATAATGGATTCCCATTCGAATCTAATCATAAAGTATGACCAATATTTTATGTCAGAATATATGCAAATATGAACTTTTAGTTTAATTTCTACTTTCTATATTTTTACAATCAGCCGAGTTGGAAACCAAGAGGTCCCTTTAAGGTGAGAATTAAGATTGATAGTTTTAATATAGTTTTTCAATCATAAATATGAAAATTTAATATCTCGCATTCGTGTTTCATACTTTATTTATAGATTTTACTTGGTAATATTATTTTCACAGGATACAGTATTGGGTGGTTCAATGGTACGACCTGGTGTTCCCGGTCCTAAAGGAGAACCAGGAAAACAGGGTCCTACTGGTCCTCGAGGTGAGAAAGGTCCATCGGGTTCAAAAGGAGCACAAGGTGAACCTGGATTAAAAGGAGAACGCGGTGATAGAGGTCTTCCGGGAGATAAAGGTGTTCAAGGGAAAAAAGGAGACGATGGTTCTCCAGGTATCGATGGAACTCCAGGATTTCCAGGTAAAAATGGAGAAAAAGGGGTAAAAGGAGATTCCGGAAATCCAGGTCCACCAGGACCACCTGGAACTTCTGGAATTCATATTGCTGGTGATGCTAGTGCGGATTTATTAAAGATTATTCCTGGAGTACCTGGAGAAAAAGGAGAACCTGGAGAAAGAGGATTAAAAGGTAAAGTTTTTAGAAATTTTAAAAAATTTGAATATAAGAATGTAATGAATATAGGAGACAAAGGAGACACTGGTGAAGCAGGAATACCAGGTGTTTCCGGAACTCCTGGTTCTAACGGACCTCCTGGTGAAAAGGGAGATCCTGGCATAGATGGAGGAATAGGTCCTGTAGGGTCTCCTGGTTCAAAAGGAGAAAAAGGAGAAAGAGGTCTTCCTGGTACAGTTTTAACTGCAAATGGAGGCGAAGGTATTGTTACCGTAAAAGTAAGTTATGTCAAAGTATTTGTAAAATTAAACTTATTGTTGCAACTTTTTTAATATCAGGGTCAAAAAGGTGATATGGGTAAAAGAGGTAGAAGAGGTAAGCCAGGTCCAGTAGGTCCACCTGGAAAACCTGGACATGTGGGTGAAATTGGATTACCTGGATGGATGGTAAGTTTTAACATTTTAAAATGTTCGTAATTTATTATTTTTATTTAGATAACATAACTCAAGGTTTAATTTTAATAATATTTTTTTTAATTGAAAATACCGTTTACTCTTTTCTAGAAGTTTTTTTAAGAATTATATATAATTACTAGGTGTACCCGCGACGTCGTTCGCGTGGCGCGTTAATTATTGTATAAAAATTTCTCCCCTCACCTTGTTAAAGGGTGGAAGGAGAAATTTTAATACACCAAATGGTAAGTTAAAAGAAGACATAAACATCTGTGAAAACCGCATTCGAATCGGACCGGTGGTTTTCATGTGATGCGCGCACAAACATATAGATAGACAGACAGACACATTTTTGGGTTCTATATCGATGTACCCGTCATGTCGTTCGCGTGGTGTATAGATTGTTGTATAAAAATTTCTCCCTCCCATACCGTAAAAGAGGTGGGCGAGAAATTTTTATACACGACATGTTAAGTTAAAAGAAGACAAATACATATGTGAAAACCGCATTCGAATCGGATCAGTAGTTTTCATGTGATGCGCGCACAAATATATAGATAGACAGACAGACGTACAACAAAAAATCTAACCACATTTTTGGGTTCTATATCGATGTAAGTATCCGCGACGTCGTTCACTTGACGTATAGATAGTTGTATAAAAATTTCTCCCCCTCCACACGGTAAAAGTGGTTTTCCCAACATTTCCCTTGACTTCTGTGCTCCTATTGATTGTAGCGTGATGTAAAGTATCCTATAACCAGCTCAGGAGTATGAAAAATAATTGTACCAAGTTTCGTTAAAATCCGTCGAGTAGTTTTTGTTTCTATAACGGTTATACAGACAGACAGACAGACAAAAATTTTACTCATTTCATTTTTGGCATCAGTATCGATTCCTAATCACCCCCTGATAGTTATTTTGGAAATATATTTCATGTACAGAATTGACCTCTCTACAGATTTATTATAAGTATAGAAGATTTAAATTTGACACAAAATAATTTTAATAATTATAAAACTTTTAATTACATGCGGGACAACAAAATGCAAAGGTAAATTATTCAGATTATTTTTTTTTTAATAAAAGTTTTTTATCAAATTTTGTGCCATCGATTTTATTATATTATGTTAGGTTCATAAACATAATCATCTATCATTAATGTAATGTAATGATTTTAAATTATTTAGAAATCAGTAGAAATGATCGTATGTTCATCAGTTGTTTTGATTTCATTATTTAAACAAATATTTAGATTAATATCTTTGTATATAATTATGAAAAATCATTTTATGAACTGAAAATGATGCTTTTACATAATTGGAACAGTGAAGTGTTGTCGTTTATTTACAAAGAATTAATTTTAATCGAATTTTCTTGATTGAAAATGGACAAAATTGATGGGAATATTAATTTTTCTGTTATTGACTCAACTCCATTGCCTACAAAATATTATCTTTTCAACTTCTACTTGGTGGTCTCTTTTTGTTCTTTCCAGTGAATCACATTCTAATATTTTTCTCGGCCAGTGATCTTTGTTCATTGTTTTCACGAATCCAAATCATGTGTCTTTTTTTAATAACGTCCATTATAGTTTTTTCCATTTTCATGTGTTCTCTAATTGTTTCGTTTCCTATCTCAGCACCTGAAAGCTTTTTTTTAAATGTCCTTTCCGTACCAAGTAATTTCCCTTCATTTATTGTTTTTATATCCCAAACTTCTATACCGTTGATCGTTGACCGTGGCCAATCTTCATGATTCTTTCGTATATTACTTTTTTCGATTCTATTTTGATATCTTTGTCCTATAAATCTTTAATCGGCTGTCTACCAATATTTTTTGTTTTGTTATCCTACGTCTAAAAAAAATGTGAGCCGTCACGGGACGCCTGGCAGATGTGAAACATCAACATTATTTTGTAAAAGTATATGCAGTATTCAATAAAAAAAAGAGTGTGCGTGTAACCTTTACGCGCGATTAAAGTAACCATTGAAAAATTTAAAAACTTATTATCATGATTTTCAAATTTTTGAAAAATTTTGAAAATGTAAAAATTCTTTTATTAAAAAGTAAAATTTGTTTATTATTGGAACAATTGGAACTATGTTCCTTACGGTAGGCTTGGAGAAGATGGGGATTTTGCGGTGTGACTGAACTGAAAAAAATGTAATAGTAAAAACCGTAACGAAAAACCCGTAACGAGACGTAGAATGCTCGCCTGCTACGCGGGAGGCTCGGGTTCGATTCCCAGCCGATGCAATTTTTTTTTTTGTATATATCTTAACTTTTACCTTTTTTTGTTAAAGTAATATGAGATATAATTTTTAAAAATCTTGATAGTTGAAAGTAGTTAGGAAAGGTGAGAAGAAATAAATGTATACATTACTCTTTAAAGCTTACCTTGAATTTTAAAGAAGCTTTTTTCTTAACGCCAAGATTAAATGGGACGCAGGCGTTACAGTCGTATACACAAGCGAGTAGTGTTATGTGTCGATTCTTTATTAGCCGAAGGAACATAGTTCCTATCTTGTGTCCCATGAAACCATTTTAACTTGTTTAGTTTTTATATTTATTTACCTAAATTTTATAAGATAATATGCACTTTTAAGTCTATATTTCAATTTTTAATATTTTTACACATCAGTAAAAGTATTAAAAATTAAAATATGAGCTTTAAAAGTGTATTTCTATATGAAACAATTCATACCCTGTCCCGCCAAATTTTTGAATCGATGAGCTTCTTCCCCCTATTGTTGGCGCGCTACCGTCGCGTCGCTCAAAACATGACACCAATTTCATATAAGATATCAGTACATCTCTTATCGATTATTATCGATGCGTTAGGTTTTTTACGTCATGACGTCACCGTCACCACGCGAGAAATCTGATTTACGTGCCGCTATAGATGGTTCACATCAAAAAGGTGTTTTCTTGAGGTCTACAAAATTAGCCTCCTTGACCTCTTTATTCAACACCAATTTCTGCGTGAGGTGTGAATTTTTTAAGTATAAAACGAAAAATAAAACGCCTAAGGCCAAAACTGAAGAATACGGAGAATAGAGCTGCAGTTGGTAGCCCAAAAAAGATTAGTTTGGCCTTGAAGAAAGAGGAGATGTAAGCCAGTTGTCATGGTGAGAGTTTTTTTTTTTATTAAGGATGTCCTCGTAGGTATAAACCTAAATACAAATGTACCGAGAACATCTATTGGGGCAGAAGAGGTAATTTATTAATTTGGGATTTAAAGGCCTGCAAGTTAGGACGAGTGGGGAAGACGTGGGGAGGTAAGAAGTTCCACAATCTGGAGACCCTGAGGATGAAGGAACGATCGAATTGATCCGTTCTCGATGTTGGGCACTGAACAGTATAAGGGTGCATGGAGTTGGCACGTCGCGTTGCTCTGGCTGGTCTGGCAAGTGGAGGCATTATAGAGTGGAGTTCTTCTGAGCAAAATCCGTTTATGTATCGGTAAAACAAGGAAAGATCAGCCACTGCTCTTCGGTGGGATAATGGGGCTAGGTTTTTAGTGATACTGGTGTCGTTAATTAGTCGAACTGCCCTTCTCTGTATTGCATCAAGAACTCCGAGCCTTGACGGAGCCGCCGATCCCCATACATGCGAGCAGTATTCAAGATTAGGCCGTATTTGAGCTTTGTAAAGAGTAGCTAAGTTGGATGGAGAAAAATATTTCCGTGCTCTAAACAAAAAGCCTAATTTCTTTCCTGCTGCAGTTGCTATGGATGCAATATGTTCATTCCATAGTAAGTCTTGGCAGATCGTGATACCAACCAGCGTAATGGAGTCGCCCGCTACCAGTGTCTGATCGTTGATTGTAATAGATGAGTCGCATGTTTGCCTCTTGTTGGATAGGCAACATGTCTTTGTCTTGGAAGCGTTGAAATTAACAAGATTCTCTCTTCCCCACTCGTCTACAATTCTCAAATCTTGTTTGAGAGAAGCCGTTGTGGATCTTCTGTCCTCTTCCAGAATATCTAGAGGTATGGGACGGTTGTGCGCTTTGCTACAGTGTAGGTTGCCATCATCTGCAAAACCATGTATCGGGTTATTAGTGGCTTCTAGTAGATCATTTATGTGTAGTAAGAATAGAGTAGGAGCTAGAGCCGATCCTTGGGGAACTCCAGCGTTGTTCTTGTAGAGGTTGGAAGAATGTCCATCTACAGCAACTTGGATGTGCCTGTTGGAGAGAAAGTTGGATATCCATCTGCAAACGTTTTGCGAGAGTCCGTATGAAGGCAGTTTGTTCAAAAGAGCTGCATGCCACACTTGATCAAATGCTTTTGAGATGTCTAGTGATACTATTTGAGTCTCCCCATAGCGGTGGATGGCATCACTCCAGACATGAGTTACATATGTTTGCCAAATGCAGCTGTTTTTTTTGCAAGTTTGTGTGAATCAGTCCAATAATTCCTCATATTAAAACATTTTGCAGTTCTCCTGGAACTGGATGTAGATTCTACGGTTAGTTTTGAAAATATCACTTAAATGTCGAAATTTTAAGTCGATTCTACGGTTAGTTTTGAAAATATCACTTAAATGTCGAAATTTTAATAATTGGTGGTCATTTTAAGTGTAAAACGACCAAACAAGATAAAACAAGCCCTCACCTCTTGTGAATTCCAGAAAACGGTGAGGATCACTTTTTGATCGATAAAACAGTCTTCGCCTTCTACGGAAGACGTTTGCCGAGTGAAATCCACTGTTTAGACTGTTATTTCGTCTCTGGTGTATACCAGTGGATCCATGTTTCGTCGTCGCTCATGAAATAACGCAGAAACTTCTTTAAACAGCTTCAAACACTCTCAAGTGGTCTCAAGGTTGCTTTTGTTGTCTGGAGTAAGCAAACGCTTGAACAGCTTTTTCATGGTCTAAATGTCCTGCAGAGTATAAACCACGCGGTCTTCTGATATGCATATCTTGCGCATCTTTCCATACCAAATCATGGATTTTTGTCACGTTATCCTCCTTGGTAACGAGGCACCTGAAAAACCAACGTGCGACTACCAATTTTTACGAACTCACCGAAGAAAAAGAGTCACCATACATAGCACCCGACCACACCATATACATAAACTCGGATAGTAGAGCAGCGCTAATGGCACTTGACAGTTTTGACTTTACCTCTAAAGCAGTATGGGACTGTCATCAGGCCATAAAAACCCTGGGAGAGTACAACAAGGTTATCCTTAGTTGGGTTCCGGGGCACAAAGGTATCGCTGGCAATGAGGGAGCAGACAAGTGGGCAAACAAAGGAGCTGAAAGCCCGCTCATTGGCCCAGAGCCGACGTGTGGTATTGCTTACAACACAGCACGAAGAGCTGTTCGCCAGTGGATGGGCATAGAACATCGAAAGAGCTGGGAAAGAACAGAAGGTAAAATACAGTCAAAGAGAATGCTGCAGACACCTACTGGTGCTATAGCGGCAGATGCCCTTGGGCTGAGGAGGAAGACCCTGCGGAAAGTGGTTGGCTTCATCAGCGGCCACTGGGTATTTCGCGGACACCTACATAAGATGGGAATTCAAGTTGAAAATGCGGTGAGGAGGAGGAAACAGCCTTCCACGTGATATTCATGTGCCCAGCCCTGCAAGGTCTGCGTGTGAGATCCCTTGGCCTACCGACTGAAGATCAAAGGGAAGAACGGGCAACCATAGTCAAAAGAATCTCTTGGTTCATTAAGAACCTAGGATTTGACGAAGAATGAGGACCTGTGAATGAGGGTGCACAATAAGCTGTACTAACTGCGATGCAATCCCATGGACTATCTCTAAGCCTGGCCCTCTTTAAAAAAAAAATACATAGCACCCGATCGATATTTGATTCACTGCTTAACTTTCCATCCAAAAACAAGAATTGAATCAATGAATCTAAGAAGAATCATCGAGTGATATTCCTTTTTTTTTTTTCATTTTTCTAAAATCCGCCGACACGCTCGTTCCCAAACGCCATCAAAACAAAACTGCGACCTTAGGCAAGAAAATTTCACGCATTTAAATTTTGTTACTTCAATATTATACGTTATTTTTATGCTTTCAAAAATAACTACTGAATTATTCAGGAAAATTATGTTGATTTACATTGTTTGTTTGTTTGTTTGTTAAAGTTAAAACCAAACTAAGAATGATTGATGAACATCGATTGTAATATAAAAACAGAACAACGACCCTTCGACTTGCAGGATTTTTACGCGTGAGGAATTAAATAAAAATGTTGAAAAAGAGACATTTTGATTGGGTATTATTGGCATTTTTAGATTTAAAAATTCATAATCTGTATGTTAATATGTTCTGGTTTCTTATTGCGATATATTTGTAAATTCAAATCAGATTCATCAACATCCACATAATAATATTTCGTGTATTCTCACGGATTTGAATTATCAACGATATGCAAATTTTTGAATTTTACATCCATATAAATATTCATTTGTTATTAATATTTATATCCCTTATAAGCCATTTAACTACTTTTTTTGTATCAGATGTACAAAATGTAATTAAAAATAAAAATAGCCATAACAAAGAACACTTCAAAGTTCAACCATTTAAATAGTTAACGCTTTTTTAAAAAAAAGGGTGTGGCAGTCAGTGGGACTGCCGGCAGAAGTTATACTTCTATGCACTGTTAACTAATTAAACTTAATAACTACAAACACAGGCAAGTCGAAATAAATTTTTTTAAAAAATTAACTGTATATATATAGTACAGTACTGCAGGCCTTTGAGGCCCATGACTTTTTTTTCTTTATCGTTCTTCAACTGCCTTAACAATTTCTCTCCACAGGTTGCAATTCTGTACTTTTGCACCCCAATTTGGTTCTACCTCTCTGATATCTTCCAACACCGCGTCCAACCATTTTTTCTTTGGTCTCCCTCTTTTTCTTTTACCTCCTTCCCCTTCTTTAATGACCTTTTTTGCATATCTATCTTCTGGCATCCTCCTAGTATGCCCGAACCATCTCACCCTTTGAGCTTTTATGAAGCTTGTTACTGATGGGTATTTATAAAGATCTTTCAATTCTTGGTTAGTTCTTCTTCTCCAGAGTCCTTCATCTGTTTTTATTCCCCCCAGAATTTTCCTTGGTACCTTCCTTTCCCATATATCCAGTTTTGTTTCTTCCGCTTTTGTTAAAACCCATGTTTCGCTTCAGTATGTCACTGTTGGTCGTATTATTGTTCGATAAATTTTAATTTTGGCTTCTCTAGATAACTCCTTTGATCTTATTAACTTATTTAAAGATCCCACAGCTTAACTTCCTTTCACTAATCTTTTATTTATTTCTTTCCATTCTTCGTTTTTATTTGTCAGCGTTGCACCCAAGTATTCGAATTTACAGACTTTTTCAATTTTATACTTTCTGTCCTCCCCCGCTTTAATCTCTATATATTCTTTTCTACCGTCCACATTCTGATGGTTTAGCACCATATATTTTGATTTCTTCTGATTTATACTAAGTCCGTAATTTTTTGCAGCCTCTTCCAACTTACAGAACGCTCTTTCCAGTTCCTTCCTTGTTCTGGTTAGCAAAGCTAAATCATCTGCATATGCAATTATCTGTTGCTTGTGGTGGTAAATAAGCCCTGTTGTTTGTATGTTGCTATCTCGTACAATTTTTTCCAACACTAGATTGAAAACCGTTGTCGATATTGGATCTCCTTGCTTTAATCCTTTTTGGACTCTAAATTTGTCTGATACAGTAGTTCCTTCGCTCGTTACTCTGCTGTATGAATTGTCTAATGTCATCTTGATTAGCTTCACGATTTTTTTTTGGTATTCCTAGTAAGTTCAAGGCATTGTACATTTTGTTTCTATATATTGTATCATAAGCCTGCTTAAAATCTACAAACATGACATGTAGTCCTAAATTTCGCTCGTAGCTTTTATCCATTATTGTCTTAAGGGTAAATATTTGATCTGTTGTTCCTCTTCCTTTTTTGAAACCTCCTTGGTATTCTCCCACTATTCTTTCTTGGTACACATTCAATCTGTTTCTCAAAACTCTAGCCAGAACTTTGTACACCACATCCAGAAGTGATATCCCTCTATAATTCTCGCATATACTTTTGCCCCCTTTCTTGAAGAAAAAAAAATTAACTGTATTCAATTAAATAAATACTTAGAAAAATAAGACCAGTTGATGTAGGTCCTTACTTCAAACACGAAAACTAAACAGTAAAACGATCAATGTACAAAAAAAGTGTTTACAAAACCCCATAGTGCAAAATATAATGCAACCATGTGACGGTAGTGTGGACTACAATACAATACTCATTACTGAATATTATTATTAATATTATTAACTAGCTGTTCCAGCGGACTTTGTACCGCATAACACTGTTTTGTCTTTTTTTCAAATTTTTACCATTTTGCTTTTTTTTGTTTTCAATGATTTTTTATATTAGATATTTTATATAAGATATCCACTGCACCACCGTACGGTGGTTTTATAGTACTTAATTTAATAAGAAATTCTCGTTTAAATATGTGAGATAATAACTGCACCACCTTACGGTGGCGTCCTAGTTATTTTAAAATTGTAATATCTTCTAAGATTTTCATTGAAATTAAGTGATGTCCAAGACAATTTGTTCACAATTAAATACTCTTAATCAACAATTATTGAATATCCTGAAAAATATTAAAAATGATAAAAAAAGTTAAAAAAGTGGGTAAATTATACAAGTAGGTATTAAAAAATGGGGAAAAATCGAAGAACATTGATTAGATTGATTGATTAGATTTTATAATGATTATAAAATGTATTTTAACCTCGTGAGGTTAAGATTAAACTGGATTAACATTATAATCATGATTTTCTCAAAATAACGAAACGAAAAGTAAAATAAAAAATAAATTTTATAAGTTAGTTATCAGTTATTACTCTTAGCTAAAAAGTAACGGCTGTAAACAGAAATCTCAAATTAAAACAATAAGTATGGCATGGCAGCAAAAATTGGAATAAAAAACAAACAGTGTGGGGTTGCTAGTCCTCCATTGGGCGCCTCCCCAGGTGGCGGATAGGGGAAAGCCTCCCAGATATGGGTGGTACCGGGGAAATGAAATACCCGGGGCGGACCAAAACTAGCATGGTGAAGGGCAGCAGCGATCACCATTACCACTTCCAAGCGCAAAGAAATGATTCCGGACCGGTTGGAAAGTGGACTTCCATAGGCAAGACTGCAACAGTTCAAAGGCTATGGTACTGCGATGCGGAAGGCAAGAGGGAAACCACCGCATTAACTCTCCCCAGGTTATCCATCCGATTTTATTCTTATCATGTTGGAAGAACAGAAACAAACGGCCTCCAGTCCCGGGCAGACCTTAAGTCGTCAGGAGGTGCGATGAATGAACCCGTTCCGACTAGATAAGAAGATTAAAATAGCAACCTGGAATGTGCGAACATTGTTTGCGGCTGGGAAACTCAACAACTTAATGCAGGAAATGGAGAGAATAAGGGTCAGTATACTAGGAGTGAGCGAGGTACGATGGCCAAATAGCGGAGTCACCCGGTCCAAGGACAAGGTATTTTACTATAGTGGTACTGACGACGCAGATCGAAACCATCGTCATGGTGGAGGCATCCTAATAGAAGGGAGCCTACAAAAATCGGTAAAGGATTTTGTTCCTATTTCTGAGAGGGTTGCTCTTTTGCGACTTTGCGGAGGGCCGATAGACATTAATATAATTCAGGTATATGCTCCCACGTCAGAAAAACCCGACAATGAAGTTGAGCAATTTTACGGGCAGATAGAGCAGGCAATCAAGCTAACGAAATCCAATGAAATCAATATCATACTGGGAGACTTGAACGCAAAGGTCGGCAAGGGCAAAGTGGAAGGTATTGTAGGTGACTGGGGTATCGGGGAAAGGAACGACAGGGGCGGAAGACTCGTTCAATTCTGCGATGAAAACAATCTGGTCATCATAAATACTTGGTACAAACTCCCACCTAGAAGGTTATATACCTGGAAATCGCCGCAAGACAATGAACAGCAAGTTGTTCGAAACCAGATAGATTTCATCATGATCAACCGCAGATTTAGAAATACCATAACCAGAGTCGTCGCACTGCCGGGCGCAGATATTGAATCCGATCATAACCCCCTCTGTGCTAACATCAGACTGAGATAAGCCAAGGCTAAAAGGAAAAAAAATAACAAGAGATTCGACGCCAGATTACTTAGAAACAGCGAGATAAGGTCAGAGTATGATCAACATCTTAACAGACAATTATCAGACATCAATGCCACAGACGACGTCGAGGAATGCTGGACTAGCATCAAAAATGCGTTTGAAAATGCCAATAACACCCATCTACTAAAAAAGAACACCTTAATAAGAAATGAATGGATGAACACGGCAATACTGGAACTAATGGAAAGGTGCAGACAATGTAAGATTTATAATGACGCAATTGGCTATCGACACTATCAGAGGACAACTCGCAATGAAATCAGAATTGCTAAGGAGAAGTGGCTTGCAGACCGATCTACGGAAGCTGAACACCTTACTCGAATTTGTGACAGCTTTCATCTTCATAAGAAAATAAAAGAGATCGCAGGTCTGTACAAGAAAACACCAATAACCCACATCCGAGACGAAGAGGACGAAATAATACTGGAGCCCGAGAAACTGCTGGAAACGTGGAAAACTTATGCAACTAACCTTTTTAATGACCAGAGATCGCAAGATCCACCGCTCCCAGATAACAATTTGCCATACGGCCCATACATATTGGAGAGCGAAATTCTTAATGCCATAAAACTATCAAAAAGCGATAAAGCTCCAGGACCAGACAACATGCTATCAGAAACCTTCCACCTCATAAGTGATCAAAACATAAAAATAATAACAAGACTTTTTAATCACATATACGACACTGGAAATATCCCCGCAGACTGGCTTCGTTCCACATTTATAACCATACCAAAATCAAATAACGCACAAAGATGTAAAGACTATCGACTTATTAGCTTAATGAGCCATTTTCTAAAACTGCTTCTTCGAATCATGCACACTAGACTCTACAGAAAATGTGAGGAGGTAAGCGGGTCCAGTCAGTTTGGCTTTAAGAAAGGGTTTGGAACCAGAGAGGCCATCTTCAGCCTGCAGACATTGGTACAAAATTGCCTTGACCAAAGAAAGAACGCCTTCGTATGTTTCATTGACTATGAAAAAGCTTTTGATAATGTAAGACATGAACTCATGGTAACATATCTTCAAGAACTTGGATTGGACGACAAAGATGTAAGAATGATTGCTAATCTATATTGGCACCAGACGGCTCAAATACGACTTCAAAACTCAGCAACAACAGAGGAATTTGAAATAAGGAAAGGAGTCAGGCAGGGCTGCATTTTATCCCCAATGCTTTTCAATCTCTACGTGGAGAGAGCTTTTGCTGAGATAACATCTGAGAGACCCATGGGTATTATAGTTAATGGTATCCCAATTAATAATATACGCTACGCGGACGACACCGCAATAATAGCCGATAATGCCAACGATCTGCAAACCCTACTAAATACTGTCAATGAGGCAAGCCAACAGAGAGGCCTAAAGATTAACACCGGTAAAACAAAGTTTATAGTTATATCTAGAGATATCTTGCCAAACGTAGATCTTCAACTCAATGGGAAGCAAATAGAGGGGGTCAATAAATTTAAATACTTGGGGTCTGTGGTGAACGACCAGTGGAACCCAGAACTTGAAATAAGGTGCAGGATAGAACAAGCAAGAGCCACTTTTCTAAAACTAAAAAAAATCCTCACCAACCGGAATCTAAATTTCAAACTCAGGTACAGAATGGTCAAATGTTATGTCTGGTCAGTTCTTCTGTACGGAGCGGAAGCGTGGACGCTTAAAGCTGCTTCCATCAACCGAATTGAAGCATTCGAAATGTGGACTCTGAGACGGATGCTAAAAATACCGTGGACGGAACATGTCAGAAACGAGGATGTGCTCAGGATAGCTGGACTGGAGGACCGAGAACTCTTCGAACATATTAAAAAACGAAAAATCTCTTACCTGGGGCACATCATACGGGGAAAACGGTATGACTTCCAACGCCTGATACTGCAGGGAAAGATCAAAGGTGGAAGACGAGGTATTGGAAGAAAGAAATTATCCTGGCTCAGAAATATCCGCCAGTGGACGGGAATAAGCGACTTCCAGTCGCTATAGGAAGCTGCCGTAAATAGAGTCATATGATGGGAAAACGGAAGACGCCTTACGCAGGAATCTGCATGGCACTCAAAGAAGAAGAAGAATCAACAACACATTTATTGGGATAAAGATTAATATTATTAGGTTGATACAACTCTTAACAAATAATGCATTAATTTCGACCAAATTTGATTACCATAAAAACGGTTCTAGTGAGTTAATCTTAAAAGATAGACATATACTGTCGCGGACATTTTTTTAGATCATTTCAAGAGGAATAATTCTTTTATACATATATTTTTGGTATCTTGAACCGTTTTCGCAGCACACGCAATGGAAGCCCTCAAGGATCAATAATTTTCCCCGTTTTTTTCACAATTTCCATTACTAATAGTTGCATCGTGATGTTATATAGCCTAAAGCCTTCCTTGATAAATGGTCTATTCAACACAAAAAGAATTTTTCAATTCGAACCAGTAGTTCCTGAGATTAGCGCGTTCAAACAAACAAACAAACTCTTCAGCTTTATAATACATATTAGTATAGATATAAAATACTAAACTTTATATGTTTACTTACGTGACAGAATTATAAAATAATCTGTCAAACACAATGTAATACGTCACTATGATATTCCAAAACATTAGCTCAGACGGTTTTTTGTATATCTATCTCTTTTCAATGTACTGATACCTTATATGTGTTTCTGTCTCTCTCTTACTCACACCATTACATATGTAATGATTTTTCCCATTTAACTCTACATAATCTTTTTCTACAGGCTGTACGAATAAAAGTATAACTTCAAAAATACAACCTACATAAATTTACGTTCTAAACTATTTAAATATTCATTATTTACAGCGTTTTATTCGTTTCGACTTTGATGTTTTAAGTAAACCTACAGCTTGTTTTATTTTCTTTCTTTTTAAGTTGTAATTTTCTACTAATTACATTCCTTACAGGGTCGACCAGGGATACCTGGAGTTCCCGGAAACAAAGGTGCCAAAGGAGATACTGGAGCAGTTAGTATAGAATTTTTATTTATTCCTTGTTTTTGAAACTAAAATCAGTGTAAAAGTTAGTTTTAGAATAGCAATTTACTTTATTTATTTAATTTATTTTGTTTCTATACGAAAGGGTTAATTTTTTATAGTTTAGAAGAGCGTTGTGAGTTCACTTTTGTTTATTTTAGTTAGAAATACTGAATAGTGCAACATTATAAAATTGTATTTTCGTTATTGAAACATTTTCCCCAATAAATGGACTAGTCAACGATGTTATAGACAGAAATCGTTATTCATTCACTTTGCCTCTTTCTGTCTCTTTTGACCGTCCTTATTTTTCCTTTTTTTTCCGTATCTGACGCTCTTTATCCAGATCCTTATTACCCTTTCTTATCTTTTCCTTAATTTCTGGTATTTGACAATCTTTATCCAAATTCTTATTGACTTACCTTCTTTTTTTCTTTATTTCCCGTATTTGACTATCTTTATTCGAATCCTTATTGACCTCCCTTATCTTTTCCTTTATTTCTCATATTTGACGATCTTTATTCAGATCCTTTTTTATCCCCCTTAAGTTTCGCTCAATTTCCGGTATCTTAGGATCTTAATCCTTATTGACTTCAGTTATCTTTTCCTTTATTTCCCGTATTTCACGTTCTTCATTCGAATGCTTATTTACCTTCCTTATCTTTTTCTTTATTTCCCATATTTAACAATCTTTATCCAGATCCTTATTCACCTCTTTTATCTTTCCCTTTATTTCCCGTATTTAAAGATCGTTATCCAGATGCTTATTGGGACTGTCATCAGGCCATGAAAACCCTGGGAGAGTACAACAAGGTTATCCTTAGTTGGGTTCCGGGGCACAAAGGTATCGCTGGCAATGAGGGAGCAGACAAGTGGGCAAACAAAGGAGCTGAAAGCCCGCTCATTGGCCCAGAGCCGACGTGTGGTATTGCTTACAACACAGCACGAAGAGCTGTTCGCCCGGAAGTGGATGGGCATAGAACATCGAAAGAGCTGGGAAAGAACAGAAGGTAAAATACAGTCAAAGAGAATGCTGCAGACACCTACTGGTGCTATAGCGGCAGATGCCCTTGGGCTGAGGAGGAAGACCCTGCGGAAAGTAGTTGGCTTCATCAGCGGCCACTGGGTGTTTCGCGGACACCTACATAAGATGGGAATTCAAGTTGAAAACCTCCTATGTAGAAAATGCGGTGAGGAGGAGGAAACAGCCTTCCACGTGATATTCATGTGCCCAGCCCTGCAAGGTCTGCGTGTGAGATCCCTTGGCCTACCGACTGGAGATCAAAGGGAAGAACGGGAAACCATAGTCAAAAGAATCTCTTGGTTCATTAAGAACCTGGGATTTGACGAAGAATGAGGACCTGTGAATGAGGGTGCACAATAAGCTGTACTAGCTGCGATGCAATCCCATGGACTACCTCTAAGCCTGGCCCTCTTTAAAAAAAAAAAAAAAAAAAAGATGCTTATTGACCCTCCTTATATTTCCCTTAATTTTCCGTATTTGACAATCTTTATCTAGATCCTTATTTTCGTGATATCTATTATCATCATGTAGTGAATATTAAGGTATAAAAAAGTTTAAACCAAGCGTTTTTGTCTATAATAATAATGTCGGTAACACAGAATTGGAAACAATTTTCCCATTGGCGTTTCCTCATGTACGAAACTAATAAACATTTGAGGCTTGTTAAAACAGTAGTATGAAATAACAAAACAACCTCTGTAAAAACTGAAGATTTTTTTATTCACTTGTACTTTGTACTCGTATTAAAGAGTAGAGTATGTTGCTTTTAAAGATACTCAATTAAATAGAAAATTGTATGAAAAGGATAGACAAAAATGTCCTCCAGTGCGCTTATGTTTAATTAATTCTATACTATTCTTGTAATTGAAAAACCACAATTTATTATTAACGCAAACCGTTTCATTCAGTGCTAAACCTTCATTAAAAATGCCATTTTTCTTTCCATATCAGAAAGGTGAACGTGGATTAAAGGGTGACACGGGTTCACCGGGTAAAGATGGCAACCCAGGTCCTCCTGGAATCGTAGAATCACGATCATCCGACGAATCGACAAGGTATATTCCAGTCCCAGGTCCTCCGGGACCACCGGGGCCTCCTGGACCACATGGAATGCCAGGATTATCTATAACAGGGCCCAAAGGAGAGCCCGGTAGCCCTGCTTACGGTGAAGCTGTTCATTATAGCCGACCTGGTAAGTGAATTTCTAATTTTGCGGTTTCATATGAATTTTTAATAGTATAATATAAATATGTAATCGAGTTTTGATTGGAATAGAAATGAAATTTTGTAAAATATAATTTCGAAGGTATATAAACTTTTAAAATTCCTGTAGTATTTCCGTTCAGATTTTTAGAGTTGAAAAACGAGCAAAAAAGCTGTGGGTTCAAATTGGCAAACTGAGTTTTCTTGTAAATATACACAGAGAAAGTAAAAAGTTAATGCTCCTGAACACATTTACGAAACTTTTTCCACTACATTCGTTCCGACAATATTCGATTTACAATAAATTTCAGTAACTTTAATCGGCTGTAACTTCAAGCGACAACTATTCAGTTTATAAAAATATGTACTTCTTTTTATATTTTGCTATTTTATATTTTCGTCGTGAATTCTGTGGAAAAGTTTTGAATGCGAAACAGCTTATTTCTGGTCTTGTCTTTAAATTTCATATAAATAAATATTTATTGATGAATAAATTTTATTTGATATTATGGGAGAATTAAAAACTCTAGTTTAGTTTCCCTTACAGAATTTTGCAGCATCACGTATTTTTCATTATAATGCAATATATTTTGTGATAAAAGTGTGCCTAAGCATCTATACACACGAACCACCAGTGTCCGACACCGGTGGCGACCACCGGTCGGGCGAGTCTTTACACATGAAGCCACTTGTGTCCGACACCGGCGGTAGCCACCGGGAACGCATCAGCCGGGTATACAAAGTTCTCCTTCAATAGCAGTTACAAAATCCTCAGTATTGCATTCAAAATGTTTCTCCATAATAAACGATCAAACAATTTCAAGATTCAGACACAAAAAGTGGTGGGTTTGTACACCTCTATTAAAAACAACGTACTGCGGTTTGGTCCGCAAAGTGGCTCGTCTGTAATCGTACACTTAAAACAATGCATTGCTATCGGTGGTCGCCACCTGTGTCGGACACTGGTGGTTCATGTGTATAGACGCTTATGGTAAAGAAACGTCAAAAAGCGTCCTATAAAAGTATATACAAGAGCGGTTGGATAAGTGTTTTTTAAGATGAAAGCTATCTGACATACAGTCCCCGGGCGTACTGAAGCTTAATTAGTCTTATTGTGCTTCTTCCATTGTTCCATGTTGCCTACTTCAGTACCCTATACTAGTTTATAGAGTTCTAAGGGATTGGTGCCTTATGTTGGTGAAGGCACTTTAAAGTCTTAAAAAATTGATCCAATGCATTGCAGTGATACAGTTTCAGGTTCCTTATCGCATAATTTTCAGATTGGGTCTCCATTAAACCATCCCATGGCTCGTAATGAATCTTGCAATGACTCTTAGCTGAATTCTGCTAGTTATGTGCAGTGTTTCAGCTTTTCTGACACACGTCTGTTCAATACACATTATTTGGGTTTGTAGAATCCAGTCTTTCCCTCTTGGCCAGCCTTTTGCTCCCTTAGACAAATTCTAAAACATCCACAAGAATAACAGGGCTCCTCGGTATGTCTTTGGATCCGACTACCATCAGATTCGTCAATTTCCAAAGCGGTGTCTACGATCCATTGTGCATTCTTTTGCGCATTTCACCACCAAGGCCCATGCGTTAAGTGATGTTCTTTGGAACGGCAGTAGATTCTGACTGCTGCAAGGAGTGTCATCAATCCACCGCTATTTCCAATTTTGTTTGGATTAGGTCCGCTTGTTCCTGATCCAGGTGGGTTTTATGATAACGTTATATGTACCCGTCATCCTTAAACCCCGTGGAGCATCGCTATAAGTACCAATCTACACCTTGGTGCTCCTGGCTCTTTTAGTAACCAGTTTTTGTGTGAAGGTCAAGCTATCAGATCGACATCTTTTTTTACTTTATCCTCCACTTGTTTTTGAGGCCCTCGCTAACGGTTGAGAAGTCAGTTGTTTGCTGTTTTTTTTTTTTGTGGATTTTGTGGATCCAAGACCCAGTAACCACTTATTATGTTTCCGAAGCTTCCTTAGTTCGGCTTCTGATAGACATTTTGTCTTGAGACTGTTTTGTTAAGTGGCTCATTTCTGAGTTTGTTTTAGTTAGTTTCTTTTTTGTGTTTATGTAATTTTCACAAGTAGGGACGAAGGATTGTGCCGCGTAACAGTTCGCCCTAGCGAAATCCTCTAGGGTTTCCCAACTCTCCAAGGCATTGCTTACGATACACATTACCATCATGCATACACTACTTTTTCTACTAGCCATTGGGTCGCGCCACAGTGAACTTGGAGACGTTTTAACTCGATACACTTGGCTTTATGTTCAAACTTTTCTCACCCGCCTGAAAAATACATTTTTTTGGATCTGCAAATTAGACCTTCATGACGGCGATGACCTCCTCATTAGACTTAGATTCCTGCCTGGCAGGTAACGTTTTTAAGTTTGGAAACAAAAAGAAGTCTCACGTTGTCAAATCTGTAATATTTAGCAGTAGCAACGGTGGAGGTGGGAGCCGGTGGGTTGATATGGTGAAAAAGCACTTTTTTGTTCGCCAAATGGGGCTGTTTCTTCATTTGGCTTCAAATTAGTTCCATAATAGAGCCATGTGACCATTTTGCCATTTTTCAATGTAGCTTACTACCCGTGAATCTCAGAAAACAGTGGTCATCAACTTTTTAACCGACAGGACAGTCTTCGGAGCACGTTTGTTTGGTAAAGTCCACTGTTTCGACTGTTTATTTGTCTCTGGTGTTCACCAGTGGATCTATGTTTTGTCGACGGTCGCTAAAGGAAACAGAAACGCCTTCAAATTGCTCTTAAAGAGGGTAAAAATTCTGCACGATTGCGATTGTTGTGTTGAGTGAGCAAATGCAGCATCAATCCCGCCGATAGTCCAAATTTTTCTGCAGGCTATGACCAATGCGGTCTTTTGGGACCTACTGCCTTAGCAATCCTGTACATCTTCAATCGGCCAATACAATATCGTGGATTTTTGTCACGTTATCCTCCGTGGAAGCCGTTTTTAAGCGAACTGTACGTGCCTCATCAAAAACCGAAATGCAACCACGTTAAAACTCTTTAAACTAATTTTTAATGGTTCTCATCTAAGGAAAAGAGTCATTACAAAACGACACTTAAATCGAATCATCGACCGATATTGCACTTATTCCATTTTTCTAAAATCTGCTTTAACACATGCTCAATATAAAACTGCTACTCCGATTCGGCTAAAATTTTCACAGTAGCTGTCTACGAAAATGTGCTACACAAAAATAAATTTCTTTTGCGATTGTGGCACCATCGAGCGTTAAAGCTAAGTACTTTCGTATTTTTTTATATTTTATTTCATTGAACGTTACTAGATGCATAAAAGCTCAGTTATACTCTAGTATTCAGCAATATGACAGCTGTTGACTGTTAACAAAATAAAGATTAGGGAACATGACAATATATGATGACCAGATACACAAAATAAACAGATTTTCAAACTTGAGAAATATTTTTTTTCAAGTTTATATAATTTTTTATATTTATGTGTGTTCCTGTCAGTATATTTCATTCGTTTTATTAAAGTTTTCAAGGATAAAACTTTTCAACATACTCATATGTTTAGAAACTTTTCGAATCAAACTTCTCAACACTTAGTTATGTGACCCGTTCATTACATACTCGCATTTAAAGTGGTTTATCAAAGTTGTGGAGTATTAAACTTCATAATTAGCCAAATATTTTAACCAACAGCTTTTCATAAACATGTATTAAAGTTTGAACAGTCAATAAACAAAAAAGAAACTAATCAACGAATATATTTGAAATGGTAATCTCCTACTGTTTAATAAAGTAATTTTAAACGTAGATGTGCTTTAATTAAATACTTGAAAATAATCTTTTAGAATTAAAAAAGATTGTATAAATATTTAATATTATTTTCCCTTCGTTACAAAGGACCAAAAACCAGCTTGGAAGAACTTAAAGCTCTGAGGGAACTGAAAGAGCTGAGGGATTTGAAGCCAGGTAGGAAAATTCGAGTTTTCGTGTATAGTTCGTTGTTTTCGTTGTACTTGTTTAAAATTTATGTTTTTGTTCAACATTTAGGATTTCTATTGTGATTTTAGACTTGGGTCACAGCCATTCACATATAGGAATGAAATTTTCAGATATTCGCAAGATATGGAGAATTGTGTTATAAGTCATTAATTTTCTTTTGTTATAAAGTAAAAAAACATCGTGTAGAAACTCATAATAGGTTAATTGTGTTGATTTTACACAAAAATACATACCTACTGTCTCTTTTGTATAGGAATCTTGTAATTAATTAATGTAAACATAAAAGTATTAACAGGTTGTAAAGGTAAAATTACGTTTTAGTATAGGCAAGGCAATGAAGAACTTTAAAGCTTTAGGAAAATAAAAGCATCAGGAAAATAAAAAACTTGAAACTTCGAATATAACGACAATAAGTTCAGTTTTTGTACTCGGGGAAAGAGTTTGGGGTCACTAAACATGAATTTCCTAACGGCGTTTTTCTCTGAGATACCTTGTGCTCAGAGTGGACCTCCTAGTCTAGAGTTTTATGTTAAATTCATTTAAAATCAGTTAATTATCATTACTCGGGGTTTCCTTGAGTTCCTGAACACAAAATTTATAACGGCGATGGTCTCCAAAGTACCCACCACTCATAAAGGCTGATACCAATGTCTGAAAAAATAATTTCGTAGCTATAAAACTCAGCGATCCCAAAAAATAGCGAGTAATGATTATCCACTGATTTTAAATAAATTTTCATAAAACTCCAAGCTACGAGGTTCACTCTTGGTAACAGGTAGGTACCTCGGAGACCATCACCGTCCTAAAACTCGTGCGAAATCCGAAATTTAGTTGTCGAAAATCAATTTAGATCACAAACTTTCCTGAATCAATTACAAAAAGTTTCATGTCCATTCGTTCTGCTCTCCCTCATTTCTAGGTTTTTTGCTTCATTTTGGTTGTCAGCTTTAAATTACTTGATTGGTTTATTGGGTTTTTGCGTTCTGTTCTTTAGCAAAAAATTGGTAGCTCTAGGTGGATATGACTATACCGTATGTCTAACCGCTTCACCAATTGATTGAAGTCTTAGTAATTCTCAGCAGGATGTGTTTGCAATATATCAAAGACTTCTTCAAGGAGTGCCACGGAAAAGGCTATTATCTTGTCTATAGAAGTCCAGCCATTGGCACCAGCTGCTGCATTGAACTGCTCCAAGTAATTGGTATAAGGCGTTTTACCATCGAAGATGGTAGGTTTATACGTGCTTTAACATCTAACTGAAGACGCTCTTCATATTTGGAAACCGACCAAGAAATCGTCTGCAGGAGGGCTGACGAATTCATATCGAAGAGGGGATTTGACGGTGGTTGAGTTACTACTTTTTCTAATTGCCAGATCACTTTCTCTTGTCTGAACACTTCACGACCTAGGGTTGCTATCTCAGTAGACTGATTTTTTTCAACCATCTACTTAGACACTGTGTTTACCATCTCATTCAATTTCTCATCAAATTGATTGGGTATCTCGATGAATACCCTTTCATTGGCCTGCGTTAATATGATTATATCGAAGGATAGTGTGGACATCTATTCATTTGCCTGCTTATACAGTGTGGATATCTTCTTATTTTTATTGGAATCTTAGTCAAAGCGTAGTTAGTTATATTCTCATCTATCTGACTGGATATTTAGGTGAAAAGAGTGGACATCTTCTTATTTATTTGAATTTACATCTCGGTGGAAAGCGTAGCTAACTTTGCATCCATCAGTGTGAACAATTGACTTATAGAGCATCTTTCGATCTGTGTTTTTTCAGTTTCAAATTTGGATTTACATCATTTGTTTGCGCTAGATAATGACTTCGCCGTCGGCTTATGTATATTTTTTTTAAAGGAACAAAACAGAAACAAATTTAAAAAACTCTCTAAATGCATGTATTTACCTCTTTGTATTTTTATTTTCCCTCTTAAACCAATTAGCAACTTTTTGTAATTTGCTACCCAAAACTGTTTCTTAGTGGCATACTCTAATTGAGATTTTATAATAAAAACTTTTCCAGGTAGAGCAACTGCACCCCCACCGGTACACCACTCAGCAGAGCAACAAATCACTTCAGCTCATGTAGTTCCTGGAGCTGTGACATTCCAGGATAAAACAGCCATGACAAAAATGACAACTGTAAGTCCTGTTGGAACTCTAGCATATGTTATAGAAGAAGAAGCACTCCTTGTACGTGTTAACAACGGTTGGCAATACGTAGCTGTAAGTTTCCACTATTTTATACACCTATAAACTCTTAAGTTTTCGTAGTTTCCGACCAAGAACATTAGTGGTGTTAACTCTATAAACACAGAAACTGAGTTAAGATTTATGTATCCAATTATTAGGTATTCATAGAGAGTTTACCCAAATCCGACGACATTTAACTTAGTAGTTATACGAGTCTTTCCTTAGAATGCATTGAAATTTACCACAATGGGACTCCTTTTGGAACTAGGTCCTATTTCAAACTTGCAACAAGCTAAGTGAAGTTTCTAACACTTTATAGAGTTGTCAATGTCCACCGAACAGTGAAATGTTATTTAGTGTGGAATAAAATCGAGGTGTGTTATTTATTTACGTAAAATCTTTCGTTTTTTATAGGTTTCTATAGTAAATATATATCTACAACAAAAAATAAAAGATTGTAGGGCATAGAATAACAATATATAAAATATTTTAAAAAATAACACAAATACTTGCAGGATCTAAAATGAATAATTAATTTTGGTACTAATACAGAAAAGTACTACAACAACTAGGTCCTATAGTCACGAAATGGACCTTGAGTTCATGGCTTAGCAAAAGCTCTTTAAAAGGTTGTAAAGGTTGTAAAATTTACCACGAGAAACCACTTAAAAGGTGAAGGATCTTTTAGCCCTAATGATCCAAAAAATAAAAGTGTTGGGGGAAGTTAAGTACCTTGTGGTAATATTAGATACAAAACCTTTGGTGGCCAAAGATATAACAAAAAATGGCAATCATCAAGTTAAGCAAGGTTCAAAAACGTGTTTGCCTTGACATTACTGGACCAATGAGAGGCAATTTAACAGAAGGAATAAAAGTCCTGTTAGAATTTCTAAGTGAGAGTCATGCTGCAAGAAAATGTGGAACAACAATTTTGTTACATCAGGACACAATAAAATTAAAGAAGACATCTGAAAGATGCAATTATACCACACGGTTCTCAAATACCTGCCCAAAAAAGCTTTCCAGTTAGAAATACCTCAACATGAGGAATGGTACAATGTGAGTACTCAACGTAAAGGTTAGTATTACACCTGGTACCCACACCGGTCTAAGATTAAACAGTCTTCAATAGTAGTGACGTAACGCTTATAAACTGGCAAGAAAATGATCATCGACAAAATCCTACGGTCCAAAGTCTGTTCAAGTATGATCAAGAGCTAAATAAATGCTTGGATCAGTAGACAACACAACCAACACTGCGTACACATTTCCGGATAAGCACACAACATAATATTTACTAAATAGATGTGTTCCAATAGAGCTAAAACATTGCGAAAAAACAGCAGAAATCAGAGGCACTGGATCGCAGAAGACAGTCAATTTTTAAAGAAATCAAAGTGTGTTTAGAAACCTATGGCACCCATCTTTAGAAGACCAATTTAACACTTTGATACATTTGCAAGGTATTAAAATAAAATTCAAGTGTCTTGTGTTTGTCCAAAGTTCTACAATTATTTCCTATGGTTCACCAATTTCTTGAGGGATATTAAATAAATGTCAAATTTTGGTACTTCTATAGGACGCCCCTTTTTGCCAATAATATCAGAATGAGCATAATAATCTGGGTTAAGATCACCAAAAGCATTATATTTTGCAGATAATACTTTTGGTACAAATTTAAGTCTCTTGGTGCAATTATAAGAATGGTATTTGGAGAATGAAAGTCTGATTCCCTTATTGGGTCTCAAGAGAAAGATTTACGAAGGATCTTCTTCTCTGGTATAAATAATAGCTCAAGAGTAAGCTCAAACTTTCATGCTGGTTTCACTTTATATTTTCTTTGGCTTATGTATCACTGAGAGGTGTTTTTTGGTATTGGGTTAAGAAAAAGGCTTTCATCACCAGAATCAGACCATCAGAAAGTAATCTGGCTGCTTACAAAACATATTCCAAGATTTGAAGTAAATTACTTTCAGTATGTTATAAGATACTAGAAGAATGTTTATTTTTGAGATATTCTTTTAAAATAATCCAAAGCACTAGATTCGTAGACTTTTGGTCCAGACTTTAGTACAATTTGAATACTAAATGTAGACTATAAGAACATAAGAAGCACCTTCTCTTAGGTTACTTATTTTGGCTCAATAAGGACTGTTTAACTTTGGTTCTTCTGGATGATATCTTTTTTTGCCATAAATCGTTTCAGAGTTAAAAAAACACATTAATATTACCAGAAGCAACATATCTGAAGGATAATTCCTTTAGCAAACATATTAATATCTTTGTGCAACTTCACGAGGGATATCTGGAGTATAAAATGTCCATCATAAGTTGGATCTTTAAAGAAACTTTAACTCTTAAAGAATCTTCCTCTCTGGTACAAATATTAGCTCATTAATAAAACAAGCAGCACTTTGTGTCAGTATAGGTTGCTCTCTGGTACTTGATGAAAAAAAAAAGCTTTACTTCATTTTTTTTACACATTTCACACGTATAAGTAACAAAACATTTTTTTCAGTTGGGTTCTTTGTTGCCTGTAACTACACCGGCGCCCCCTACAACAACCACTCCTCAAATTAGACCCCCATTTGAAGCCAGTAATCTCATCAATCACATTTCTAAACCAGCAGATGTTTCACATGTAAGTAATTCTAAACTAACATAATTATGTTTCAAAATTAATAAAATTACATTTCCTCTACTTTCCTGTCAGCTAAGTAATCAAATTAATGATAAAGAATTAGGTTTTCTTAGTAGAAAATTAAATAATGTTATTTTTATTGTGAATTATTTCTTATATAATGTTATATGTTACGCTTCTCAGTGGTATCCAAAGATGGTAAGTATATTTTTTTATACAGTTTATTACAAATCCATTATATTTCCACAAATCCAAAACCAATACCTAAATCTTAAAATAAAAATATCAGAATAGGCTCAATATAGCTGTTTTAGAACAAAATAAGAAAGATACTTGACACTCGGAGGATAAGAGGAGAGCGAGTCGTGGATTCAAAGTCATAAAAGATGATATTAAAATTAAATAAAAACATTGATGAACTACCTTATTAAGTGCTCTAGTGCCGCTTGACATTTTTTTTAAATATCTCTTTCTATTGCGCGTTGGTAGGACAAAGATAGTAAGTCTTTCTAAATTAAACATGGCAACTAGCATTCATTCGAACCTCGCATTGCATTTACATCACAATGACGTCACTGACAGACAATTAGGCCTCAAGGTGTAGTACTTATTTTGATTTTTTTTTTTTAAATTAAACACTAGAAACAGTAATGCCATATCAAATTTTATAACAATATAGAAAAGAGTCTGTTATGATATAATTGTTATAAAAGTTCAAATAGGAAACTTCATATAAAATACTAAAACGTATATATAACATCATTTAGTCGAGCTCTTTAGAAATTTCCGCTACATAAATGGCGAAGTGAATTTTTAAAACAAGCGGCGCATTTGAAGTGAAGTGAATATATTTCTAATTTCACCGGTGCAGCACTTCTACAATAGATCATTCTTTAAATTTCCTTAGGAAGTATCCATCATGCCCTCTCTTCCGTATTTTAAAATCATAGCGTAGCGAACATTCATTTCGATGATCTATGAGATGAAATATCTTTTTAAAAAAACCGTTGTTTTACAGGTACTTTTTTATCGGTTGTGGGAGGTGCGAAAAAATTAATTTTAACGATAAACGCGGCAACAATTAGGAGAATGTCAAGTATGAAACGTAATTTTTATTACCCAATATAAAAGCCTTTGCGCTAGCTGTCTGAAATTTTGAATATTTTAATTAATATTCATTTCGTTTTATTATACCTAACATTTTGCCTTTCTTATAAAAATATGATAATTTTTATAAAAAAATGTGAAGTTTTATATACAGAATATTACATGACCTTTAACTTTTTATCCGAAAAATAAAGCAAACATGCTTTATTAATTATTGCTTTTTTTAATATATTTTTAAATATACATATACTTATATCACGTTTTTTGGTTTAAAGTGAAAAACATGGTAAGCAATCGAATAATAGTCAAATGAAAGTAATCGAATTAGGCGATTTCAGGGGTGTACCGAACCAAAAGTTTTTGTGGTTCCCTTCGTCCAAGCCAAATGGAAGGGCTCCACGACGCCACAGCGTCAATCTCCCAACCCCACATTGCACAACACACACACACTTACTCACACTTACACCAAGAAGAAAATACTATTTAGGTACTGTAGCGTTAAAAATACCCTTTGCTAGCTCCAGAAGGTCGTGACTTTCCTGCTGAATTTTTGCCTAGTTTTTCCCCAATCAAGTTTTTAATAGCGCGCCAGTACAGATATACAAATAAAATATGTAGATCAATTTTAAAATGGTTTATTTCAATAAAATTCGGATTATTAATGCTGACAGTTAATATTAATTAATTTAATCTCTTATCTGTGGTTTTTCGATGGCTTGATAAACGGAGTTTCTTAAGCTCGTGTTGAAATTGGATGATTTCTACTGAAGGACTTCTCAGACAACAGCGACAGGAAGGAATTTCCCTTCGGAATTTTCTGACCGGGAAATCAGAACTGAAGCGGACTTTCTCCGATGATACCTCTTGACGAAAAAATAATTGTAGTTTTTGGTAAACCAAATAATAGGGCCCTTCTTCTAGTTGGCAATAACCCTGTCAATAAAGTTGGAATCAAAACTCCGAATTTCAAATACTATTATTCGAACACAATAGCTATAAGTCTCTCCAAATTTCGAGAAAAAATTAATTATCTTTTACGTTTAAATAAAAAGATACCACAAAAACTGACCTAGTATTGAATTCAGCCATTGTATTCGAATATTTAAAATATTAGTAAAATAAATAAAATATTATATTCACCGCATTTTGGATTATTAAACTATTAAATTTAAAACCAAGGTAATAAGTAACTTACCAGAGACAGAAGGGCAACGTTATAATGCACTAAATAAATCAAAATTCAACTACGAAGCCAACAATTCTCCTACCACTTTGCAGTCTCCCACTCGTTTCAACGCCAAAACAATAGATAATTTAAAAATATTTATAGTCCAGGAGAACTGTTCGAAAATTAACGATACAATCGTTACAGTACGTTCAAGCGCCATGGATGCCAAGAAGATGCAATAACAACAGATGAAGCTATCCAACCAGCTGCAAATGGAGAAGTTTGTGAGAGCGGGGCCGACGACAGATGCTAACACCATCCAAACACTCCCATCGACTCCCTGAAAAGGACATAAGTCCTACAACAGGGTCCTCATACCTAACATACTCCTATAAATCTATCCCATTTACCTACCTATCTTACTTATCTACAAAATAACCGTGTACAACACGTTTTTCAAACCAACTTTAACCTTTGGTAGTGAAAGCTGGAAACATAACAGAGAAACGAAGAGCAATAAGATTCAAGCACTGGAAATGAGATATTTAAGAGCAGTAAAGGGATGTACAAGATGAGACAAAATTAGAAATGATTTAATAAGAGAAGAATTAAAAGTGGAACCGATTTTAAAAAGCATTGAAAGACCACAGCGAAAGTGGTTTAGACATGTTGTGAGAATGAAGGACGGAAGACAAACAAAAAGAGTATGGCAAGCAACATCGATACAGGAAAGAACGAGAAGTAGAGCTAGGAAAACTTGGGACGACGTAGTGGCAGCATGTTTAAGAGATAGAGGCCTAACCTGAAAGGAAGCACAGAAGATAACAAGAAATAAGAAAGGATGGGCAAAATTTCATTTCGAATTTGCTAACATGCAATAATTTTTATGCAAAAAAACTCACCAAACAAAAAGCTATCCTGCGCCTTCTGAACCTACCTAAAACAAAAAAAGAAAAAAATATTAGTATCTGTTTTCTTCTTTATAAATTCGCATCCAATTTAAATATTGAACATTTGGGAATATATTTACTTAGGCCACTTAATTAAGTTGGGAAAAGAAAATCAAAAAGCGGAAATAATCTAAAGAGTCCGCATATCATGAACTGCCGTTGGCAAACTTAAAACTAAAACTAAAAACCAACGTTTTTAATTCTTGTATCCTCCCAGTGATGACCTATGGTTTGGAGACAACTATGATCACTATAAAAGCCGCCAATAAACTTGGAACCACATAGCGCACAATAGAAAATTTATGCTATACTTCGAGGCCCAATTGTCTGGCAGTGACGTCATTGCAAGTGGAACCAATGCGAGGACAAAGATAGTAAGTCTTTCAAAGTTAAACAAGGCAACTAGCATTTAGGCTAAGTTCAGATGCAACGTGCGTTAACGCACGTCAACGTACGTTCAAATGACGATGAGTTCAAATGACAATCGAACGTGCGGTGCGGTTAGTCGGATTCACTCGAGCCTGGAAGATGGACGTGGAAGAACCAATTATTTGGTGGTTGTATTATAAGAAAAATAAAAATACCAGAAAACGGAGATATTGGGTTCACCCAGTTTTGCAAAACAGACTGTCAAAAAGTTTGTTTGCAATATTATACCTTTAAATTTAAAACAAATAGAAATATATTCTTTATTTACTTCAGAATGTCTATCAAATCATTTGACCAGTTGTTAGAATGCATCCGGGATGAACTCGCATCTCCCAACGCTATCAGATATCAAAATTTCACTCAAAAACCAAAACGATATGATATCTATGCAAAAACCATGTGATAACTGCAGAAACGCGCGTACAACTGAACAACAATATTGCTTTTGTTGATCTTTCAAACCGCAAGTGAAACGTCAGTTTGACAACGTCTTGAGATTTTTTGCGTAAGCTTGCGGTACCGCTTGGTAACGTCAGTTTTTGTGCGTTCATGTGATTGTTTGTAAATAAACACTATAATATCTAAACGTGCGGTTCGAAAACGTGCGTTAACGCACGTTTAGATAACAGCGAGTGTTTTGTTTTGTTACAATGATATACAATCTCAGCACTTCACTGGGCGCCTTACTTCATTAACCTTTCTACTACTGCCTCAATGTCGCTGATGATGTGAGGGGCTTCGGGATTGCTTGGGGTCGGGGCTGCCCTCCAGGAGTCGACCCATTCTAGTTTTCCTGCTGCTGGGGGACTTCAGCAGGAGATTTTTCTTTTTGGGGACAAGTATTTTTTATATGACCTAGTTCTGCACAGTTTCAACACCTCACTGGGCGCCTTTTTTTTGAGATAAATTCATTAACCTCTCTACTAAAGCCTCAACGTCGCTGATGATGTGAAGGGCTTCGGGATTGCTTGTGGTCGGGGCTGCCCTCCAGGAGTCGACCCATTCTAGTTTTCCTGCTGCTGGGGGACTTCAGCAGGAGATTTTTCTTTTTGGGGACAAGTATTTCTTATATGGCCTAGTTCTGCACAGTTTCAACACCTCACTGGGCGCCTTCTTTTTGGAGATAAATTCATTAACCTCTCTACTACAGCCTCAACGTCGCTGATGATGTGAGGGGCTTCGGGATTGCTTGGGGTCGGGGCTGCCCTCCAGGAGTCGACCCATTCTAGTTTTCCTGCAGCTGGGGGACTTCAGCAGGAAATTTTTCTTTTTGTGGACAAGTATTTCTTATATGGCCTAGTTCTCCGCAGTTTCAACACCTCACTGGGCGCCATCTTTTAGGAGATAAATTCATTTACCTCTCTACCACCGCCTCGACGTCGGTGACGGAATGAACGGCATGGTTGCAATTACCGGTGACTTTCCTTAGTCGAGCAACTCTACGTGAGACATCCATCGCCGTTTTGAACTCCAAGGCATCCACAAGACACCTCGGCTGCGCTAAGCGTACAGTCCGTTGCAACTCGGCGTATCGAAGACCATCTGCAAAGGTTTAGACCGCCATGCACTCCAGGAAATCTACTGCTGTAGTTGGATACGCAAACCGTACCATTCTTGCCACTTCTTCGTCGAACTCCTGGATAGTTTCTGCTTACGATATTTTTGACTGGAAGGTCATAGGTTAATTAAATTTGGTTAATAGAATCCTCATGTCATGGGAAAATACCCTATTGATTTTGGTCCAGATCAGATAACCCTACCAGTAAAATTTAATCGTAAGAGTAAAATTTTAACCATTTTTCAAAACTCATAATTCATATTTTCCTCCGTGTGTGTGCGCTATAACTCTTGATTATAGAGTCATGAAATTTGGTATATATAATCCTCATGTCATAAAAAAGAACCCCTTTTGATTTTAGATCAGATTGGATAACCTTAACGGCAAAATTTTAACGGTTTTCCGAAACTTGTGTACAGTTGAGTCCGTGGTTCTTTACCCGTGCGTCACTTAATACCTGGCGAGATAAAACACATACTTTTAATCTAGCGTCATTGTCTTCCACGCATGAAACTAAAGACAAAACAGCTACCGCATGTCATTAAGGTGCAATTTCCGACTTACTTCGTATGCTTTAAATGATGACGCACGTGTAAAGAACCACGGACTCAACTGTATATAATTATTTTGTTGACTTTGTCTAAATATTAATATGAACCGATATTTTACAGAGCTAACTTTGCGTTACGCCGTACATAGTCACATTGGCTTCCATATATTTGTCTACCAAAAGCACAGCTTTCAAGTACTGTAGCGACATATAACGACAAAAATTTAAGATCAATTTTACAATATTTAACAAATCGATAAAATATATCGTTTCTTAATCTAATCTAAATGGTATTTTTCTCAACAGCTCAGGTTAGCAGCATTGAATGAGGCGTATACCGGTGACATCCATGGCGTAAGAGGTGCCGATTACGCGTGTTATCGCGAAGCCCGCCGAGCAGGTCTCCGGGGGACCTTCAGGGCGCTACTCTCTTCCAGAGTGCAGAACGTAGATTCTATCGTCAGACAAGCTGATCGCAAATTACCTGTTTGCAATCTCCGGGGAGAAGTCCTTTTTAATTCCTGGTAAGTGCCTTTTCACTACTGGCTTATCGAAAAACTAGGTCACAGCGCCTATTTACATAATCTTTAGTTTTATCTAGGGTTGATGTAATGTACAAAATGGTTAGTGATGCTCTTAATTGTGTGAAATAAGATTATTTTGTAATAAAATATGCACAAGATACTTTTTTTTGTATATGTAAACTATTCAAATACACACAATTCTATATTAATATTCATGAAATTTCGTTGGTAGCATGTTAGGTACAAAAATTGACTTTTAATTTACTGCCAGGAGTTACAAGACTGAGAGAGGATTGGTTGTCAGTGAATTTAGTACCAGATTTAAATCAAGACAAAGAAAGATAAATCAAAGATAATCATAAATAGGCTTATAACTCTTAAAAAGTATAGTGCGAAGTCAAATGAAAGCCTGGATCTGTAGACAGTACAACCAACATTGGAAACACATCTTCGGTAAAGCACATTGAACAGATGTGTGCCAGAAGACGTAAAACACTGGTCAATACCAGCAGGAATTGGCTACGAATCATTATAAAATTCCTTCGAAGCCATGCACCGGTCAAGATCCCCACAATATATAAGGCTGTTTTATAGATGATCGTTAGTTTTTGAAGATTTTATATTGCCTCCACAAACATAAGACCCTTTAGACCTATACCCTAGTAGAAGTTACCAAGATACTGAATTCGATGACATGAACCAATGAAAGAAGTATAATAAGCTTAACTAGGATACAGCACTACCAGACGGCTTCTATCTAGTTTTTTAAAGTATTTCATTTAATACGAGGATCGTTTGAAAAGTCTATGCAAAAATAAAAACTACAAACTTCCGGGTAACGGAACCTTTTTCGTCGTTTTTGGCAGAGATTCTCTCTTGGTAACCCATTGTATAGATTGTTCTATGGTCTAAGCAGTGTAGTGATGTACCCACGTTTCATGTGAAGAGACAAAATGACATTTAAAATCCTGGAGATTCTTATGGACCAGCTAGTCGTTTATTCAAGATGCCCACATCACTAGCAATCTGACACACCTTCACTCTTCTATTATCCAGTACCATATCGTGGATTTTATCAATCATTTCTGGAGTAGTAAGCTCAATATAACATCCAGATCGATTAGCGTCAGTGATGATCAATGGCCAAACCACTTTTAAAGTATTCTAATGGAAAGGTAACCACAAAGAAATATACCAACTTCGTTCGTCCCCAGAAGTGCCATCTCTCTGACCTTACACAGACTTTTTAAACAATCCTTATCTAGTTCTAACATTTTAACTTCTTTTTGGTTAAGATTTTATTTCATATTAAAGTGTTCGTTGCATCTACTTAAGTTACCAAATCAAGTCTTTATATCTTCTTCACGAGCCAGTTTGTTGTCTTGTTAGAAAAGCATAGTAGAATAGTAAAGTCCTGTGACAATTTTACCCTTCTCCAGGTTGTCGATGCAGATTACACTTCGTGAATCCCAGAAAACGATGGTCATCACCTTTCCGGCTGATGGCTCCGTCTTCGCCTTTTTCAGAGCACATTTTGTGGATGAAGTCCAGTGTTTTGACTGTTCCTTGATCTCTGATGTGTACCATTGGATCCATATTTTATCAACAGTCACGAAACGACACACAAACTTCTTCGAATTGCGCTTAAACTGCCTCTAATACTGCTAAGAAGTATTCTTAAAGTATTCTAATGGAAAGGTAACCACAAAGAAATATACCAACTTCGGTCCTCCCCAGAAGTGCCATCTCTCTGACCTTGCACAGACTTTTCAAACAATCCTTATCTAGTTCTAACATTTTAATTTCTTTTTGGTTAAGATTTTATTTCATATTAAAGTGTTCGTTGCATCTACTTAAGTTACCAAATCAAGTCTTTATATCTTCTTCACGCGCCAGTTCGTTGTCTTGTTAGAAAAGCATAGTAGCATAGTAAAGTCCTGTGACAATTTTACCCTTCTCCAGGTTGTCGATGCAGATTACACTTCGTGAATCCCAGAAAACGATGGTCATCACCTTTCCGGCTGATGGCACCGTCTTCGCCTTTTTCAGAGCACATTTTCTGGATGAAGTCCAGTGTTTTGACTGTTCCTTGATCTCTGATGTGTACCATTGGATCCATATTTTATCAACAGTCACGAAACGACACACAAACTTCTTCGAATTGCGCTTAAACTGCCTCTAATACTGCTAAGAAGTATTCTTAAAGTATTCTAATGGAAAGGTAACCACAAAGAAATATACCAACTTCGGTCCTCCCCAGAAGTGCCATCTCTCTGACCTTGCACAGACTTTTCAAACAATCCTTATCTAGTTCTAACATTTTAATTTCTTTTTGGTTAAGATTTTATTTCATATTAAAGTGTTCGTTGCATCTACTTAAGTTACCAAATCAAGTCTTTATATCTTCTTCACGCGCCAGTTCGTTTTCTTGTTAAAAAAGCATAGTAGCATAGTAAAGTCCTGTGACAATTTTACCCTTCTCCAGGTTGTCGATGCAGATTACACTTCGTGAATCCCAGAAAACGATGGTCATCACCTTTCCGGCTGATGGCACCGTCTTCGCCTTTTTCAGAGCACATTTTCTGGATGAAGTCCAGTGTTTTGACTGTTCCTTGATCTCTGATGTGTACCATTGGATCCATATTTTATCGACAGTCACGAAACGACACACAAACTTCTTCGAATTGCGCTTAAACTGCCTCTAATACTGCTAAGAAGTGAATAAACGTGGCACCTATCGTGTTGACAGCATTCTCATCTTCAAAATTTCAGAACAGGATAAGATCCACGGACTCTTTTGTCTTAGCTATTTTGCTCACTTTTAATTGGAGGTATGCCAATACAAGATCGTCTATTTTGGCCACGTTATCCTCCACTGTAGCTGTTCTTTGATCACACGGACGTTGCTCATCAAAAACTGAGGGCGGCCGAGTTAAAACTCGTTAAACCAATTTTTGATGATCGCGTTTGAAGGAGAATGGTCACGGCACATAGCATTAAATCGCGCTTAAATTTCACTGTGAGATTTTACTTTCAAAACCAAGAATCAAATCCGATATTGTTCTTTTTCCATTTTTCCACAATATTACGTGTCCTATTTGACTAAAATTTTTACAGGAACGTTTTACGAAAATATACTAACACGAAAATCAATTTCTCTTGCGATTGTGGTTCCATCGGGCGTTGACGCTAAATAGTTATTAGACCACTCTCGTATATATAGAAAAAAATACTGTTCGAACGAATCAATTTCTATTTACAGACAAGGACATCTCCATGTTTTTTCAAAACTCAATAAATCTATAAAAAATTTATACAAAGAATCCAATGAATATTTTAAGAACAAATGTTGAAGAGACTTGCATATATAAAGTGCACATAAAAATGGCACAAATACACTTTACTTGTTGTTGTTTGTTCTCCAGATTTATTGGTAGCTATATCTCAATGTAGAACACAAAAATGGTTTTGAAGTGTATATAAAACAACGATTTTAAAGCGGAGAATCCCGATGAAAGCAAAGTTATCTTTGACAAAGGAATAAACCAGAAAAATATATTTTTTTAACTAGATTTTTTGGATAACAAACTTTATTAAATAAATAAAATAAAACAGTAAAAGCCAGTGCAATAAAATAATATCGTAATGGTATACTTCAGTCCGCTATTACACCATGTACTTCCCATACTGTATGCCTGCTATATATATTAATAAGAGAAGAGGGGATATGTAACAAGGTTATCTCCCGAAAGCTTCGCTTTAAGAAACTAAATATATTTAACATATGTTTATTTTTTAGGTCAGAAATATTTAGAGGCGATGGAGGTCCATTCTCGCACCCACCACGAATATATTCATTTAGTGGCAAAAATGTACTGACTGATTTCTCTTGGCCTAACAAAGCTATCTGGCACGGTGCTCTCTTAAACGGAGAACGAGCTCTAGATACATCCTGCGATGCCTGGCATACTTCCACTAAGGAAAAAGTTGGCCTAGGTGGAAATCTAAAAGGACCCAGGCTTTTAGAACAATCGTCCTATTCTTGCGATAAAAGACTTATTTTACTCTGCATTGAGGCTACGACTGAGCAATTTGTGCAGAGAAGAAGAAGAGATACTCAAGACAGGTGAGAAAGTTTATGGTTTAATTTACATAATTAACTAAAATTAAATTATAAAATGTAAACAAATAATCGCAAATATTGCGTCGATTGGCGATGAAGGCGATGCTGTGGGTAAGCAATTCAATTTTTTAACTACTTTATCCTGAAACAACTACTCTCAAAGTTTCATATTTGGTTTTAGTGTACCTAATTCAAGAGGTATACCATACTTTGCGTACCTTTTGTAATGTTTTCTTTATTTTTGGAACGAATTCACCCGCTAGAACCTTTTGCGTACCTTGAGTAATGTTTTCTTCATTTTTGCGCACGAGTGCTTAACATCACCAGAGTATTTGTCCCACTAGAACCTTTTGCGTACCTTCTGTAATGGTTTCTTTATTTTTGACACGAATCATTAACATCATCAGAGTAATCCACCTACTAGAACCTTTTCCGTATCTTCTGTAATGTTTTCTTTATTTTCGGCACGAATTCTCAATATCATCAGAGTTATTCACCCACTAGTACCTTTTGCGTACCTTTTGTAAGGTTTTATTCATTTTTGGCACAAATCTTTGACATCATTAGAGTAATTCACCCACTAGAAATTTTTGCGTACCTTCTGTAATGTTTTCTTCACACCAAGGTTTTCCAGAAACGTTCATTGTAAGGATATTGCAACAACTTAGGTAGGTATACACATTCACACATTTTTAACAATCATTTTAATACCAAATATCAATCACCAAAAAAATTTATGGTGCTCAATACGACTTCAAGTTCAGGAACGACGACAAAAATTTTTTTGCCAATTTCGAAGACGATCCATCAACTTCTACTTCCGGATTTGTTTTAACTCAAGATCGTTTTCTTGACGATGCTTAATTCTTTCGGTAGCGCACTTGTGACTAAAGAATTGGATTTAACGCAAGGTAGATTCTTTCTGTTCTCGATAGGGGCAATTAGATGAGCGTGGTATCCTATAAAGTGCGTCGGGATTGCGTTGTTTTAATCTTAAAGTCATATTCCTAGGAAGTTTGGGCCGATATCGTCTTTCTAAAAACCAATTGAATCAGCCGATGAGAGATATAGGTTGGCTGTGTTGTCAGATAGAAGAGAGAAGATAAGATAAGGTAGAAGGGGGGTAGTTAAAAATTTAAGGAGTTGTATTAGATTTAAAGACCCTGCTGTAAGACTCATGTTCTTTTCAAGGAATGGTTTGGAAGGTTTGGGTGTTGTTGGCATCGGTTGTCGGCACAGTTCGCACAAACCCCTTCACTTGATTAAATTGCTGCTGTTGTTTCTCCTGCTTCTTGCCATCCATGGTACTTGAACGTGTCTAAAGAGTCTTCTATCTTTGGTGTGTCTGTGTAGTGTTGCAGTGTAACCTACGTGGTGCAATGTGGGGTTGGGAGATTGAAGCTGTGGCGTGTCTCCTCCGTCGTAGAGCCTTTCCATTTGGCAAGGACGAAGGAAACCACAGAAACCTTCGCCAAGGGCCCATAGTTTTCAGATTGATAGCTTTGATATTAATTAGGTCCATGTATACACATATATGTCGAAAACGTCCACTTTCAGAGGAACAAATTTTCGACCAGCGTAGGCAGAAAATAACGTATTTTGGTTTTTAATATTTTATTTCTTGATAAAAGTCTGCCTTTTTTAACAGTACTAAGATTAAAATAATGTTGTTATTGCATTTTTTAGTTTAATTATTATCATCTTATTCTTAAAACGTTTGCTGATAGGTAATTATTCCATACAATCATACAAGAAAAACGGAAAAACTCATGACGTTAATCTTTATATTTTCAACTTTTTCATCTGATCCCTGATCAGTAAACAGCTGGATATTTAAAAGGCATTAAACTAAATAGTCTACCTTACAATGACCGTCGCCGTAGGTTACAAAATAAAATATTAAACAAAAAAATCTTGCATGAAAACCAGTGCTTAAAAGCAAGAAAAATCTGTGTTGAGCTGAAACGTTTTTTTGTTATACATTGAATGAAAACTGTGCGTGTGGAGAGCCTTCGGGCACATACATATCTTCACTTTAAAATATATCAACAGAAATGGAATTTGAATACGCGATAATAAAAAAGTTGATTCCTTTTTCATTTTCAACATAGGTTAACCATCTCTCTGTTAAAGCGTGAACGAAAAAAATGATATTAGTTAAGTTTTAATATCAGAAATACAAAGAATTGAAAATGAAAAAATAAAAGCGAGATTTATTTTTTAATAAACGCAACCTACTCAATGATATTTAAAATTTTACAGACTTTGATTTTATTCCTGTTCTCTTGAAATTCGAGCATATTTTTAGAATTCGCAATTCATTTCAATTTTATTTATTAAATTTGCTCGCGGGAAACAATAAAAATTTCTGACAAATCTGCTCGGTTTAGTTCACCTGTTTAATTTAATTCAAATATACAGGGTGTCACATAATGAAATATAGAGTCAAATAAGGTGTTCAGAGTGTCTTCTCTCCATTTCAATGCAGCTACGCCATTTTTTTTAAGTGTCCCCAAAGAAAAAAGTCAAAAGGCTTTAAATCAAGCGATTTAGTAGGCCATGGTTATTGATTCTGATTTCCGAAACTCGTGTTTATAATTCACACTTTTTTCCATTTGTGTGCCCTATAACTCTTGAACGGAAGTTCACAGGGTCATAAAATTTAATATATAGAATCCTCATGCTTTGAAGACGAATTCTGTAGATTTTGGTTTTGATTGAATTACTTAAACGGTAAAATTTGAACGGTTTTTTCATTCTTTTCTGTGCTTTATAACTCTTGAACGAAAGGTCAAAGGGTCATGAAATTTGTTATATAGAATCTTTATGTTATAAAGGAAAACCCTATTCAGTTTCGTTTAGATTGTATAACCCTAACGGTAAAATTTTAACGGTTTTTCGAAACTCGTGTATATAATTCACATTTTCCTCCGTTTGTGAGCCCTATAACTCTTGAACAGAAGTTCACAGGGTCATAAAATTTAATATATAGAATCCTCATGCTTTGAAGACGAATTCTGTGGATTTTGGTTTAGATTTAATTACCTTAATGGTAAAATTTGAACCGTTTTTTCAAACTGTTTATATAATCCACATTTTCCATTCTTTTCTGTGCTCTATAACTCTTGAACGGAAGGTCACCAGGTCATGAAATTTGTTATATACAATCTTTATGTTATAAAGGAAAACCCTATCAATTTTAATTTAGATTGTATAACCCTAAGGGTAAAATTTTAATGTTTTTCCGAAACTCTTTTATAATGTTGGAGAAAAAGTAGTGTCGTATTTTGTCAATAGATGGCAACACTTATGTTGTGTTGTACTTATAGTATCTCTTCACACTAAACGGCGATTTGAAGTTGACAATCTGTGCTACAAGTATCACTTTGACAGTGTTGTGATCGTACGTTTCAGTCTCAAGTTATAGCGCGTCAAAGATGGAGTCCACCAAGCATGAAATTCGTCATATTTTACGTTTTTACTACCTGAGAGGTAAAAATGCAAAATTTTGTAAAGTTTATGGGCCCGATACTGTAACGATTCGCACAGCACAGCGTTGGTTCAATCGATTTCATTCTGGTGTAGTGGATATCGGAGATGCACCGCGTACTGGTAGGCCAATGGTCGTAGAAACCGATAAAATCGTCGAAATCATCCAAATAGACCGGCATGTGAGCATTCGTTCGATTGGCCATGAACTGGGTGTAGACCATAAAACCGTTTGGAACCATTTGCAGAAGATTGGATTTCAAAAAAAGTTGGATGTTTGGGTGTCACACTAGTTGACGCAAAAAAATCTCTTGGACCGAATAAATGCCTGCGATGCACTGCTGAACGAATTAGACCCATTTTTGAAGCGGATGGTGACTGGTGATGAAAAGTGGATCACGTACGACAACGCCAAGCGAAAAAGATCGTGTTCGAGGGGCGGCGGGTCGGCCCAAACCATCGCCAAGCCCGGATTGACGGACAGGAAGGTTTTGCTGTGTGTTTGGTGGGATTGGAAGGGAATCATCCAATATGAGCTGCTCAACTATGGCCAGACCCTCAATTTGGTCCTCCACTGTACGCAACTCGACCGTTTGAACCAGGCTGTTGATCAGAAGCGGCCAGAATTAGTCAATAGGAATGGTGTTGTGTTCCACCAGGACAACGCTCGGCCTCACACATCTTTGATGACCCGCCAGAAGCTACAGGAGCTCGAATGTGATGTCCTATCGCACCCACCGTATAGTCCGAACCTGGCACCAAGTGATTACCATCTCTTCCGGTGATACTAAGTTGGCCTCAAAAGAGGCTTGCGAAAACTGGCTGTCTGAGTTTTTTGCAAATAAGGAGGGGGTTTATAAGGGGGGATAATGAAGTTATGGCAACAAGTTTGCGAACAAAACGGCGCATATTTGTCTTAAATCGGATAATTCTAAGTATGTTAATTAAACCGTCAACTTTCGATCACAAATAGGACATTTCTTTTTCCCCAACCCTATATAATGCACATTTCCCATTCTTTTCTGTGCGCTATAACTCTTGAACGAAAGGTCATAGGGTCATGAAATTTGCTATATAGAATCTTTATGTTATAAAGGAAAACCCTATCAATTTTGGTTTAGATTGTGTAACCCTAGCGGTAAAATTTTAACGGTTTTCCGAAACTCGTGTACTCATATAATACATATTTCCTTTCGTTTGTGTGCGCTATAACTCTTAAACGGAAAAACTCTGCGTCATAAAATCTAGGATATGGAATCCTTATGTTACGAAAAAGATATCTCATTGATTTTAGTCCAGATAGAAAAATTTTAACGGTTTCATGCAATTTTTTACTTCTCACATTGACTTTGTTATACAAATTTTTACTAACATTTTTTTTTTTTAGTGATACTCTGCTGAACGAAGAAGAATACCAAAATCTTTTAAATTCAATTCATTGAACGTCATATCTTAAAAAAATGTTCCATCCATAATCATTACTCCATATAAACATTTTTGTGTCATGTGTCGTAAATGTTAAGATCTACGTTGTTGTTAAAAAAAAATAAGAAAATTTTTACTCATACATACAACTTCAGTCACTTCGTGCTTGTGATTTTATTTTTTAAGTTATATATGTATATATTTTTTACTTTTTTTATTAATTTAAGAGTTATGTCAACATTACATGATAATTAGATAAATACTTTTTTGTTAATAATTTATTTATAACAACCAAGCAATAAACCGTAAGTTATTTTATTGGTTAAAGAGTCTTCGAAATCGCCCCTGACCTAAGCACAGCGGGCAGTCCGTAAAATAGACCCTTTTTTCGACACTAACAGACATGTGCTGTGAGGGTCTGTTACAGTCGAAAAAGGGTTTCATTTACGGACTAACCGCTGGGCCTAGGTAATAGTGACTTCAAAGACTCTTTAAACATTTTATTTATTTTTAATAATGGTCCGAGAGGCGGCTGTGTACAAATCTCGTTCATGTATTTGTCCACAGCTGGCTTTCCGACTATAAGGACTTTATTATACATAACAGTGACTGTAGTAGTTGTTTAAACAATACCAAATGAATGTAAATATAAATAAAAGACATTCTGGCATTATTAATTTTTTTATACTTTTTTATTAAAGACTTTGTTATTGAGAAACCGCAGATGTTAAGTATTGTATACTAATTTCTTTTATTTATTGGTTGCTTCAGAAAATATTAGCCAGTAAACAGATCCATGTAGAATACAGATGACCAAAAAATTTAAATAAAATTTAATTACAGAATAGTTTGGATTTTATTTACTTACCGAGTTGTTTGTGATTTTTCTTGAAAATTTGATAAACAAATGCAAATAAAACAGAATTTTGGAAGAGAGCGAGTCGTGGGTTTAAATAATATCATACGATACAAAAAAAATTAAAAACTAAACTAAACTATACACTAAAAGTTTCTTGACGAAGGTCAGACAAAGAATGATTTTTTTTCTTCGTTTGTAGTTACTAACGCGACAATGGAGTGTTTTAATTGGTTAGAATTTATAATTTCAAATAAATGCTTTTTCTATGTTTTGTACCCATTAATATAATAAGTGAGGGTTTCTAGAAGACTTGACAGAGGCTAATAGGAAAATTTGATTAAAAAATGCAGAAGAAAACTCAGGATTTTGGAGGAGTGTGAGTCGTGGGTTCAAAGAACACCATACGATACAAAAACTAAACACTAAACGTGGTTTCTTGAAGATGGTCAGACAAAGAATGATTTTTTTTCTTGATTTTTAGTTACTAACGCGACAATCGACTGTTTTAATTGGTTAGAATCTTCAATTTCAAATAAATCCTCCTTCTAGTGTCTTATACCCATTAATATAATAAGGGTTTCTAGAAGACTTGATGGAGGTTAAGAAGAAAATATTATAAACAAAATGCAAAAAAAACAGGATTTTTGAGGAGAGCGAGTCGTGGGTTCAAAGAACACCATACGATACAAAAACTAAACTAAACACTAAACGTGGTTTCTTGAAGATGGTCAGACAAAGAATGATTTTTTTTCTTGATTTTTAGTTACTAACGCGACAATCGACTGTTTTAATTGGTTAGAATCTCCAATTTCAAATAAATCCTCCTTCTAGTGTCTTATACCCATTAATATAATAAGGGTTTCTAGAAGACTTGATGGAGGTTAAGAGGAAAATATGATAAACAAAATGGAAAAAAACAGGATTTTCGAGGAGAGCGAGTTGTGGGTTCAAAGAACACCATACGATACAAAAACTAAACTAAACACTAAACGTGGTTTCTTGAAGATGGTCAGACAAAGAATGATTTTTTTTCTTGATTTTTAGTTACTAACGCGACAATCGACTGTTTTAATTGGTTAGAATCTCCAATTTCAAATAAATCCTCCTTCTAGTGTCTTATACCCATTAATATAATAAGGGTTTCTAGAAGACTTGATGGAGGTTAAGAAGAAAATATGATAAACAAAATGCAAAAAAACAGGATTTTGGAGGAGAGCGAGTCGTGGGTTCAAAGAACACCATACGATACAAAAACTAAACTAAACACTAAACGTGGTTTCTTGAAGATGGTCAGACAAAGAATGATCTTTTTTCTTGATTTTTAGTTACTAACGCGACAATCGACTGTTTTAATTGGTTAGAATCTCCAATTTCAAATAAAACCTCCTTCTAGTGTCTTATACCCATTAATATAATAAGGGTTTCTAGAAGACTTGATGGAGGTTAAGAGGAAAATTTGATAAACAAAATGGAAAAAAACAGGATTTTCGAGGAGAGCGAGTCGTGGGTTCAAAGAACACCATACAATACAAAAACTAAACTAAACACTAAACGTGGTTTCTTGAAGATGGTCAGACAAAGAATGTTTTTTTTTCTTGATTTTTAGTTACTAACGCGACAATCGACTGTTTTAATTGGTTAGAATCTCCAATTTCAAATAAATCCTCCTTCTAGTGTCTTATACCCATTAATATAATAAGGGTTTCTAGAAGACTTGATGGAGGTTAAGAAGAAAATATGATAAACAAAATGCAAAAAAACAGGATTTTGGAGGAGAGCGAGTCGTGGGTTCAAAGAACACCATACGATACAAAAACTAAACTAAACACTAAACGTGGTTTCTTGAAGATGGTCAGACAAAGAATGATCTTTTTTCTTGATTTTTAGTAACTAACGCGACAATCGACTGTTTTAATTGGTTAGAATCTCCAATTTCAAATAAAACCTCCTTCTAGTGTCTTATACCCATTAATATAATAAGGGTTTCTAGAAGACTTGATGGAGGTTAAGAGGAAAATTTGATAAACAAAATGGAAAAAAACAGGATTTACGAGGAGAGCGAGTCGTGGGTTCAAAGAACACCATACAATACAAAAACTAAACACTAAACGTGGTTTATTGAAGATGGTCAGACAAAGAATGATTTTTTTCTTGATTTTTAGTTACTAACGCGACAATCGACTGTTTTAATTGGTTAGAATCTCCAATTTCAAATAAATCCTCCTTCTAGTGTCTTATACCCATTAATATAATAAGGGTTTCTAGAAGACTTGATGGAGGTTAAGAAGAAAATATGGTAAACAAAATGCAAAAAAACAGGATTTTGGAAGAGAGCGAGCCGTGAATTCAAATACCATACTACACAAAAAAAAATAAAGTAAACTATACACTAAACGTGGTTTCTGGATGAAGGTCGGACAAAAAATGATTTTTTTCTTGATTTGTAGTTACTAACGCGACAATCAACTGTTTTAGAAAAATCCCTTCTAATTTCAAATAGTGTTTTATACCCATTACTACAATAAGTGAGGATTTCTTGATGGATAAACAAAATGCGAAATAAAACTCAGGATTATTGGAGAAGAGTGAGTCGTGGATTCAAATATAGGACTGGATCTAAACTGTAAGTAAATAAATTTTTTAATAAAAGATGATAAGTGTGACGTATTTTATTTTTAGAATAAAACTTTCTTTTACAGGTAAATAATTTTACTATTAAATTAAGTTTTAAATAATATATTAACTAAATACACTTAAAGTTAATTATAGATAAGTAATAATAAATTCCCACAACCGTAAAATCCACAATATCACAGCTAAATTACTAACAGTTATGTACAATATACAAATAAAATAATTTTTTAATTATAATAACTGAAATCAAAATTTGTTACTTATGAAAATATGAAATGGGACTTTATAATTAATTATACAAAAAAAAATCAGAAAAGCGTAGGATCTTTATATTTCAATAAAAATTTTAAACTTATTCTCTACAACCACAAAACGGAATAGAAATTGAAAATAGGAAACAATCTTTAATAGATAGCGAAGAATAATATTATTCTAACGCTTTATAAGTTTTTGAAAAAACATTTTCAAAGACAATGACCGTCCAACTAAGAAGAAACAACTACCTCCTGGGCTATATGCCCCAACGGATATTGGATTATACTTCAAAGTCAAACGGGGTTGGCATATCTACAAGATATTTAAACCAACCATTCTGGTTTGCAGTAAGAAGGGACAACATAACTTATAGACCGGTTTCGGTGTATTTGCACCTAGTCAGTATAAGGTATATGTTATCCGTCAGCGAGCTTAAAGCATAATCGCTGACTAAAGATTGCACTAAAATCATAATCTTTATATATCTTTCAATAACGAAAGTGTAAAAGATATGATAGTAGTGACATCTTTACCTCTAACTGCAAACCAAAATTCGATTTGACAACAAGACTTTTGTCTTGATACTATTAAAGTATTTTTACAGAAAACTGTATCATTGTCATATAAAGCGTGTTATCAATAGATAGCAAAGAATAATATTATTCTAACGCTTTATATTCTTTGCTATCTATTGATAACACGCTTTATATGAAAATGATACAGTTTTCTGTAAAAATACTTTAATAGTATCAAGACGAAAGTCTTGTTGTCAAATCGAATTTTGGTTTGCAGTTAGAGGTAAAGAAGTCACTACTATCATATCTTTTACACTTTCGTTATTGAAAGATATATAAAGATTATGATTTTAGTGCAATCTTTAGTCAGCGATTATGCTTTAAGCTCGCTGACGGATAACATATACCTTATACTGACGAGGTCCAAATACACCGAAACCGGTCTATAAGTTATGTTGTCCCTTCTAACTGCAAACCAGAATGGTTGGTTTAAATATCTTGTAGATATGCCAACCCCGTTTGACTTTGAAGTATAATCCAATATCCGTTGGGGCATATAGCCCAGGAGGTAGTTGTTTCTTCTTAGTTGAACGGTCATTGTCTTTGAAAATGTTTTTTTAAAAACTTATAAAGCGTTAGAATAATATTATTCTTTGCTATCTATTGATAACACGCTTTATATGACAATGATACAGTTTTCTGTAAAAATACTTTAACAATCTTTAATATTTCGTAACAAATAAGTTACGAGAGCAAAGAATTTGTTAAGAATTTGATAACTTTTCTGATTTTTTTCTATTGAGATCATAAAAATTAAATTTTGATTTTTGTTATGACCGCAGACCCATTCGATTAATCATGATGTTAGCCAAAGCATTTCTTCGTTTCCTCCAAGCTCCCATTCCTTGTGCATGATACTGGAGTTGTTTGTACCACATACTTGTTTGTTCTTCATCTTCAGCCTAAATAAAATTCGTATTAATGATATACAAAAATTAAAAAAGAAGCAGTTAAAACTTAAATTTTAGGAAAGATTTGTCTGTCTTAAAAAAACAGACTTCCAAAAATGCAAAAACTCGATTATATAAAATACAACCAATAGTAAATTATGCTTGTGAGGTGTGGACATTGACCAAAAATTAACAAAATGTGCTTGAAGTTTGGGAGAGGAAACTGTTAAGACAGATTTTTGGTAGTCAACGATGGAAAATGAGTACTGATAGAGTTTTACCAATATTACACCATAACTGGAGTTATAAAAGCATAGAGATGCATGATTAAAGAATGTCAAATACACGAATACCAAAATAGATCTAAATGCATTTAATAAGCACAAAGAAAAGATGAGGAAAACAAACAAGTAGATGAAAACAGGAAGATGAAAGTGATTTAAAGGTAAATAGGGATAGAGAAATAAAATTTCAATGCTACCAACAAAAAGAATGCTAAAAAAGGTGATGGCAAAAAGAAACAATTTGAAGAAAATGAACCAAGGACCATAATGATTAAACATTTAAAAACAATACGATGTCTGGCTATTAAATAACGAGACTGGTTACGAAAAAGGATTTTATTATAAAAATTATTCTACATTCAAAAGCTCCCTTCCCTCGCCACACACCTTTCTATACGTTTTTTTCCATTAATCAAAGTAGTGCTGGAAGTCTTCTTTGGAGAGGACTTTTAAGAGCTCACCCGTTGTTTGCTTTACTGCTTCCATCGACTCAAATCAGGTCTCATTCAAAGCAGATTTTATCTTCAGATACAAAAAAAGTTGCACGGTGCGAAATCTGGCCAGCACGGTACGTATATGAGACTGGAGTGCGTTTATTGGCCAAATACTGCTTTACAGATAGCGCGTTATAAATCCACGACATGTTCTTCCACAACTTGAGCCGTTTCTTACGAACTCGTTTTCGCATTGTTGCCAAAACTGACCAATAGTAAGTCTGGTTGACAGTATGACCCTCTGAAGAACCCATTCGTTCATCACAATACCGTTAATGTCGAAAAAAACAATCAGCACTGCCTTGAATTTAAACTGGACATCCTTGCTTTTTTGATTCTGGGGATTCTTATGCATTAATTGCCTCTTTGTTAAAAAATCCACGTTTCGTACACGTAATAATGTTTTTTATCAGTCCTGGATCTTCTTTTAACCTTACAAGAAAATCTGAGAAGACCTGTTGACGCACAGACTTTTGTCATGTGTAATTCCTCCTGTTAAATTTTTCTAACCGTTTCTTTATCGGCGTTTACAGCCTTGGCAATCATCCGGATGCTCATTAGACGATCTGCATAGAGAAGACTTCTAGATAGCCATCACACTTCTCGTTTATTGTACAAAGTTGCGGACTAAATCCTGTTCGAGCAGAGAAAAAAAAAGCCAGACCATAATAATTAAACATTTAAAAACAATACGATGTCTGGCTATTAAATAACGAGACTGGTTACGAAAAAGGATTTTATTATAAAAATTATTCTACATTCGAAAGCTCCCTTCCCTCGCCACACACCTTTCTATACGTTTTTTCCATTAATCAAAGTAGTGCTGGAAGTCTTCTTTGGAGAGGACTTTTAAGAGCTCACCCGTTGTTTGCTTTACCGCTTCCATCGACTCAAATCAGGTCTCATTCAAAGCAGATTTTATCTTCAGATACAAAAAAGTTTCACGGTGCCAAATCTGGCCAGCACGGTACGTATATGAGACTGGACTGCGTTTATTGGCCAAATACTGCTTTACAGATAGCGCGTTATAAATCCACGACGTGTTCTTCCACAACTTGAGCCGTTTCTTACGAACTCGTTCTCGCATTGTTGCCAAAACTGACCAATAGTAAGTCTGGTTGACAGTATGACCCTCTGAAGAACCCATTCGTTCATGACAATACCGTTAATGTCGAAAAAAACAATCAGCACTGCCTTGAATTTAAACTGGACATCCTTGCTTTTTTGATTCTGGGGATTCTTATGCATTAATTGCCTCTTTGTTAAAAAATCCACGTTTCGTACACGTAATAATGTTTTTTATCAGTCCTGGATCTTCTTTTAACCTTACAAGAAAATCTGAGAAGACCTGTTGACGCACAGACTTTTGTCATGTGTAATTCCTCCTGTTAAATTTTTCCAACCGTTTCTTTATCGGCGTTTACAGCCTTGGCTATCATCCGGATGCTCATTAGACGATCTGCATAGAGAAGACTTCTAGATAGCCATCACACTCCTCGTTTATTGTACAAAGTTGCGGACTAAATCCTGTTCGAGCAGAGAAAAAAAAAGCCAGACCATAATGATATACTCCGATATACTCCCCTTCCCTCGCCACACACCTGTCTATACGTTTTTTCCATTAATCAAAGTAGTGCTGGAAGTCTTCTTTGGAGAGGACTTTTAAGAGCTCATCCGTTGTTTGCTTTACCGCTTCCATCGACTCAAATCAGGTCTCATTCAAAGCAGATTTTATCTTCAGATACAAAAAAAAAAATTGCACGGTGCCAAATCTGGCGAGCCCGGTACGTATTTGAGACTGGAGTGCGTTTATTGGCCAAATACTGCTTTACAGATAGCGCGTTATAAATCCACGAGGTGTTCTTCCACAACTTGAGCCGTTTCTTACGAACTCGTTCTCGCATTGTTGCCAAAACTGACCAATAGTAAGTCTGGTTGACAGTATGACCCTCTGAAGAACCCATTCGTTCATCACAATACCGTTAATGTCGAAAAAAACAATCAGCACTGCCTTGAATTTAAACTGGACATCCTTGCTTTTTTGATTCTGGGGATTCTTATGCATTAATTGCCTCTTTGTTAAAAAATCCACGTTTCGTACACGTAATAATGTTTTTTATCAGTCCTGGATCTTCTTTTAACCTTACAAGAAAATCTGAGAAGACCTGTTGACGCACAGACTTTTGTCATGTGTAATTCCTCCTGTTAAATTTTTCCAACCGTTTCTTTATCGGCGTTTACAGCCTTGGCTATCATCCGGATGCTCATTAGACGATCTGCATAGAGAAGACTTCTAGATAGCCATCACACTCCTCGTTTATTGTACAAAGTTGCGGACTAAATCCTGTTCGAGCAGAGAAAAAAAAAAGCCAGACCATAATGATTAAACATTTAAAAACAATACGATGTCTGGCTATTAAATAACGAGACTGGTTACGAAAAAGGATTTTATTATAAAAATTATTCTACATTCGAAAGCTCCCTTCCCTCGCCACACACCTTTCTATACGTTTTTTCCATTAATCAAAGTAGTGCTGGAAGTCTTCTTTGGAGAGGACTTTTAAGAGCTCACCCGTTGTTTGCTTTACAGCTTCCATCGACTCAAATCAGGTCTCATTCAAAGCAGATTTTATCTTCAGATACAAAAAAAAATTGCACGGTGCCAAATCTGGCGAGCACGGTACGTATTTGAGACTGGAGTGCGTTTATTGGCCAAATACTGGTTTACAGATAGCGCGTTATAAATCCACGAGGTGTTCTTCCACAACTTGAGCCGTTTCTTACGAACTCGTTCTTGCATTGTTGCCAAAACTGACCAATAGGAAGTCTGGTTGACAGTCTGACCCTCTGAAGAACCCATTCGTTCATCACAATACCGTTAATATCGAAAAAAACAATCAGCACTGCCTTGAATTTAAACTGGACATCCTTGCTTTTTTGATTCTGGGGATTCTTATGCATTAATTGCCTCTTTGTTAAAAAATCCACGTTTCGTACACGTAATAATGTTTTTTATCAGTCCTGGATCTTCTTTTAACCTTACAAGAAAATCTGAGAAGACCTGTTGACGCACAGACTTTTGTCATGTGTAATTCCTCCTGTTAAATTTTTCCAACCGTTTCTTTATCGGCGTTTACAGCCTTGGCTATCATCCGGATGCTCATTAGACGATCTGCATAGAGAAGACTTCTAGATAGCCATCACACTTCTCGTTTATTGTACAAAGTTGCGGACTAAATCCTGTTCGAGCAGAGAAAAAAAAAAGCCAGACCATAATGATTAAACATTTAAAAACAATACGATGTCTGGCTATTAAATAACGAGACTGGTAACGAAAAAGAATTTTATTATAAAAATTATTCTACATTCGAAAGCTCCCTTCCCTCGCCACACACCTTTCTATACGTTTTTTCCATTAATCAAAGTAGTGCTGGAAGTCTTCTTTGGAGAGGACTTTTAAGAGCTCACCCGTTGTTCGCTTTACCGCTTCCATCGACTCAAATCAGGTCTCATTCAAAGCAGATTTTATCTTCAGATACAAAAAAAAATTGCACGGTGCCAAATCTGGCGAGCACGGTACGTTTTTGAGACTGGAGTGCGTTTATTGGCCAAATACTGCTTTACAGATATCGCGTTATAAATCCACGAGGTGTTCTTCCACAACTTGAGCCGTTTCTTAGGAACTCGTTCTCGCATTGTTGCCAAAACTGACCAATAGTAAGTCTGGTTGACAGTCTGACCCTCTGAAGAACCCATTCGTTCATCACAATATCGTTAATGTCGAAAAAAACAATCAGCACTGCCTTGAATTTAAACTGGACATCCTTGCTTTTTTGATTCTGGGGATTCTTATGCATTAATTGCCTCTTTGTTAAAAAATCCACGTTTCGTACACGTAATAATGTTTTTTATCAGTCCTGGATCTTCTTTTAACCTTACAAGAAAATCTGAGAAGACCTGTTGACGCACAGACTTTTCTCATGTGTAATTCCTCCTGTTAAATTTTTCCAACCGTTTCTTTATCGGCGTTTACAGCCTTGGCTATCATCCGGATGCTCATTAGACGATCTGCATAGAGAAGACTTCTAGATAGCCATCACACTTCTCGTTTATTGTACAAAGTTGCGGACTAAATCCTGTTCGAGCAGAGAAAAAAAAAAGCCAGACCATAATGATTAAACATTTAAAAACAATACGATGTCTGGCTATTAAATAACGAGACTGGTTACGAAAAAGGATTTTATTATAAAAATTATTTTACATTCGAAAGCTCCCTTCCCTCGCCACACACCTTTCTATACGTTTTTTTCCATTAATCAAAGTAGTGCTGGAAGTCTTCTTTGGAGAGGACTTTTAAGAGCTCACCCGTTGTTTGCTTTACCGCTTCCATCGACTCAAATCAGGTCTCATTCAAAGCAGATTTTATCTTCAGATACAAAAAAAATTGCACGGTGCCAAATCTGTCGAGCACGGTACGTATTTGAGACTGGAGTGCGTTTATTGGCCAAATACTGCTTTACAGATAGCGCGTTATAAATCCACGAGGTGTTCTTCCACAACTTGAGCCGTTTCTTACGAACTTGTTCTCGCATTGTTGCCAAAACTGACCAATAGTAAGTCTGGTTGACAGTATGGCCCTCTGAAGAACCCATTCGTTTATCACAATACCGTTAATGTCGAAAAAAACAATCAGCACTGCCTTGAATTTAAACTGGACTTCCTTGCTTTTTTAATTCTGGGGATTCTTATGCATTAATTGCCTCTTTGTTAAAAAATCCACGTTTCGTACACGTAATAATGTTTTTTATCAGTCCTGGATCTTCTTTTAACCTTGCAAGAAAATCTGAGAAGACCTGTTGACGCACAGACTTTTGTCATGTGTAATTCCTCCTGTTAAATTTTTCCAACCGTTTCTTTATCGGCGTTTACAGCCTTGGCTATCATCCGGATGCTCATTAGACGATCTGCATAGAGAAGACTTCTAGATAGCCATCACACTCCTCGTTTATTGTACAAAGTTGCGGACTAAATCCTGTTCGAGCAGAGAAAAAAAAGCCAGAGACAAATCAGATTTGTTTCTCTTTCTAATGGGCAAAGCATACCAACTTTAGGACCATCCTGATAGATTTTAATTGAAGACAAACTTTAAATATAAGAATATTAAAAAGGGAAACAAACACTGTCTCGAACATTTTTCTCTCTTGCACTCACGATCGAGCAGAGAAGAGGATGCAAATAGAAAACAAATGATAGCAGTGCTTGCTTCCTTTTCTAATGGGCTGAGCATATCAACCACATCACCATCTGGATACATTTTAATTGGAGACACACTTTAAATATAAGAATGTTAAAAAGAGAAACAAACACTGTCTCGAACATTTTTCTCTCTCGCAATGGTAAATTCTGTATTTTACAACTTTGCAGTCAGAATCATGATAGAGCAGAGAAGAGGATGCAAGAGAGAAAATAGATAAAAACAGTAATTGCTTTTCTTCCTAATGGGTGAAGCATACCAACCACTTGACGATCTTTATACGCTTTAATTGGAGGCACACTTTAAATATAAGAATATTAAAAAGAGAAACAAACACAATAAATTGTCTATTGTACAACATTGCAATCTGATTTCCGAACAAAGGAGAGGATACAAGGACGAAAACAGATTAAAGTAGTGTTTGCTTCTCTTTCTAAGGGACGGAACATACCAACCACGTGACCATTTTGATACATCTTAACTGGAAGCACGCTTTAAATATAAGAATAATAGAAAAAGAAACAAATACTGCTTCAGACTTTTTTCTCTCTCGCACTAGAACGCTTGGTCTTAGACACAAAAATTTAAAGGAAACCTAAATAAAGGCTTAAAACAAAAAACCTTGCACATTAAATGGTACCAACCTTAAAAATGAAAGTGTCTTTTCCCAGTAACTCCTGTACCTCAAAATAGCTTTGCCATGCAGGATCTGCAGCTATAACACACCGATCCAGATACAAGGGTTCCCTTAGGAGAGAATATCGACCATTTTTATCCCGTACTAGTAAAAGTGCAGCTTCTCTAGCACCGTGTTTAGAGAAAATTAGACTATTATCATCTGTTCTTTCGGTATTCTTATTCGTTGATGGCTGAAAAAAATTTTGTATATTTTTATATTAAACACAAATCAGAAGTGTGTATTTTACCTTTCCATTTATAACGAGCATTGCATTAACTGGACTTAATTTGATTGTTCGACCTTTTCTCCAGTTATTATCAGTGGGTTGAGTGAATAATAATTTTCCCTCCAAAGCGAATTTTGCTTCTTCATGATTCCATTCTAATACATCGACTGCGATTTTTCGTAATTTAATGTTAACCAAATCCATTTCATTACTCGATCTTCTACCAGAACTACTACCAATCCTTCTCCATAATTTACTAGGAACATCTTTTGTTTGTGAGTTCATGTGATTTAAGTGCAGTTCAATTTTATGTTGAGCTTCTTTCAACTCCTCTTTATAATCATAATGAGATGGTGTTACTTTGTATAATCTAGCAAGAAGTAACGGGTATTTTGTAACTCTTTGTACTGGTACCATAAGAAATGAATTTAAATTCATCCTTCGTAGCATAGTATTTTCCATTTGTGATACTCGTAAAAAAATTCGTAACAACTCCTTTTCTTTTTCTAAACTTGCTAGGAGTAAACTCGCTGCTCCTTGTCGGACACAATAAGTTTCAAAAGCGTGTAACATAGCCATAGATTCAAGAAACATTTTTCCGATATTAACAGTTAATAAATCTTCATCTCCTTGCTCAGAAGCTATTTCAACAGCATCACGTAACCTTTCTGCTAATGCCTGACTGTTTTCTAACAATTCTTCTACGTTTAAGAAGATAGCAGACAGTTGGTCTGGTGTTAACAACCCAGCGACTAGCATCGGTTGATAAAACTCTTCTAAAATTATTTGCAAATCTTTACTATACTTCTCCTCTGTTTCAACTATTTCTGTAATAATTTCCTTTCGTTCTGATCGCTTTTTTATACATTTTCTACATAGCAAATTTATATTTCCAGTTGCTCCATCTAGCGTGGTTTCGCAGTCCTCACATAAAGCAAATATTTCTTGTTTTGAACGATATTTGCTTAGAGAACTCTTACTTGTCTCTGAACCTACACCAGAATCATTTCGTTCCACTTCAGCTCCTTTTTGAATTATTACTTTATCGTCAATTAATGCACCGGATATTGTTAAAGAATTATCTTCACTTGAATCACTCACAGTACTCATTTGTGATGGAGGAATATCATCGTCATTGGTAACATTAGCTGGAAAGTATGTATAACCATCTTCTTGTACTACACCACGTTCTTTTGCATCTACTAAATAGCTGAGGATATCGTATTTTGAAGCGCCTTCAAAGATTGATCTAAGAGAAGTAAACAAAAATTAGTAATTTAATTTTTTTCTCGTATATTCGTGTTAATATTTTTTTAGAACAGAGTGTACAGGAATTCTCCTATATGATCCTGAGAAACATTTGCTTCAAGTTAGTCATCTTATTTAGATGCACTCCAAGTGGAGGAATATGTACCCCTAGAGTACCAGAAGACATGCCTTAAATACCTTAAAAGGATCCAAGAGCAATTTTGAGCATTCTAGACTGAGCTTCTGATAGCCATCATATGTTGCAACATCAAGAATTCTATGATGAGCATCAAGCATCCCAGGAGGTGTCTTAAGAAACTGATTTATCAGGCGAAGATGATTTCATTAGCCTTATCTCATAAATGGAAAAGAAAGGAAAGCAACTTGAAAATATTTAATTCTCTCACATTATGAAAAACCAGTTAAGGTTACGGAAGTCAAAACACGTATTGAATAATCCAGAATTCAGCATTCATCAAGATGAAGAAATTCTTTACAAGTGTTACAAGAGCTAGGGGAACGGAAAGTGCTAAAAAGAATGTAAAAGGACAAAGACATCTTAAGAGCCAATATAAGATGTTTAAAAGATCTTAGAAGGTATATTGAGGTAGAGGAAGTGCTGAGAAGGATGTAAAAGGATAAAAAATTCTTAAGAGCCAATACGATACTCTCCAGAAGATCCCACAAGGTACATTGAGGTAAAGGAAGTGCTGAGAAGAATGTGAAAGGACAAAGAGATCTTGAGAGCCAATACGAGAATTTAGAAGATCCTAAAAGGTATATTGAAGTAGAGGAAGTGCTGAGAAAGATGTAAAAGGGCAAAGAGATCTTAAGAGCCAATACAAGATTTTTAAAAGATCCTAGAAGGTATATTGAGGTAGAGGAAGTGCTGAGAAGGATGTAAAAGGACAAAGAGTTCTTAAGAGTCAATACGATACTCTCCAGAAGATCCCACAAGGTGCATTGTGGTAAAGGAAGTGCTGAGAAGAATGTGAAAGAACAAAGAGATCTTGAGAGCCAATACGAGATTTTTAGAAGATCCTAAAAGGTATATTGAAGTAGAGGAAGTGATGAAAAGGGTGTAAAAGGACAAAGAGTTCTTAAGAGCCAATAAGATACTATCCAGAAGATCCCAAAAGGTACATTGAGGTAAAGGTAGAAACAGTGCTAAAAAGGATGTGAAAGGACAAAGAGATCTTGAAAGCCAATACGATTTTTCAGAAGATCCCACAAGGTAAACTGAGGTAGAGAAGGTGTTGAGAAGGATGTGAAAGGACAAAGAGATCTTGAGAGTCAATACGATATTTTCAGAAGATCCTACAAAGTATATTGAGGTAGAAGAAGTGCTGAGAAGTATGTGAAAGGAAAAAAGATCAACAGTTAAGGCTCGAAAAGTATAATATCTTGCATTTGTAATGCGCAATAAAAACAAACCGATACGATCTTTTGTAAAAGATCTTGCAAGCCAAGGTATATGGAGCTAGGGGAACGGAAAGTGCTGAGAAGAATGTAAAAGGACAAAGAGATCTTAAGAGCCAATATAAGATTTTTAAAAGATCTTAGAAGGTATATTGAGGTAGAGGAAGTGCTGAAAAGGATGTAAAAGGATAAAAAATTCTTAAGAGTCAATACGATACTCTCCAGAAGATCCCACAAGGTACATTGAGGTAAAGGAAGTGCTGAGAAGAATGTGAAAGGACAAAGAGATCTTGAGAGCCAATACGAGATTTTAGAAGATCCTAAAAGGTATATTGAAGTAGAGGAAGCGCTGAGAAGGATGTAAAAGGGCAAAGAGATCTTAAGAGCCAATACAAGATTTTTAAAAGATCCTAGAAGGTATATTGAGGTAGAGGAAGTGCTGAGAAGGATGTAAAAGGACAAAGAGTTCTTAAGAGTCAATACGATACTCTCCAGAAGATCCCACAAGGTGCATTGTGGTAAAGGAAGTGCTGAGAAGAATGTGAAAGGACAAAGAGATCTTGAGAGCCAATACGAGATTTTTAGAAGATCCTAAAAGGTATATTGAAGTAGAGGAAGTGCTGAAAAGGACGTAAAAGGACAAAGAGTTCTTAAGAGCCAATAAGATACTATCCAGAAGATCCCAAAAGGTACATTGAGGTAAAGGTAGAAACAGTGCTAAAAAGAATGTGAAAGGACAAAGAGATCTTGAAAGCCAATAGGTACGATTTTTCAGAAGATCCCACAAGGTAAACTGAGGTAGAGAAGGTGTTGAGAAGGATGTGAAAGGACAAAGAGATCTTGAGAGTCAATACGATATTTTCAGAAGATCCTACAAAGTATATTGAGGTATAAGAAGTGCTGAGAAGTATGTGAAAGGAAAAAAGATCAACAGTTAAGGCTCGAAAAGTATAATATCTTGCATTTGTAATGCGCAATAAAAACAAACCGATACGATCTTTTGTAAAAGATCTTGCAAGTCAATGTATATGGAGCTAGGGGAACGGAAAGTGCTGAGAAGAATGTAAAAGGACAAAGAGATCTTAAGAGCCAATACAAGATTTTTAGAAGATCCTAGAAGGTATATTGAGGTAGAGGAAGTGCTGAGAAGGATGTAAAAGGACAAAGAGTTCTTAATAGTCAATACGATACTCTCCAGAAGATCCCACAAGGTAAATTGAGGTACAGGAAGTGCTGAGAAGAATGTGAAAGGACAAAGAGATCTTGAGAGCCAATACGAGATGTTTAGAAAATTCTAGAAGGTATATTGAGGTAGAGGAAGTGCTGAGAAGGATGTAAAAGGACAAAAAGTTCTTAAAAGCCAATACGATATTTTCCAGAAGATCCCACAAGGTACATTGAGGTAATGGAAATGCTGAGAAGAACGTGAAAGGACAAAGAGATCTTAAGAGCTAATACGAGGTTTTTAGAAGATCCTAGAAGGTTTATTGAAGGAAGTGCTGAAAAGAATGTGAAAGGACAAAGAGATCTTGAGTGCCAATACGATATTTTCAGAAGCAAAAACTTGAAGCATTCGTACCGGAGAATCCAAAGGGTGCTATGGACAGATAAAGGTACCAACGCAGAAGATCTGAGAAGGATGTAAAGGGCAAAAAGATCTTTATTGCAGTTAAGGCTCAAAAACTACCTTATCTTGTACATGTAAATTCGCAATGGAAGCCGATATGATCTTTTCTAAAAGATTCCACAAGGCAAGGTACATGAAGCTTTTGAAGCTGAAACTGTTAAGAAGGATATCAAAGAACTTTAACACAGTTAAGGCTCAAAAAGTAGAATATCTTGGGCATGTCATGCGCAATAAGAGCCAATATGAACTTTTGCAAAAAATCCTGAAAGGTAAGATATATCGAGCTAGAGGAACACACAGTAGACGAATATTGTTAGTATTGAAAAACTTAAGAACATGGTTCAAGCAGTCAATAATTTAGTTCCTCTTGTGCTGCTGTCAATAAAGTAAACATAGTCAATAACCAGAAGAGATTCGTTCTAAAAATAGAAGAAACACAAAAACAAAAAACTATTACATATTAAAAAAAAATATCATTCAAAAGAAAGTGTTTAATAATTAATAAAAGAAATAACCTCTTACCTTGTAGTGAACTCTTTATCCAAATTAATATCATCCAAAATATTCATAGGTGGAGGATTACTTGGTAGTGGTGGTGGTACCTCAATATCTTCATAAATAGGATCATTATCATTAACTTTAATACATTCATAAATATGTTCATCAGGTTCTGCAACTTCTATTAATCCAGAATCTCCAAGCAACTCATAAAACTTTGTCCTGTTTGCTAATTCTTCTTCTGTGACAGAACTTCTATTACTATGATCTGTATAGCAATCAGATCCAGCATCTATTAACTCGTACTGTGTAGAAGAACTATGTTCAGATGAAATATCATCATAAATAGATTCATGTTTTGATCTAAATAAAAGTTCATCATAAGAAGGATCAGGTGTTAATTCCGTAAGTTTATTGTTAATAAATTTCTTATCACGTTGTTGTTTGGTTGAATCTGCTTTTCCACAAACATGTGGTACTAAATTACGACGTACTGCTTCAACAGGATCTCTTAACAGTTCACGAAGAATATCTGTATCTGTAGATGATTTTTCTTTGGTTTCTTCTATTTTAATGTCTTCGTTCCGAATAGAAACAACTGGACTGGTGATATAGATGGTGCTACTGTTATTGTAGATCTTTTCTGGTGTTTTTGTATTTATAGAGATAACTGATGATTCTTTAACAACAACAGAAGATTGATATAAAGGTACATCATCATTAACATTTACAGTTGAATAACAATCATCACCATTGATCATTATCGATGTTTTTCTTTGAGCACTTTCAACAATACTGTAAGGTTGTATATTGTTATTATCAGTAAACTCATTTTTAATTTGTATTTTATGAACTGCTGGAGGAGTTGTAATTTTAACCACAGTTTTATTAGCGTTATCTACACGTATACCAGTTTGTTTATTTATACTTCTTTTCCTTGGTGGTGCAGCTGGTGGTGTTTCTTCTATAGGAATAATAGTTTCGTTTATACATTTATCCAATTTAGCTAAAGCTAATTCTTCATTAGGAATATTATCTTCTGATAAACTTATAGGTAAATTTATAATAATTTCACTATCTTGAGTATTATCTTCCTTATTAACTGTTACATAATTCAGTTCTTTATTATCTATTAAATTATTTAAATTACTTAAATAAGTATCTTCTGTTAAAGTAATTTCTAATTTATTTTCGTCAATTTTATTTTCAATAATAGGAACATTTTGTTTTGCAGTTAGTTTTTTTATTTTTTCATTAATACCGTCGAGTCTTTCGAGATCTGAAAAATCTATTTTTAAATTTTTACGTTGTTTCAGATTTCTTAAGGCAGTGGTGTCGTAAAAGTTTATTTTTGTTTCTCCTTTTTTGATTCTATCACTTAAGCTTCTGTGAAGAAAAAGTTTTTTGGGTTTGTTGTCTAAAATTATTAAAATAAATTAATTTTTAATCTATTAGTAAAAAAAATAGTAACGAATTTTATATAGTCTAAGCGTTGAGCTGAGGGAAAGCCCAAATAGGTAAAAAAAAGTAACAGAAGCTTGATCGATCTCACTTATTTGTTTTGCGTTTTATAAACCCTAAAAATCATTCGTAACTACATAAATCCATGCCCTTAAACCTTCTTTATCCATACAACGTCAAAGAGCCCTATTTTAGATGTTGGAAACAACATTTTTTTGACCAAAAGAACTAAGTCTGCGGCACTTGGTTTCCTATCTAAGCCATAGAGTCTGCCCCTTTCACCTACTAGTAGATCGATAGGGGGGACCCCGCTGAGCATGCATACCGCCTCCGCGGACACCGTCCTGTAAGCACAGGTGACCCTCAGAAGCATTTTTCTCTGAGCACTGAGAAGCATATCTTTATATTTATTGAACCTGGTTACCTCTCTCCAAACTGGGGCTGCATAGAGGATAGTGGATTCCACCACCCCTGAGAGCAGCCTCCTTTTAAGGTAACCAGGACCTGTTGTTTGCTGGCCTTGGCTGTCGATTGTCTCACGTGCTCAGTGAAGGTCAGCTTATCATCTAGCCATACACCCAAGTATTTGACTTTTCTACTTGGCAGTATTTCGGTGTCGGCCCAGTTGAAGGCTACCCCATCTCTCCGTCTTGGGCCGTTTAATACTATGCACTCTGTTTTTTGGGATGCCACCTCCAGGCCCGCCCGCTGTAGCCATTCTCCTATTAATGCAAGTGCCACCTCAGCTTTGCGCTTATTGGCCTCTGCATCCTGGGCCCGGACAATTAGTGCCAGATCATCTGCATATGCCACCGTCCCGCATCCATGCGGGAGATCCAGTCCTAGCACTCCATCATACAAGAGGTTCCACAACAGAGGCCCAAGTATTGATCCCTGGGGAACTCCCTGCGTCATGTTAAGAGTTGTTTCTTCCCCTACCTCTGTCGCTAAAATATTCCGTTAT